>CARXXK010000001.1:111970352-113170352 GCA_949089665.1 Macrosiphum euphorbiae | reverse complement strand
TCTATAGAAAAGAAAAGAAATGTTTCAAAGGCCACTTTAATTTTTTTGATATTGCAATATCATACGTATTAGTATAATTACCATTTGTGAAGTGTCCACACTGACTATACATCTATTTTCATTGGCAGGACACGATACTGCCCCAGATACATTAGTTCCACCGCCAAACGGAACAAGTACAATGTTATGCACATTGACTAATTCAACTATGCTTACAACATCGTTATGATTTGCTTAAATAAAAAATATTCTTGTTGCAACACAAAAATTATCACAAACTAACTCAAAACTAAATAATACATACCAGGCCAGACTACTAAATCACAAATGCGTGGAAAACATTTACCATATCTGAGGGAATAAATATCATAAAGTGTTTGTCCATGGGATCGCAAAAGTCTAGCTGAGCTATCAATCGTATGGTCAATTTTCATTTCTTTTAAGATGTTTAATAATTCTGAAAAAGTATTAAATATAATTTTGTAATAAATTATATGCAAAAATGATTCCATTAAATAAAACTGGTACAAACTCGTAGATACACGGTAAGGTGGAATCTCTGTGGAACTGAACTTCTCTCTAGGCACATTCCTTAGAGTTAGGTCAATATTTAATACTTGTTGGACCCATTGAGTAAAAAAAGGCAAATCTGTTTCACCAATGGAATACCTACCTGATTGGGAAAAATTCATCATTAATTATACAACTGTTTTGTATTTTAATAACGTTTTAATTAATGTAAATTTGTTTGCATATACTTACGGTATTGTACACCTTCGCTTATTTCCCATATGATGAAGGTTTTAAGTTTATATACCTACCTACTACAGCCTATAGGTATAGGCGTCTACGAGCTCATTAATTAATCATTAATCATTATAAGCAATGTAATAATATACTATAACTAGTAATAGTATAATTATACTCATGGCCCATATTATCTATATAGTGTTATATGAATACCAATATAGACTCACGACAGCTAATAATATCAACTCTAACGATACAATTTATGATCGTATCTACGATACGATTTCCTATAGGAAATCTTAATAGTAAGTTAAAGCATTTTTAATTAATACATATTATAAATTATAATATTATTACGATTTACGATAGGAATGTGCTATGTTTTTTTTTGTTTTATTGTGACTTGAAAATTGTTCTAAAACATGGTATGGAAGAAAACATGACCGACAAATAATGACGAGTGATGACAATATAGAATAATATTATTGTGGCCATGTCTGAGAATTTATGTTGTATACCTGGCATTTGGCAAATGTATTACACTTTCATTCGGTACTCGATAAAGGTCCAACCACTTATTGTGCGGTTATGCCTATAATTATATTATTGTACAACTGTCAAAACACTCATACCTTCGAAAAGTGATTTCCAAGTACAGTAATGGATACCTGTTACAAGATTTGTTCAGATTAGAATATTACAACTCAAGTCAATATTTTATTATATTGTAAAAATTGACTTATACACTCGACAATACGAAAAAAGCAACAATAATTTTTTGTGTTCACAAATTTTTTTTTTTTATTTATCGAACAAAAACAATATGACATTTTTAATTTTGAATATAATTTCAAAAACGGAAACAATTTTGGAAACGTTTGCCGTTATATAATTATTATACAATTTTGTATGTTCAAAAAAAAGTTAGAACAAAAAAAAAAAGCCGAAATTTATAAAGTCAATATTATTCGATATACCTAAGTAAAGAAAATTTAAATGGAAAAAAAATACGACGGACAGGAGACACAATAAACTAGGAGGGGAGGATACGGGATGGCGATTTGGTGCGGATATGCAATGATGTGGCCACTGGTCACCTCTGCACGTCCCCACGACCGGTCCACCAGGTTGACGAGTGTCACGGGCGCGTTTGCTCGGACGCGTGACGACCTTGCCCAGCTGGCGAGGCCAGACCGAGACGGCCACGCGGGAGCGACTACGGTTGACGGCGACGAGCGGCGGCTATAGCGCGCGATGTTGTGCGCGTCGACGGTTGTGGACGGTGACGACTCTGCGACGGACGGCGAAGACCGATAGGCACGCGGAGAGAGTGAACAGAGATTTTGTGCTGCGGAACAGTTTGCGACGCGGCCGATGTGGGATTGCCGCGGGACGAAAAGGCGAGAGTCGTCGGATCCTTGACTCCCGGTAATTTTCGTCCTGGCGTCGTCCCTTCAGCCGCGTCTTCGTCCGATGACCGCCGCCGGACCAGTTAACTGACCAAACTGGTCTGAGTTCCCTCGGGTCCGGCGCCGCTCACGTCCGTGTTCCTACACATAATCTCTACACCACTGACTCACCCCGTGCCAAAGTCTCCGCTGTTGCCGTCGAAGCGAGTCGCCATCGCCGTCATCGTTGGTACCGTCGGGGCGGAATCGTTGCCCGCGTCCGTACCTATGCTATAGCCGCCGCGTCGTCGTCGTTGCCGTCCGTCGCTCCGCGTGACCGTAACTGCAGCCGGGCGCTCGCCGAGCCGCCAGAGGGTCTCGCGCGTCAACTACGGCCGAGCGCGCTACGCCCGCGAACCCGTCTCGCTGGTGGTGGTCGGAGAACGTGCGCGGGTGACTTACCGCCGCGCACCTTCCGTGCTCTTTCCCGCATCCTCCCCTTCTTTGCGTCGCCGTCATCCTGTCCGTCGTCTTCGGCCCAAGTGGGCTGTGCTAATAGTATTAGCTCCGGGCGGTTTTACAGCCGCAGCAGAACAACACGCGAAAAACGCGTTTCACACTTTTCCACGTCGACTTTCTACGTGGAGAAACGGGTTTTTCGACTTCTACTGCGGGACTCTCCTTGCCGATTAGCTCACTGTCCATCACAGCTATTTCCTTGGCCGGTTCCTCACTGTCTGCACATAATTCGTCAGACTCGTCTTCTGCAGCTGCAGGCATCACTACGTCCTCTGCAGCTGCAGGCATCACTGCGTCTTCTACGGCTGTAGGCATCACTATGTCTTCTACGGCTGCAGGCATCACTGCGTCTTCTACGGCTGTAGGCATCACTATGTCTTCTACGGCTGCAGGCATCACTCCGTCGTCGTGAGGTCCGCCCTCGGAAGTCGGACTTGGGTCGACAGTCCCCGACTCCGAGGACGGTGCGTCGCCTCCCGACTGCGATTCCTCACGAACTGATGATTTTGTCAACCCGTCGATCTCTTGGACAGTATGTAGTATGAGTGGTGCTGTCTCGGGGGTCTGAGCTGCAGGCTCAGACTGTGACAGAGACAGCGCATCGCCACTCGGCAATTCACTGTCGTCGTCCGTAATAGAAGGGGTTTCTTCTGGCTCTGGGGACTGCATGTCGTCGCTCTCATGAAGATAAACGCCCTCCATTACACCGATTACAATGCTGCGTATAAATTCGACTAATGCTGCCTGTACCTCGTCGCTTTCGTTGTTGACAGCCATTTTTTTATTTGCAAGTAGATAGGTATATGTGTCAGTACTCAGTTGTAATTGAGAATTGCTAGTGAGCTAAATACAAGTCTCCCAACACAGAGACCGATAAATTCTAAAATCTCCCAGGCGACGACTTGTATCTATATATTGTTATATATAGCCAGATAGTACGTTCATCGTTCATCGGCTCACAGCATTACCTTGTATTTATCATAGTAATAATTATAAAAGTAAATATAACAATCATAATATTATGGTAAAATTAAATCATAATCAATAATTAGCACAATATACAGGGTGATTTTTTTATCAAAGAACACTCATTATTTCAAAAAGTATTAATGTTTAAGAAAATATTTTTTTACATAGTTTCAAGTTGTTAAAAAACAATATTTTTATTAAAAAATTATATTTTTAAATATTTTTTATCCTTTTAATTTTTTAAGTTTTTTACTTTTTTGAATGACAACATCTAATTTTAATTTGATATTCAAAAACAGAATATTTTTCTGATTATTTTAATACATAAAAATTGAATTTAGGGCAAGTAGTTTATGAGTTATAAGTATTTAAAGTTTAGATGAGCGGAGTAGAGGACAAACATTTCGCGGGGTAACCCCGTACCACTCTACTCCGCTCATCTAAACTTTAAATACTTATAACTCATAAACTAATTGCCCTAAATTCAATTTTTATGTATCGAAATACTCAGAAAAATATTCTGTTTTTGAATATCAAATTAAAATTAGATGTTGTCATTCAAAAAAGTAAAAAACTTAAAAAATTAAAAGGATAACAAATATTTAAAAATATAATTTTTTAATAAAATATTGTTTTTTAACAACTTGAAACTATGTAAAAAAATATTTTCTTAAACATTAATACTTTTTGAAATAATGAGTGTTCTTCGATAAAAAAATCACCCTGTATATAAAAGTATTAAAAATCGTAAAATAGTAATAATTATAAAAGTAAATATTTGAGATACGATTGTTCCGTTTCGAACATTTTGTGACTTCCCAATACTATGAGTTATAAGACGCGCCGTGTCTCGAAAAGTACGGTCGCGTCGTACAGTCACAGAAGTACGGAACGTTTAGTTTAAAAATATTTATTTTTCCGGGCGGAACTATTTTTGTACCTGTATATTTTTTCGGGCGGAATTTACATGTACCTTTTTTACTTGGATATTTTTCCGGGCTTAATTTACCATAGACCTTGTTTTTACCTGTTCATTTCGGGCGGAATTTACAATCTCCCGATGAGAGATAGACCCTCCAGAAGCCATAATAGTGTCTCGGGCTATGGTTTCAATATGATGGTAAGTTGATACTGGATCATCTAGTCCGGTCCAATTAAATCCAAAATAAAAATAAACACAACAACCGGAGTCGTATGTCTGTGTTACTCGACAGCTAATCAAGTAATACTTGATATTAAGTTCTAAAAGACAAAAAAAAAATGTTTACCCTAAATGAAAGGTCAATATTGATAAAATAACAATTATATTAATCACTTACTATTGCATTAATTTGCTACAACTTTTTTGACATTATCACATAAACTGAGAGTTTTATCCCAGGATACTGATGTTTCAAACGATTCAGCTACAACTCGATATTCTAACGCAAGATCCTAAATATTAATTTCATTAGAATTTATCAACTTAATAAAAATATTAAAAGTATTAAGTTATTTTTCTTACACGTATATAAGCTATAACAAAGGTCAGCATATAACCACGTTCTCCATTTCTCTCTCCTGCAGTTACACCACCAAAAGACAGCTATTTTAGCGATGCAATTTCTATGTGAAACTACTTTAGAACGTTTACCCAGACAAAATTACCATTACTAGTAAGTTATACATAGGTAGAACACAATAGCAGAACCACCTTTTTGAATAACACAATTGCAAGTATTTTTACCTCTTAACTGTCATATGATTAACACTAAACACAAAATAGGTAGTCATAATAATTTAATAGCTTTAACATGATACATTTTTTGACAAATATTGCTGGCGAGTGGTGGCAGATTATTTTTAATTTAAGTTAGTAGCAAGAACTTAACATGATTAAAAAAATAAGATTATTGTCAATCAATTTAAGAATGTAGTTATTGTAAAAAAATATTAATGATTTGTCAATTATGTAAATCAATCATTATAGTTACTTTAACTTATACATCGAAATATTTTTTTTAAGTACATGTTGTCACTTTCCAGATATTTTTAGACACCTCATTATATTCTTATTCTTCTACGCAACAATTTAATATTTAAATGACAATACTACAAAATATACAAATACATAATCAATATCCATACAATACAATTACAAATAGTCAAGATTTAAATACATCACAATATTGTATTAAGTCAACACAAATTGTAGTCAAAATTAATAAATTAAAATTAAATACTATAATATTAAGATAAATTATATATTTATTTTTAGGTAACTGACTTATGTATTTTAAATAGTATAAAATGTAAATTGTAATTATCGTCATTATATTGAAATCCCGTACAATATAATATTATTATGATTGTAATTTGTTTTCCTTAAAACTAACTATTTTCGGTATATTTATTATTTCATTTTGTTTTTGTACCAATGCAGTCGTTGCAGACGCATTGCACATCTGTATTGAATACTCTCTGTATCAAATACTCTTAAAATAAAGTAGTTAAATAAATATATAATATTACATTGTTATAAAATTAAAGTAAAACCACGACGGCATGGTATTTTTATTTAACAAGAATAATTATAAGTAGAAACAAATTAAGAATTAAAAGAAAAAAAAAGTATTCAATAAAATAGTACCTACTCAATATGGAAAAAAGTATTTGAATACTTTTACTCAAATACTTTACAACACTGTATATTAGACATTACAGAATTGTTCATTAAAAATAAATGTATTAAAATAAAGAACTTTGAAGTAGGTAATTAATAACCTGAGAACCGAATGTCCTAACCTAATGAAAATATGCCGGGGACCAAACGTCCTACCTATGTCTAATAAGTAATAACTCTCCGGGACGAAATGTCCTATCTCAATAATTGCCGGGGACGAAACGGCGGGGGTGAAACGTCCGTGATTCACTAAAATTAAGCTATAGATCTTGATTCAGATTCTATTAAGATAAGACCAGAGAATATATGAAGTACTCATACTAATGTTGGTATTCTCAAGTACAAGAAAAATATAAACAATTGTTGAAAAACTGGTATTTTATATTTTCCTAACAAATTGCAAACAATTAATGCTATTGATGCAATAAATATAAAACCACAGAATGTATAAAAGCTCATATATTATGTTAGTAAAATAACATATGATAACACAGAGCTACAATTTACAAACAATAAATTGACGATGATCGGAGAAGGTGTGTCGCAGGCAATGTTTACAAAATAATATAATTTATCACAGTATATATTATGTAGGTATTCAAAAGCATATACCTACCTATGTACCTGTAACTTATATGAATAAATGTAAAATAAATTTGAACATTGCCTGCTTCATAAATGGCGGCTGACTTCAACATTGGTCACAACTCAAGTATAAATACATGCCATCTATCTATCTAGTTGTTGTATTGGGCATATATCAATTGCGCCGGAAATCGCAGGTAAAGAAAAAAAATTATGCGATAGGAAAAAGGTATACATCAACTGCGCCGATCGATATTCCAATGTTATAAATTGTGTACGTCAATTGCGCCGATCGATATTTGAATGTAATAAATGGTGTACGTTAATTATGCTGATCGATTCTTAAATATATACAAATGTCTATAAAACTATTTCTATTATAACTACATATCGGTTTATACGTGTTTTAATCTAATATATCTATATCGTTTATCTATATCATAGCCCATAGGTAAGTTTGAATTATATTATTTTATTACTTGAAAGTTGAAGATAAAATAAATTACAAAAGGTGAACAAATACCATGTTAGGTTATAGGTACCTAAATCCATAGTATTGTGCAGTACAATTCCATGCGTTGTTCGTATAGTCGTTCGTTTAGTTGTCGTGGCTCGTGCTTAAATTTATAATGGAAATTGTATTAAGTGAACTTGGTAACGAACTAATTATTTACCAAAATTATAAATTTTCTTTTAAGGAACTTACCAAAAAAGGGCATAGATGGCAGTGCGCACACAAAAGTTGCAACTCTAAGCTGTACGTAGATGATGTTAAAACTACAATTTTATTTGAAGAAATTAAACATGAACATCATCCTCCTAATAACTTCATCAGAAAGATAAATTTGTATGTAATATATGTATGTAAATTATTTTCATTTAAATTTACTTTTTAATATCAGTGCAATTGATGTATACCTTTTCGATACCTATACCTTTTTTATACCGGCGCAATAGATGTATACCTACTATACAGGTAGTGTCCCAAATTCGGCGTAATTGACGAAACCCCGTTGTATTTATCTATGATTACAATAAGCATGTTTTTCCTGATGACTAGATAACGAACATTTAACTGATTTAATATTTGTCCCTAAAAATACGGTCCTATGTAATATTGTCCCGATCAATACTAATCCCGTAAAATAAGTTTCCTATTTATTACAGTCCCAAAAAATACGATTTTTTATTTCCTAATTAATACTATTCCTATAATAGTTTTGGTTCTTGAAATTTATTTTACTGTTGTTTAACATACTGGTTTGTATATGATTCCAGTAAATACAATTTAAATTTCCTCCATAATACTATTCCTAAATTAGGTATATTATTCTGTGGAAATAACATTCCGTACAAAAAACAATCCCAATTTTTTTTTCCTGTTTAAATGTTTCCCTGATTTATATAGCCCCCCCTTCTCCCCCCGTACAAGGACTTGCATACTGAAAAATTTGCAGTAAACCTGAGTTCTACTCGGGACAATGACCGAGCACCCCGTCCGGTTTTTAGCCAACACCGAGTCGTTACTCACGCAACCGTGTAGACACAATCACTTACGGAATTTATGCTGATTTAAAACCAGCTCACTCCCCTCACGTAAATACTGGCCTATCCAAATCGGAGGTGTTATCGTCCGGCGAACGCGCAAAACTTTCTGTAGGTACACATATCCGGCTACATTGAACATTTACGTTCGGCGTGCTTCGACGCATTGCAGGCGTTTTTGACCTCATGGCAGATATCTCCACCCACCTCTCGTCACCCATCATCATCACATATTTTCGGTAGTACTGACGAAGAAAAATTATGCTATCCAACCAGAAATCTATTTTGAAATTGAATATTTAGCATTATTTCTTCTAGAAAATGGTCATCAGTCAACAGACACAAAAGTGGTAAACTTCGTAGTAAATTCAATAGGGTAGTATAGAAGATTGTGTATAATACCTAATTATTAATAATTGTAGTTTCGGTTTTAAATTATGATACCGGTTTTCAGTTTTTTCGGTTTCGGTTTTAGATTGTAATACCATTATCCAATTATTTTCGGTTTCGGATTTGATTTTGTTTTTTGTTTTGGTTTTTAACGGTTCAAGCCCTGGCCCCTGGGTAAAAGTTAAACGTATTATATTATATTCTGCATAATAATATACGTATATTAATGTATTGTTTATGGTGTACCTATGTCCTATATCTATATACATCTTGTGTAGGCAATTCAAACATCACTACTTACTTTAGTAATGTATAAAGCTTATCGGTAAGTACCCACATATTTTCCATCAGTTTTAAATTACTGTCTTAAATTTGTATTGTAACTGACTAACTAATGGACTAGCTGTAGGTACATCATAAATTAACTCTGTCAGCATATTGATATTTTATGATTATTTAAATGCTTAATTTTTGAGAATTAATAGTTTACCAGAAGAGTGCTATTCATATTATGTAACTTAATATTATATATATATATATATGTATAGGTAAGGTACATTTTTTATGACTGATTATAATATCGGATGAATTTTATTGTGTACAGTTGTATCTATGTATCCCAACAAAAACACTCCGCCAAACTCCGGGTAAATAATGCTAAGTATAAAAAACAGCTTTAAAAGTTGTGATATCATTTTATAGCTAAGTCTTTGAAGTATAGATATAATTTATGTTGTGGTGGGCTGCTAAATAATTGAACTTATATCTTGGCGAAAATATGTAAGTACCCTATACATTTATGCTAGTAATTCGAACATTAGATTCGTATTAAAATTTGGTTGGATAAATTAATATAATATTTCGTTTATACTCACAATTACTTATCCACTCGTCTGTTACTTGTTAGCCTTTATGTTTTCTACCGTTAATTTAGTATTCATCAGTCACCACCTCCTTAAGAGATCTAGCAAAAGACTTTTTCTTTGTTAATCAACTAACTTAGGTATATCACTTCTTCCCGACAACCCACCGCGCCGACTTAAAATAAATTGGTGCCGTGTTCTATTAAATTAATTAATAAAAAATAAATAAATTACTAGAGGGTACCATCGCTGGATGTTTTCCCTCATCTTGTGTATCATGTTGTTTTTTTTTTTTTTTGTATATATAGTGTTATATCTGTTATCAATTCTGCCTATTGTGTAATATTATACAGAATGCAGATTTTCTAATTTAATAAAAAAAAAAAAAAATAGGTATATCACATGTATATTATATATGTATACGAGTTTTATTTCACCAAATTGGATACTTATTTAAAATTCCAATTCGGTTATAATAATATTATTCGTTTATGAAGTGAAACTTCTTTACGGGGGGTAGGTACAACGCTGAAAAATTGGTAACAAGATATCCATGACAACAAAAAATAAATAAAATATAGATTATGTAGGTAAATTCGATTATTATTATTATTATTATTATTATTAAGATAGAAATTTAATAATTATCGTGGAATAATGAGCCGGAGCGTCGTTTTAATAATATATACTGCAAGTTAATTAAATTTATAATAATTATAAGCATCGGAATGATTGCAGGTTATAGTATAAAATAATATTATTAAATTTCTAATACACTCAAATACGTAAAATAGTTCCAATGGAAATGTAATTTTAATTTTAAACTATAAAAAAAATAATGTCTAATACGAATCTATAATGAAATGAGATTAAACAAAATAAATAGAACAAATAAAAATAATTTAAAAAAAGGTGCTCTGCTGTACAGTAGGTTACAAGAGGCTTACTGTATAATGGACGGTACTAAATTTGAATTCAATGATATAATATCATTGTATAAGACATATTATATACTTATCTATGGTATTAAATAAATTGACCTATAATAAATTCCAAATTAATCATATCATAATATCCATTAATTACTTATAATTTGTTATACATCAACAACAAACCCTGATACTATCATAGATATATAATAGTGTACTTTAGAAGTTTCAAGTACCCACGAATAATATTATAGGTACAATCACAACAAAATAGATGAAATAGTTATTCTAGGTTTTTTATTATGTGATTTCGTCCAAATTTTAACTTAAAATGACTATAAAAATAAAATTTACTTTTTTATTTTTTATATTTTTTGGTAACAGAATTAACTACTTATAATATATTATATTGTAGTACCTAATTAAGTTATACTCAACAATATTGAGATATGTTTTCTGTCCGAGAACTTAATAGTGTTTTACTATTTTTGTTCAACCATCTAAGACTTAACATTATGAAGTAGGTACCTAGCGATCTTGCATTCTTGCTATCATACTAAATACCAAATAAACAAAATTGTATAATTTATTTATACTCTAGAGTGGTATTTATATCGAATTCCTAAACGGTAAACATATATTGTTGACCCGTTTCAGAGTGTTGGTTATCTTTGACATAACTAAATTATTAATATAGGATTTTATCTAGAAATACGAGGACAAACATAGGTAGCCAGGTAGGTATTAAAACAAAAACAGTAGCAAGGTAGGTGCCAAGTTATTTTATTCTACTACCTACTAACTAGGCAGGTCGGTACTTAATTTCAAAAATACTTATAGGTTTGAACCCTATTATTAATTTATTACCAAAGACAAACAGTACAAGCACTACAGTGTTTTATATTAAAATTCTTTCGGGGCTACATAAAAACCAGGAAAACAATTATTATAAAGATCACTATTTTTCCTCAAAATATTTGTTTAGAATTATTTCTTAAGCCCTTCATTCTTTCCAATAATCCAAATTGAGTCTTGGTAGGGAACTGCAAGGTACCAATGGATTACTGAAAAAAAAGTAAATCGAAAACAATTATTATAGATCTATTTATTCATATTTTCATTCTATACATTATTGTATATATTTTGTATTATAATAATCTCAACTATATTTATTTTAAATAACTAAAAAGGTAAGTACTAGCTACTACCTAACCTACCTATGCTTTCTAATTTCATCAATATAGCCTAGAGGTTATATCTATATTTTGAATAAAAAAGTATTTATTTCATTGTTTAATTCTCTATTTGTTTCTCCACAATAGACAGTACCTTATTATTGATAATGTAAGTATCTGTCTTAGCGACTATCTGCCATTTAACTAAGCAAATATAGCATTTCTCGTTTTTTTTTTTAAATTTATTATGTTTTCAATTTTTGTTAAATGTTCCCTTGTTCTTGTATTAAAAGTTGGTAGGTACCTATCCGAGACAAATGTTCAATGAAGTTAAACGTTTGAAATAGTTATTTCATTTATTTATAGATTAGGTATAATTCTAGTGATTCATTTAGTTCAGTCTCTACTTCCTACCTAAGTGAGATTTTAGTAGACAATATTATAAATATAAAACTTTGGTAAGGCATAGATTAAATGGCACCACGCCTTCATTTACTTTAAATGAAAAAAGGTGTTCTGCTGTACAGTAGGTTACAAGTGGGTCACTGTATAATGGATGGTAGGTATTCAATTTAATTCAATGATATAATATCATTGTATAAGAAAAACGATTCTGAGCGGAGACGGTATGTCAGCCTAGGTATAAGAGATATTATATACTTATCTATGGTATTAAAAAAAAATGGACCTATAATAGGTACCTATAATAAATTCCAAATTAATCATATCATAATATCCATTAAGTACGGGATTTTTCCATATTTTGTAAATTTTTGAACTTTAAATACCTATTTATAAAAAAAATTGTGACTAAGGATTTTTAATATTTTTCATCTACCTTTGAAACAATATACTAGGGCCCTTCTATTACATTTTCAAACTTTTTTAACCAACAAATAAAATTGTATTGATATTTTTAGAAAAAAAACAAAAAAAAATGGAAAATGAAAATGTTTCTAAACAGTTCAAAACAAATCATAATATTTGAAAATTATATCGTGTATAGAAAATGCAAATATAAACAACCAGTGAACATTTCATGTATATACATTCATTTGTTTTAGAGTTACACCAAAAACCAAAATCGATTTTTTTGGAAAACCGATTTTGCGTAAAAATTCCCGTTTTTCGTTAATTTTTATGTTGTTTTTCGCTACGCTCGGAAAACTACTGTGAATTTTAAAATTTGACCTCTCGAATGCGCAAACTAGATTCACTTTCCCATCGAACTTTTGAAGGAAATCGAAGCAGTTTTACTGCCCAAACCGTGATGACAGACACAAAAATAAATAAAAATTAAAAAATTAAATTTAAAAAAAAAACACAAATCATTGTAAAATCAATACATTCATCGTTCCACTCAGAATCTAAAATCGTTTTTAAGTAATTGTAAAACTAAGATTTTTTATATTTTCTACAATCTATAAGACCACTAAAACACTAAAATGGACATATTACACCACCCGCAAGAAAATATCATCACACATAATTCTGTTCACATTTTATTCGAAAACCATTTTTCCTATGAAATAAATTAACTAAAAAATGATGAGTAATATTTTTAAATATTAACATAATATCCCTAATATATTATTTGAAAATTATTTGGAGAACACTTATCCAGTTATCCTCTTAAGACTGGTATTAAACTTGATATTTTAACTATTATTATGTCTCAAGTAAAGTATTTTTTTTAAATGTCACACACTCTTCTCAAATTTTAAATAAAATCATCTTAAAATCAAAAGATTGCTTGCATAGTCAATGGTCATAGCAATTAAAAATTCAGAACACGACGTTTACTATTTATATCGTTACATTGGAAAATCGATTAAATTAATAGGGAGTATAAATTCACAATAACGTTCTATAAAACATTTCAATAACACGAAACTATACAAAAATGGAAATTAAAAATCATATTCCATACGAGTCTGCAATGAAGTACCACATTTTATGTCTTTGTTGTCCTTTCTATCATATATCTATTACCTAACTATCGTGTGATAAGCGCGTACCTATATCGAGTTCGAATCTCGGATTAGAAAAATATTTATATATATTTTTTTGTAACGTAACGTTTTTCGATTTCGATTCTATGTGCCAAAGCAAAGACATAATAATAATTATTATAATAGTTTTAAAACCCATATCAATCATTTACAAACATAAATAAATAACGTAACGTTTTTCGATTCTACTTGCCAAAGCAAAGACATAAAATGTCAAAAACACACTCAATAAGCACGATAACTTTCAGATTTTGAAATTTTGTTTTTCAATAGGTACCTATAGGCATAGGGTGACAAATGACAATACTCAACTGTTTACCATATTATCATTATTATATACCTAGGTATATAGGTTATATTTAATTTATAAAATAGAATACTCACTGTTTACTGATTACATCAAACGCATTGCGTTGTATAGATTGAATGTCTGATGTCATACACACTAAGAGTGATAATGTCGATTTTCGTATTTCAGAAAGTTGATCTATTCAAACAATTTTATATAATTACGGCGAGTGAAAAAAATTGTAGTCAAGCTTTAAATATCATAGATACCCTATGAAAGTGTAAATAGTTACCCGGTCGAAAAGATCCCGTTTGGTTTCCAAACTCGTAAAAAAATCGATCTCCAAACTTCCATCTGAAAAACATTTCTCCAGAAATACACTGAAACGTGTGCCCCAACGAAGATCCTGGTTTCAGTTTTTCCAATATACCACCTACGTAAAAGTCAACATCGTTTGGATCCTCGTATAAACTAGCTAAGGTATCGACATTCTTGAAAAATATGTTTTATTAATAATTAATTCAATAGTTATAATCGGTTAAAATCATTGTGTGATGCACAATTCTTTGACATATTTACTTTTTTTGATATTTGATCAGTAAAATCTTCAAAAGTTTTGGCTTCGCTCAACCCACACAATTTTCTAAACTTATTATACGATGGAAGTCCAAAATCTCTCCCACGTGCGATGTCAAAGCTGGGCAAGTCGGAGCCTACTGTTTTATTCGGAATTCTGAATAGATATTCGCTAACCTAAATCAATGAAATATAATAAATAGTATGGCAGTATCATATTTATTATTTCTAAATGCAAAAACGTTAAATTAATTTCTTTAGAATAATATATAACCATTAATCATACTTCAGATGTGTAATATTGATCTTGTTCCTGTGAAATTTGAGTAAGCAAACCTCTAGTAAGACTATCAAAATTGTCTCCTCTCTGCACTATGTCAGTTCTTTGAAAAAAGTCACTCAGGCGAATTTTCGACTTAACTTGTCTGGATTCATTGACCAAACTGTAAAAAAAATCAGACATATAAAAAAGTGCTGCAAATTTAAATTAGTATGAAAAAAGTTTTAATATTATCATTATCATTACTCCATATATCCTTGTATTTCGCTATGAAGTGATCTGTATGCAGCACCGGTAAAAGAACTCATCGTAGTTGGATTTAAAAATTTATCGTAATCCATATTATAACCTTTTTCTAATGGTTGTAATTTGTTTGCTTTGGCATAATCTTTTCCTATAATTTTATTGAATGTAATAATATTTAAAATGTATTGGTATATAATAGTATACTAAATAATATAGTGCCAACTATACGGCATTTGGTAAATTATTATGTTTTTAAAATATTTTATAAACATTTAAATAACACTATCCTTGCATATCTACAACTTATATTATTAAATATTTTTAAAACATTATTGGAATATTTCGGGAATATTAAATATTTTCATTTTAAATGCTGTCTAGTAAGGGTAGATGTTACGAGAAATGTGATACGTTGCTAGGTGCCCTGGTATATGTATATAGCTCTATTCTACACAGTTGCAAAGGGGCAGATTTTTTTGGTTCAGCAAATTTCAACGGTCGATGTGTCAATAAAAATTGTTACTGTATAATGTATTCCTTATATTATATTGTATTGAAATGTGGAATGATCAGTGTTACAATTATGATGGCATAATACGGTTATGTAACAAATAATGGTGAACCATTAAAACAATTTTCGTAGTTCTGGTTAACCCGGGATGAAAAAAGACAGTTACAAAATCAATATGCTGAGGATCTGGATACATATTATATGTAGTTTCAAAACCAGCCAAAAGCACTTTTTTTGAAAACTGGTTTTTTCGTATTTTATAAATGGTCACACTGTATTAAAATTGCTGTAAAAATATTGAACATCAAATAAGGCTATAACTTTACTAGTCTAAATTTATTAACCATGGGAAATTTTGGTTGGTTTCAAAATCACCCATAATTAATTTCAAAACCAGCCATGTATAAATAATTTTACAGGTATAGCGTTGGCCTCAAAACCAGTCATATAATGGAATTGGGAACAAAACCAGATATATTGAAACTAGAAAATATGTTAATAACTCTTTTAATAATATAAAAACGAAATGAACGAATTTACTCATTTCTGAAATTATTTGAAAAGGCTTATTTAAAGTTTAAGCAATATGTATTGACTAAACCAGAGATAGATTTGTGTAAAACCATGAAGGGTAACATATTATAGTTTGATGTTTAACCGTACATTTATATTATATTACGTATGTTTCTATGTTGACCTGCATTAAATACTTCAACTCATTCAGTACTTTCAAATGGTTAAATCATATTATTTAGCTTATATCTTCCATGGATGTGGGTCGTTTAAATTCTTTGACTATACATTTATGCACAGTTGACAACATCGGTTATGAAGAAATAATTGAAGATTTGGCAAGATCAAAACTGCTCAAAAAAATCAAATCTAGCTTTGGTGTTTATTTGTTGTATCTTTAAATAAATATTAAATGCCTACCTACTTGATAAATGTATATTACAATAATATATTAGATACTAATAAATTATTATAACTTATAACATACTTCCGACTAACTTTAAATATCTAGTATTTGATAATAATCTTATATAATTTTACATTATGTAATACGACAATAATTAAATTATTTTAAACATAATATTATAATATACCACAAGAGAACTCGAGGTGCCTTGAAATAAATGTGTATCCAGGCCAGAAAAGCCTAAATACTCCAATGTATATTAAATGGCGTGGCTCACGTATGAAGTAATCGTACAAAACAAGAAGTATAATAATTAATATACTAATATGATGCTATTGTTCAAATATTTTTTTGTAGGTAGGTACTTCAAAGTTCAAATACATGTACTTATATCAAACTTTCGATCTCGTCAATTTTCACCTTGTCCACTCACCTTTGAACTTAACCTTAAAGGTTTAATAAATAAGGGGGTCCTGGTCATATGAAATTGCTCCTACATTGCTCGTCAAAATTAAATGGTGACCAGTAGGTAATACAATGGCTGGTAAAGTACACATTGCCCGATAATCCACTTTGTGTTTTTGCCCGTAACGGAGCAACAAAGACATTACAGTATTAGTTTATTCGATAATAATAATATAATACTTACCTACCTATAATAATAATACATATTATAATATAGGTATAAGATATTATATTTTTAATTTTTTGTATTTGTTACTGTAATAGGTAGAATAATACTATGATTAATAAAAGGTATAGGTATCTACCTACAAGTCCCGGAACAAATTCATAGTATACCACGTGCTGATACATTGCGATGAGTAATCTCCTGGCTTCTTGGTATAATCGTTCGTCGTCCCATTCGGGATTTATTTTTCTAAAATCATCGCACAGTAGGTTATGAGCTCTCAATAATGATATCGTGGCAACTGCTATATTAGGATGTTGGTTTACTCTTACATCACCTTGATAAATGTATTTCAAATGTTAAATTATTATAAATGTATTTTATTAGGTAAATCGATGCAATATAATATGTTATAATTAATGAAGATATTTATGTAAGTACTTTAGTTACAGTCAACAATCAAAACATTTTATATTAAACTGGAACTATAGTCATTAACTATTTAAAAAATTAAGTAGGCACATATTATTTACTTATGAATTATTAACTTGGATCATTAAAGTTAAAGTTAAATTATAAGAGAAAAATATTATTTTTCATAATTATATTATTAAGATAACATGAAAACACTCTCATAATAAATTATTTATATATTATAATTAACAACATAATTATAAATTACCTGCAGCGTAGCACACAGTCGCATCATTATTCACGGTGCATTCTTTTGTTGCTTGTTTAACATTAGGTAAATATGATTTTCCTTTAGGTCCTATTTGTCTCCTGAGTTTTCCATGAGAGAATGTTCGTAAAGAACGTGCGGTGATGTCATCTGAACCATATAATAATGAAGCATCAATAAAACTGGTAACTCCAATTTGCTAAAAAAATAATGAAATAGGTACATTAAACACTTTCAATACTTTTTTGATAGTTATTTTTTTTTAAGGTTATGATGGAAATAATTATAGACGAGACAAGGGCTTAGATGAGATAAGAGTATGATGTTTATTTATATGAGGGTACACCGTTATTACTTGTCTGACTGGTTTTATATGGCAACCTAGATCTGCTGTATCAGTGGCTCGCTGAGATGATAAACATCGGTTTTTTGAATAACCAGGCTCATCTTTCGGGATTGTAATCTGAAGGCAATCAGGAGGTAGAATTTCTGGTGTAGAATCATCCGAGTTGCAACATACTATTGGATTTCCATCACTACCTTTAGTAATCAAACATGTAATAATATTAATTTCTTATTACGAATTAATACTATCTATATTGAATAAACTATCAATAAATTAGTGGTTGGAACCTATTTATGATTTTGTTATCGATTTGGTTTCTAGAAAAATGAAAACGACTGTTCTTGTTTTAATAATATAGTCTTCCACAACAATTTGTGATATGATTATTCGAAAATAAACAACTATGTGTCTGTACATAGAGATTTTAAGCAAATTACAGTATTGTGGATGTACGATTAAAAAAAATAACAAATTAATTCAATCAGAGCCATGAAGTGTGTCTTTAATAAGGGGCAATATTTAAGAAATATGCAATTTAGTCTCGGCCGCCCATGGAATTTGTGTCAGTCGTAAATGATGATTAGTGTAAGTGTTATTGTATGAATGTGCTACACTTTGACGTGGTTATTTCGACGCACAATGGTCAAATGAACCCGGTCATTTGGACGAACGACAATTAGGCGCATGCATCATTTCGCAGTATACAATTTTAAAGCCACCACTTTTAGGCGTGACACAATTTTGACGCAAAACAAAAATAATTACAAATTTAAAATAAATTAGGTATAAAGTGTTATTTATTTTACTATTTGGAAGTAAAAACTTTTCTTAGCTTCAACTTTTGCATTGTCTGGTACATGGTTATGATCAATGAATTTTATTATATCTCTCACAAATATAATTTAGTGTTGAAAATAACGTATAACTATAGAGCTATATACTTCATGGCATTCATGCCCTTAAGCAGTTATTTAAAAAAAAAAAAAAAAACTACTCAAGTAACTATAAGTATTTATAAGAAAAAAAAATACTAAAAAATGTTATAATATAAAAAAAAAAAAATATACTTTTATTATATTATTATGGTTATACATATTTGTAGGTATGTAAAATTATATTTATCATTATACAGAAATGTAGAGGTATTAATAGCCTTAGAATTCAAATCTCTCAAGTTTGATTTATGTCCAAAACCATTTACGACAGATTTTGATAAAGCACCTATTATTTATATCAAAAATGAATTTCCCTGTAATGCCTGCATTTTTCATTTTAGTCAAGTGGCTTGGCGAAAAATTCAGAATTATCTATGGATTGACTACAAAATATATAGAAAATGTAAATTTTGCATTACAAGCTTAACAATTAATACCGCTTGTCCGCTTGCTTTTATACTTGTTGACAGAGCAGTAAACTATTTTGATTTTTGAAGTATTGTTGGGGAGCTAGTTTTACAATGAAAACAAAGATATTTTAACTCCACTTATCACCTATTTCCAAAGTACGTGGACTGGAATTTTGGACAGAAGAGGTTGACGTCGACAACCACAATATCCTATCGAAGTATGGAACTGTTTAGAATGTCTTCAAACTGATCTAACAAGGACTAATAACAATATTGAGGGCTGGCACAAATGCATTTTCGGCATTAATAACTTGTAAAAAAACCAGTTACCTATATGGAAACTTATAAGTGGATTGAAATAGATGAAATCTTAAAAAAGTAACTAAAGAACAAATAATTTATGGGTATGCACCAACCAAAAAAAAAAAAGAATTACAAAGATTTATCAAAAAGATTATTTCAAATATGTACTAATTCAAGTAACTTCACAACCGACGAAATGCTTCTAGGTATTGCACACAATTTAAAGTTTTATAAATAGTAAAATTACTAATTATTATTATCAATTTGTAATTATTTTTGTTTTGCGTCAAAATTGACTTGCACCTAGAAGTGATGGCCTTAAAATTATATGTGTCGAAATGACACATGCGCCTAACTGTCGTTCGTCCAATCGACTGCGTCGAAATTAAAGCGTCAAAATGACGGCATCTCCGACCGAAAATGAAAAGCGGGATTTTTTGTTCAAAACACGCTTTACAGAAAAATCTTTTGATTACTTAGAAAAAGGAAAATATTCTATATTAAGCATTGGATTTTTAATTCCATTGCTTAAAACTAACATAATAAAAATAATAAAAGCTTGTGAAAATTGATTAAACAAAATAAGCTTTAAAAAAATAATTATCAATCATATGAATTTATACTTTATAGTAATATTAAGTTCCTATATTTATAGAAAAATTTGGTACCTGTCAACCTTGTATTGTACCTTCATCCTATATAGTTGAGAGTTAAATAAACAAAAAACTTTTTAAGGTTATAGTATCTATTTATTAAATATAATCTTTTAATTTTTAATATTGAGTAAATACTAAATACTATCAATATAGATTTTCAGAATATCAAAGTAATCAAATTTAAATTAAAAAGGTGGATACCGTTCTGCTGTACAGTAGGTCACTGTAATGAATGGCGTTAAATTTGAATTCAATAATATAATATCATTAAACGCGAAAAAAATTCTGAGGAGATGGTATATTAGTCAGCCTATATAATAATAATATTTTTAAATTGCAACAAAATAACAAAGATCGTTTTTTCTTTAATTTAAATATAATTTTATTACAATTTGAACTTAAAATAGGAATAAAAAAAAAACTGTGTTTAAATATTGTGTTTTTTTTTTATTGCTAACAGTACGAAATACTTATAAAATAGGTACCTTGTTTTAAATTTTCAATCCATAGCTATGAAAATTGAACATTTTATAAATTTGTAAATTGTAAGCCAATATGTAATTAGCCAAAATATTTTCAAAATTGTTTTTATGGCATATAGAAAAACGTTATATAAACATTTGACGAAAATATTTAAAGAATTTACAGTTATTAGTTTTTTAGTTGCACCAAAAAAACCTAATCAATTTTGTCAAAAACTGGTTTTGCATACAAATCCAAGTTTTAACTTAATATTTTGTTTCTTTTGAAAACTAAACTGTGGATTTTCCAATTTAACCTCTTAAAAATACCAACTACATTTACTTTCCCATCAGAAAAGATGCTGAAGTTGAAAATCGAAGCAATGTTTCTACTAGTACCTAAAGATGTTTACAGACAGAAAAAAAAACTCTGCACATCATCACTCCGCGCAGAATCTAAAACATGAATAAGATCTATTTATTTTTTTTTTATTACCTACCTACTTTTAAGTATAATTATTGTTCAGTGTGAGATGGTAAACCATAAATACCTATTGTGACAGTGTTAAGTTTCACTCAGAATCTTAACATCATGATTTTATTTTTTGCAAACTTACCAACAGTCTTAGAAAATATTAATTCAGTATCGTGTGCAACCAATTGGCCAAATTGCATGAACAATAAATTATACTTAAGTGTGGGTCTATTCACGTCTGTTAACAAAGTTGTTCGTATTTTCCTAGGGTTTGGCAATTTATTCCCCGATAATGCTCTTCTTTCTTGGCTCTTACCTTAAATTATTGTAATTAGTTCCCATATTATAACATTTAAATAATTATATATTCGTTTATATTAAATATGTACCATCCGAATAGTCTGCTTCAATAATTCGTATGTTTGCTGAATTAGATCGACCCCAAATTGGGAATATTAAATTATTACAACTTCCATTTATGGTTCTGTACACAGCAAGGGGATCACATATTGGTTTGGGAAAACAACGATCAGCCAGATCAATTTCTCTAGGCTCTAAGAATCCAATAGGATTATCCATAAGCGATCTAAGAAATAAATAATTAAAAAAAAACAAAAATACTAATAGCCAATCGGTACATATTTATATATCATTTATTTTGTATTTACGGTATCTTAGAAGGATTTTTATCTGAAACTTGTTCGTCACTCAAGCAATTATTGTGTGTCTCTTCATACAGAATTCCCGGATTACTGTACGAATCTGTGTAGGAAATAGGCAATTAAAATATATTATATTATTTACTATTTATATTTTTTTATAATTTATGTATGTATTATTATATTATTTTGTTTAATATAATATATACTATTATCCATTATATTGTTTTAAGATCTATTAATTTACCTGGATTCGATTCATTTTCATTATTTTGAATAAGTTCGCATGATATTATGTTGACAATTAACACCAAAAAAATTGTAACTTTCTTCATTTTTTTAACAAACATCGACAAACGAGTCGACACAAAGTCGTGACACTAAACGCGTTGATATAAATATTAGCTCTTATACCTATGTGTGGATTGTCGTAACCCTACTTCGGTATGTATCGGTTTGAATTTTAAATAATATTATGGTCACAATACTATCGTACAGAATTTATAATTTTATCATAGATTATTATGAGTATAGTGAAAATATACTAACAAAGTATGAGCTATAATAAAAATATAAACTTCTATAGATTCTTCGTTCCTGTGTTTTAAAATAGTTTTATATACAGTGGCCAGTGATTAAACAAAAAAATAATATGAATTAATTAATTACCTTTTACGATAGTTATAGATATTATAATAAGTATGATTTTAAATTAACATATTATTTTTCAAATTAACTGGAAATAGTTAGTTAATATTAATAGAAAAATTAAATAACTAGTGAAGTTGTAACCTTTGAAAAGGATTTGCTGTTTAATTTATCTTTAATTTTTAAACTATTTACATATAATATACTACTTGCATACATATTTATAGTACCATAAGTTAAGACAAAAGGTTAGGTACATTTTTCCTTTTTTTTTTTTAACGTAAATAATATGTTTTTGGGCTGGGTACAACTTTTTTTCTGACAGATTATAGTACCTAACTCTTATAACATTTATTGTTACTACAATGTTTGTTGTGATTATATTGATGTAAATATATCTTTAGGTACCTATGTTGACAAATGTCTACTTACAATGCGCATCAATTGGTATTTTTTTTAAAAATAGTTCAAGGGCTACGTCCAGTGTCTCCCCCCACCCCACCAAAAAAATATATCAAGTAGCGTGATAAGTTTTTATCATACTGGATGCTGTTATCAGTTGCTATATGGGGACATCATTCGTTATTATGTTACTATGTTATTCCTAAAACAGTAATTATAATTATCATGATATCCCTACGAACCAAACGACATAGACATGATAAAATGTGTTTTCAAACAAGGGAACGGTAGAGATTTACATTTAATTTCTTCATCCGTGCAATTTAATATTTTTCATATAAATATAATAGGAATATTATCATAATCTATAAGTACACTTTATCTTCTTCTTCTTCTTTACTAATGTATTTGCCTTGTCGTAGCGAAAATCGATTTCTATTACACGATAAATACAAATACCTATAATAACAAATAATGGACGATAATAGTTTATTCGTAGGTAATTATAGTACATATTATTATATACGTCTATGGTAATAGTTTAGGTACTTAGTACCTATTATAATTGTCGTAGGTTCCTATTAGGCAATTATAATATGATGCTATACCTATATTATACTCTATCGCCTATTATGCGCGTATAATATTATAATATATTCATGTAATACCTTTTTTTTTTTTTTTTTTTTTTTCAGTTTTAACCGACGGCGCCGCGGGAATTGCTTTCGCATTACTGCCGCGGCGCCGCCATCTAAATTCATGTAATACCTACAAAGAACACAAACCGTGACGGGCACAGATAGTGTGAACCCTTCTCTGGGCAAATCGCCCTCGTGGTCAACCACTGCAGACGGCTGCGATACATAACATTATTAATTCGTATGATATTCGTATTACATTATGTTCATGACCAATAAGCAACATCTATTATTTTTAGGTTAAATGCGTTCACATAATATTTTAATAATAGTATCGTATCAACTGCGATTTTGCCGTGTGTTTCGGCGCGTGACCAGTTGGATATGTCGACGGTCGATTATAAGGGTACTTAATAAGCATTGGCCTCAACTGTTATAATATTGAGCCGAAATTAGATTTTTGGCAGGGAGACACGATGTTGGAAACACTCTATATTATAAAATAATATATTGTGATAATATTATATCGTTTTGATACACTTCAAGAGGAATGTAATTATTATTATTTTAAACAAAATATTAGAACTAATCATTGCATGGTTAAGAATACCATAGGTATACTATAATATAATCTGTTATTATAATATAGGTACTCTAATATTAAACACGACATTATAAATAAACAAATTGGTAAAATAGTAGGATGGTACGCAGATATAAAAAGGTTGTGAACCTCTGCTTTATTAGGTATAATATTATTAAATCGAATTGCATGTTATACAATTAATACTAATTTATTTCACTGTTTAACACATACAGCATAGTATCTACCACCGGGGTCGTTGTAGAATAATGTTCCTCTTAGAAGGATCCTATCCGAACGGATCAATGACTTCCATGTACAAGCCAGGTTATATAAGTATTTATCTCACATATCCAAACCATAAAACCTGCACTACTACGTATTATTCTATTCTGTAGTATTAGGTACCTACATTCTACTACTGCAGGAGCTACTTGCATAGAAATACACAATAAGAAATATTATTTAAATTCGTATAAACTTCGTTATTACTGTACTAAAAAGACAATAATGCTATAGACACTCATATTATTATCCATATTAACAAATAATATTATATAATATATAGTATCATCCGTTTAAAGGAGTTTTGGTATGGAATTACAAGGTTCTCTGAAAACAAAATAAATAATACTTCAATATAATTTTACTTAAAGCCACATATTATATAAATGTAATATATTTCTTTCAAATACCTAACTACTTAACTTTTAAATTAAATAATTACTTTTAGTAAAATAACCAATAGGTAATATAGGTAGGTATGCCATATTATACTATATTGTTAATTAATCAATGTTTAATTTATAATATAATATTATGACTAAGTATCAACAATTTCATTTTAGTTTTGATAAAATTTGACTACATTATTTTAGTTGTTGGTACACTAGGCAAACGATGTTTACACTACACCGCTCATATAAACTTCAAAGTTTAAAATTAGTTAAATAGTTGTTAGCTTTCAAAGATCTGATGTTGGTCAACACACAAACTTTAATCTAGAAAGTCCTAAAATGTTCGTCTCGATTTGCTAATTTGCTATATTATTTATTGTTGTATTCGAAAAACAATTCTGAGCGGAGACGGTTTGCCAATCTAGGATATTTTATATTATATTAATTATACATATTGTTATTGCTAAATGCTATTTTAGATTCTGAGCGGAGCGATGAATGTATTGATTTTACAATGATGTATGTTTTTATATTTTTTTTTATATTTTTGTGTCTGTCATCACGTTTTAGGACAGTAAAAGTGCTTGGATTTTCTTCATCAGTAGCTTTTCTGATAGGAAAGTGAATCTAGTTGGTACTTTGAGGGGGTCAAAAGTATAAATTTCCCAGTAGTTTTCACAAGCGCCGGGAAAAAAAATCATAAAATTTAAGGAAAAACGGGAATTTTTACGCAAAATTGGTTTTCCAAAAAATTCAAAAATTGACAAAATATGGAAAAATCACGAAAATTAGCAAATTATTTTGAGTTAAGAATTCGTAAAAATTTTTCTTTTTAAATCTAAGATTTGAAAATGAAACACAAGATTCCTTATAAGATTATCTACCTTTATCAATAAAAAAATCTCTACCGGACAGTCAAGTTAAATTTTTATGAGCGTTTGAAATTCAAATTTTTACAACATTGGATATTCACTCGATTACTCATGTAGCGATTTCTTTATTTTGTTGCAATTCAAAAACGAACAACTGTAGATACATGAAAATTTCACTGAATGTTTAAATTAGAATTTTCTATACACCATACAATTTTGAAATATTTTGACTCTTTTTGAGCTGTTTATGGTCATTTACAGCTTTCAATTTTTTTAGTTTTTTTTCTATAAATATCAATAAAGTTTTATCTGTTGGGCCAAAAAGTGTAAAAATTTAATACAAGGCTCCTGATATATTGTTACAATATCAGTTGAAAAATATTAAAAATACATAGGCACGATTTTTTTTTATAAGCATTTAAAGTTGGAATTTTGACAAAATTTATCAAAATCTCGAAAATTATCAAACGTTGGAATTAAAAAACTATAAAATGTTCAGTTTTTATAACTAAGAGTTGAAAATTTAAAACAAAGATTCTCTTAAATAATTCATACTGTAACCAAAAAATCTAAAAAATATATAAACACACTTATTTTTTACAGACATTTTAATTTCAAATTTAGACAAAATTTCATATTTAAACCAAGAATTACGATTTTAGTTATTTTGTTGTGATTGAATAATATTATTCGTGGGTACTTGAAACTTCTTAAGTGTACTATTATATATCTATGATAGTATCACGGTTTTTGTTGATGTATAACGCGTTATAAGTATCTAATGGATATTGTGATATGATTAGTTTGGAATTTATTATAGGTACCTATTATAGGTCAATTTTTTGTTTAATACCATAGATATGTATATAATATGTCTTATACATAGACTGACATACCGTCAGTAAAGTCAGTCAGCCAGGATATTACTAAGTACCTATATTTGATGATATCATTGTGAATTAAGTAGTTTGTATATAATATAACATATTTACGTGGAACCTTGTTTTAAATTTTCGATCTTTAGCTATTAAAGTTGAACATTTTATACATTTTTAATAAAAAATAACTATACTAGTACCGAGCCCGTACCTCAGGCGCGTATCCAGAATTTTATTTCGGGAGGGGCTGAACAAAATTATCAACATAGTCACACAATAAACAAAAAGTGGGTAAGTGGATGTCGCTCTGCTGTACAGTAGGTAACAAGTGGGCCACTGTAATGGATGGTGTAAAATTTGAATTCAATGATATAATATCATTGTATAAGAAAAACGATTCTAAGCGAAAACGGTCAGTCAGCCTATGATATTACTAAGTATATTTGATGATATTATTGTGAATAAAGTAATTTATATATTTACCTATTTACGTGGACCATTGTTTTAAATTTTTAATCCTTAACTATGAAAGTTGAAAATTTTATAAATTTTTAATTACAAAATATTTATTATATTTTAAATTTGATAAATTTTGTCAAAATTCGAACTTTAAATGATTATAAGAAAAAATTGTGTCTATGTATTTTTAATATTTTTCAACTAATATTGTTACAATATATCAGGAGCCTTGCGTTAAATTTTCACGCTTTTTACCCAACAAAAAAAATTTTATTGATATTCATAGAAAAAAAACTAAGAAAAATGAAAACTGTCAATGTCCGTAAATAGCTCAAAAAGAAGCAAAATATTTTCAAATTTTTTTGGTGTATAAAAAATGAAAACATTCTGCAAAATTTTAAGTTTTGTGATTTTTCCGTATTTTGTCAAGATTCGAACTTTAAATGCTTATAAAAAAACTATGACTAAGGATTTTTAATATTTTTCAACTGCTATTGTAACAATATAGCAGGAGCCTTGTATTAAATTTTCAAGCTTTTTTACCCAACAAATAAAGTTTTATTGACATTCATATTTTTTGGATTTTCTTGAAATTTCAGGGGGGTCTGCAGCCCACCCAGCCTCCCCCATAAATACGCCCCTGCCGTACCTATACGATTTTAGGTGAAAATATCCGAGTACTATATTCAAAATATTATTGATATAACACCTGATTATCTTTTATGCTCTTTATTCTAAAGTAATTTTAATGAATCATAAGTTTCAAAATCAATCAATTTGTTAACTAATGATTAAAAATGTAATACAAGGTTTCAAGTAAGTAGTTCATACTGTAACTAATAAAAATAAAAAAAATATATAAACAATTTTTTAATAGTAATTTGAATTTAAATCTTGCAGGAAATTAGATATTTAAACGAAGAAGAACGGTTTTAGTTTTGAGTTATAAAATGAAAAAAATATTCGTGGGTGCTTGAAACTTCTAAAGTATATTATTATATACAAATATTATAATATACAAATAATATTATTAATTCAACTTACCGGCTACCGTATTAATAATATAACAATATAAATATAATATAATAGAAAATATTCTAGATTCACAAAAAAAAAGTGGGTAAGTGGATGTCATTCTGCTGTACAGTAAGTTATAAGTGGATCACTGTAACGGATGGTGTTAAATTTGAATTCAATGATATAATATTATTGTATAAGAAAAACGATTCTGAGCAAAAACAGTCAGTCAGCCTATGATATTAATAAGTATATTTGATGATATTAAGATGAATAAAGTAATTTATAATTTATATATAACCTATTTACGTATTGATATTTATAGAAAAAAAAAAAAAATTGAAAACTGGAAATGTCCGTAAACAACTCAAAAAGAGTCAAAATATTTTCAAAATTGTATGGTGTATAGGAAATGCTAATATAAACATTCAGTGAAATTTTCATGTATCTACAGTTATTCGTTTTTGAATTACAACAAAGTAAGTTTTACTTATTAATACTTACTACTTACGTTATAAACTATTTTTTCGTTATTTTTAATTCTATATCACATAATATATTGATGACCTCAATGAATAATGATACTGTTAGTCGTCTAAAAAATACACTTATTGAACTTAAATTATTGTCTACAAATCGCAATATAATTAACAATTTTTAACTAAAAAGAATTTAATTCTTTATTTATATTACATTAAAAAAATATTTCGCTTTGTTTTTGGGAACTAAAAATAAAAGCACGTGTCACACGAGGCCAAATAAGTATACCTATATCGATTATCTGATTATCTAAATAGATATAATCATACTATACAAAAATGTGAGCAAACGGCCTCAAATTGTTATCTATATTGGACCTCAAAACTAATACATGACTATGTTATGTCCTATCCATATCTTTATTAACAATAATTATAATATTATAAATTGTATGTTATTTGAATATCATAATTTTTAAGTAGATCAATAGATAGATAGATATTTGCAATTAAAAACAGTTAATTCATTACATCGGCGTTTCTCAACCTGAGGGTCACATAGGTCAGAAATAAATAAATGCCGATGTAGAAAACAACCTTTTATTTAAATTCAAAATAAAATTACTATAATAGTACTCTAATAGTATGGAATTTAATTGATTTTGATAAATTTAGGTTGTAGGAGGTTGACAATTATAAAAGCTGGGAACGTTAGTCACTTTTTTTTAACTAAAGTTAATTTATTTAAATATTTAATATAATATATTATAAAGTAACTAAGTTAGAATACAAATAAGTTTCTGAATTCTACCAAATTGCTTAATTAGTTAGAAGTTAGTTTGGTGAAAATAATAACTTAAGTTAGAGTAGAAGTTCGAAGTGATCGTTATAGGCACATCCCCAACTCTCAATAAGCAATAATTTATTGAACAAGTAAAATAATATATTTATATAATTTATATTATATATTATTATATTTTATCAAGTATAGATCAAGTAATATGTAGACAATGATTTGTAGTCAATAAGTGAATGTTTAGAGTTTAGACGACTAACAGTAGTGTGGTATCACCCGTATTGGATAATACGCGGTAAACCAACTTTATACCTTACCCTCGTACGCTCTAGGCTAATGACTGTCTCTAGAATAAATTCAGATTAGCACTGTTAACCTTTGAGGTACGATGGTAGCGTTTTGTCAGTTCTTCGTTTGTTTCCTAAATTGGAATGACTATTAGGACGCCACAACCAGAGCACTGTTCAGTTTATAATAAACCTCATTGACTATAGGTGTGTGGGTCTGAGCACTGTTCCAATATTAAAGGTAAGAACGAAGAAGACTTTGAAATAAAACTCAACTCGGAAACACTTTTATTATATTTAAATAACAAACACAAAATAAAATATACTTGGCGAATTCAGATCGCCTAGCCCGTACTACGATCGACGTTTCACACGTACGACCACAGTACCTACGTCCTCGCCGATTCACTCAGCGACAACGGGACTCTCCCGTGCCTGCGCGTGCGGCGGTGTTATATAGTAATCTTATAGCTGTCTCAGCACATATGCTTCACTGACCTATGTCAATGGTTTACAATAAAAGTTCCCACCTCTATTACATATATGAAATAATATTTAGACGACTGTCTACAATATACGACAGTAGGTAATCAATAGATGATATAGAATTAAAAATAAAGAAAAAATAAATTATAAAAAGTGGGTAAGTGAATGTCGCTCTGTTGTACAGTAGGTTTAAAGTGGGTCACTATATAGTGGATGGTATTACATTTTGAATTCAATGATAAAATAATATCATTGTATTCTGAGAGAAGACGTACAGTCAGCCTATGATATTACTAAGTATATTTGATATGATATTATTGTGAATAATGTAATTTATATATATCTAGGCAGTGCCGTAACTACTGCAGGTGCAGGCGGTGTAAGGCACCGCCTGATCGGCCTCACAAGTATGTATGAGGGTCCTCGAATTTTACCATTACCATACGTCCATACATAATATTATAAAACAATTGTAAAATCAAATATAAGAATTCAATCATTTTGAATTTTGTATTTTCGTGTATATATATATATAGGTCCTACTTCATTGGCTCAACAATACCTAAGTATTTATTTCTATAAACAGGCATATTGTTTATTAATAACAGTGCGGTATATATCTGTGTTAATAAAGTTTTTTGATGATATAAAGATTATAAGTGGGTTTTTATTTTTAGATTCTGAGTGGAGCAATAATGTATTGGTTTTACAATGATGTGTTTTTTTTTGCGTCTGTGTACACGATTAGTAGTCAAAATAATGCTTATTTTTCAACTTCAGTATCTTTTTCGATGGGGAAGTGAATCTAGTGGGTACTTTTGGGAGGTGAAAATTAAAAATTTCCCAGTAGTTTTCAAAAGCGCCTTGAAAAAAAAAATAAAAATTAAGTGAAAATGGTAATTTTCACTCAAAATCGATTTTCTGTTTCCCTGAAACAAATGACAGTATATACATGCAATTTTCACTGGTTGTTTATATTTGCATTTTGTGTACACGATAAAATTTTCCAAATATTTTGATTTGTTTTGAACTGTTTACGGACATTCTTATATAGTTTCCAATTTTATTAGTTTTTTTTTAATGAATGTCAATAAAACTTTATTTGTTGGGTAAATAAGCTTAACAATTTAATACAAGGCTTCTAATTTATATTGTTACAACGATATTTGAAAAATATTGAAAATCCATGGTTACAATTTTTTTTTTATAAGCATTTAAGGTTCAAATTTTGAAGAAATTTATAAAATTGAAAATGTACAAATTATTTAGCAGTTAAAAATGTATAATTTATAATTTCGTCTATAACAGATTCAGACGAATTACTATCACGCCATTCCGACAAATATACAGCATTCGCATTTCGCACACTCGATAATGCATAACTTCGGGTCTTTTTCTTCAGTAGGTACCTAAGTTTTTTAATAATAATAATGTCTCATATGTAATTAAAATAAGTATTTTTATATTTCATTTAAATAATCATCAACCACTTCGTTTTTAATATTATTGACACTTATTAGAAATTATATGAATATAATTACAATTGTTTTTAAACTTTAATCACGCGACACCTGTATTACTATATTTTGTTCTATAACTTAGGATACTAAACTCATTGTATCCATATCTAATGATAAATGTATAATATACTACTTACTTATATACTAAGTACATATGAGACAGAGTATATAAATATTTATAACTAAAGTGATTGACGAACGATATATCCAATTAACTATCTATCCAAGGAGCCAAATTGAGTTTTGTTATTGAGTTGCAAGATACCAATGGGTTTCTAAAAAAAAAACACAATAAAATTGATTATTTGTATGTATGAATTCAGTATCACATTTTCATTGATAATGGTAATCATCGAGTATTATAGTAATAATGTTATCGAATCATTTTCCATTTTTAAAAATTATTTTGGATGGCAGACATTTAAACTGTACCTAATACAATATTTGATATTTTATTCTAAATATTTAAATACCTACGGAATGGAAATCATAATATATATTTTAATGATACAATTTTTCAAAGACCTGTGTATGTATTGTATAAAGTTAGGTGAAATCCAATCTAAATTGTAAATAATAACGTTTGAAAGTACTCACCGACCACTGGGCACATCAAATGCATTCCGTTGTATGAGACGAATGTCTGACGTCACACACATTATGAAAGCCAATGTCGTTTTTCGTATTTCTTTAAGTTGGTCTGTTTTAAATAGGTATAATAATAATAAAAAAAATATATCAAACAATTATAATGAATATAAAAACGCAGATAGGTACTTAAGTTATATTATAACCGTCAACGTTACCTAAGCTAAAAGAACCCGGTTGTTTTCCAAATTCGTAATAAAATCTGTCGCCAAATTTCCATCTGAAAAACATTTCACCGATAACGCATTGGAATGTGTGGCCAAATATGGATCCAGGTTTTTGTTTTTCCAAAATTCCAGCTGCGTAATAGTCAACATCGTCCACGTGTTCATAGATGCTAGCTAAGGCATCTACGTTCTACATAACATTTTTTTGATTTATAAAATAATTTTATATATAAGACGAACGTAAACATATTATGCATGTTTTATGCAAAGGTGGGCATTAACTTGTTAAAAAGTAAATTTTTTTTAAGCTCAACTAATTAGTTCATTTTCTAATCAACTTATGAATTAAAATAGTTGAATTGAATGTTGCGCCTACACAATTTAGCTTTTTTCCGTCGATTTAAAAATAATCCATCAAGTTAAAATCGTTTCGTTTTTATGGTTTTACTGTTTTATAGTACTTGCATATTATTAATACCTACTTAAATAAAAATAATCCAATACTATAATAATAGAAACATTTCTGTTATATTTCTTAACAAAATTATTTTGTAAATATATAATATATATTAGTAGATTAGATAGGCATAATATTATTATATAAAAAAATTATTATTTTTGTTAAATTATTCATTTCGATGTGATAAAAGTTTAAACATTTAATAATTATTCAAAGTAAAATAAGTATATGCACTGCACATTAAGATAAGAGTTCAATAAAATTGTTTATTATATTTTAGGAAAGCACGCAGGCACATTTTATGTGATCTACATAATAATTAATGAAGTAAATTAACTTTTTTTAAACTGAATTAAGTTATTGTTTTTTTCCATAATATAAAATTTTAACTTATCGAGTTAGATTTACGAATCGTTAACTTCGGACTTATCGATCTTGTGTTCTCTTAACTTAACTTAACTTGATTTAATATTATTTTCATTAACTTGCCAACCTTTGCATTTATATGTATTAAACTATTAAATTATTAAACGTATTTACTTTTTTGCTTATTTGATCGGTAAAGTCTCCAAACGTTCTAGCCGCTCTCAATCCACACAGTTGTCTGAATTTATTATAAGGGGGTTCACCGAAATCTCTGCCACGTTCCATGTCTAAGGTGATCAAGTCAGAACCGTCCGTTTTGTTTGGGCTTCTGAATAGGAATTCAGTGATCTGGATCGAACAACAGACATATTAATATTATTGTTTCAAAATAATAGTAATATATTATCCTACGATCGATACACTAATTATAATATTTTAAAGTGTTAACACACAGATAAAATACCTCTTTTGTAAAAAATTGATCTTGACCCTGCGAGTGTTGAGTGAGCATTCCTCTGATGAGACTATCATAATTGTCTTTATTCTGTGCAATGTCGGGTCTCAAAAAAATATCGCTTAGACGTAACGTAGATGTGGTTTGTCTGGATTCACTAACTAAACTGTAAAATAAATCATATTGTTGTCAAAAAAATTTAAGTCTGTTTCCGTAGAACACAATGGCGTTATTGTTATTCATATTATCATTTCATTACTCCATGGATCCTTGTATATAACTGTGGAGACCTCTATACGCAGCGGCGGTAAAACTAGTAAATGTAGTCGGGTTCAAGAATGCGTCATAATTATCGTCAAAGCCATTACTTAACGGTAATAAATTATTTGCTCTGCAATAATCTCTACCTGTAATTGATAAATTATATAATAATATTATTAACTAACAATTATGCTCATTATGCGCCTGGTATTATATTGTGTAGGTATATTAATTTGATGTCCGCACATCATTCTTTAATAGTTATATTACAAATTATTACGACTTCGTATTGGAATATATGACATATTTTATGAAAACTAGTGTTTCCAGTAATGATCACCTACCCAAAATCACCGGCAAAAATTCATTGTATGTGACATGCTGATACATTGCGATGACCAATCTCCTGGCTTCTTGGTATATTTTTTCGTCGTTCCACTTGGGATTCAATCTTTTAAACTCGTCACACAGTATGTTATGTAATCGCATTAAAGAAATTGTGTTGACTGCCATATTGGGATGTTGGTTAACTCTTGGATCACCTGAATGCAATGAAAAATGCATACAATTATTAATACAGTTGAATATAATACAAGAATTTAATACAATTAATTTATAGTAAATTATATTATTCACAGATACATAGATTTGCATAAGAAATATTATATTTACCTATTTAAATTACAAGGAAAACTGTAGGACAATACAAATTATTTTGTCGATAAACATTTGATAGAGAACTAAATATTAAATAGTTATGTGCACAATAGTAGTACTGACTACTGGGTATGATTTAAAAAAAACCACCTGTTTCATAATCTTGGAATGTGAATAATTAGTATATTATCTTTATTATTGATAAAAATCATAGTACTTTTTGTAAGGTGGGCTCCGTTGATGATAACTATTTAGTTATTATTTATTATTTTAGTTAATTTATAGTTATAGATTACCTATAAGAGACAAGAGTACTATAATATATTTATAGGTAATTTTAATATGTCTCATATTTAGTAGCTAGAGTAATTGGACATTCAATAATAAGTAAGTTTATGTATTATACATTTGAGCTCGTGTAAATTGTTAAACAGCCTATTTAAAAACGTATTTTTTACCATTCGTTACCATTTTATATCATATTGTAATTTATTAGTATATCAATTGATAATAAGCCTACAAATTTAAAGAATACATTTTGTAATTTATAAAATGCTTCATAGTATATTCTAAAGAGAAAAATAAAATGAAAATAATATAGGTACGTTACTATATTGACTATTGACTGTGTCAGTTCACACAAGTATTATAATATTATAAACCGTTTATATTTTCAATTATACAACTTGCTTTAACTGATAATATTCAACTATTCAAGTGATTTTTGTCTAAGGGAATACTATAAGTCTGTAACGATTTAATCAATATGTTTTTTGTTCGTTGTTAGTACCTACCCAGCTTAATGGGTAGATTATTATGACCCTACCTTAAGAAGTAGATTATTATGACTTATCAACGAAATGGTTTTTATACTATACATCCAAAACGAATACAAATGATTTTTAAAAACTTATTAAACAACTAACTAAACAAATTAATGGACCTTGAACGATTTTAACGAACATAATATTAATTTGAATTACCCGAAGCGTAGCACACCGAGTTATCTGTAGGTACGTTACACGATTGTGTTGGTTTTTTGACATTTGATAAGTATGATTTTCCATTAGGTCCAAGCTGTGTTTTAAGCTTGCCATTAATAAGTGTACGTAAGCTTCTTGCTGTAACAGCATCTGAACCGTACAACGCAGAGCAGTCAATAAAACTGCTAACACCAATAAGCTAAAATACAAAATTGCATTAAGAAAAATATAAAATTGTTCATCTCTATACCTAGGTATATGCGTGAATACTTTATATGGGGAGTGGGAGGGTATAGTTATTAGTTTATAATGATTCGGGTACACAACGTAACATTATACTCTAAAATGTATGGGGGACTAACAAAATTCCGTCGGGCTATATAGTCCTTATGCCCTCCCCCATTCCACACCAATGATTGTAGGCAAAATGTATTCAACTTATAAGTCTTATATTATTTTTAAATGTATATAAATGTGTACAGTTTTGAAAAATGTATTATAGATCATGATGCTTACTTGTCTGACTGGTTGGATCTGACAACCTATGTCCGATGTATCAGCTGATCGTGGAATGGACAAGCATCGTTTTTTCGAGCCAGGGTCGTCTTGAGGGATAGTTATCGGAAGGCACCCTTTCGGCAGAAATTTTGGAGTCGTACCGTCTGGGTTACAACACTCGAGTTTACCGCCATTTACTACAATACGACACATTTTTATTATTAAGGCAAGTTTTGATAAGCTTATTGCTGATTAATACATATTTTACATTCTTACAATCTTTCTATTGAGTAATCTAAAAATCTAATAAAATATTATATAAATAATTTAAAAATATTTTTCGATTATTTACATGTTAGACTTTTACAGACGAGCTGCTATGACTTTTGAATACTAAGATAAATAAATATGTAAGTACACAGTTGTCGATGATCTTAAAAAACACTAAAATGATTCATTAAAAATAAGTATCAATATTTTTAAAAATCATCAACTCAATTCAAATATTAGTTAGTTGTTGAAATTAAGAACTTAAATTAGATAAAAAGCCAAAAAGGTGTCAGGTAATCTTTATCTTCCACGGGTATCTAGCTAATATTAAAATATAAAATGTGTTTAAGAGGACACTACGAAGCCATTTGTTGTATAAGTCTTAAAGATGCGTAACAATAGCAAATTTACATTCAGCAGATCACGTTTGGCCCCGTTAGCTTAAAAATTATAGTGAACCGACCTATTATGAAATTCGAAGGTTAGAATATTATCCATGTTTTTATGTGGGTTTTTTACGATATTTCAATTTTTTAGCAAGTTATGCATATAATAATGTAGCGTAAATTAAAAATGCTCATAACTCACTTAAAAACTGAATTAGGTACCTTAAAAAATCCACATACAAACACTGCAGATGATGTTCTTACCATCGAGTTTCATAATAGGTCGATTCACTCTACTTTTTAAACTAACGGCGTTAAACGTGATCTGTTGAGCGTAAATTTTGCCATGTTATACACTTGTAAGACGGAGACAACAAAATATATTAATTGTGTAGCGTCCTCTTAATAACTATTTACTTATTGAAAAACGGTCCCCTTACTCATTTTATATTAAATGCATTGTTTTTAAATGTTTTAATATAATTTATTGTTTGCAGTTACATAAAAATAACTATAGCATGTATGTCTTATAATAATATAAATATTTTTAGGTAAGTACGCACGGGTGGCACGACTATATCAAATACGAATACCTAATAGATAAGTGGATTCGTGCAAGGCAATATAATATTATGTCGAGTACCTATACGAAATACCAACGAGTCATCACTCATTACCAAATATAATATCTGTTTTTGTCAAAATACTACATTTTTTTTTTTAGATACAATTGTATTTATGAAAATGTATTATCACGCTGTAAAACATAATATTATAATAATACAAAAAAGTTCAATTTATTTTAGATTTATTAGTATAAATGTATTTACACACACGCTTGTTTTTTCGTAAAATGATAATATAATATTTTTTTTTTTAGTATAAAATACTGTTTTTGGAAATGATGAAACATTTTTTAATTTTTAACACATCAAATGTATGAATATATTTTATTTTTTAAGATAATACTTCATAGCTTGATTAAAATAGGTATTCACCTGAAAGTTTAGGAAAGGCCAATTCGGTGTCGTGTGCAATCATTTGTCCGAATTGTGTGACCAATACATTATGTTCTGGTGCAGGTTTCTCCATGTCTAAGAATAAAGTCGTTCGTACGTGTCTGGAATTTGGCAATTCGCGACCAGAAATTGCTTTTCTTTGCTGAGATTTACCTTAAATTGTATTATGACAATGTATATCATTATAATTTTTTTTATGATTGATAAAATATAGGTATAATTTTAAATAATATACAACAATAATATTTTTACTGCATAGATAACTGCACTATCAAGGGAAACTAAAATAATAATATTTTATCTACACTATAGTTTACCATCCAAGTAATTTGCATTGATAATTCGGGTATTCGCTGTATTCGCTTGTCCCCAAACAGGAAAATTCAAATTGTTACAACCGCCATCTATGGTTCTAAATGGTGCATCGGGATCACACCTGGGCTTGGGAAAACATCGATCGGCCAGGTCAACGTCTATCGGATTTAACAGTCCAACAGATTTTGATGGATCCATTAGAGATCTAGTGAAAATGTAGAATACAATAGGTACAATGCATTAATAATATTGTGAAAAGCAACGTTGATGCATAGTTATTATTATAATTCGATTTTTTTTCATTTACGGTATCTTAGCTGGATTCGAATCTACAACTGCAGGCTCGTCTCTCATTACTGTCACATTTTGAATTCCTTCATCCCGAAAGAAATTATTGTTTTTCTTAAGAGCATTATTTTTAGCATGTAAACACCGTGATTCTGGACGGTTATTTCTATCTAATTAAATACAATTACGAACATGAGTTATTGAAACGTCAAACGTTATAATATAATATTTTCTTTATGTCACCTTTTTTAAATTACATTATTTAAGCTAATATATTCACCTGCGTTGAGTCTGGTTTCTTCATTTTTACGGGAATCACACGATACACAAACAAATAACACGAAAACAATAATGATTCTTTTCATTTTATTTTAGTAACAAGTGTCAACAATGCGACGGTCACAACTGAAATGCATCGAGGTCTTAGCAGTGTATGTATGGATTGTTGTAACCCTACTTAGCTATTTATAGGATTGAATTGTTAAATATTATGCTCAAACAATACTATCTTGCAAATTGTATCAAATCGTTCTTAAACACATGCCATTACAAATAATTACAATGGCATTAAAATTTAAACTGTCGCGGACATTAAATTGGCGCTCGTTACATTAAACACAATAATTACTACTTTTGGTAAATTAACCTTGCCCGGCCACGGGTACCTACTTATGAGCGATTATCGCTATTCATGCAAATTTGTTTAGGTAAATATTTATAATTACACAATTTCTATCATATTTTACATAGTTGAATTTTGGTCTAGTTTAAAAAATAAATTAAACACAACAGTAAAAATATTATTATGCATTATTAGGATTTATTTCAACGTATTCAAACGTAAAATTAATTCGTAAAAATGTGTGTTTACTCCTCCTCATACTGGCAGGTTTAACGGTTTCGGCAATTGCGATAGGAATTCGGCTCGGAACACATGAATTAGAACACGAAGGTGATATTTTATTATTTATATAAATTTCAATAGTGCAGTGGTCTTGAATAAGTAGGTAGGTATTTGAGTTACCACATGAATTTAACAGATTATAAAATTGTATATGTTTACGAGTATAACTTTATAATAATATTATATAACAATTTACATATTTCAGTATAAAAACTATTAAAAAATCAGATTTTAATAAAGATTATTATTATATTTTTAATTTAGTTATATTCATTGTCTTAAATATTCGTATTAATATTCTAATTATTATCAAGAGTTATATGTTATTTTAAGATTATGAAAAACTACAATAATAAACATCAACATAGTCGATAATTTAAAGTTTATCACTTGTACAGTACAATGTTATAATAGTCACGTCCATCAGACAATAGTTTTAATTTTGACAGAGAAACAATAAAAACATAAAATATTTCAGCATTAAAATAAAATCAACACGTATTTATCATTAAGTAATTATAGAGGAGCAAAAATTAATAAAAGGTTACAATCAATAAAAACCAAAAGTATTTTTTTATAATTTATTTGGACAAAAACCTATATAAATTATGTACATTTTCCAATTAAAAGTATAAAGTCGAAATCTTCGATATTACAAAGTCGATATAAAAATTTTAAAAAATATAAATCAAATGATATAATATGCATGTAATCAAAATATTGAAATGTTATATTTTAATCTTCTTTCCAGGCCGACAAATCGAGTTTTGGTATAGAGTTGCAGGTTACCAATGGATTACTGAAAAATTATAAATACCATATTATTACAATTTACAAATTACATAGTTTTTGTTTACATATTTTATTTTTTTATTTTCTATAAATCAATAATTAACTTGATACTGATCTCCTATATGAGAACTTATTAGTTAAACGCCCATATCCCACAGTTCATAAAATATCAAAATTAAAAATAAGATGATTCTATTTGTCAATTTTTAATTAATATAAATTGTGGTACATACATTAACAGTTCGTCTGTAGTTACAAAATTGAAAATACACGTTTAACATATTTTTTTGTTCCTAATAATTAATAATTATCTTGACAAGGATCTACTTATAAGCACTTACTGCTAGTTACAAGATTAACACACATTACACAAATTTACCACCACTCATAACCAGTATAAAATGTAAATTTAAGAATAATGATATTTCTATTTGTCCGTTTAATATAGTATTAGATAATAATATTATAGGTAGGTACTAATACAGAAAAATTACAAAATTAGATACTATATATTGTGCAGTAGGAGGTACTCCTGACTGCTGGGAATTTCAAACATATTGCGTTGTTACAGAGAAATGTCCGATGTTAAGCACACGACAAGTGCTAATGTCGTTTTTCTTATTTCATTGAGTTGTTCTGTCCAACATACAAATATATTATTATAAACAATAGGTATTTTTGGACATTATAACATAATGGTAAGTGAATTAGCGATATCAAACCTAATTTATTATTATATTATAACCGTACAATAATTAATAATTATTATGATTGTCATATTATACGACAGCTGTAGTATATGTTACCTAATTTAAAAGAACCAATCTGATTCCCAAATTCGTAATAATATCGATCACCATACTTGAATCTGAAAAACATCTCTCCGACTACACATTGGAACGTATGGCCTAACAGAGATCCAGGTTTTGATTTTTCCAAGAGACCAGCAACGTAATAGTCGATGTCGTCCACGTGTTCATACATTTTCGATAAGGCCTCGACGTGCTTTGTTTTTCGATAAATAAAATATAATTGTTCATTAATCGTTATGGGTTTATATGAATTTATTTTTTATTCGTAAATGATATGCAAAATATTTACTTTTTTATCCATTTGATCGATCAAGCTGTCAAAGGTCTTGGCCTCGCTCAATCCGCAAAGTTGCCTAAATTTGTTATAAGGTGGCTCTCCGTAATCTCTACCGCGGTGCAATGTCTACGCTGACCAAGTCGGATCCTTTGAGTTTATCCGGAATTCTGACGGCGGACTCACTTATCTACAAAAATAATAAAAAAAATCAACATGGACATTATTGTAGTTAACTATTCCGGTTATATCAAAACGTTTTGTATCACAACCGAATATTGTATTTATGCACCTCTTCTGTAAAATATTGATCTACTTCTTGTGCATGTTGCGTGAGTAATCCTCTGGTGAAGCTATCATATTATCTTTTCTTGGACTATGTCTGGTTTGAAAAAGAAATACTGATCCGTATTCTCGATGTTTAGTTTTCGGGCTTCACTCACCAATCTGTTATGAAATAATTAATTAAATTTATGGCATAGGTTCTCTGCCCTTTCCAAGTTTCATTCCACGAGTCCAAATTTATTGGTTGTCAGATTATATGTCTTGATTTTGGGCTGTTCTCTGCTATTAAACAGAACAACTGTTCTTTGCATATTTTGAACATATATGCGTGATGCGTATAATTGCATAATTCGATTTTTGAAAATGAATTTTAAGAAAATAAATACTGAACGTTTACATTATTGGATTGTTTATTGAAAAATAGTACGTTTTCTATCGAATCTTATCATTTTCATATGACCTATAGGATAACCTATATAATATTATTTATTTTTTTTCGTTCTTATTGGTATGACACGTTTTAGTCAATGTTATTTTTGTTTTTCATTTTTCTTCAATATATTACCATTCTTCATTTTAACCTCCGGTCATTCGTGTTTCAAAATTTGAAGAACATAATTTCATTACAGCATTATTTGTAAAAAACAACACTTACAATAAATAATAATAAATATTATATATAATAATTACAATGAATAATAAATAATTAGTAATGAGTAATTTCTGATTCAATATTAGTTTCTGATTACTATGTAAAATTATTAATTGTCATGTAAAAATACAAAAAAAAATGGTTGTTGTACCTATATGTTTTTCATATTTTGATAAATAAAAGGCATATTTTTAATTTTTTTGTTGAATGTAAATCCTATGATTATTGAAATCATGATTGTGATGGACTAGTAAACAGTATACCGAATCACGGTTTGCAGTATTATATTTTCTATATACTTGCTCAATAAATCCACGTATGGAGCTATGCATTGATCTGTATGCGGAGGATGTAAAACTAGTTGTTGTGGTCGGATTTAAATATTGATCGTAACTATCGTCAAATCCATTAGTCATCGGCAGTAAATAATTTTTTCTTGCAAAATCTCTACCTGCAGTGAAAAAAAATATCATAAGATATATAATATTGAAAGAATTTCTGCAATATAACCATTTTTTAATCAAAGTATTAAGACATTAAATACATAGGTATTAAATTTGGCTAAACTAATAGCTTTCTTCCAAATATGTAATACATATAGAATACACACTATTATAGATGTATATTCACAAAGTCTAATACTCCAAAACAGGGGTGGCCAAACAATTTCGTTTAAGATCTACTGAGGGTATTTTTTTTCTTTTAGAATCTACTAATGTAAAAAAAAAGTATTTTATACTAATCATAAAGATCTGATATAAATAATAAAAATAAAGTGTAAAGTTATCTGAAATGAGTATCAAATTATAGTATCTACCATGCACAAAATTACTAAATTCACTGATTATATGACCAACATAAAATAATTGTAACGAGTTCATTTGTATGTAATTGCTGGTGCATTGTGATGAGTATTCGTCTGGTTTCTTGGTATATTCTTGAAAAATAAATAGTTACCAGTAGATAAGCTCTAAAAAATTATTATTTTCTGAAAGAGTTTCTGCCAATTAATCATTCTTTATCAAAGTATTAAGACATTAAGTAGGTACATACATAGGTATTAAATGTCGGCAAACTAATAGTTAACTCCCAAATGTTATAGACGAATATTCACAAAAGTATTATACCTACTCTAATATAATATGCAAGAATGAAATACGATTTTGTAGTTAGAATGGTAAAACCATGGTTGAAATATACAAGGTTATTGCAGATATTATACACTTCTCAATCAAATATTTGATGATAAAAACAAAAATGGCAGTGTAAAGGGAACCAATAATAATGAAGTATGTAAGCCCGGGATTTTGAATTTGTTAGCTTTTTTCGGTGTATTTTTGATGATAAGAAAAATTGATATTTGTGATATACTGACATCCCTTTACCCAGCCATTTTGTTTCTTATGATAACAATCCACGTTGATATGCAATAACCTGTATATTTCAACCATGGGTAATACCTTGAATCAAATAAAATTAGTATCTCACTTTCAAAAATCTATTAAATTCATTGAATATACGACCAACCTACAATTATCGGAACAAGTTCATTATATGTAATGTGTTGGTGAATTGCGATGAGAATTCTCCTGGCTTCTTGGTATATTCGCTCATCATCCCAACTGGGGTTCAAGCGACTAAGATCATCGCATAAATAGTTATGTAGTCTCAATAATGAAGTTGTAACAACTGTCATTTCCGGTTGTATGTTAATTCCTGGGTCACCTGATAAACACAATTACACAATAATATGTTATAATGTTATACTCGCTTAAGACATAATGTTAATTATTATTATTAAACATGGATAACATTAAAGGTTTTAAAACATTTATGTATGCTAGTAGAATTATTGAATATTAGTCGGCCGTCGAAGAATCTTTTGTATTTTTATTAGCTATAGACTATAGTTCATTCAGTTTATTTTTCTTATTATTTATTTATTATTTATATCTGCTGTTAAGTAATATTGTCGAGTATGTCATTGTAATAGATGTGTTAAATTTTAATTCAATGATAAATAATTTTATACAAAATTGATTCTGAGCAGTGACGGTATATGCGGTATAATATGTAGCCTAGCATCCTTGAATAAATAATCAAATTTAATAACTAAAATAATTATTAAAAATCAAAAATGCCTCATGTCTATAAACAGCGTTATACTTTCAATTTTCAAATATACTTTTTTTTTTGTTAAAGATAGAAAAACCTATGCAGATTGCGCAATTCAATTTTCAAACAGAAGCTCTAAAAATAAACAATTTTATGAATTTCTAATTAATTATTAATTGGAAAATTTTCGGGATTCCGTCCAAAATTCTAACTTCAGACAATAATATAAAACTTTTTTTTGACTACCCTATTCACAACTTATGTGGAATCTTGTTATATAAAATCTCAAGTATTCGAAAATATTGTCTTCAAGTGAAGGTATACAAAGAATTAAAAAAAAATCAGAATTTAAATATATTATGCATAATTCAAGCATAAAAATAGGGCGAAAATGCGTGGGTAAATATTAATAAATATGCTTAATAAATTGATTTTAATTTAAAGGCCTATATAAATACTATATAGTAAGTGCCTGGAAATATTATTTTGAAAAAGTTTGTTGAATATAAATTGTTGGAACATTTAAAATAAATGATCATTTATAAATTATTAGTACATAAACTATAAACTATTATTATAACTACATAATCCTAACTGCATAAACTATTATTATCTGCCAGTCATCAACAAAGTTGCTATTTAGTATTTATGCATTTAATAATTAAAAGGAACTGAGCAACTGACCTAGGCCCCTATTTCGAAATTACAATGAATCATATCAAATAATAAATTAGTACCTGTTGTAATTGTTTATATTAACATATTATTATAATTACCTGCAAGGTAGCACGCTGTGCTATCTTGAGTGACGTTGCAAAGTTCTGTTGCTTTTTCAACATTGGGTAAGAACGATTTTCCATTAGGTCCCAACTGTCGTCTGAGCTTTCCGTATTTGAATGTTCTTATAGAACGCGATGTTTCATAGTCTGAGCCATATAATACCGATGCGTCGATAAAACTGGAGGCTCCAAAAATCTAAAATAAATGCGAAAACAAAAATCAACAAGTGACTGTCCATTTTTTTTTTCATACAACTGTATTTTATGTCATTATTATAAACTGATGAAAATGAGAATTATATTCTAATCGTGTAGAGACTACAAACACTTTACTTAGACACTTACTTGTCTGACCGGTTTAATGTTACAGCCCTTATCCGATGTGTCAAGTGATCTGGGAACGGATAAGCATCGGTATTTTGATTGTGGTTCATCGTTTGGGATTCTAATCTGAAGGCATTCTTTTGGTAGAATGTCCGGTGTTGAACCATCATCATTGCAACACTTAACTGGGCCATGAGGTCCTTTTAAAAAATTATATCGTTTAGATTTTATAAAATATATTGAATGAGTTTGATACGTATTATTCTTTTTAATAACAATGAATCATCGATTTTGTTATTGTATTGATATATACTACCGTACATGTACAAACATGACTTCTAAGATAATTAATTGTAAATCTATTGAAAGACTTATGGAAATAAATGTTTGTTTTATAAATAATGCATAATATGGGTAAATGATATGGGTTATTACCCGTTTTAATGAATTACATATTTTATTAAATCCTAAAAAATAGTAAATAGTAAACGATAAACACGTACCTATACTATTAACTATTGTTCATATGGTTCGGTTTAGGTTTCAGATTTTTTAGTAAATTCATTTTGGCATACAAATCATGCTATGAAGTAGGTATTCTATTAAAGCCTGTTATACAATATAAAAATTTATTCTGACGGAATTTATATTTTATAGTAATGCCGTATTTTGATTTTTTAAATGGTAATAGGTAAGAAACAATAAATTAGTTTCTGAAAAATTAGGAATGTTATCAGGGTTGCTATGTTTCAATCATAAATTTAAAACATTTGTTTTAAACGTATTGTTAACTGTTTAAAGTGAATAAAATATATGTTCAAAACAGTGTAAAAGTGAATATTGTGTTTTTTTAAACTGTATTCTTTGTTTAAACTGTTTTTTTTTATTCAAAACGATGTTTTAAAGAAAAAAATTCTAATTTTTTGTTTTATTTACCAATTTAAAAAAAACAAACTCTGGATTTTATTATCTATTGTTCCTTTAAATATTTAAATATTCTATTTTTGAAACTTGTTATGGTAACTATTAGCATTAAGCATCAACATTTTAAAAATATCCATTGATGTTGTCGAGTAACTGTGTTGTCTTTGACCATAACCATTTTATGCTTTTATTTCAAACCGATACAAAAAGGTTATTCGAAAATAACTTAACGTTCTACGTAGTTTAAATTACAAGTTAAAAAATTGTGATTTCTTTAAGTCACTGTATTAGTGTGTTGGCTATGGCCATCACCACTATTTTGATCAATTATTTCAAATAGGTAGATAGAATTATAGAAAGATAGGTACAAAAAGTTTATAAGTAATATTATATTGTGCCTGTTATTTTTTTTTGTAAATACTCGCCTGTTTTTTTTAATAATGTGTTTTCTGTATCATGTGTAACTATTTGAGCATATTGCATGACAAATAAATTATGTTTCGGTGAGGATTTGTCAATGTCCTTAAATATGGTTTTACGTATTTTACGGACTTCCGGCAATTCGTGACCAGATACTGATTTCCTTGGTTGAGAGTAACCTTATAAAAATATGATTTCATAATAATATAATGGTGCTTAAGTATAAAATATTTTGGAAAATTCAATAAAAAATATACCATCCGAATAATTAGCTTGAATAATTCGTGTGTTTGCTGTGTTAGTTTGTCCCCAAGTTGGGTATAGTAAATTATTACAACTACCGTCTATGGTTCTGTACATGTTAAAAATATCACAGTGTGGCCTGGGAAAACATTGGTCCGCGAGACCGATTTCTTGTGGGTGCAGAAATCCAATGGACTTTGAAGGATCCATTAAAGATCTAAAATAATATTACACCTATATTATTACTAATAAATTATGTCATACATATAACGATATTTAATAATGTAAATTATAATTAAAACAAACAATAGAACATTTTATCGCGTTAACAGAATAAATAGGTAGTTAAGTTATAATAATAATTATATTTCTTTTTATATTTACGGTATCTTAGAAGGATATGGATCTAACACTGTCTCATCGCTCATTGTAAAATCTCGCGTCTCCTCACCCTGGATATTGTTGGTTTTTACCGTGTCATTTATGGCACGTTTTCTTGGCATGCCGTAAGTATCTGCAGCTTGAGAAACGAATATTATTACAAAACTATAACCTATGATTAATATCAACAAATAATTGTACATTCGACTATTTATTTACATGTTCTGGGTTCGTCGATTTCATATTGAAAATTTTCGCAGTCGCACGATAAGCTGACGAGTAAGACTAACAAAACTGTGACCCTCTTCATTGTTGAAGTTCAATAAATAACTCGACGGCTGTGTCTGATATTAGCTTTATACGTTTAGATTTCATTAGTCCTATTTAGCTATGTATCAGTTTGAGTGTTGTAGGTATACAATATGTTTACATAATTTACTATCATATACAAATTATCACGTTGCAATAAAATAAAATTACAATGTTAGCGTAAACAATACAATTGTTTAATACAATTTAATTTAAAGCCAAACTACCGTCGGTATGGTTTTTATTTCAAATTACATTGAACATAATAAAGTGCCTAACTTTTATGATTGTTGAGCTTGAGACTAATTTATAGGTATGTTAATATAATTTTTGAGTTTGATTGTTTTTATTTCATTTACGTTGACGACGTTGACTTCAAAAGTCACAACAGTGCATGTGTAGCTTAGGATAAGTGAGCTATCTGAATTAGTTTTAAAACCTTCACGTTTATATTTTGTCCTTCGAGAAATACTTACTAAGTATAGCCATACTTATTTTGTTTGTTTTTAAATTAGGTTTATTTGGAAAATACTTGTACCATATTATTATTGTTTTATGCCTGTATTATTTAATTGTTTTTATATTTTAGATTATAATCAAATACTCTATACAATATTATACCAAAATAATTAACAGGAACCTAGATATTATATAGAATGCGAAATTACTTTACACTTTACATTTTACGAAATTACACTTTAGCTATAAGAGGGTACGCAACAATTTCTAAAGAACAAAATTAACTAATTTTCGTATCGCATGACTTTGAATTTTGATTAGTTGCAAAATCAGTTTTTAAAATTAATGAATCTCCCCTGGTAGACCTGGATAGGCTTATTACACCAAGCAATTCATGTGGACGTCAGTCAACTAATTATAATAAGGAAAACAAAAATTAACAGTGTATGTTTGAATTTGACGTAACCCTACTCAGTTTTTGTCTGTTGGAATTTTAAATATTATGCTCAAACAATACTATCTGGAAAACTGTAACAAATCGTTCATGCCATTACAAATAATTACAATGGTGTTAAAATGTAAACTGTGGCCATTAAATTGGCACTCGTTTAACACAATTTTACGTTTAACACAATTTGTTATTATCATATTTTCAATAATTTAATTTGGATTTAGTCTCAAATATTAACTAAATATGCCTGTAACAATTGTATTATACATTATTATGATTTATTTCAACGCATTAAAACATAAAATTAATTCGTGAATATTTGAGTGTACTCATCCTCATATGGATAGGTTTATCGTTTTACTTAGAATTCAGCTCAGATCAAATTAACTAGAGTATTTAATTATCAATAGTGCAGTGGTCGTGAATCAGAAGGTAGGTATTTTGAGTTGATGTTTATGATTATATTATATGTAAATTTCATATTCTAATTAAAAACTATTAAATAACCAGTTTTAATATAGATTATTATTATTATTATATTATTTTCATTTGGTTGTTTTTTATTGTTTTAACTAAAAATGAATCGAACAAATAACATAATATTCTAATTATCATCACGAGTTATATGTGATATTAAGGCCATGATTCAAGAGTAACCATAATAATAAATTTGCTATATTCGATCATTTATAGTTATCGCTGTGTACCGTACATCAGATAATGATATTAATTTTGACGGAGGAAAATAAAAACATTATACATCGACAAGTGTTTATTATTAAATTAATTGTAGAGGAGCGAGTAGACATAAGTAAGAGCTAGAAGGTGATACACAGTGGCGTATATACAAATTATTTTCACTATGGGCCAATTTGGGCAATTTATCACTATCCAAGCATAGTCCGACTAACATAGCCATAATACTATACATATTTCTGGGAGCTGGGTGGTTATAATTATGATTTATGACATATACAATACAAATAAAAATTGCACAATTTAATTTTATAATAATGTAAAATTAATTTCTTAATTCTTTTTTAAAAAATATTGACAATGTCATTTATATATATATTTTAATGTTTTCTAACTGTGAATTTAACATCAGTCATCAAAACAAGTCCTGACAATCATTTCTTTGTGGATTCCTCAAAAACGATTTTAATCAACTGACTAAATTAATCATGGTCAAAAACTGTAAACAGTGTAGATATAGGTACCTGGTACATGCAATGCTTTAAGTAATTGAACCTACAATTTCACTATGGGCTCTGGCCTAGGGGGCCTCCCCCCTATATACGCCACTGGTGATACATTTATAATAAGTACACGAATACCAAAAAAAATTTTTAAAATTTATTTAGACTAAAAGCTAAATAAATTATATACATTTTCCAATTAAAAGTTTCAAAAGTCAGAATACAATATTAAAAAAAATGTATATCAAATTATATATGCATGTAATCCAAATATTGAAATGTTATATTTTAATCTTCTTTCCAGGCAGACAAATCGAGTTTTGGTATAGAATTGCAGGTTACCAATGGATTACTGAAAAATTATAAATATTATATTATTACAAATTACATAGTTTTTCAAATATCTATTTTTTTTTGTTCCTGTAAATCAATAATTATATTGACACGGATCTACTATAAAAAATTACTAGGTGAACACACATATTATTATTCCTCCATTAATAAAATTCAAATTTATAAATAGCAATATTTCTATTTGTCCGTTTAATAAAATATTACCTAATATAGAACCTATACCAAAAAAATATTTTGAATACAATTACAAAATTGATACTTTTTCGCAGTAAAAGGTACTCACCGACTACTGGGTATTTCAAACATATTGCGTTGTACAGAATAAATGTCCGATGTTAAACACACGAGGAGTGCCAATGTCGTTTTGCTATTTCATTGAGTTGTTCTGTCCGACAAAAACAAATATGACGATATGATAGAACAATATGTATTTATAACAATGGTCAGTAAATAACGACATCATAAAATATATTATCATAACTTTGTACAATAGTCAATAATTAATAATTATGTCTGTCATATTGTAGTATGATAGTAGTGTATATAGGTTACCTAGTTTAAAAGAACCAAGCTGATTCCCGAATTCGTAATAATATCGATCGCCATACTTGAATCTGAAAAACATCTCTCCCACTACACATTGGAACGTGTGGCCCAACAGAGATCCGGGTTTTGATTTTTCCAAGAGACCAGCAACGTAATAGTCGATATCGTCCACGTGTTCGTAAATCTTTGATAAGGCCTCAACATGCTTCATTTTTCGACAATAAATATAATAGGTAATTCATTAGTCGTTAAGCGTCTTCATACATTTATATTCGTAAATGATTTGGGAAATATTTACTTTTTTATCCATTTGATCGATCAAGCTGTCAAAGGTCTTGGCCTCTCTCAATCCGCAGAGTTGCCTAAATTTATTATAAGGCGGCTCTCCGAAATCTCTACCGCGTGCCATGTCTATGCTGACCAGGTCGACTTTTTGATGTCTTTCCGGAATTCTGATTGCTGATTCACTTATCTATACAAATAATAAAACAATCCAGCATGGGAAGATTATAGAGGCTAACTATTCATGTTATATCACAACGTTTTGTACGAATACTAAATATGGTATTTACGTACCTCTTCTGTAAAATATTGATCTACTTCTTGTGCATGTTGAGTAAGTAATCCTCTGGTAAAGCTATCGTAATTATCTTGTCTTTGTACTATGTCCGGTTTAAAAAAGAAATCACTTATCCGTATTCTAGATGTTGTTTTCCGAGCTTCACTTACCAAGCTGTAATAATAAATGCAAATAATGGAATATGATTATTACGATGGACTCGTACACAGTATACTAAATAGCTGTTTGTGTTATATTTTATAAACCTACTCAATAAAGCCACGTATGGAGCTATGCATTGATCTGTATGCGGCGCCTGTAAAACTTGTTGTTGTAGTCGGATTTAAATATTGATCGTATCTGTCGTCAAAATCCATTAGTCATAGGTAGTAAATAGTTTTCCCTGCAAATTATCTTTCCTGCAGAGATCAAAAATAATAATAATATTAAATTTATGCCTAATGCCTATAGCATTTTATGCATATAGTTATAGACAGTCGAACGTTGTGTATGCCCCCACGCGTACCCAAGTTACCTAGCAAGAATTATCAATTAAATAGACATTTTCCTATTAATATTTTTTAATGTAATTTTGTTGATTTGTTTAATGTATACCTTAGTAATACAATCATTTAATTTAGATTGAAAACTCACACAATTCATATACTGTGTACAATTATTTGATGTATTACTATATAATTAATTTAATTATTGATCTTACTCATTTAATCATAATAACATAAATAAATAATAATGCATTATTTAACACATAATTTTGTTTTCAATCTTCATTTATTATAATTATAATATGTCAATATGATGTACATATTCATAATTATAATTATTTACAAGGGTTGTAACTGGAATGCTTCAAAAACATGAAAAAACATTGAATTTTATTATACGCACTCAAAATAGGAAAATTTGCATCGAAAATAATAAATGCGTTAACACCAAAATGAGAAAAATCACAAAAACAAACTTAATTAAATCTCTCTATGATTTATTTTATCAATATTTAATTTAGTTTTAACGGATCAATAAATAATTTGAGTAAAATTTAAAAATTGTATTACAGACAAATTTATATTCCAAAAAATAAATAGTTACCAGTAGATAAGATCTAAAAAAAATATTATTTTCTGAAAGAATTTCTGCTAATTAACCATTATTTATCAAAGTATAAGACATTAAGTAGGTACATAGGTATTAAATTTCGTCAAAATAATAGTTAACTCTTAAATGTTATAGCTGTATAATATTCACAAACGTATTATACTCTAATATAATATGCAAGAATAAAATACGATTTTGTAGTTAGAATGGTTATAACCTGAATCAAAATAAAAAATATCACTTGTAAAAATCTATTAAATTCATTGAATATATACGACCAACCTACTATTATTGGAACAAGTTCATTATATGTAATGTGTTGGTGCATTGCGATGAGAATTCTCCTGGCTTCTTGGTATATTCTCTCATCATCCCAATTGGGGTTCAAGCAACTAAGCTCATCGCATAAATAGTTATGTAGCTCAATAATGAAGTTGTAACAACTGTCATTTCCGGTTGCATGTTAATTCTTGGGTCACCTGATAAACACAAAAACGCAACAATATATTATAACATTTCACTAGTATAAGCAATATGTTAATTATTATAATTTATTTATTGATCTTAAGCATCGACAACTACTATCATAGTCATTAGCGTATTATGTAAGGGGTTCACGGTTGGTTGATCAACTCGTGTAGGATTTGTCACTAAGAACCCGGGTGGTCATCCATCCGAGAACTAGCGTTACCGGACGATGCTTGACCTCATAACACGTTTAGTGACTGTGGCCAATCAGGAGCACATCAGTCCCCCCCCCCAATGACGACGAATGGAACTCAACGCTCACGCACACGTAGACAACACGTCAAATGTTAATGTGTTGCACGATATCATTCACACAACATTCGTTTTAAAATTAGGTAATATGCTCTCATGTATACGTTCCTAAATAAATAACAACTAGTATTTAGGTAATTAATATTATTATGTACTAAACAAAACTTTCTCACGAAAAAAAATATTCTGAATTGGTATTATTATGTTTTAAAATGTATATAATTGTATATAAATTAAAATGTATTATTTTTTTTTTTTTTTTTTTATTGATCTTTAAAGCCCGGAGACTATGGCCATTAGCTGATTGTGCTGTTGTATGTTGTAGGTAGTAGGGTTGTAATGGTAGGGTTTTTATACGTTGTGTTGTGTTTGACAGATTTTTGATTGGGCACCAGTAGGTATCTGCCAGTCCGGGTGGGGATGGCGGTTTGTTCTCCGGAACCGTGACTTGTCCGAAGAAAAAATGCCACCCGTGGCCAAGGAATCGAACTCGGGTCGGCTACGCCTTAGTCCGCTGGGCCACTTCGTCCCCAAAATGTATTATTATAAATGTATAAAATAATTAATATTAGTATCAAAAGAATTTATATTTATAAAGTTGAATTATGTAATATGTGCAATACCATTATAAAATGTAACTTAATATCTAACTTATCATCATTGAAAATTGTTTGTTGAATACATTTAAAATTATTTGATTAACTGTCAAGTTTTTTTAAAGGCATGTTTCCAAGTCGTTTGTTAAACATTAGTATATTGATGATTTATTTTATAAATTAAATTTAAAAGTACTTATTCTATAATTATTATTTATTTGCAATTATCACCAAAGTTGCTATTTATGCATTTAATAACTAACAAGAACTGAACTAGGTACGTATTTACGGTAATCGGTAAAAACGAACGGAAAAACACGACAAATTATAAGTTATCAATAATATAGGTTTTTTTTTTTTTTTATATTATTTGTTCATTGAAACGACCTCTAGGTCTTCGTCAATGCTTGTCACAAGTGGGGTAGTAAGAGATCATGTGATCTATTTATCTATGTATATATCACTATATGCATGATACTACCCCCCTTCTCCTGCAAGAGGAGGCATGTGCGGTCTTCACTCCCAGTGGAGTGGGACCTAGTTGGAAACCAGATGACGCAATCCGACGACAGCAGCGGGAAATGGTGATCGCGTAGAACCACACAAATTTATTTTGCACTGAGCTATGAATCGAACCGATGACTGTGTGAGTCGTAGTCAATTGCGTGACCACTGCGCCACTCTGGCCCCAATAATATAGGTGAATGCAATAAAATGTACATATAAAATGAAAGTGACTGCAAAACAAACTAAAACGAATCCAGCGGACGAATAATGAAACTGAGGGATAGAATCATAGATTTTCAAAGTTATTGGGACATTGCCATCCCTTTATATGGGTATTGATAACGAAAATCCGACTGGAGGTAGCGAATGACGAAACGAAATTAGCTCAAAATAACAAAATGCATTGGGGACATAACCAAAAAAAAAAATCAAAGATTTATGCAGTTACAAAATAAATTAAAAAATATATGTAAAGAATATTCAAGTGGGGAAAGATATATTCCAAATTTTTTAAAGTCTATAGCATATGCCATACGATATTTGTGATATTTGTGATTTTTAAGTTTTTTTTTTTATATAACAGCTAGCTGTACCCGGAGCTATAACATATTATATACTATTTGATATTTGTAATTAATAATTAACAATTTTTATTTTTATATTTATATTTCACCAAACTGTTTAGGTATAGTAAAATTATAGTAATATTATGCCATTATTTTATCAATAAACTTAAAAACCATGATTGTGATTTTTAGATAAAAATTGACGTTTTTTACCTGTGTCGGTTTTTACCATGACGTTTTTTTAACGCGATTCGTATTTTACAGTTAGAAGAAATCGTTTTAAATAATTAGAACCAACCTAACCTAATTTTTATATAACTTATTATAATAACTACCTGAAAGGTAGCACACTGTGTTATCTTGAGTGACGTTGCAAAGTGCTGTTGCTTTTTTGACATTGGGTAAGAACGATTTTCCATTAGGTCCCAACTGCCGTCTGAGCTTTCCGTATTTGAATGTTCTTATAGAACGTGATGTTTCATAGTCTGTGCCATATAATACTGAAGCGTCAATAAAACTAGAGGCTCCAAAAATCTAAAATAAATTTGAAAACAAAAATCAAAAAATGATTGATACATTTTTTTTTTTACTATTTGTTCATTATTATTAGGTAACTGATGAAAATGAGAATTATACCTAAATATAAAGAGTACAAACACTCACTTGTCTGACCGGTTTAATGTCACAACCCTTATCCGATGTGTCAAGTGATCTGGGAATGGATAAGCATCGGTATTTTGATTCTGGTTCATCGTGTGGGATTCTAATCTGAAGGCATTCTTTTGGTAGAATTTCGGGCGTTGAACCATCATCATTGCAACACTTAACTGGGCCATGAGGTCCTTTTATAAAATTATATCTTTTAGATTTTATAAAATATATTGAATGAATTTGATACGTATTATTCTTTTTAATAACAATGAATCATCGATTTTGTATTTAATATTGAAATATTCTATCGTACACGAGTATAATACAAACATAATTTAAAGAGATAATGGGTACAAAGTTTGTAATACAATTATTTTTATGTTTAAATCACACACAATATGGGTAAATAATATTGATTAGGTATTAACTGTTTTGATGAATCACATATTTTATTTATACCTACGAAATAGTCAAAAAATAGCAAAAAATACACACGTATTATTAATTAGGTACCCAATGGTAATATTTTAAGTGTTGGTTTCAGATTTATTAGTTAACTAATGATTGGAATATAAATCTTACTATAAAGTTTTATATTTTAGCATATTGTACATCAAATTTAAATCTGACAAAAATTATGTTTTCGTAAGACTGTATAAGAATATATAAATTACCTATAATATCAAACAACAAGTGTAACAGATAGATTAATTTAAATATTATGATATTTAATTTTTTTAAACTGTTATAACTATTGGCATTCAGCAATCGAAATTTTAAAAATATCTATTGGTTATGTAGTCACTGTGTTGGCTATGATCATCACCATTTTGATCAATTATTTCAAATAGATACAAGTAAATGCGTTTTTCATAAATGACTTTGTATTCTCCAATGATTAAAAATGTTTTTTTAGAAATTATCACCTTTTTCTTTGATTAATGTGCTCGCTGTGTCGTGTGTAATGATTTGAGCATATTGCATGACAAATAAATTATATTTCGGTGAAGTTTTGTCAACGTCTTTAAATATGGTTTTACGTATTTTTCGGACTTCCGGCAATTCGTGACCAGATACTGATTTCCTTGGTTGAGAGTAACCTTATAAAAATATGATTTCATAATAATATAATGGTTCCTAAGTATAAAATATTTTGGAAAATTCAATAAAAAATGTACCATCTGAATAATTAGCTTGAATAATTCGTGTGTTTGCTGTGTTAGTTTGTCCCCAAGTTGGGTATAGTAAATTATTACAACTACCGTCTATTGTTCTGTACATGTTAAAAAAATCACACTGTGGCCTGGGAAAACATTGATCTGCGAGACCGATTTCTTGAGGCTGCAAAAATCCAATGGACTTTGAAGTATCCATTAAAGACCTAAAATAATATGTCTATATTATACGAATAAATGATGTAAAAAATATAATAGTATTTAATGATAAAAATGTAAGTCAACAGGATCAATGTACTAAAAAGTCAACATTAGAGCACCACTCCAAGGCCACCTTAGACGTGGACGCCATCACAAAATAATTGTCTAAATAACACTTAGCACTAAGTCACCATAATAGCTTTGTCATGCATACCTACGTATCAATTAAAAATAGCAAAAAAAAAAAAAAAAATCAAAATTAAAACCGTTCTGTAAACATCTGTAGTTGTTGATAGCCACATAGGCTAGGAATGTCTTATTAGTTAACAAATGAAAAAAAAAAACTATAATTAAACGAGCAATACAACATTTCATTGCGTTATAACGAAATAAATAGATAGGTAGGTAATAATTATAATATTTATATTTTTATTTACGGTATCTTAGGAGGATATGGATCTAATACTGGCTCATCACTCATTGTGAAATCTCGTGTCTCCTCACCTTGGATATTGTTGGTTTTTACTATGCCATTTCTGAAACGTTTTCTTTGCATGCCGTAAGTATCTGCAGCGTGAGAAACGAATATTATTACAAAACTATAACCAATGTATGATTAATATCATCAAATTTTTCATTAAACTATTTATTTACATGCTTTGGGTTCGTCGCTTTCATTTTGAGAATTGTCACAGTTACACGATAGGCTTACAAGTAATAAGACTAACAAAAATGTAACTCTCTCCATTGTTGAAGTCCAAAAAATAACTCGACGGCTGTGTCGGATATTAGCTTTATACGTTAAGATTTCCTTAGTCCTACCTATTTAGCTATGTATCTGTTTGACTGTTGTATAATATCTTTGTATAATTTACTACTATATAAAAATTATTTCTAAAAAAAATAAAATAAAAAAGGTTACTAGGTACCTACCTAAACAATAACATTTTTTATTACATTTTAATTTAAATCTAAACTATACTGTCAGTGCGGTGTTTATTTATAATTACATTCAACTTAATATATTAGTGCATAGCTATTATGATTATCGAGACTAGTTTATTTGGTTATCATCAACAGTAATGTTAATACTATTTTCGAGCTTCTCTGTTTTTTTTTTCATTTACTTTGTCAAATTACACGACCAAGCAAATACCAGTTTAGGATAACTGAAGTAGATAGGTACTATATATAGTATATACTAGGTATGCTATCTGAGTGACCGAGAAACTCAATTAATTCACGTTTATATTTTGTCCTTCAGTAAAATATACTTATTTAAGTCATTCCGTACTAATTTTTTTTGTTTTTAAATTAGGTATATATTTTAACTTTGAAAATACCTGTATTATACCATTGTTATTAATACTATATGATTGTTGCACGCCGATATTATTTTATCGTATTTATGTTACTTACGCTTATCTTAGAATATAATATATAAAATGGCAGAATTAAACACTTTTTTAATACGATGATACACAACTATTTCAAAAGAATAAAATTAACTAATTTTTCTACTGCATGCGTTTGGTTGCTTGTAATAATTGGAATAAATTTGTAAGTTGTTATAATTAATGAATCTCATATTAGGCCTGGATATGCTTATCACAAGAGGAAATTTATGTGCACGTCAGTCATGTAATTATAATTAGGAAAACATAAATTGTATTTCAAATGGAACTTATAATAAATTATGTTAAGACACAAACTTTTTGAATTGTGCTTGGTAGTTTCATGGAATTCAATTACTGTAATTTAGTTAGAGTATAATAATATATTGTGTGGGAATAGAAAATAATAATATTCATAATGGCGAAAAGTCTCAACAAAAATATTTTGTAATAATTAAAATGGTTAAAATTGTTTTCGTTTGAATATCCAATTTGGCAAAATTACTATTAAAAAAAAATTAAATAAATACAAATGGTGTATAAGTGTATAACAACATGTATTTTCGATATTTTTAAAATTATGTAAAACCAACTCTTGAAGAATATTATATAAGATTTTGACCGAGAGTAATTAATGTGTAACCAACACGTATAATATAGAAAAAACTAAAAATATTAGAATAATTGAAATTCCAATAAATAATTTAAAGTCAGTCCAAATATTTTGAAAATGTAATTGTTTTTAGAAAATCCTAATTCGTTTAAATAATGATAATAACCCAAGTGTAACACACCTACCGTTCCAAAACCCACAGTACCACCCGACTCCCAATGGCCTAAGTTGCCACGGGATAATTAATAAAAAAAAAAAAAAAATAATAATAATAATGCAATATTCAATGTTTCTACAACTGATAATAATTAGGATAATAAATTAGTGACATGTGCGTTTTGAGTGACTTAAATCGCCAATAATTAATTCGTGAATTACTTAAAGGAACGCGTTTGGTTGTTACTTATCGTACCTCGGGTTAAATTGATAATTATAATACATTTACATTAGTAATGATGATCCTGGATGGAAAGCATTAAGTCCCCCACAAGTCTTGTCACCTGTTGCTTATATTTTAGGCGAATAATTGTATAATATACTCATATATACTAATAGACTTTGATTAAATAGGACCGTGCAGGTAATTATATTATACTGCTAATTGAAATAAATATATAATATACCTAGCCATAAACACACATAATATTATAATAATATTATTCATTCAAAAATTAAGATTACTGAAATTATAATTTTACTCATTATGACGAATAACCTCATTGAATATTGCAATAATAATAAAATTATTCAATTAGAATGATATTGAATTCTATTGATATATGATATATTATTATCACTTTGTTTTTTTTCAAATTCTATAAATGAAAAGCTAAGTTATTATTTGTCGATAACATAATATTATTATGTAGGTATGTTATTTATAAAAAAAAAATGTATTTTTCAATATAAGTATTGTTATACTCTATGTGTATGATATTGTGCACATGTTTCAGGCTTGAAACTAATTCTATATTTTAAATTTCTTATAATGATCATTGAATGGCTCAACTGCAGACTTTTTTTAGGAAAACTTGAATAAAATCTTCTATTGCAATTTCTAATGTTCGGTACGAACAGAACAATTTTTGTGAATCTCTAACTGAAAAATAATTTTGAAACGATCAGGAATTTCATACATTTGGTCAACATTTCAACTTTAAATGCATATAAAAATTAATCTTGACTATATGGGTATCTTTAATATATTTCAACTTAATTTTGAATGTAGGTACTATTATAATAAGTCTATACAACGAAAATGTTGAAATAAGAAACGAGACTAGCTATTGGCAATAAATGAATTTGGTTTGACGGATTTAAATTTTTAAACTGATATTCATTGATTACCAAGTTTACAAGGTTTGGGCTGAGGCGATTTTGAATGTATTTTTTTTTAGCTCTGATATCCATGAATAAAAATATGCCAAAATGTGAAGTATTTAATTTTATATTTATATTGATATAAGTGTATTACATCCATAAAAAAGGATTTATTTACTAAAAAAAATTATGAAATTCAGATAAGTGGATGTTCAGTAGGTTACAAGTGAGTCACTGTATATTGTATGTTGTTAAATTTGAATTCAACGGACAATGATATACAATCATTACAACAGGGATGGAAAATCCATGGCACGCAAAAATTAAAATATTTATTTTACATGTATATGTATATCATATCATATATTATTTTTTTATTTTTAATAACAAATATTATCAAAATTCACAATGTTAGTCCTTTTTTTTCCTAAGTAATTTTTCGTTGTTGTTACTATATAAATACTATATTTTTGTAAATTTATATAGTTATATAATATATATAATTTAGTTATCTATATTCAAATACTTTTTAAGTACTGAAATACGTATTTTAAATACTTTCTTGAAGTATCAGTATTTAAGATCAAATTCTAATTTTCAAATACATTAAAAAATACTAGTTTCTTAACTATCGTTTTTGAAAACAAGTATACGAATTCGTACAAAAAACACACACTATGAAATCGGTTCTTTTTTGGGGGGTGCTGGGGAAATTTACAAATGTTAGGAACTACATTTGTACTTGGACGTGAGGTCGTACGAATTTCGAAAATGGTCATACACATTCGTACGTCTCGCGTACTAAATGATTGGACCGAAAAAAACACCGTGATGCCACTGATTCTTGTGGGGGGGGGGGGGGGGGGGTGCTGGGGAAACGTTTCTCCAGCACCGCCCCAGTTTTTTGTTTGTGGAGCGAAAACTAAACGTTTACAAATTTGAAAAATGGTCATACTAATTGCATATTAAATATTACCACAACAAAAAAAATATGAAAATCGTATAATCGCGGGGGTACCTAACGTACGTAATTCTTAGGCCTAGTTGTACATGTTAATAAAACAAAATAATAAACAATAATTGCAAATTTGCAATCAATTTCAGTACGATACAAAATTAATCAAGATCCATCAAAATATTTCAACTTACTATAGACGGCAGTAGATATTAAATCTGAAAACTGATATTTAATAACCTTCAATTCATCATCAAACCCCATCTGATAGGTAGGTAGGTCGGTTAAGGCGTAGGTAGGTATGAAAATGTATTTAATGTAGTTGTGCATTCGTACATCAGAACGAAACCCGAAAGGTGCAGTATGTCCTGGATAACGTTTGCTTTTTCATGGGTTGGAATTATCTCTTGGGTGCTGTTGAGGTTGGTACTGTTGTCTTGGGTGTCGTTTACTTTCTCACAGATTAGAATTTTCTCTTTTTTTTCTTCTATTGTTTGTTTGTGTTTATATTTATGAATAAACAAGGTATTCGGTTCTTTTTTACAGTGATTAGAAGTGTGTCCGGTTTTGCGCATATGTAGCACGTGATCGAATCTTCAGTTAAGAATATGCTGAAATCTGTCTTGTCAGATTTGATTATTAGCGAACCAGGTACATTTATACATCATCAGTGTGTATCACCTGTTTTCTAAAGCTGCTGATGTGGGAAAGCTCATCTTGAAAGCCAGCATTTAAAAATGATATTGGTCTTAGTGTCTTAATACTTTCTAATAGTAAGTGTTCAGCGATTACTTCGTGTTTTATTATCGAGTGAGCACTTGATATTATAAATCGTTTAGCTGGGTTTACTAAGTTTCGAAATGGAATTTGATTTTCGTTTACTGATATGAACGAATAGTTTGGTAATTGGTATTAGTTCTTCAACAATATTTTAGGCTCTGAAATATATATATACAAAATCTGTTGTTTCATATACAGGACGCTAAAGTGATGTTTTTAGGTGGTGTTATTTTGCCAAATGCTTTAACGTATTCTATTTTCTGTATTTTGTTTATAGTGTTAAGTACAATGGCTTGTTCTTTTTTCGGAAACATTGTATTGGCTGTTGTTTCAAAGGTGTTTGAATTGTTTGTTTTTGGTAGTGGTGTAAGTTGTGATGAATCTTGGTTATTTATGTCGGATTAATATCCTTGGAGTTTGTATTGATGTAATTATCCTCGGTGTAACGACGACCGATATAATTAGGCGTAGCTATTACGAGTAAGATAAGATTACTTCCTTTTTTGCTGTTGATAGTTGTGTGCGTGTATATGCAGGTATTGCTATCGGGAGCTAAGAAATACGGAGCACACGTGCGCTTGGGTTGGTGGTCAAACACGTACTGTGTATATTATTATTTATTAATGTTATTACAATTGTTCGACTGATCCGCGTCCGTTCCGCAGTCATCAATTTGTTCATTTCATTAACAACATTCTCCTCAGAATCCCATGCACTACAAATGTGTGTACCAAATCCTATAAAGTGTATTTTTTTAATATTAACAGTAAACCTTTTTAAATAACAATATTTTCAATAGTCCAATACTTTTTTTTTAGTATCCATTTAAATTAATATTTTGTTCAAATATCATAAGCATTAACACATAACAAGAGATTTATTATTCTGTAATATAGACATATAGTATGATATGCTATTGTAAATTACAATTAAATATTAATATAATTGAATAATGAACTCATCCATATGTTGTATGCAAAAGTAGGTATAACATATTAAAGTTAGCAAAACAAAATTAGTTCTGCTGAACATAAATTTGCTATATTGTATGTACCTACATTAGTTATACAAATCAGATATATTTTATTGCTTTAGGCGATCAGCCCTTATTATTAAATAGATAATAAAAATCGGGTCTGCAGTTATTAGGTAAAGGAAAAAAAATTCAAAAACCAAAACCAAAAATTTTCAAAAACCAATCTTAGAACCTAAACCAAAACCATAACATGTAGAAAACCGTTTTCAAAAACCGAAACCGTAACCGTTATAATTTGAAACTCTGTTTATATGTATATGGGTATTTTGACATAAATAACAATAAACATAGATACAACATATTTAATTACACATCATTAATGTAAATATTGTACCTATTGAGTTTAAATACTTTTCAATACCTTTTAATGACAAATCGTACTTAGGATACTTTATAAAAAAAAATATTAGGGTAAGTTGACGTATATAAATTTGTCTAACTTACCCGTACTACACGAGTTTTGTGTTTTGATTAATAACTTATAAATAAACAAAGGTAGCTCAAATAAAGAACATTAAATGACAACTAAGAATAAGTGTCATTCAATTTATGAGTTAAAATATTTGAGTTTACCTTCAGATTTAGGTTAATTGTTATCTGGTTATGAAAACAGTTATAATAACATTACATTGGCTAATATTAATTTCTTTTTTTGTAAATAAATTTATTATCACTGATCCAAATAATTTTAAATTTGAGACATTATATGTTTCCAAATGTATAATGTTAGTTTTATCCAACTATTGATTATCAACTGAATAGTTATTTTGATATCATCAATTAGTCATCTTACCTAACACGTCAACTTACTCGAGCTCCTATAACTGTACAGATCTAATTAAAATTTATTTTTTTCAGGGAAACAAAAGAATATATCAGACAATTTTAAAATTATTAATTATTCAATGCGTTGTACCTATTTGGAGTACTGAAAGATAATTATAGGGGATGTACAGATTCACAAAACATAATATTTTTGTAGGTGTGCATGTTTTGAAAATAACATGCTATGCGATAGTTGATGTCATAATAAATCTTCGTACAAAATTAAATAGTAAAGCAAAACAATATATTATAAAATGTATTTTTTTATTCATAAAAAATACACATTAAGCATACATTTAATAACAAGTAAATACATTGTATTTAAAAATAAATTAAAATATAATATAATTTATTGACTTGTTATGTTGTTGATCATAAAACAGTATAGAAATGTATAGAATGGACGGTTTTTGTGAGGAGGTTTATTATGATATATTATACAGTATTTTCGTCAAAGTTCACGATCTGGACGAATTTGACAATCTGGATATCCAGTTCATAAAATTAGTGACTTCACTATGTAGATGAGACATAGGTAGGTACATATTAATTATTAGGATTGTAGGTTAGGCCCTTTTAACAATTTAAATAAGATCCATTATTTCTTAAGAGTCTTGAGTATCGGCTCAAGTATTAGTTTGTCAGGTGGGCACATAAATATATTTAGAGGAGTGGCTCTATCGTCGATAATCTATAAGAATATTGCAATTCATACATTTCGAATATATTGCTGTTGAAAAAATCGCAACTGTAAGCTATATCAATTTCATTTGACACTGAGATGATATTAGAGCGATACGGAACTTTTGGCGCACACTATACGATGAAAGTTAAATATTAAATATTTGTATGATCATTCGAAATCCCATCGCATAACCCTACCGCATTTCGAACCGGCAGGCGTTTGGATATAAAAACGATATGCATAGGTACCGATCGAAATGTCAGTTAATCAGCACAAATTATAACTATCACTAGAATATCGTTTATCGTGCACCCTACCCCTATAATATATTATACTATTTATACTTGTCCAGGCAGTAATATAAAACACAAACACACACACATATATATACACTCATTCAATGAATCAACTTCGAGTCACCACTGCAAGCGATCATTAGCAGATTTCGAAATAACAGATATCGTACTGCATATATATTTTAGTATAATAACAAGAACAATATGTTTCTGTCGAACGCCGCCTTGTCCGTGATCGCTTTCTTCTCCCTGTTCAATGTCTTATACTTGTACTCGCCCATCGAATCTGGTGAAGTCGGCCGGCTTTACAAGACGTGCGATGAATGTCTGAAGTCTGAGTGTCACGCTGAAAATAAAAGGCCGTGCTATACCAGATGGGACAATGAGTACAATTTCACATGTTTCCTGTGTCCAGATGAGCTTCAAACAGTACTTCAGCGAAGGTGAATGCAATAAGGGCTGCACGGACGAGACGATGGAATGCGCTTGCGACTCCGCTTGTTACATGTGGGTCCCAAAAGAAGGCTTCGATAAGACCAATTTGACGCCATGCTACGGAGATATAGAGGACCCATTGTGCTTATGAGTTCCGTACGGCACCACCAGCACATTCTCCGTGTGATTTTAATTAAAAAATATTATAATAGCTTGTTTTCAATTAGGTACGATATTTGTTCTTAAAAAAACAATACCCCATTACATAATTATACTATGTAATATATTATTATAATATACGCATCCGATCATCGCCGTGAAGAATTCAATATTGTTTTCATGGTTTTACTTTGCACAATATTCTCACACAATATAGGTATAGCAGTTATCTGTCGTCGTGCATAGTATTATTATTGTTTTGCAGCAGTGGCGTGGAAACTATTTTTAAAGCTACCCTCCCGATTGGTAGTATAATAAATATTATATAGGTACGACAGTCACCCGTTTCCAGAAAATTTTTCCACTTGTGTGCAAAAAAAAAAACATTGAAAATTGAAATTACGAAAATTCTTTAAATGATATTATTGTTATTCGATATTCTTCACGATTTTATCTATTGTATCATTATTATTATTGTATTGTACATAAAATGATAAATGTTTGTAATAATAATATATTATGTAATCGGTGCATTCATAACATTCAATGTATTATTAATTCCTCAATATTTAACTCCATCACGTCTCTTTGTGCTTTATTAATTTATTTTCTGAGCCTCGTCGTATTCGAATGTTGTAAAGCTGCAACTTGCAGATGCGATTTTTTTAACAGCAATTTATTTGAAATGTATGACATAAAATTGCAATTTTTAATAGATTGCAGAAAAACCCTTCTAAATAGATTTATGTGCACACCTATTAGTACCTCACATTGGTTACTTTACCGATCCCGTGATTCATGTTATGTTTGTAAATTGTGTTATCCCAATGGCTCTTTATTTTGGTTGAACAAAACAAAAACGTAGATATAAAATAGTTATATATTATATTCATGAATTCTAAATGAAATTTTTTAATATGAGTAATGAGTAACACGAATAACATGAATCACAATGGCCTAAGATGTCATGAGTTAATTAATAAAAAAAAAAATTTAAATATATAATATCTTATATAATAAAACGCTAATAACGCGTATAAGATCCGCGGGGAGCGCTCACGGCACTCCGCGTTTCTTCCATGACGACCAATCACAATACTTCCCGCGCGTTCGCTATAAATTCCGCTCGCTTATCTCCTCCCTTTTCCTTATCGACAAATATTTTCGAACATTATTATTATTATTAAAAAAAAACCCGTGTTTTTCAATTTTTTGACGTGATAATAACGTCTTATAAATCGATTACCCCGCGACCGTCGGGCGGAGTGGGGGGACCCATTAAACGAGTAATTATTTTTGACGAAGTATAACTTAGCCGGTATTCGACTTAGAGACCCCGTACCAATGGGCATCTCAATTTTTTAGGCCCCAGATGAATTTTCAACATTAGGGAACCAAAGCCCCCACCCCCCCCCCACATTTTGAGTTGAGTATAACTCGGCCGGAATTCAAGTTAAACACCTCGGACCAAGGGGGAACCCATTCTTTTTATGAATACTACCGTTTTCCGCTTTAGGGGACGGGGGCACCTCCTCCCCCCCTTTTTGGATTTTGCATTTTTGATGGATTTTGGTCCGGGAGAGTACTAACACCCACATCGCCAAGGGGAAACTCGGGGTTTTGAGTTTTTGATAGGATTTATTGGGATTTTCTTAAATATTGTTTTTATTGATAAGGAAAGTGATAAGAATTTTATTTTATCGCCGCGAGCACGGCGACGCGGCTTAAGAGTCATACATTTGCCTCGGAATTTCATCTGAGTAGGTGGCTAGGTTGGTTAGGCGTTAGGATAGGTGACTCGAGGGTCGTGGGTTCGAAACCGCCTCTGGGATTATCGGTTATTTGCGGCGGCCGTACTAAATCGAATTTCTTATTTTTGCGTTTTTTTTTTCGTCACATTTTTTTTTTTTTGGCAAAAAAATATTAATATATATTAAAGTAGATATTTTAAATTGTAACTAAATTGTATAATGATACTGTACTATTTTATAAATAATAATAATAATACTTGATTTTACCGTGACCAACGCACCTATATGTTTCTTATATAAATACAATATAATATAACTAACCTACATGTAGTACCTACTTGATATATTACAGTTTTTAGGTTAAATACTGTTTAATACGGTATTAATAAACTAATAGATCTAATAGAACTGATTAAACTCTGGCAGTTAAATAGTACGACTATATGACTGCTCTTTTTGCCGTTTTTTTTGAAAATTATAGTTTTAGCCCCTTTCGGTCATATCACCCTCCCCGTCGACTACTTATTCGCGTTCCCTGCTATATTTATAGCCACAGACGAGTCCCGGGGTGGAGTAGTGTGTCGGAAACGAGAGTAGGTACCGTGTAGGTATCGCTATATACAGGCATATATACGCATGTATATACATGCGCCTCGAGGTTCGATTTTTTTCGCAAATCTCGCGTTTTGAACGTCCGAAGGTGGCGGACACGGTGGTCCGCTCAAACGCCCTTAAGAGTCATAGATTTGACTCCTAATTTCATCTCGGTAGGTGGCTAGGTAGGTTAGGCGTTAAAACGGGTGATTCGACGGTCGTGGTTTCGAACGCCGGCGGGGCCGTGTTAAATCGAATTTCTTTTTTTTTGCGTTTTTTTTTTCGTCACATTTATCATTTTTAACGAAAGTGTTATTTTTTTTTTAAATTTGCATTATTATATTATATATATTATTATTATTCGTTTGACGATATTTATTGGGCAAAAAAATAATTATAATTAACATTTACCGACGCAAATACATGTTTCTTTTAATAATACATTATAATATAACTAACCTACGTGTAGTACCTACTTGATATATTACAGTTTTTACGTGATTCCGATTTGGTTAAATACTGCTACAGATTATAAATACTATATTAAAAAAATAGTACGACTGTAATATGACTGCTTCATTTGCCGTTTTTTTCGAAAATTCGAGTCCCGGGGTGGAGTAGTGTGTCGGAAACGAGAGTATGTATAGTGTATTCATTTATAGATACCTACGTTTAATAGGATAGTATTACATTTCAATAAAATTTGTTATTCACCAATATAATTATCTATTTGTTAATTTGACTTAATTCTCATAATTAAATAAATATACAAGGTAGGTATATTTTAGAAAATATCCAATCAGAAAATTAGATTTTGTCGACTTATTTGTTATAACCGCGAAAACATAACAATGATTACATTGATTACAGTGAAGCCCAACATAAAACACCTGATAACTGTTCTCTATAATTATCAACAAATACAATTTTTATACCTCCTGTATACTTTTTCATATTTGAACGGCCGTTTCGAGCACTTTTCGCTGTAGGCGGATTGTCCGTTCGGGAATCGGATTTCACCCGAAATGACTGATAACTAGACACTCAAACTCAGAATCCGAATTTCCGATTTCAACACACACACGAGAACCGGACACACACGCCTGGTGCATGGTCTGCGATCCGACGTAGTCGGATTGCCTACCTGACTAGGTACTTCCATACTAGCGACTTACATCCCCACTGCATCTGACACTCGGGAATCGACTGTCACCCGAGATGACTGTTAGCTAGATACTCAAACTCAGAATCCGAATTTCCGATTTCAACACACATACGAGAACCGGACATACACGCCCGTTGCATGGTCTGCGATCCGACGTAGTCGGATTGCCTACCTGACTAGCTACTTGCATACGAGCGACTTACACCCCCAGTGTCCCCCACTGCATCCGACACTCGGGAATCGACTTTTACCCGAGATGACTGATAGCTAGACACTCAAACCCAGAATCCGAATTTCCGATTTCAACACACACACACCAGAACCGGACATACCCGCCCGGTGCATGGTCTGCGATCCGACGTAGTCGGATTGCCTACCTGGCTGGCTGTGTCGTACGATCGACTTGAATCGCGTGACTTAAGCCGGATTTACACGATGATAGTAAGACGCGATAGTTGCTATCGTGATAATGCCTGATAGTTATTGTCATGAAAGTGAAGTATCCATACGATGATAGAACGATAGGACTATCACGATAGAACTACCAACTATCATGCATGCTTGATAGTGTGATAGCACTATCGCAATAGTTCGATAGTTACGATAATTACGTTTACACGATGACACTCTCACGAGAGAAGCTATCACGATAGCAACTATCGCGTTTTACTATCATCGTGTAAATCCGGCTTTACGACTAGACACTCTTCCAAGTTCAAAAATTACCGCTTAACCAGTGCTGCCAACAAGACAAAACACAATAACCGACGACCCCCCATTCCCGCCGCAGGCTGGATCAAAAAACCCAGCATCGCCGACAAAGATGCACCACCGCCCACACAGTCTTTCCGCCGTAGGCGGGATGACAAACACCGGAATCTAGTATTTATAATAATTAAACAATAAATACGTTTACCAAATTCATAAATAAATGTATATTGAATTCAAAAACAAGTGGTTAAAATATAAATCAGAATTAAGCTCAGAAATAACTAGACATTACATAATATATATTATAGTGTACTTATATTATTTAATCGAAAAAAAAATAATGGAGGTTATGTTATTGTACAAAAAAAGAGTTCAAAATAACAATTCTTCATAAAACAAAACACCAAATTGTGTGAACTAATAATTTTAAGTACCTACTTACTTATAAACTTTTCTGTCGAAAATAAAGGCTAAAAACAATATTTTGGTTTCAGAATGGTCTGAGAGTGGTATTACTTTTGTGTAACAATTTGGGTAGAGTATACATTGTTATTGCAATATTGTTTCATTGGTATCAAAAACTTTTAACTATATACTAAGTTCATACTTCGCCAAGTAAGGAACACAAACACAAGTAGTATTTAACATCGTCGAGTTTTTGAGTGTTCGGTATATCATATTTCGGAATATAAATGAAAATCATAAGATTACTCATTTAGTGGCCATCAATAACTAACACGATCGAATATTCAACGCGAGTAATTCTTTGCATATTATTAACTATATTACCTATTATAAGATTGATGGTAAAATATTTTATAAGTTTATACACTAATATAATAATATTAATTCATTTATTAAGAAGGAGCTTACTTAAATTAATAATTGTTATAAATACATTTTTGATTTACTCGTTAGATTTTTTTTTAGTAAAAAACTAGAAAGTAACTTAAAATATTATGCTTTAATCTGGCTATTTTATAAGCTTTAAATATAAGCATTTCAAGTTAAATAATACAAACTTTTTAAACTGATTAAACAGCAGTATATATATATATATATATGTAATATAATGAATACTTATTTATCGAGTGTCAATATTAATAAGTGTATGTTTTTAAACGACCTAAAAAAATATTTTCAAACATAAAGACGTGTCTATAATATATCTGAAAAATGAATTTAACTATTAACCCTCAAAAATGTGTCAACTGTTATCATCAAATTGTGACCGACTGCCTGGAGAGAGTTAAGTACCAACAACTGGCCTTTATCGATCTGTTCATCAGTGGCGTATAATCCGAGTATCACTTTCGGTTGAGCAATGACTTCTGATGTAAACATCGAAGTCATTTGAGTCAGCGCTTTGGTGTCCATCTGTAATATTGAAATATGAGCAAAAAGAAAAAAAATGCATATAAATCAAATTTTAACTGTATATAGCATGAACCTTACAGAAAATCGTGTACCGCAAAACACTACAGCGTTGTCATCGGTACCAATTAATGTGTACGTTGGTCCACAGTCAATAATCTGATAAGACGTATTAAAATGTTATTTTGTTTTATTTTTAGAACATGAATAATTGATCGATGTCTTTTAAAAAAAAATTGATTCAAATATATAGTAATTAAGTACTTGTGCTTTGCTGTAACCGGGCAACTGGAGTAGATTCGGTTTGTTTTGAGACACACGCAATTTCCCTCGTTGGGAGTAAATGTTACTTCCCCAAATGACAACGTGACCCTGCGCTGTTATGGCGGCGCTGTGACACTCGCCAAAACACACATAAGTCACCCGTAGTCCATCTAAGAACTTTACTTTGGTAAATAAACTTTCAAATGGCACTTCTTTAAACTGAAAATTAAATTTAACACACTAATAACACGATGTAGATATTTGAGTAATACACGTCAATATTAGTAAATCGTAAATTTTATATTATAATATTATAGACATTAACTAAAAATGTCAACATTAAGTTTATTTCTTAACCACTATAATACCAAATTAAATTACGTGTTACCGTTTATATTTATACTGTCGATGTATGTGCGCTAGTCAATGGCGACAATAATCACCATAATTATTTTCAAACGTCCATAAAAGGCAAAAAAAAAATTGAAAAAAAAAATGATTTATTGCATAACAAGGAAAATATTATAATTACTTTGAGTTTAAACAAAGACGGTCGATTCAGACCAAGTTTGTTGCATTTATTCAGTCCACAAGCGTATACATTTTGACAGTCCGTAATTATAGCCGTACACTCGGGACCACATTTGATTGATTCGATTTTCTCGTCAAGATGCCAATTGACCAAAATCGGAAAACAGCTGAATTAATGGAAATATTAACAGATGGCGTTCGGGATGGAGGAAACTTCGTACTTACCAGTCTTGTAAATTGCCCAGACCCAGTTGCCCGTGATTTCCACGACCCCAAGTGTAAAGTTGACCTTCATTCGTCAACGCCGCGAGGTGATAGTTGCCACAAGAAATTTTCACCACGTCTACTTTTAGTAGAAAGTCTATCGGACAGAACGAATTTTGATTAGTTTAATAGTTTGCCGATACTATTATTTTTTTTTTTATCATGAAATTATTGTAAAAATGTATACTATATCTAACGCAATCTCTACCTAGTACCTACCTATAAGTTTTGGTCTGGAAACGCTATTCCAATCGCCGTGGCCGAGAGCACCATATTTACCGTCACCGGTGGTCATCACGAGACCTGTGCTGCTAACGAAAACACTAAAGTTGTGCCCTGCTCCGACTCTATTGAAATTAAACACAATTTAATAAAATACAACCATAGGTCATTTTTTTTTACACATTGTTTGGTTTTTTTTTTATTTTCATTTGTTGTATCGACTAACTGGGTAATGTGTTTGTCCAATAACGAGACGACGCATTGCGGGTCGTTTTTCCACGGAGTTTCTTCACCGTGACCCAACTGTCCGTGTTTGTCTTCACCCCAAGTAAAAATTGAGTAATCTGAGAACAGAAATCTTGTAGGTAGTTAGGTACTAATCACATTATAATATCTTATATTATAGTATATAATATTTATTTTTTTAATTGAATTGATTTTAATGATTATATGAATAAACATGTCATTGTTGATTATAATGTAATTATAGAATGAATTATGTTATGATTTACCGCTTGTAAGAGCGACGAAATGTGTCTGACTCACTGCCAGCTGTACAATTTGGACCCTGAATGGTAATTGAACCGGCGTCAAATTTGTCGGTGATGAAAATTGATATACTACCGATCTGTTTTACAATAAAAGATTATTTTAAAGAAAAACCAATAAGTATACAGTGTACAGTGTACTGTATATAGGTATACAATAAAACTTATTTATAACAGACCCCTATGATACAGATATCACCTTACAACGGAGAAAAACAACAGTTCCACTACCTATGTATCCCATATATATTTTAGTCTCCCTATGATGGAAACTCCTTTATAAATTAAATATCAGTTAGTACAGAGCGATTATGTTATAAGGAGGTTGTACTGTACAATGTATATTTTTTTTTTTTTTTTTTTATTAATTATCCCGCGGCAACATTGGCCATTGGGAGGGGGGGTGGTACTGTAGGTTTTGGAACGGTATGTGTGTTACACGTGGGTGTATTTTTGGCAGAATTTCGAATGGGGCACCCGTAGGTTTCTGCCATGCCGGAGTGGGGGATGGCGGCACTTGTTCTCCGGACACCGTGACTTGCCCGGAGAAAATTGCCGCCCGGTGGTCGAGAATCGAAACCGCGACCGGCAGCGCCGCAGCCGACGCGTTAGACCGCTCGGCCACCTCATCCCCCAATGTATATTATGTGTATTATAGGTACATTCAAATAAAAACAGTAAACACTAACCTGTTTAGTAAATCGTCGTTACTCGATTCTAGTTCACCGTTTTCTTGGACCCAATTAGAATCGGTTATAAAATCGATGAAATCGGGCACTGTCTCGACTAAGTAATTGGCATCCGGTCTTCGGAGCGGATCTTTTTGCAGAAGATCGTTCACTAGTTTTTTTAAATTTAACGAATAACACAATGGTATTGGTGCAAAATGTTCCTAAAAAATGTTAAAAAAAATTATTGTTCTGTGAGAATAATATTTCGCAATTAGTGTACCTACTTTTGTTATAAAATGAATTAGTGCTGGTAGATTGGAAGCATCAAAAGTACGCTGAAGACTCGCCATCTCGTACAATATACAACCCAATGCCCAAATATCTGATTTCTGATCATATTGTTTACCCTCGCACTATATGAATAAATAAAATGTAATATATTAAAATCGGACATTTTTTTTGAAACTATGTACCTACCATTTCTGGACTTATGTAATATGGTGTTCCAACCACTGTCAACGCTTGTAACTTCGTGGTCATTATTTTTGAAATACCGAAATCTCCTAACTTTATTTGACGTTTTTTTGTCAGAAAAACATTTGTTGTCTTTAAGTCTCTGAAAAAATAAAAACATTATTTTGCACACAAATATAAATATAAATAATATTTTTTTTTTTTTTTAATTAATTAAATATCCATCAAATGCATATACGATCTTGCAATAGCAGTCGGTCTTTATTTTTAAAATATACTTAACTGATAAAATGCAATTGTCACCTGTGTAAAATATTCCGTTGATGAATGCATTGAATCGCTTCAGACATTTGAAAGAACATTTCTAAAATTTGTTTTTCGGGTAATAAATTGTTATTTCGACCCATCAAATACTCTGCTAGAGTACCACCATCTGCATATTCCATTTCAATCATGAGAACACCGTCCATTTCAAAACTCCCATAGTAACTATTGTAATCAAAAAACAAAAAATGCAATAAAAACTTCAAATTAATTAACGATGATCGTGATTTTCGAAATAATATGTATATTGTATAATGTATATTGTATAACCTTATTATATAAGGATGGCTAAGTAACGATAAGACTTTAGCTTCGTTCAAAGCAAGCTGTCTCTCTTGTGCAGTCATATCTAACATGTTGATCTGTTTGATCACCACTAAATTATTTTTATTCGTGTTTCGGTACAAAGTTGCCACCCCAAATGCTCCTAGGAATTCACGTATCAAATACAATCAATATTATTATCGAAGTTTGAATACATTTTATATTAGCTAACGCGTTTAAGTATATAATATTATTATGGCATGGTCAAATGTTTTCTGGCTCACCTTTCCCAACAGTTCGAATTCGCTGATACCCGTCTAAAGCAGTCTTGGTAGGTCGTACATCGGCTGAACTAAAATATAATTCACCATTATATTCTTCTCCCATTAGATCGGGCCATATGCCTACGTCGCACTGAAACGTTTCCGTATAAAATACTCGGGGTAAACAATGAAGGGTGCAAAAGAAAAACGAAAATGAAAAATACCTGTGTCAAATGTCGCAGGGCTAAGCAAAGTTGGTATCTTACACAACTCGAAGCCAAACGGCTGTTGAAAAAGTCTAGTCTCGATGATCCACGATGACAATAATCTGACAACGACTTCAGAAAATAATTTATACCTGGATCGTCAATTAAACTGTCGCAATTCAGAACCTATGATTTATTATTGAATAGTACACAGGTCACAGACTCTATGTCATTATTAATTATTAATGTATCTTAAGCACTTTGATTTTATAAATAACAATACATATTAATATTGCAATATTGAACACCTCATTAACTTTCTGCGTAGTGGATTAGATAGTTTATTGTTTTAATATTATTGTTTATTATACAGTTTTGATTTATTCGATAATCAAAGAAGGGCAAATAAGTGTAAGACCGCTGAAACGCGAGAAATCGTCAATGGGACCGGAAAGACTTTCATATGTCCTATGTCCATGATATTGGTTTGATTCGATTTTTAGGTAATACATCGACAGAAATTAAAACGAAATTTGTGAACAACATGCGGAAACGTTTCGAAGAATTGGAATGTTATCGAATGTTGCAAAACGGAGAAACAGAATTCGGTATTCATAACTTAGTATTAGAAGTATGGAATAATATTTAAGATATATTTTATTCTGTCAAAAAATTTTCGGTTCAGTTGATAAAAATGTTATCTCTTCAAATTTGCTAGTGAAAGTCTCTTTTTTTGTATTCAACCATATGCGCTCAAAGCAGGCACTCAAACCTTTTGAATTTATCGGTACTGGTCCTCCAAAAATAAAATAACTGTTCCAGGTCAGTTCTGGTTTTTTGATAAAATCAAATCAATGGTATCGGTTCCAAATAATTTCGGTACTGGTTCCAGATAAATTAGGTACCGAAAAGTATAATCATTTTAAATATCTATCTGGAATGCGGGTTTAATCAATAGTAGGTTTGATAAAATATATTAGAAAACTCATATGATCATACATGGATTATATACACAAAACAGTAATACAGTTAAATTATGATATATACAATTATTTTATTTTTGAACCTAAAAGAACCTATTGAATTTAAAAATGCCGGTTAGGTTCTGGTACTTTATTTGTTAAAATAAAGGTGTCGGTTTCGGTTCTGGTTCCTAATATTTTAAAGGTTCTGGTTCCAGAATCGTTTCTTTTAGGTACCAGTCCCTGGCTCAAATACTCAAAGGAGTGCAGATTAATCGAGGAAGATTCGCAAAATGTATTACCATGCAATCAACAACATATCTGCAGCCAGGCATCAAAAATATATCAAAGTAAGTAATATAAAGGTAAAGGTTTCTAACAAACAATAAAAGTTTGTTTTTATTATATTACTTTCATGCATGACTAACATTAATTTAAGATTTATATTTTGAAATAAATTGACTGTGTTAATAAACAATAATAATAATAATAATGTTACTAAATTTATCTTAAATAGTAACTTTAAAATTGTAACGATTAAAAATTGAATTTTTTTTTAAATTGTATAATAATTTGGCACATTGGACAAATCGTATCCGTTATAAAGCTATAGGGTGGAAAATAGTTTACAAATTAATATGTTCTTAATTATTTATTATTAGTAGCGTAATCATGCAGATTGCATACTTTTTCGTTTGTAGAACAAATATAAAATTGTGTTTCGTCCGAATGCACAAGAATAGCAATACTTTTCACTTTTCGATGTTGCATTTTGTCATCTACTTTTGCTGTGAAAATAAACAAATATCTCAAACAGGTACTGTACTATTTATAATCTATCAATAACGGCACAGTTATTAATTGTTTTCGACAATATTTACGTTAAATTCGAAAAACATCTTTTGGAAGCAATATCGACACGTCGAAAGTGTAATTTATTATTATATTTGGATCGGTGTATAATATAACAATAGTAATGTGTACGTACAGATAATGTCGTCCAGCGATGACGTATCGTAGTTATACCTCACAACAAACACACCGGGCAAGGTATTTTTCACCGCCGTCGTGAATTCCGGTGCTCGGTTGGAGACTATCAATAAGCGATTGGATTTAACACCGTAATATAGATTATAGTCCATAGTCTCGATAATGTTTTAATATTCTATAATATTTTGTACAAGTAGGAGGTACACGAGTTAAGGCAAAACTGTTATTAGAGAAAAAATGATTCCGACTGACTGAACGGTGTTTTTGAACCCTTGCGGTTTATATGTATATCGTATATACGATCTCGTTGTATGTTGCAGTAAGGGTTACTAAGGTAACTGATTGAAAAAAAAAAATTATAACACGCACGACCCTTGCTGGGGCTTAAAACCTTTTTGAACTGTGTCCTAAATTAAAATATGACAAAATAAACAATAATAAAAAAAAACGGACAGGTCATCGCTAGCGGTTATCGTAGAATATCGATTGGGTTTAGGTTAGTCGTGTCACCGATTCCGGTTAAACTGTGTACATAGGTACCTATTTCCGACATGGGCGTGATAGAGTAGTCGATAAAAATAATGCCGAGAAACCATTATTATTATCTCAACCGACAGAATTCGATTTAGGTATTCGTGATTGGGGGTGAGGGATGGGTTTCGACGTTTAGCTACAAGACACGCTGGACATTATGTTTTAAAAATTAAACTAATAAACAAATGGCCAAATATTCCAAAATAATGAGTCGATATTGAAATAGGCAAATTATTGCTCACAATAGTCAAATTTGTCTGTGGCATTTAAAATTTAAGATGCAAGTTTATGTAATTCCAGCTTAACTTTCATCACATTACCGATTGAAATATTATGATTTATATTAAATAATTATTATTGTAAATTTTTTTATCTTGTTCATATCTACGTAGGGATGTGTCGCTAACGACATTCCCAGAGGAAAGTATCCGGAAAATAACACAGCTGTATGTAGGTATCTACTGGAGAAACTGTATTTTATTTAAAATCAATTTAAAATTGAATTTTTGTACAGACGATTGATTTATTTTAAATATATATTACTTGAATATAAATAGAGTTGTAAACAATAATTTTTGGAACCACCAAACGTTTATAATTTGTACAAAATGTATTTGTTATTCGAATACATTGACTGTATAGTATAAGTTAAATTATATTTTGAAACATGTCAACAATATTATGTAAAAAAGTTATAAATTTCCCTGAAAGTGTCCAGGCTTGTGAATATTCCAGGAATTGTTCACATCATTACTATACCAGATGCGTACTATTGAAAGGGTTAATTAAAAAACGGTATTTGAAATAAAATAACTTTTTAATACGTAGTTTTACATGTGACAGACTAATATTTTTTTTAATTGTCGGGCATTTAATTCTATCACACCTATATACAGTATTTGCAGCTCCCTAATAATTTTTACAACTGTTGTATACCCAATAGCCATATTATATAGTAAGTACTGTATTTTTAAACGGTTCAATATGAATGTATATATTTTTTAAGTATTAATATTGTATCTTCGTTGACAATAAAATAATGAATTACAACAAAAAATGAAATTGTTTAAAACAACAATTATACGATTATGAATAATATTTAATTGTAAAAAAAAAACACATTATTTAAATTGACAATTATAATATTGAATTGCTTACGCTCTCTCGTGTTAAGAATAGGAACTTATTATATACTAAAAGGGATACAGATAGCGTACATTATAATGTATAATAATAGTATGTAAGTACCTACCTAAAATAGTATTTTTCGGCCATAGTTTATTTTAGATTCTTAGTGATGATATAATAGTATGAATGTATATTGTTTCTAAAACGACGATTTTATTATGAATATTATCTAAATTTTTTGCCAACCTTTCTCTGGATATTGAATGCTCAAAAAGTCTTATGACACACTTGTATGGATAGGAAATCGAGACTAGATGGAACTTAAAGGAGATCATTTTTTCTTAATAGTTTCTCTAAGCATAAGGAAAAGCCATGCGGACCCAAATTTCTGTTTACCTGCAGTGGGAAATGTGTATTCATATTATTATGGTATATTATTAAGATAACCGAAATATTATCATAAGGCTGAAATAAACTGGGAATAATCGGTATAAGAATGTCTAACAACTGGAGTAAGTAGGTACCCACATTAAAAAGTTGAAATGGACCAAAAAGTACCTAAGTTTCATAAAAATAATATAATACCTCGATTTGATGGTTTGGATATTTTTTAAATTAGTTAGGTATTAAATAAAATTATACACGACCGTTAAAATGTTACTCTTCCAAATAAAACAAAACTATATAGTATATCCAATTAATGAATGTCTGAATTACTGAGTCATCTCAACATGTGTCTACAAACGTTATCTGTTTGATGAAAAATGATTGATAATTGTTTTATTTAAATACTAGGACCTAACTATTAAAAGATGTCAAACACACAACCGTGGAATTAATTTACGATGTCTGAGGTGTTGTAAGTTCCTGTGTGAAGCATCTTTTTTTTGTTTGGAATTTAAAAAAATTGTTGTCCACAGGTACAGTCGTTTGTATACACAAGTAAAATAAATGAAAAAATTGAATATAGGTTTTAAAATATTATAAAAAAAAATATTGATATCCACTGGACACCACAATTGTATAACTTAATTTTAATTATCTACTGCTAGCAGTAGCATGCACAGTTTCGGGCGAGATACTGGTTATTAAAGAGTTGTCGAAATCTCGAGTTTTTGGCTACTTGAACTAGTTTTGAACTTATGTTTTTAAATGAAAGGGTATTAGAGATGTGAAATTGTCGAGTTATAGAAAGCAATTTATTAGAATAAAATATTGTCTCATTCTAATATTCTATAGTGTTTTAAGAAAATTATTAATTTATACAATATTATTATTATTACATCATTATCCATAATATAATAATTTAATGCAATTATTCCATGGACGAGAGGTCTCTCTCTCTCTCTCTCTCTCTCTCTCTCTCTCACCAATGACATTTTCCTTAAGATTTGAAGAGAAACAGAGCTAGAATACATTTTATAAAAATTGCTTTGTCTTCTACAGGCAACACAGTATTTTCACAGGCTCACAGCTATTAAATTAAAAATACTGCAGACATTATGCGTCACTATGGCGCAGCGCTGATTTATTAATTATAACATTTACCTGTAATTCTAAAATAAACAATAATCAACATTAAATAGGTACCTATACTAAGGTTATATATATAATAATTGATAATAATATATTGTTACACATTTATCTTTATAACAAAATATACAATTTTAAATAAATAACTTAAAAGTAGCTACAAATATAAACTGATACTTGACCACAATATTTGTTCATAGGTGTTTGAAGACGAGGTTCCACTATTGGGTGACTTCCCCCTCCCGTTAATCATCCCCATCCCATTTACTTATTGTAATATATATATAATTATAGATTGTAAAAAAAAAAAAAAAAAAAGGTGTTTGAAATTGTGCAATTTATGTAAAATATTTTGAAGAATCTGAAGAATAGGCAGTTCTAGTATATGTATTATAATATTATTTATTTATAATAAATTACAGATTTGTTATGCTACTGTTTACTTAGGTATATAGTGTATATTATATTATTAACGAAGTTAGATCCATACTCCATAGTGTATTAATAGATAAAGTTTTACGATGTTTTGTAAAAGTTTATTTGCGGTTAAGACTTTTTTTTTGGGGGGGGGGGGGGGGTTAAGTCCTTTTGGAATAATTCTTCGAGTGATTGAAATATTAAATTTTGTTTTGTTTTGCACATAATAAATAAATTAACTAGTAATTGGATTATGTTTCATCAGTTTTATAATATTGTTAAACGCATTTTGTTAAAAAAACTTGTACGATCGCCTCATGCCGGGATCGAAGTACCTATGCTTAATAACAACGAACGATTTGTGTGTATATTTAATACAACACGACCCACATCCAAACTCTGAGCATTCTAAAACGTCATTATTTATCCAGTCACCCAGATTAATATAATATATTTCGTGAGTAGACAGAGTGCACTATGATAATAGATTGACACACGACCGCACGAGTTTCTGCAGGTAATACATAATGGTCGTGTTCAATAAGCACAAACCGCCAGGAGGTCTCTCAAAATGTATAAATGTACACTACTAAATGTCAATTTACTTTCGAAGATCGACTCTGCTACTTCATAATATGTCAAAATATGGCACACACACCAATCGAAATAAAATATAATGGAAATAATTATTTTCGATATGAATTCACAAGAGTACCTAACGATTTTTCACTGTCTACAGTCTAGAACTTTAAACTAATGGGTAGGTGTGTTATCGGACATTTTCATTGGAGTATTTTATATTTTACAGTCTTGGATGGAAAAAAAATTTCAAAAATAAATTGATATGACTACCAACGTAAAATCGTGCTGTGTGTTGAGTTGGATTCTCTCTCAACTTTATTTTTCTCAATTTCATGTAAATATTTAATATTTTTCTTACAAATCTTCTCCATGTCACTGTTTGTTCTTTATTTTGAAACTGTTCGTCTTATAATACAAAATATATACAGCTTACACGTGGTATTATACTTTAACAGTATGTAGTTTATATAACTCATGAGGAAACTTTTGGTTTTTTTTCCAAACCAATTATTCACAGTGATTAGCATCAATTATGTTATGAAATACATCATAATATTATGTGAATGGGTTTTCAATATATTTAGGTGCTAGACGATAAATCAAAAAACCTTCAGCGTTTTTGAATAATACCTAGGGTTATTCATTATTCATTACAGGTATATTATGAACTTTGACACTACATTAATATAAAAGGACCAGGGACCTATGTTATGCTTGAACACTAACCATACCCAGAGCTGAAGTTTTAAACACTGAACAATTATATTAATGGTTATTGGCATTTTACTATTTCAGTTTACTTAAATAAAAAAAAGTATTAATACAACTATTGAACTATTTTGTTATAACTTATAAGTCATAACATTAGAATTTACCGAATAATTATACACAGATAGCCGTTAGCGGTTGTAATTTGCTTTATACAGATACATAATAACATAATAACAATAGTAATTTGTATATTAATAACTTCAAACCGTAAAGATATTAAAATATAATAATATATATATTGTTCTAACATTCCATTACTCAAAATCAGTTCAACAACTATTCAATTTTCTACGAAAATAAAATGTTCAAGTATAATTATTTTTATTCTAATTAATTAAATTTTAAATACATTTTTCTTTAACAAGCATTTCTTATAATTTTACAATTTTACTTCGATAATTTAAAAACCATTAGTTCGTGTAATTTTCCACATCGTAATCATTGCTTAATGATCTTAATATGACTACGTATACTCATGAATACGAAATTAAAAATACCTACTAAATAATTTAACCAGGTGTAATCAATTAAGCTTATAAACATAAATTATTATGATATGATATAAATATATATACTTTAGGTTTGACATTTACACTGGCGATACAGAGATATAAACACACAAATATTAAAAATATTAAGTATAATAAAACATTTCATTTTATTCTTAAAATTTCATCGAAATAGTGACTAATGAGATTTATTTCATCAAGATAATTTAAACATATAATATTATATTATATAATTAAATATTATCATAAAAAATTTGCATTTGTTATAATAACATATTATATTATGTCACTAATTAACACATTTAATATATAAAAAAACCCCAAGAAACAGTTTCTCTATTCTGCTCCTAAGTATGTTTCGAGTGTATCCAGATTGTCGTCAATGAGTAGGTAATTGAATGGATAAGTTAAATTTGAATTCAATGATAAAATATGGTTGTATACGAAAAAAAGGTTCTGAGCGAAAATGGTTTGTTAGCCAAGGATATTTTATATGAGTATTATTAATAATACATTAATACGCCAGCCGTTTGGTTGTATTAATATTATTTGTATATAATAATAAACTTAAGAATTTTATGTATGCATCATGAATAATATTATTTAATTATAACATAAAACTAAAATCATCTTCTTCATTTAAATATTTAATGCGTCCAAATTTGAACATAAAACAACTATAAAAAATTTAACTTTATTTTATAATTTGACTTTCCAGAAGACATTTTTCTTTTAATAATTTAGGTAGACAAACAACCATTGAACCATTTGAACCATCTTGTATTCAATTTTAAAATCTTAGATTTTAAAAGAAACATTTTTATGAATTTCTGACTCAAAATAATTTGCACAATCATGTAAGTACCTATTGATTTTTTGAGTATTTTTTACCGAGAAACAAACATTTTATGAATATTAATCTAAAACAACTAAAATAAGTTGTTCTAACTCTTCCTTGAACACTGTGACTACAACCAATTATGTTGGCTATCGTTTTAATCAATAATATCAAACATGCCATCATCGGACGAAAACGGTCGAACGTAATTTTGTAACCACAACCATCGATAAACTGAATTACATTGTACAGGGTTATGTAGGTTATTTTGCAGTCAAAACCAACATAGTTCCCTTTCATGTCAAATGGTCTACGGCTATACCGTAATATAATATGTATTATATAGGTGGCTGCCTACCAAAGTATTAATTAAATCATAATATAGAAACTGTTTCTGAATGTATGCAAAATTTTAAATCACACAATTGTGTTTCATGTTGATGTCTGTTGGGTAAAAAAACTAAAAAAAATTTAGTAAACTGTACCTAAATTGTATGCATTGTAACTATTTTTTTAATTTTTTTAATTTGTTATGATATTTTACGTATTATAGTATACATTTTTATATCTCGACTATTATAATATAAACTAAAGGTTATAATAATTATTATTAGCTGTATAAAAAAAGGTTGACAAGTAGGTACAATCGTTGTTGGGAATGTTATTGACAATACATTTTTTATTTTTCGTTCAAAAATATTCATTTTTAAACGCATATTTATAATGCATATATTTTATATTTAAGTGCAATATATTTGGTGATTTTTTAGAGCTACAAGTCCTCTGCCCTAGTTATTGTAATGTATGTATTTTATTATAATTAAATGATGAATCATTGCACATGGAAAACGACTTTGAGTGTTGACGTTGTGTCATTCTAGCATATAAGTACTTTATATTAAAAAACGACAATAATTTAAAAAAAATTTCTCAAGGATATAAACAGTTCAAAAAAAGATAAAATATTTTGAAAATGTTACCGTTCATGGGAAATTCTAATTCCTAATATAAATATTTGGTGAACATTTCAAGTGTTAATAAAATAAAATCGATTTTTTAAAAAATTAAGTTTGTGTAAAAATTATAACTTTATTTTGTTATTCCAGACGAAGTCAAAAACTACTTTGAGTTTTCAACTTTGACTTCTCAAAAGTACCAAATAGATTCATTTTTCTGGCAGGAAAAATTCTGATGTCAAAAATTGGAGAATTTTTATTATCCCAAATGTTGATGATAAACAGAAAAAATAATACACATCGTTGTAAATACAATACATTCATAAATCAATTGTTACGCTCAGAATCTAAAAGTAATAATAATAATATTGGAAATAGACAATGATATCATAATACATGGGAAATTTCTTGATTTTAATATTTAGATTATCCACGTTAGTGAGTTGTAATAACGAGTATTAGAAATGTATACGAATTTTAAATTAATGGACTGATCAATTGCCTGTAAAAGAGGGTCAAAAACCTGTACTGTATAAGAATTTTAGCATAGTTATACAACATAGGGACCTTGACTTTAGGAAACTTTTTGAGATCTGACTTGAGTACCTACTGGACATCCCTAGAAGTTGGTAGTGTGGTGCTTGGTAATTCCATTGATGTCATATGGTCATTTTTAGGCATAGTTGTCTGTTTCGAACTTAGGTGCATTCATCTGTCATTAGGTGATCTCTGCCAAATATTGACGTATCGAGACTCGCGATGGCTATAATGGTTGCGCTTGTACCAAGGGTATTACCTATTTATAGTATTGTTCTTGACAGGATTGTTTGTCATGTTTATGGAATGAACAATGTGAAAATCGATAAAATATAATAAACATAACTTTATACGTATGTCTTTGTTTTTTGAAAATCTTTCTTGGTATTATAATATTAGCGTACATTCCAAAATAATTAAAACCTAATTGTTTTAAACAAAAAAAAAATTTATTTCATAAAATTTAATAAACTGTAATTCTTTGTAGAGCTACCTCATATTATTATTTCTAGATTTTTATAATATTATAAAATAAAATGTTTGTTTAAAACTATTTTTACTGTTTGTGCAGTGACATTTAACATTTTTCTAGTAAACAGATGGAAAACTTTCATTTTGACCACTTTAGAAAAGTATACACTTTATGGAATTTCTATTTGAAGACATAACTTTTACATGATGATATGTTCGGAATACGTTTATGCTTCAAAAAGATTTGTATATAGGTAGGTACATCTAAAATCATAAAATGGTCTAGAATTGGCAACGGCCAGACACCAAATTTACTGAGAAGATCGCCTCCTAGTCATAATAAAGTGTGGTTCATCGATATACATTCGGTAACAGAAATTAATTGAAATCTAATAAGATATTTTATGAGTGCTGGTGACACTGTCGTTGGTCTTTTTGATATTTTAGATAAGTCTTTATTAATAGCCTGTTGCTCGTCTGCTGGCTAAGCGACGCTCAAAAAGGTTGTCAGGTCGAGAAGATTGCGTTTTCTGTGTACGCTGGTGGTGTGTTATTATTAATATTATTTATTAAACATTGAAAATATTCATAGCACACTGTGATCAAGAGATTTTTCGTTTTGTGTCATAAAAGCATGAAGCATAAAAAAATTGAATATTCTGGTGCTTGAAACGTGTTTGGGTGGAAAACCATTATTATATAATTTTCATACGATCTCTGTATTGTTATTATTAGTCAATATCCTTTGATGGGTATAAACACCGTTATGAATATAATATCAGAGGTATATTATAAAATATATTTTTAAATCGAATGTACCGTATAAATATTGCATATTTTATTTTGTTCTGAACAATAAAATATTATTGAATGGAATTCACTAGTGATTTTAACTTCTAACACTCGTGAGGTAATAATATTATTGTCGATACGATCCGATTAAGTTTGTCCAGCTAACTAAAGTTCTTCAATATTTCATTCCACATAGGGTTGCATGTGAATATAAGTAAACAAATTTGGACAGTTCTAATATTATGTTCAAACATATTAAGTCATTGCATTATCTCGTTCATATTTATACATGTATTAGTGACTCCCTGTTGTAAGTCTTGCAACCATTTTCCTCAACTCATTGGGATTCACATTGCCATCATTAACAATTATATCGAGGAAATGAATGAATTCTTCTTACATTTGCGTATATTAAGTTCCCACGATTTTTTTTCATCAGGTATAATCTTATAATTTACAGATCCTGCGTTTTTACAGGTTAGCGCGGTCTTAGCACATCGATTATAAATAGTTCTAGTATTTTAATCATTATTGTTGTATCACTTTATAATATTTACATTTTCAATTATTTGATCAGACACTATAAAAATCAATAGTTGAATCCCAAATCACAAACACTCATAATGATGGACCACCGACTAACAGAATACAATATTATTTATATTATTAATTAGCATTTTAATTTTAAACAAGGCAATATTATTCACTGACCAAATGTCAGACATAACATATAATTGTGTGATATATAGTGTTTTTACGTATAAACTACTTTTTAAATTTTTACAGAAAAATTAATTTTATTACATTTTAACAATTTTATTGACGGTAGAGTGTATCGTAGTAATAAGTATTGGTCTTACCTACTCTAAGTACATTTTTTCATTGATCTGTAATCCGGGAACTTGGACAGCCGTACTTTCTAATAGGACTTTCCTGTCGGCAAATTATCTGATGTTTAATAAGAATTTTCCCACTCAAGTTATTTAGGTTTGCAACAAGGCTAAAGGAAGATCAAAATTAACATGCCACTGAGAACAAATCAAAGAGAAAATATTACATCAAAATCTATATAAATATTTTATTCAACAAGACTGAATTCGAATATCGCAGATATTAAAAAATTAAGACAAATATTGTATTTTGTATAATAACTAATTAAAATATATGGATAAGATGATGTTGGTAAGATTTATAACGTTCATAAAATAAGATTTCAAAATGTAAACACGGCGAGTAATGATTTTCAAAATGTATTTAGATACAAAGTATTTATATTATTATATTATCAAGTTCGTATTAACATGTAATGGTTATTTTGCTAAAACTATAAACTGCAAGAAATATAAAAAATAGTAATTTTGTGAAATAATAATTTTATACCATATGATATAACAAAGTATACCTTTAAACACTGATAATCAATAAATCTATTTTTATTACTTAGTCATAATACTGTTTGATGTCCGAGAACACAGTAAAACATGGTTTTGAATAAAACCATATAATGAATATTGGTATAGTAAAAATTGTAAACAATTTCTTCGCTATTAAATAGATTAACATTATTTTAATAAAATGTGTACAAATTAAGTTTTATTTTTTCAATGTCAGTGTATTGAGCCGACATAATTAAAAAAAATATATATCCAGATAAGATAAATAATGTAATAGTTTGAATTTTATCTTGATTACGATAAATACCTATTTATTATATGTTTTCATAATATTTTTTTAGTTAAAAAACAACACATAAACATTATATAAAAACAAATAAAATATTTTAAACGAATTACAAAGCATACATTAAATTTATGAATAATCAAGTGTAATCAAATCTCTGTAATATGTTAAGAGATATGTGTCATTTTATTTCTTAATGCCTTTCAAAGAATTTCATATGTTTAGTAATTTAAAGGTGCCACATGTCACTCTTAATGCGTAGAATCAAAAACATAAAGGGAAATTCATAATGTTAAATAAAACCATTAGTTAGATGAATATTTATAAACATTCATAATTATTTCAAATAATTAAAATAAAAAATTTCCAATAAAAAATAAACATTTTTATCTATTTTATGTTGTTACTTATTTAAGTGTAGTTACCAGTTTATTTAGAAGGTTTACAGAAAGATTTACAGTATGAGAGTGAAAAATAAATCCTATACATTAAAAAAAAACAACTAGGAATAGATTTTTAACTCTCATACACGTTTCTTACACTTTGAGAGTTAAATCTATTTTTTTTTTTTTTTATATATATTATTGTCTACTATTTGTCAACCTTTCATACAAAAAAATATTTGTGGTTTCTAATTTTACAATTTATTAAACATGATTGTTTCATTATTATTATTATTTTATAACCACATTTCAATCCACGAACTACGAGTATAATAGTCTAAAATATGTTCCTGAAAATAGATGTATAATATTAGTAAACAGGTATAATGTTGATCTATCTTTATATGTAACTATAAATGTGTTTAGTACCTATTTAAATTTTTTATTTTCTGAAACTCAACTAATCTTGTATGGTAGATGTATTATATTAGTAAATAAGTAAATACTGATCTCTCTCTGATATAACTATTCTTACTTTCTTGAATTGAGTATAATATATAATATACCTAGTTATTCTATAACCGTGTGTACAAATTATATGCTGTTAAATTAATCTATATTGTAATTGGGAAACCACTCGTCTAAATATATAAAAAATAAAAATAACCATTAACTGAATAATACACAATACACATAGTATAATAATTATAAATTGTGGTATGGTGCATGAATATTATAGGTACTGACTTCATTGTCCTAATCAATACAATATGAACACAGTATAATAATTGATTAATGTCACTGAAATGAAATATTACAATTTACAGTATTATTATACTAAATTTATTCGTTTACCGATAAACCATAGTCCATAAAACCGTCCGGATTGAGCAACTCACACGTGTACCGCAATTGCCTATACAAAGCGCCGGCCAACGGATGTGAAAATATAATATTATACAGGAACCGAGATACTACCCCACAGTGACGCCGATCCTATTTTTATATATGTGACAATTTTCATAGGTAAATTTAAGGGGTGGAACCGTTGGTTGGGGTGGCTGGTAGGCATACTTCTATAATATTATAGAACTTTGTCATAGGTATTTCAGATGAGATCAGTGCCATTTGTATCCTCAATACTACCCATACCAATACTTGTAAGTCGATTCCATACCATTATATTCTCCGAAATAGTCGTATCAGTATGTGTGTGTGTGTGATGTCCGTATAAGATGCATGTAACATGACGGTTTTGAGCGATGACTATACCGTTTTTCGTATCGAATTACTAGAGTGTATTCAAAACGTATATCTTTGAATAAATAAAGAAGACATTTTGAAAAACACAAACTTATATCGATCTAAAAATGTTGACTGCTGTCAATGAACTACTAAACTTTACTGGTTTAGATTGAAAATTGAAACGCTCAACATGTTAGATGAGTCGCCTCCAGCATTTCATTCATCTCCGAACCACCAAAGTATGAATGTTTGATATTATTACGATATTGGACAATTTATTTTAATGCGAATATAATTACCCAGAATAATTGTGTTATTAGAATGTAAACACTCTTTTTTTCAAATAGTGTTAACGTTTTAGGAAATTGTTTTTTTTTTAGATAATAGTTATCTGTGGAACCATTACAATATTTGACCCACGTGCTTTGCAAATACACTCGATAAAACCATCTGCAACCGACAAAAAGCTCTAATCAATGTTACTATTTTTATTTTACTTTGCCTTTTGTTATTCACAAATTTTAGCCAGGCACCGACCCCTTGCTCCCACCTTTGTCCGGGTGACGTCAACAGCTCCACTCCGCAACACGCTTTTCCGTTCACCGATAACGAATATTATACTAATATTATGCAGTTTTCCGCAGCCAGGTCATTTAAAGAGTTTTCGATTAATTGCGATTTATGAGCATGTATATTACAGTGTATATTATAATGACAGTTGTGAACGTTTCTGTATATTTTATTTACATTGTTCCGGTATTAATGAAAAGCAAACACAAATATTATTTATACCCCGAAAATCAATCGTTGTAATTCTACGGTAATTATATGGTGACTATTTAACGGACTTCTAAATAGTTTTGGTTCTTGTTTGATGATTAAAAAAAAGAAGCAAAGCATTTTGGAGAATGATTGATATTATTTTATTTATTTTTTAATAATTGTTAACGTATGTTTTTTTAATAAGCTATTGATAGTCATTTTAACGTACCTAACTTGAAAATCGTTTTTATTACACACATTGAAAACTTTATATCTAAAGGGCATTGTAAAATAACCATAATAATATTACTATTGTAATAAACTTTATTGAAGACGTTTTATAGCTAGCAAACTTTGTGAACGTACGAAGTTCCTGTTCATGTTGGCACCAACATGTCTGTGGATGTGTAGACGTATATTGTGTTGTTGCATATTATATGGTTTGCAAAATTAAAATTGTGTTTTCAAAGTACTACTGTCTACTGACTAGTATTGCCTGTGCCTAATGTCTAACGCATAATCACTCTAATACAATATTAATGAAACAACAAACAATCCACGTAAGTCAAACAACAAATAATACCTTTGCATAAATAAATATTAGATTTAACTTGAATATTATAATATATGATATCAGAGTTTTTGTAATTTATGATGTAGGACTTGTGTGAATACCTATTATAGTGTAGGACAGAAATTAAACAATGCGCACTGAAAAAAATATTACTGTTCTTATTAACAAAACTGTTAAGTTAAAGTATAAATAGTGAGCGTTACTAAAAAACTGTATCAATTATAAAACTAACCGGTTCGAATAATTCAGCAATTTGTTGTACGTACATATCAATTACTGTTAATATATTTTTGTTGTATATACTAGTAGTATGTGTTATAGTAACTAATTTTTGTGAACATAAATAAAGTTATGATCCGTACAGAATTTACAGTATCATTCACAGTAATAGTTTGAATAGAACAAATATAGTTGAGTTGTTAATACAATATGGATTGTACTTTTTGGTTTAACACTAGGTAGTAGGTACCTAACTATGCTGTATGACTCGAAATATTTACAAAATGTTTTGTTAGTCAAATATTTTACTTTTGTTCACACAACTGAAGTTAGTTCTAAGCAACTAAACGATTGTGGTAGACAACAAATCTTTGGTAATAACACCATACCATTTTAAAGCCACAACCAAATTGATATGTATCGTTAACAAAGTTGAGTTAAAATTAAATAATAACTGGGTTTTACCCGTGTACTAACACTACCACACCCGCTGCCGACGCTGCATGCCGCCGAGAATCACCGATTCTTTATTTGACGACCGAGTACCGACTGCCAAACTCGTGTCATACTGTCATCATTATAGTAAATAGTTCATCAGTTTTTCTCGTTGTCACTTTTAAATTAACTTGTTATTAGTTAATTAGTTAAATTTTAATGATGTCCGATGACCTAGCAGACTTCCTAGCGTGGGACTTATCCCAATATATTGATACCTACGTTTCGAGGTAAGTTTTATCAACATACTTACATTATATAATACGATATACCTCGTAACTATTAAGTAGAAAATAGTAAAATTTTTACTTAAAAGTATTGATCACTGAATACTAGTATTTGTATCAATGTAAAAAAATATCAGGTACCTACCTACCTATCTTAAATTGTTTTTATTTTAGATTAATGAATCATCATCTATTGATATTGGAACGGATATTTTATTAGTTGATGACATTTCAAGTATACCTAGCCAAAGCTCTTCAACTGAGGTAAGTATGATTATTCAAATTATTTATATTTATTATATGTTGTGTAGAATTAGATATAGGTTATAATTTAAGGTGCGTAGAGCTTGAACAGCTTAAATCACAATATTGTTTTTTTGGTGACGGGCAATGCAAGTTTTAATATGTTTATAATTTCAATTTTTTAATCACTGGGTTAGTAAAAAGTTATAATTCCCTTTGACCTATATTAGATAAAATGTTAATTAATACCAATTAATTAAACTTGCATGAGAATTACAAAATGTTTATATATACAGTATTTTATAATATGTATATTATATACATTACACACATACTCAGAGGCGTGGCGAAGGGTATTTTTTGGGGCAACCGCCCCTAGTAAAATTGAAGGGTAGGTGGGTGTTTAGGTCACCCAGTGGTGATATTGAATAGGTATGAACACTAAGAACAGTAAGAACACCATGAACAAAATATATATATATAATTGGGTACCTATAAACCTATAACTGGGTACCAAAAAAATGTATTCGCCCCTACATAAAAATCTTGTCGCCACGCCACTGCACATACTTAAATCTGAATATTTTATAAACAAATTTGAGATCAAACATTTTTAAAACAATTAAGTAATAATATAACACTACCATTTTAAAATATAATTACTTAAATTAATTTTTTTTTTTTTTCATAATATACTCAACAATATTATAATATTAGTGTACCTACACTAAAATCTTAATATTGTATGCAAAAAATTAAGATCAAACATATAATAATATTATAACTTAGTGATTAAAATAACAACAATTTAACAGCTGTATCATAATGAAAAAACAAACTTATTAATAATAAATACAACTAAGTAAATTTTAAAATGAATAAATTATATGAAAAATTGTCAAACCATGTTCAAAATTAATGAAATAACTGACAATTTACTACCTATAACATTTTGTAATTTGTACCATAAAAAAAAAAAGTTGAGTTTATGTTTTGTTTTTACTCCTTATGTGTCTTTTATATACTACCTAATACAAATGTTTAATATTTTTATATTATTATGTATGTTAATTAATAATCATTAATAGAGACCAGAATTTCAAATTATCATTATGGTGCATACACTCAGTATATGAACTCAAAAATGTTTATAATTCCAGTCTCTAATTATTAATTATGCTGGTTATAATTTAAACTGACATGTATTTAAATAATATATAATTTTGTTTTTTTTTTTTAGTCTGTTGATCTCTCAAATCTTCCAAATCTCTCAAATATCTCATCATCATCTAAACCTACAGTAAGTCAAATTAATTATAATATAAATTAAATATACTACATAATTAACTGCAGAGAAAATTAAAAAAACCAAAGAACATTCGATTAATCAAATTCTTAAAGATTATGTACAATTGGGAGCTGAAGGTAAACTAAAAAATTAAATTAAATTAAAAAAATAACGTTTGTAGTCCTTGACTCTGTGAGTAGGATGTATAAAAAATGGATTTTTGATTTATTCTAACTATTTATTATGTATTATAATATAATTTAATATTATGTAATTCATTACATCCAGTTATTTTAGTATGTCATATATTTGTATTCCTTAGTATCAATACCATTGACAGATCTAAAAATAATAGTTTTCTTTATTTTCTGGACCAAACATAATTATTGAAAGATTTTTTTCTAACCACATCACTTAATTTATGAATAACAAACATCATTTGTATTTACAGACAATGAAGAAGCATCAAACATATCAGCATTTCTCTGCTTGCCTTTTTTAATTGGAGTCACAATTTCTAGAAGTAAGAAGACAAAACTTCAATGGAAACTTTCAAAATTAGAAATGCGGGATGGATTCATAACACACGTTCGAAGTAATGCAGAGGTACAAGAAACTATATCACGTAAACAAGAAAAATTGTTAGGATTAGGTCATACACAGCAACCATTTATTATTATAGTAGGTCCTACTTTAAGTGAAATTTCAAATTATTTTGTTGTGGTTGATGATGTATTTTATCAGCTAAACTCAATTCTAGCTGCTGTTGATTGTTGCTTTAAAACAACAATAACATTTAACGCAGAGTATCCTGTAGAATGTGAAACCATTTGGTATTTCATTCAAAAGGGGTTTTATAATTTACACACTACATTTGATAAAAATTTTACTACTGTAAACACTTTTATGTCAGATATTGGAATTTCTACTCAATAATATATTTTCTAAAGTAAAGTTGTAGACATTGTGTTGTCAACTTCACTAGAAGAGAATAGTTGTTTCTTACTAGAGACTTTAATAGGAGAAATGAATGAACTTTATATAAAATATAGTAAAAATACACTCAAACCAAAGTTTCATTTTCTTACACATTATCCCTTAATAATAAGAAAGTTTGGTCCTGTTGTCCATTTTTGGTCAATGAGATATGAAGCTAAACATAGAATATCAAAGATTTCTGCTAGGTCTTCTTTTAATAGACGCAATATTTGTAAAACGTTGGCTATTAAGCATCAACTGCAATTAAACGACATATTTACCAAGTTCTTATTGTGTAATAACCTTGTTATAGGTCCTAGTAAAATATTACATTGCTCAAAATATAACTTAATAAAATCTGAACTCAATCTTAGTACTGAAGAAACATTGATTCGTATAAGTTGGGCTGAACTTAAAGGAACACGATACAAAGTGAATAGTATTTTGACGAGAGACTTGGATGATGACAACCCACAATTTGTATATTCTGTTAAAAATATCTATATGTATGGATCTGAAAACATAATTTTTGAGTGTAATTTATTAAATACTGTAGGTTTTAATGAACATTTGCATGCTTTTGAAATAGAAATACCAGTATCAAATATGTGTTTCATTTACCAGGATTCATTAATATCTCCCATACCAAACACTTTGAATGTAACTCCAGATGGAGTAAGATATGTGACAGTTCGAGACCCATTATAATCTGTTTTGAAATTTCACTTGAATGATATGTTTATATCTATGTAATTTATTTATTTATTTTATGGTTTAATATACATATTCAATGTTTGATACACATGTATGAATGAATAAAAGGTAAATAATAATAATTATGTAAAATCTTTATAATACGTTTTTTGACTTTGTAATTTTTGTACAATATTATTAAAAGAGTACCTATGTATTTTTTATATAACCTGTCATTAATTGTTTTAATTGTAATTAATAAGTAACAATAATTTGTATAATATAGGTACATTATAATAAATTGTAAACATTTTTATGTTTATTAAAATAAAATGCCTAGTTGTTATAAATAAGACTTATTTATTAATTGTTGATTGTGATATAATATAATATGTATTATGTATTATACATAGGTACATATTATGTATTAATGTTTTGTATTTATGACATAAAAAGTTTGCTTCCATAACAAATTATTTTGTACAAGCAACTCAATAAATTTAGAAATGTTAACAAAACGAAAATGTTAAGCTTACCTACTAGAATAGTTCAGTACTAACAAACAAGGCAAAGTATCAGTAACAAAATGATTTGCTGTAGATGAATTGTAATTGTGTACATAAAACAAAATGTATATAAATCGTTACAAACTTTTTCTGTTATCTCAACAAAATAGTAGGATGATATTCTGTAGTATTAAATTCATGTTTTGTATATATAACGGAATGAATTCAGTCACCTATACATAATTTTAGTTGTCAATACCGAATCAAGAATAGTACTGATAACAACATAATATGGTTTATCTAACGATTTACAGTCAACAAAATTACATTTGTGTACACAACTAATGGTTATGTTGTCACTGAGGCAACTAAATTTCATAGTTATTGTTACCATATTTTGGTTCCAATAACTAAACTTTTTTTTCAGTGCGACGTTTATCGTTTTATTATTTATTTTTTTACTGATATTTGCATAGCAGTAAAAATAAAAGCAGAAATACAATACATAATCTAATAGGGTTCCCGCTAAAACCGTTAAAAACAAACAGTGAAAATAAAAATCACGAATTGTTATACCTAACAGAGAAATGAAACCAAAGCACGGTATGAGTGAAATTGTTTTGGAAGCCTTGGGTCATTATGTCTCTGCAGTACACAGGAGTAGTAGCTGAAGTAGGTAATTGTTATAACAGTGATAACATTTATTGCTACCTAGTAAAAAGCATGAAAATAATACATAATAAAATAATTTGTAATTAACGTACATGATGTATTGGTGAACAACTGTTACTTATAACCTAACTTATATCTAGATAGAAAAATTGTAATTAATTCATCAATGTCCTTTTGTACTTTTGAGTCGTGAATATCGTAGATAATAATAATTAAAGTAAGCGGTAGAGTCATTATCGGATTCATAGTCGTCCGTAGTCCAAGTCGTATATATTATATCCATTTTGTATCAGCCATAAATCATAATATCCAAATCGAAATCCTTCGACGTGTTAAAAATGTATACTTTTAAAAATTGTGTAATAAATTATGTAGTTCAATCGTACAAAGAACAAAAATGATAAAAGAACAACAATTTATTAAAATATTATAGTTGTTATTGTATATTTTTGCCAAAAAAATATATAAAATACTCTACCTATAAACTGTGGGATGTGGATGTAATAAATACGAATTTGCTATAGTACATAATAACAGCACATTGAATCACTTCCCAAAATGAAGATTTTAGCTCAATAATAATCTTATTAAAGGCCTTCCGCATTAGATAGTTTCCAAACCGTCAACATTGTATTCGTAGGTAGTTCACGTTACTCTTCGTCCAGTCAGTTAAATTAAACTTACTTGGTGTCGTGTGCATAAAATTAATTGTTCTGCATCATCAACTCTGTCAACTATAGTAGATAATACAGTACACGATAATTATTCCCAAACTATTGATGGTATTAAAATTTTAATAAATGACACTGAACCGGTGGAAATCGGAATTTAGTATTATCTATGAAGGAATTTAGATACATTTGAAATAATTCACTTTCATGGTTTTGGCACATTTCTAGATTTCTGATTTTTATTGTTATTAATAATAGCTTATTATTTATTTTAGTTTTTAATAATCTAATACAACATTTACAAATTATCAGATTTGAAAGAGAAGGTATTTATTTTTATCTTGAAGTTTAATTTATATAATGGTAAAATACCTAACCTAACCACGTAAGAGGAACAATTTAAGTTTTTATTTTAAGAGGACGTTGTTCCCGCATGTGTCACCGTCTTACTCACGTACGACATTCCACATTTTTCTTCACCAGAGTCAATTGACCTATTATAAAATATAATTAATGTAAGATTATCTAAAGAATGATGTGTAACATTTCGAAAATGTTGAGGTTAAAATATTAATATAAGATGCAACCAAAAATATATGTTTTGTAAGGACCGTGGTCCGTGGTATAGATTTCAGTGTCTGGTTGTGTAGGGGATACGCGAGTGATATGTGAGCCCAGCACTTTTTGGGATTTCCACTTTACCACACTCTGGATGGAAAAAAGACGCTTTCCAAAGCTTCAACCGCTATCGAAAACCAAAATTTTGGTGCAGGAGTGCCAAAAAATATATTACTGTTTCTCCGTATTTCTGTTTAGTTTTTTCCAATATATTTTAAAAATACTTTTTATTTAACTCTCCAGAACGATCCAATTTAATACCAGAATCCACCCTAAAAGTTAAAATTTGAAGCTTATTTACTACTTCTAAAGATGATGACGGACGGCAAGAAAACCTTCGCACATTTATTATAAAACAAATACATTCATTGCTTTGATTAGAATCAAAAATATTTTTAACAAATACAATTATTATAATATGGAATCAAAAAGATAAGATTTACAATCATAACGAGTTTATAATACTTATTAAATATTTACTTAATTAAAAAAAAAATAAAACATCTTTGTTGGACCTACACATTTATCACTTTGATCGAATCTAAAATTCTTATGCACATTTAAATAATTATACAATTAGATGCCACACGCCCGCATGACTAAATTTGTAAACTTGGGTTCAGTGGGCCCGATTGTGAGTTTAATAATAAAGTGAATTGACCTATTATCAAACTTTAGGGTATATAATATTATTATTTGAATTTTCAAACGGATTTTTACATTTTAATTTTTAAATGTTAGTAGGTACAACAAATTGGAACTACTTGAACACACATTGGCCTTGTCGTACCAACTCTTATATAACGGCTACAATGCTACGTCCTGCGAAAGTGAGGCATCCTACACAAACATTATAATATATTAATATATTAATTAAATGAAAGTGAATAATTAATAAAATATTTCATGACTACCTACCTAAATTTAAATGAAATTTTATTTTAGTTCATTAATTACTCACAAACTTGTTTAAAATTCTAAGACGTATTTGGTATCTATATTTATTATTAATTTATTAAAATAAGTTGAAGATTATTTGTAAGTAGGCAATTAAAAATTAATACATAAATCTTGTTAATAACTTCATTTTCTGCTTATAAGAAAATCTAAAACATCCGTCACCTCTTTGAAGTAGGTATAAATAATAATTTTATTAGGTGTTCGTCATGCTCTGTTTTAATTAAAGTACCTTACAATAGTCGTAAATTATAAAAGGAAGGTGACAGTAAGCTTACATTTTTCAGTTGAATAATACAGTTTATATACATATAAAAATTAAACAAATAAACAAAAAATTCTTATAGTAGTAAGACCATATTGTGTGTTCTAACTTCTAGTAGAAAAATGATTACAAAATATTTTTACCTTAAACTTGTATTGTTATAAATATTTGTCATCCCAAATATAATATTATTATGTTAATTAATAATATCATTAGATAACATATTTTCCAAACAAACAATAATAACTTAATACAATAAAACGTCATTTAAGTCGGTTAGCAGTGTTAGCACGAAATTATTGTAATAATATTGTTATTATTTTTTTAATTTTGAAATTGAATATTTATCATATTATCACCTAATTGTTCACTTTGCAGTCACCTACTCGTTGCATTCTAGACTTATAGAACTGTAGGTAGGTAATTAACATATACCTAATAGGTTCGTAAAAACAGTACAGCTATAATAATATTATATTGTTACCTAACAGTGATAATAAAAATCGTTCAACATCACAATTCACAAGCAGACTATAATATTAAGACCACGTGGTATCAAGTACGTACCACGTATACCTGTAAGTTATAACCATCTACCTGTCCTGTATAATTTAAAATTATATAATATCAGACTTTTAGCACGGAGTTATTGTAATAATAATGTGATTATTTTTTTAAATTTTGAAATCGAATCTTTATCATATTATTATTTATTAACTATTTGTTGCAAGCACCTACTCGTTGCATTCAACTATTTAAGTATACAACTGTGGGTAGGTAATTAACATCTGATTGGTTCATACAAACTGTACAACTATCATAATTGTCAACAACGATAAAAAAATCTCCGGAGCAACGCCAATAGGTAGTAAGAGAGTTCAGAACTTATACTAATAGACAAGAACTGTGTTTAACAAAAACATTACGAGCGGCTTGCAAACATATCGCAGTCTATACTCTATCCGTATAAATTATCTTACCGTACTACCACGATGTTGGTTTACCTACATAGTACGTACAACACCGTCTACACCTACATAATATGTGTGTCCCAGTCGCCGAAAAGCGCCCTCTATGTTTCCACGCTCGGTATGTGCAATCACTTCTTGTCCATAATTAGTATGGTGTTGGGGCAACATCGATAGCAGATTATAATAATATATCATACCACGCGGTATCAGGTAGGTATATCATGTACCACGTATACCTATTATAGCTATCTGTGTAATATCATAAAGTACCCGATGGGTAATGAACAACCGTCACCGTAATATTTATTCGTCTATAGCTGGTACTTATACCTATTTTCCAAACAAACAATAACAACTTAATAAGTATAGTTGGGTAGGTTAAGACGTAATGTTGTAACCGTGTTTAACTTCGTTCTCCTGCTTTAATTAATTATGTTACTTCAACCAAATTACAAATTTGTTTTTGTTTTTTATCTTAAGGGGCCTGCACGCGACCTGTTTTTTTGCTCAAAAACATGCCTTACAGGAAAAACTCTCACGCCTCGTAGATTGGTCCGATTTCCGTAATTTTTTTTTTGTTAGATAGAGGAAGACTTCTTACAGGGCGCATTGGACTTGGATTTTCAACATTATTTTTCTAAGTCTTATGTTACAAGTTTGAATTTAATCAATTTTTACAACTTTTTAGTTTTTGTATTATTTTTTGTTTTTAGCGACGTAATCAAAAATCGAAGTCCAATGCGCCCTGTAAAAAATATTCCTCTATCTAACAAAAAAAAAATTACGGAAATCGGACCAATCTACGAGGTGTGAGAGTTTTTCCTGTAAACTGTGTTTTGACCGATATAATACACCCTATCAACCCCCCCTAAATAGGTATTGGGTAGTAGATTAGTGGAAAAGTCTTATAATTAAGGTGGCAACTAAAATATAAAATTTAATTTTCAAATTTTATAGAATTGCGGAAAATTTGAAAAATCGCGAGCAGGCCCCTTAATATATTCTATACTATATTTAAATTATGTATATTTTTAAAAAATGACACAACATCTGGTAAGTTTGTAAAAAAAGCATAGCTATAATAACAAAATATTTTTAACAATGATTTAGAACGACGATAAAAATCGTTCGGGACAACATCGCTAGCAGATTATAATAATATCAAGTCCGCGCGGTATCAGGTATATTATGTACCTACCACGTATACCTACTATAGCTATCTGTGTAATATTATATCATATCCGACGGGTAATGAACAACCGTCGTCGTGATGCTTATCCGTCTATAGGTACAACACTACTTAACGCTTGCGCCGAACGTCGCCTCACTTGGCTTCGCTGGCTGGCTCGCGGCTTGTCGCCTGTTCAGTGTCCCGTTGACCATGTGCTCCTTCGGTTATGCGAACGAATCGCGAATGATAATTTATTTTGTAATAGCCAAACTGTTCGTATAGTTTGTCGATCGGATCACATAATACGTACGTCGGTGTATGAAATCTTGACGTGACATAATATGATTCACTCAATGGTAACACGTCGAATTTTATAATATTATATGATTTTTCTATTTTTAGGTGAGCGCGAGCGCGAATTTTTTTCAAACCATGTTAAAAAATAAAAACTAAAATTAATATGTTTAAAAAAATACCAACTGAAAAACATTTTCCCCCTATTTTCTGATCGTTCGACATAATATTATTCACAGTTATGTAAAAGTACTTATTTGTCGCTTTCGTATGGGTTTTAAACAACGCTTTTCTTTTAATCCAACGACTCAGTGTCAAATAATATTTTAAGACGCTGTCACCCATATTATATGATACGTTTAAAGTTTGATTCGTTTAAAACATCGTGACTAGTGAACCGTTACAGTTCACTTTTCATTAATTTTTGATCTGACATAAATTGTTTACAGCCTTAGCAAGTTAGAAAATACAAATTGTATCATTATATATTATAATATATATTATATTATTATTATTATATATTATATTATATATATATTTATATCACATAAATAATCAAAATATTAAAATTATATTTTGCATAAGATAAATATAATTGATTAGTTTAAATGGATAATAAAAACATGAATATATTTTTATATTAATGTAATATATTTTTAAACATAACTGCATTTATTATTGGTATCTTTCCACGTTCAATAGTAAGTTTTGAAATACCTAGTACAATGTTTGAATTAATTGATAAAATGTGTATTGTTAATAATTTATTGTAAATTATAATTACTTTTTCACTAAGTATTGAAATAGTTAATATGAATTTATGTATTGTTAAATTAATGTTTGTTTGTATACCTTTTATCCATTTCATAGTAATATGTCTCATGGAGTAGTAAATAATATATATTATTCATTATGAAATTCTGTAGTTTAAAATTACTTTTATAATACCTGCTTTATAATATAATATAATATATTTTACTGATTTTATATTGTTCAATACAATATTTGATTTGTGATTTATATAATTATTCGCTTTGCATAATATTTTCCAAATAAATATTTACTTTTGAAAAATTATTTATGAAGCATAAAATTATAAAGTCATAAAAAATTCTTGGAAATTTTACTGCTCTATAAATATAACTTGATTTTATAATATTTACTCATTAATTACTCATAAATCATAATGAAATATTCAAATAAATACAAATGTGGTTTTTCCAAGAGGGATAAAAATTTAAAAAAAATTATTTAATTTTTAATTATAATAATATATAATTTAAACCTAAAACATACATAAAAATAGATCTTTTAGAGTAAGGGGAATTTTTTTATACATTTGAGGAATTAAATTACAGTTGATGAGTACCTACATAAAATTTGTATTTAAATAATTAGGTATTATTTATTTTTTTAAGTTTACAGTGTAAACTTTTAAAACCGATGGCCATTACCTCATTGGAAACACAGATATAACATTTCTAAAGGAATAACAACTTTGGTTGGTATTATTTGCGATGCAAAAAAAAACAATGCTAATAGTATAGAGTGATTTTTAATACAATTTTGAAATGTTTACATTCAACTTTGTACTTAAATAGTCTTCATAAGTATACATATTATGTTTAATTTGAATTGTTGTTGGTATTTTATAATCTGATTAAGTTTTAAATACTATCCAAAAATAGTTTCGTTTTTAAACGTTTTCATAAAGTTATTTGTATTTTTATTTGTTTTAGTTGGAAATGATGAAGATTTGAAAATAAACAATTATTTTCATTACAACCATAAGAGGATTTTAGCTCAGAAGAACATACATATGCATTTTTTATTTTTTATTATTGTTTGAATGTGAAATGTAAAATCAAAATGATTCTTTTTAAGTGTTCGTATACTAATGAACTTGGCTATCTTAAATGACGGGTTTATTAAGTGATCAAAAGTGAATTAAATAACATAAGTTTTACTAACAAAGGATCATTATGAAGATATTTCTTAATTTTGGACTTCTCCTATTTTCTGTTGTACCGTGTATCTTGATGTTGATTCAAAACCCAACTAAACTTCAAGGTTAGTAAAAATATTTTATTATTTTGAGTTTGTTTTTATTTATTTTAGAATTTAATCTTATTAATATTTATTATATACATTTAAATACATTTGCTAGCTCGATCAAAATGTTGGATACTCTATACAAAAATTGAATGTTTTTTTTTTTTTAAATTTTGATAAAGATTAAGACTACTTAATAGATCGTAATATACTTTTAATGCACAAAAAGTTAAGGTTTATTGGTTATAATTACATTCAATAACAAAAAAAGAAATGGGTGTTTGACACGTTTTAAAATTATGTCATGTTGGAGGAAAATAATTGTTAATTATTTTGTCTTAGTTATAATAATTTAATATAATTACAATTTAAACTTAATCTTACTATAATCTAGATAAGTTACTGGCGTCAAATTGGTTATACTGAATGTATATTATTAAAGTTTTATAAATGTTTACAAGACAAGTTTTATCAGCTAAGTATAAAATAATTAGCTAGCATCATTAATTATCGCGAGATTCAATTTCAAATTACAATACTGCTATTAAAGTGTTAACTCAAAAGTGTGCAAAAAGTCAAATAATTGTTTGGTATATTTTTTTTCTTGTCAATTAAGCAATTACGTAAAAATTAAATTATAATACAATTATGTTAATCTAGTTAAATATTAATCCCCATGCAATTTATCTATCAACACTTTTATCCAGAAAAACGTATAAATAATAGTTTTTTTAGTATCTATTATTTGTTTTATAATTTATTAGAGAAAATAATGCAACTGTGTAAATAATATTATGTTGAAGGTAATACATTTTTAAAATACTAATAATTTTTTTTTTTAATTTTCTATTTAAGTAAATGTATTAAAGTTATTTGTGGAGGTAAAATAAAAAAAAATATGACCTTATGTAAGCTTTTTATCCTTAGACGATTTAGAACAATATTATATAACTCTTATTTATTTTCGAAAAGCCGAGAAAAAGTATTGGATACTACAACTCGATCAAATTATTTGTAAAATATATGATATATATATAATCAATATACAATTTAATACAACTATAAAGTTTCCGCAGTGGGACGTGTACAAAATTCAATATTCCAATAAACAGGTATTTATGAATAAATTAAGAGCACTTAACACACTTATATAGATTTATCATTTATATATAAGTTTTATATATATATATACTTATTCCTTATTGACTATATAATCATAAAATAGTATACAACGGGGTCTTACTGTGTTCTAAACGTATTATGAACATATTCGATTCCATAGAATTCGATTATATTTATACATACCTTACTATCAGGAGTATAGCCAAGTTTTTATTTTTTATTATATAATTAAAGTATTTTAATAGGTATACGAGACACAAAGGTATATTTAATACATAAAAAAAGAAATTGTTTTTATTTTTTTAAAACTATATAAAGTTATTTAGTTTATTTAACGAACATTACATTATTATAATTTAATTAATTTTGAAAGTTCAAAACTCTATGAATACATAATGGAAAATATTAATTCAACTTTAAATATATAATATATAATATGGGGCCTTTAAAATATTGGCTGAATCAATATTGTATGTAGGTAACTAAAATAATAATATTTGTTTTTCGTTCAAGTATACGTTCAAGTACACAAAAAAATAAAATTATTAAAATATTTTAATACTGCTTATACGCCTATATAGTAAAAAAATATTTTGATAAAATCACATTTTAGACAACTGAGTTAGAATAATGTAATTATAATAGGACCAAAATCGGACCGAAAAACACAAATATAGGTTATTATTTGTTAGTTGTTGGATAAACTGAAAATTTATTTTTGAATTTCTATTCTGTAATTCATTTGTATAATGATCCAATATTGAACTGTATAAATTTATATCCATTATTTTCAAAAAAATGTCTAAACATTGTCCGATGTTAAGGTGTTCCAATGAAAAATATAAACGTGTGGAACTTTTTCATAATATATTCATAAATTGTATCACAACATTTTTCTAAAACATAATTAAATATTTAGAAACGGGGAAGGGTATAAACTGATAACAATTGGTTATTCAAAAAAATGTAAGTGATATTAGTTAAAAAAAAAAAAAAAAAAACAATTTTAATAATATATATTGTATTAACAATATAGGTGCGTAATTATTTGGTGGATAAAATGAATACTGTTGTCATACGAAACTAATGGCTAGGAGTTAATTTGTTTCCAAGGAAAATTATTTACACATATTACTATTATTAGTGGGTACTTACTTAATTAGGTTTTTAATATATTTATACAATATTGGCAATGACGAATTGGCCACGAATACAAATAGATTATTATTAAGTGTTCATAATTAGAAAATATATTTTCAATGGTATTTTACCATTGTATATAAAATGGAATGTTACTGAGCTTTAAGAGGACGCTACACCCGCATGTGTTGTCTCCGTCTTACACACGTACGACATAGACAAAACGCGTTTAGGCAGTCTGAGTATAACTCGCTCAATTTTGGTTCTAGAGTAAAAATACCTATTATGAAATTGAATTGTGATAATATTTCTAAGGGCAAGACGCTGCGGTTTTTTTAAAAAATTTAATTTTTTAAAAGTCAAAGGTATTTTAAAAATGGTGAAATTTTTTCTATTTCTAAACAATATAATGAACGTTAAATTGGGTATAATGGAAAAACCGCAGCGTCTTGCCCTTAGAAATATTATCACAATTCAATTTCATAATAGGCATTTTTACTCTAGAACCAAAATTGAGCGAGTTATACTCAGACTGCCTAAACGCGTTTTGTCTATGTCGTACGTGTGTAAGACGGAGACAACACATGCGGGTGTAGCGTCCTCTTAATCATGACTATAGTAGGTAATTTTAAGAATCCGATGATTAATTATTGCTTCCAAGATTAACTTTGTGTCGAGATAAGCGAAGCGAGACAACCCGTGGTCTGTGTATGCTGTCCTCAATTATTATTATTTTTTATTTAGAATCCGTGGTTTGATAGACGTATCAGTAGGTACCTAGGTATAAACCTACAAATATGGCAGTCCATTAATTGATTAGATAATAAAATATTTCACACGTTAACATAATATATTATTATAATATTAAGTTGATCAATTCATCACTATATTGAACGAAAACAAATGCTCATAACTTTTTATATACATACGGGATGCCACCATTGGGTGACTTCCTCCTCCCGCAAATCAACCCACATCCCATTTACTTATTGTACTACATGTAAATACAGATTGTAAATATACATTTTTGTTCAATAAAAAAAAAAAAATGTAAAAAAAAAAAATTTTTTATATTTTATACAACATAATCTTATTTGAATTTGAGTAATAAGCACATAACTGTGCTGTAATTTAGTTCATTCTATTTGATAAAATTTCAATATTTATTTTCTCTAGTTATTCATTATAAGGTAACTGTTACTCAATTTCTGTAAAATATACTTTTTTTCTTAGCAATATAATTTTACCTTATTTTTAAATTATAGTCACTTGAAGTATTGTAATGGATATTATTAGGTACCTGTTAGATTTGAATTCAATAATAAATTATTGAGTACAAAACATGATTCTGGGCAAAGGAGATGGGTGAATCACACCATCCGTTTCCGAGAATAGTTTATAATATAATATTATACATTTTGCATCCATACTACAACTGTGGTACACACATTTTAAGTCAATACACATGCACTGTAAAGTGGTGTGAATAACCTAGTAGTATAGGCAAAAATTAGTATAAATATTTTCAACATTTCATGGCGTCTTTGCGTGTAATAAACTAAATAATATTACGCGTATGGCGTATGGCGAAAAGTGTCAAGTATAAAATTTCTTTTGGCTATTCATAACCATGTAGGTATAAATAATATATATAATTTTTTTTTTTTATAAAATGAATTTGTTGGCCAAAAAACAATATTACCTGGAAATAAGAAGAATAAAATATAAAGCAGATGAATGACCTATCTCACCACTCAGTATAACCTCTAATCGGTGATGATACAGTACTAATAAACATTAAATAATGTAAACATTTATACATTTATATACAAATTATTCAGAAAAAATAAACGAATTCATAAAGAGATATAATAATAGTATAATACAAATTATTGAGGGGATGTACAAAGCAATCTATACAACATTCAACTAACAGCTATTAAAGTTGTTCGCATTATTATTTAGCTATAGTTTGATGTCACGTATATAATATATTTTAATATAATATGATGTGCTGTTAATGATTTCGTTGGTACATTCATTAATACATTTAAACCTACTTGTGAAAATTATCTACTAGATTTTAATGACTGAATTTTTATTTTACACATTTCTAAATTATTTTTTAGGCGGGTGTTATGATACCTTGGTTTAAATTTAATTAAGTTACATTTATATGAAAAATATAAAGACTTTCTGTAAAATAATGTTTGAAAAGTGAAAACTTTGAACTCTTTAAAGTTTAAATAAATTAATACTATGGAATATGTTTAGGTTTATTTTGAATTATTTTAAGTATGGTTTCTGAGCTCTAAATATTTTATTCTTTTCTAAGATACTTAAACCTTCCCAAGTGGTTATTCCATATTGCAGAAGAGATTGTACCATGGCAAAATATATTATAAAACGTAGATTTTGAATATTAATGAATTTGTTTGCATTGATAAACGAATAGTATAATTTACGTAGTTTAATTATTGTATTTTTTGTGTTCCCGTCCAATTTTAGGTGGTGGTCAATGGTAATTCCTAAATATTGAATGTTATCTGTTTTTTTAGTGACGCTACACGAGCAGTTATTAAGTTTACAATTTACGTCATAGGTTTTAATTTATTTTGAGTTCAGTAACGTTCTGATGCCTGAAGTAAAGGTTATGATAATATGAGAATAAACAATTTATATTTTATTACAATAATATTGATTTTATATTTGAAATGGTCTATCCTAAGTCCTAACACTCATCTATCCTGTATATCAAATACATAATTTTTTTAGATAACATTTATTTTTAAATTACGTTGATGAAAATGTCAAAGTTTTACTGGAAAACCAAATGTATTTTTTGTATGGTCTAAAACTTCAACCTTGTCAAAATGGATCGCACAAGGTGTCAAGTTCATATTAATGTGGGCTACTTTGTCAATTATAAGAGTTCGATATTTGATCACTTTTTTTTTCATGACTGTTCGGAAAATAATTGAAATTTTTACTTAGATATTTCCTCGTTATTAATAGGTAATTGTCGATCATTATTTTTTATATATTTTGAAATATATAATTTATATTCCCTATTATTACAACGTAATATAACAGTACTATGTTATCTGGTTATTTATAGTTGTTATTGGGTTTGATTCTTTTTATTATAAATAAAAATGTCAAATATAAATTCCAAAAATATATTTAAAATATTATGCTTCATAATAATAATTTTATATAGGTACAAAAAAATTATAATCGTAATATAATATAATCGTAAGGTTTTTAAATTCAACAACGCAGTATATTATGACAATTCACAGAATAAATCAAATTTTATAATCCACATATTTTACAGTTTCAGTTTGGGTATTAAATGGCACTAATGGTAAACTACTCACAAAATACATTTAAATATGACATCATATGATCATTATTCACATTAAAATGCAGTGGACCGATTTCAAATTAAAAACATAGAAATCTTTGAATAATCGTAGTACCTATTTCGTAAACAATATTTAAGAATTATTTCATATTAATGAAAAATTAAGTATCAGAAGTAAAATTCGTAATAGTAGTTTTTAAGTTATTTAACTTTGTGTTCTAAGGATAAAATGTCCATAATATGTTAATGGGCTTATAATATATGGATGCTATGGTGGTTTAAACATTTTAGTAGTTTATATTAATCTATCGACATTAATCATTTTTAAAAATGGTGTATAATAGTTAATAAATACTAGTTCCAATATTACTTACGTCTATATTGTATTTTTTTTCAAAACCACTTTCAAGGACTTTTATCTTTAGTACACACATTTTAATAACTAATAAACTACTCATTTGAATTAGGAACGACAGAATTTTTAAAACAATCATCCACTAAATAATTTACAGAAAAAAGGAGGGTTCTCATTTGAAAAGCAGAAGTTTGTATTGCCATATGACACTCCATAAGTAGTATAAAAAAAACAAAGGTTTGAAATGTCTTTGAATATATTAAAAAATCCCAAAAATCAAAATTTGAATAAATTCATTATTAAAGGAAAAATGGGGGTGAACATGCTTGGTTAATCACACTGTATATTATATCATAATTATAATTATAGGATACGTGAGCTCATACTCATAGTATGTTTGTATTTACACACTCAGAGCCGAGTTAAGGATCAGAGCCACCCTTGATAAATATATATTTAGTAAGTCCTCTCACCAAGGAGCTATATAAAAAAAAATATACAAGACGCAATAAAAATATTATTGGATTCGGTAGCTTCGGGTTTCGATTACATAATCACAAAAAGTCGTTTATATATAGTATTATTTCATACAATTCTTCGTAATATACATTGATTAATCATACTGCTCAATTCACAGCGAATTAATATTATATATTATTTTATAATTATTACATGTGTCAATCCTATATATTTTTTCAGTGCTATAACTATTTGTTTTATGAATAAGAATATTATCATTGTCTAAGTATTTGTTCCTTCAAAATAAAATATGTATTTTTTATAACTAACCTAATTAAACATAGAGGTACAAATATTTACAAAATATTAAATATTTGAACATCAAAATGTATGCCATTCAATAACCTTGCCACTTTGGAGGAAAATATGTACTTTGCACTTATGTTAATCCGGATCGGTACACAGTCTAGTTATCAAAAAGTTGGATAATTTTGGAAAAAAAACCGTTTTTTTCCCAGAAAAATGTGGCAAAATTGGAGAATATTAAAATAATACATTTCCGAAAAAACCGAAGTTTTCAGAAAATTAAAAAAAAAACCATTTTAAAAAATAGATAAGGAAACCTTTCATTGTCATTTCACATTTACCAATACGGTTATCAATGTATTATTGTATTAAAAATTTTAAACTATTAAACATATTAATACGGATATTTTAATATTTCATCTATAAATAACGTAGATACATATTAAATTGGTACTTATGTAGTTATGTGGGAGAGTGAATTTCCCCGAAAATAAATCAACTGTATTTTGAAATGTTAAAAATTGTATACTTATTGTCTATTTATATTTGTAATAACTAATAAGGTATTGTAGCATATTATAGTAACTGGCTGATAGGTTTATACATTATATTACAGTGACTGGTGAGTGATGACTCGTAACTATTTGATATTTTTTATATTTTTACGCTCAGTGAGTTGGTAAAATTAATACCAACACAGACATTGCCACATTGTAAATACTTAATTGTTAGTACTTTAGGAGCGAATATTAAAAATTATAATTATTTATGAATCAAGTATAGAATCCTCTAGATTTAACCACTGCAGACTTTAAGTTAGGTTCAGTAAAAAGGAACTCTACAGAACAGATATATTATTATATATTCGAATAATTGATATATTTTGGTGTAATGGAAAATTTACTTTAATGTAGCAATATGATATTATGTTTTCAAGGAATTATTATGTGCATAAGAATAATATTTTAATATAATATTATTAAATTTCATAAACAAAGGTTAAATGTTAGATTGAAACAAAAAAAATGTTCGAATCTCAGAACAAAAGTCTTTCATTTGTAGATTAAAGTTTTTTCCATTAACATTGACCACTACTATTTTTCATTCTTTAAAATCCTCGCTGCAGATGAGACGGCGCGCAAGCGGAAGGTAGAAAAGGATTTGGAAGGAAAGCGTAGGTTGTTTCTTTTATCTTTGGTGTGTCAACGCGAAAATCACTTTTTCAATTATTTAGTTGTGACAGTTTTACGAGATAGAAATAATTACACGGTCTGAAAGCCATTCTGGGGAAGCGCGCCGGGTGACAATAATTAATCATCCTCGCGATGGCCGTCCCCCGAGATACCTGGTCGAATAAACGTCACGTGGCTTCCGTTAACTTTGCTCTATTGTCAACCGAAAGCAAAAACAACAGCAGCTGCAGCCTTCCTTCTTTTATGCGCGAAACAACGATGGTATGCATGATCACTCCTACACACACGTACGGGTGGTCAACCGCACACGTTTGGCTATATATAACATAGTATCATATACTATATAGGTTAGGTAACTGTTTAATGTATATCATTTATATCATATTATTGCTATACGGTATATATTATGTAAGTGTGCACGACGATTTATTATATTGTAGGTATATTATACGTTGTCGTTTTCTTTCCCAACGGTCGACACCGACATTTTTTGACTAAATATTATTATGTTTGTCGTTCGCAGTTGCATTCAGATGATGGTGGTTTTTTCTGTCCATTAGAGTTGTGTTATTATATTCCTATTTCGAATTCTGAACTTTAGCCAGGAGTAGTCCATTGGTCTTATACGCATTATAAGATTTAATTTTTACTCGAATTTGTAGTACGATCACGTTGCTATTAGAAAAATCACTCCTTTCATTTTACACATTGTTACTTAACATCTATGGTCCACACCTATCTATCGAGATTACACACTGATAATATTGTAATTATTTTATTTTTATATTTTTAAGATTTGTCCGATAAATTACGAAAAAATAGTTTCAAACGAAATGCATTTTATTTCTGTTTTAGTAATTTTTCAGAGTAATATTTTATGATTCTGTGGAATATCAAACTATAAATTTGTTTTTAGCAGTTTGCATATAATATAATATTATAAGATCAAATTATTTTTAGTGAGTGTTTACGACTCTCTATCTAAGGGTTAATAAAATAGATGAACTATCAGAGGTACAATATCAGTTTATAGTGTAAAAAAAATATTTAATTATAATGTCTTAAATACAAGTACCCATTGGCGAAACTATAGGAGGTAGATGGAAAAGGATCTATAGCACCCCCAAGTTAAAATTGACCACCTCATTTCTTTTATGTACACGTCTAACTACCTATCATTATTATAATGAAATACCATCAACTTTAAGTTTTTAAATTACAAATATAATAATTGTAATAACTATTAACTAATAAATAATAATACCCATAATTAATACCTATATAGTATTATTTGCCAACCAACTTCCCAAGTGGTATTATTATAACTTAGTTATGAAATCGTAATTCATGGCTATATTTACCAGATTTCTGGAAATCGCAACGACTAATTCTCTACGACTCAACGCCCTATGGCCGACTCTATGGCCCGTTTTAAACATTTTGGTTAACTTATACCAGTCGACTTGGCAAGTGGCAAATAAATAGGTATCTAATTAATTTTCCATTGTATTATTTCTTGTAGTTTCTTAGAAAAATGTAACTACTTTACATTAATAAACCTGGTTTGGTCTAAAACAAATGTTGAACATTCGTGTTATTAATTTATAATTTATTTTTTCAATTTGTTTATAAAAAGTTTTCAAGTACCTATTATAACATACAAACAGACATGGCAATGCTTTGCTATTGCTAGGTTTTTGCCATTATGCGAGCAGTATATAATTAAGTAGGCAATTTACCTGCTGTAGATCGCGGACCCTGCATGATGCGTGGGTAAGTGTCTAGGGTAACTCAAAAATTGTGAAAATCAAAAAAATTGGTCCACCCAACTACGTTCGAACTCGATATATTCTGTACTAAAATACACAGACTGATTTTCTCATTAATAATAATTAATATTTATATTTATAATCAGGCTTAGCCCAATGGTACAATAATATTTAACATATAATAGTAATATAAAATAGTGGCATTGATAAACTTAAATAAGCTAGATTATAAAATTTTAAGAGCTAAGTATAATTAATAAAATGAAAGATAGAGAATGGAAGGGTGCTCATTGCCCAATCGGATCATTCATACCATAGTTCGTATTGTGATGGGGAATGACAAAGGGATGGTGTGATCTAGTGAAGTGAGTAGGAACTCTAAAGTTATTCGAGAGAGGAGAGAGGGAGCGTTTATAAGTCCATCTACAAACTTGTTCAAGAATAATAAATTCGTCTGTCTGCTAATGAATGATTTAAGTGGAAGATGCTCTATTACCGGTAGGTTATCATGCGGACTATGTTCAATCCGATATTTGATGTTATTATCGAAACAAATATAAAACCAATAGCAAATATTTATAAAAATAAAAAAAAGGTGATCTGCTGTACAGTAGTTTACAAGTGGGTCACTGTATAATGGATGGTATTAAATTTGAATTCAATGATATAATATCATTGTATAAGAAAAACGATTCTGAGCGGAGACGGTATGTCAGCCTAGGTATAAGACATATTATATACTTATCTATGATATTAAAAAAAAATTGACATATATAGGTACCTATAATAAATTCCGAATAAATCATATCACAATATCCATTAGGTACTTATAACGCGTTATACATTAACAAACCCTGATACTATCAAAGATAATATATAAGAGTGTACTTTAGAAGTTTCAAGTACCCACGAATAATATTATAAAATCACAACAAAATAACTAAAATAGTTATTCTAGGTTTTTTATTATGTAATTTCGTCCAAATTTGAACTTAAAATGACTATAAAAATAAACTGTGCCCATGTATTTTCTAGATTTGTTGGTAACAGAATTGACTACTTACGTGGAATCTTGTTTTAAATTTTCAATCCTTAGATACAAAAGTTGAACATTTTATAAATTTTCAACTACAAAATAAGTATTCAATTTTAAATTTGATAAATGTTGTCAAAATTCGATCTTTAAATGCTTATAAAAAAAAATTGTGCCTTTGTATTTTTGATATTTTCAACTGATATTGAAACAATATATCAGGAGCCTTGTATTAAATTTTTACACTTTTTGGCCCAACAGATAAAATTGTATTAATAATTATAGAAAAAAAAACTAAAAAAATTAAAAACTGAAAATGTCAGTAAGCATCTCAAAAAGCGTCAAAATATTTATGCACTATAAACATCAATAAAGTATTATTTGTTGGGTAAAAAAGCTGGAAAATTTAATTCAAAGCTCCTGATATATTGTTACAATAGCAGTTGAAAAATATTAAAAATACATATTCACAATTTTTTTTTATAAGCATTTAAAGTTCAAATGTTGACAACATTTAACACATTTAAAATTTATTAGTTATTTTGTAGTTAAACATGTATAAAATGTTCAACTTTTATATCTAAGGATTGACATTTTAAAACAAGATTCCAGGTAAATAGGTTATATATAAATTACTTTATTTACCATAATATCATCAAATATACTTATTACAATTATAGTGCCCTACGATTTAGAGGTCTAGTTGCAAGTACTTGTAAGTGCCTACTAATAATAATAGTAAATTAAATACCAAAATATCATTTTATAATTCTATTACATTTTGTTAATTTTGTTAATATTATTAAGCCATGAGCTTAATTTATCGTAGGCACTGAAGTAACGGTTTTTGTCAAATTGCTTACCATTTGTTTTTGTTTTTCAATTAAACTACTTAGGTATATTTTTCTGAAACTATTAAATTATTTTATTAATCTTTGAGCATGACGTGTACAATGTCGGTTTAAGTAAAGACTAAAGACATTACAACTTAGCAGTTTATAGTAATACGATTAACTTGTCCAATAGTGATTAAGCACTGTTATATATCAACATAATTTATTTACTGGACAGCTTATTACTACCACAAATTAATAGTCTATAATGCCCAATTGAGAGACTATACGTTGTATACACCATAATAACTACGTAATGTAAAGTGTAGTCGGAGCTTGCAGATCGAGTAATTCTAAGAAAGAGATTTCTGAGATAAACATAGGACATATTAAAATTTAACGCTCAAGTTCCTGCTCGGTAAATTACTGTTTTACTGAGTTGGTCTTATTGTTGAAGTGAGAGTCACATAGAAGAGTGCCATACATATTTTATTTTAAGTTATTGTAATGATATTGGCTGCAACACTGACTCATCGCATTACTTACCCGTTAGGCTAATTTTTTATGAACACCTTTATATTTTACGTAGGATGAAGAAAATAAAACATTTAACTGTAAATAAAATAAAATCGCAAACAGACTTCATAAATTTAAAACACATAAAAGCCCAAACAAGATCACCAAATCTTGAAAAATAAAAATTAATTCATGACAATAATACTGCTTAAATTATTCGGAAACCGAAAAATCGATCTTGAAAATCTTGGAATAGTATCAAGTTTTTGCGTTATAACTAGTTATGACTTTATGAGCTATAAAATAATGAATATAATTAATATTAGAATTTTCAATTTAATGAAATTTCTTACGAATAAATAATTGTTAATCAATTTAAACGAATAATTGCAATGCGAAAACAAATAGCAATTAGTGTAATATATCCTAAAACTATATTATCACATTTTAATGTTTTAGCTTATAAACACATTTAATAAATAAATACAAATTAATGAGAGCTAATATATGATATTCAATGTTTTATCAATATGCATATATAATGTACAAATATTGTATAAACAAATTAATACATTTTTACAATATTACAAACACTAAGTAATTTTGTTTAACGAACAACATAATATAACAGTACTGAAGCTAGTAGAAATGTACAAATAAATTAACTTTATACCCGGTTTAATTTAGTATCATAATAAAGTAGAAAAAAATATTTTTAAGTTTTTTACATATTTCATCATCAACGTTCATTTTATATATTAAAAAAAATAAAATAATCCAAATATTATTAAATGGCAAATATGTCATTGTGGTATCATCCAATCATCAGATAAGATAATACTAAATTACTATGAATACCAATATTAGAAAATGCAGAACAAAGTAGTTTTATTCAAAATCTAGAATTTCTCAAACGCGGCCTTAAAGAACGTAAATTCGTGAAAAAATAAATGCCATTAAAATGCAAAAATATTAATTCAAAGCTATAAAATGTAAAATAAAGTTAGAAATTGTTGTGAATCTTTGAAGTATGAAAAATGTTTTTTATTACACAGAACTTACTGAAAAAAGAATGTAAAATTCATAAACATTAGTTATATCATCCCTTTTTTTACACACAAATAGTAAGTAACGAATAGCATATTATTATTATACATCGGCTTAATACTCACAAGAAAAATAATAAAATATAACATATATATTATATTTTTATTATATTTTTAATTATGTTTCAGTTGAATATTTAAGTAAAAGTCCAAATATTTTTGCAAAAGTCGATATGGTATTAGATTGTTAATTAACTTTATAAATTACTAAATACTTGAATGATGTAATTGTAGCAGTAAACGTCAAAATTCGTAAGGCTTTAAAATGGACGATAATTTATTGGCATCCCATAATATTCCTATATTATGTAGTAACGTAGGTACTCTAACCTTCTCGTATTATAAAAAACATATGCCCATTATATAAATCTGATTTAAAATTCTCGCACAATATCAATGAAATATATGGCTCAATTATATTAACACAGAAGTGTAGTTTTACTTTAAGTATTTCATAATTCCAGAGCGTACCTAATAAGGGAATTAAGTACAAACAGAAAATAATAAGGAGTAAGTATTAAAAATTCGTGGGGATTATGCGATGTCCATCAAAGAATATTACAGAAACATCTGTATGAACAAGATACTAGATATGTAGCAGCAAAAACAACCTAATTATATTATATGATTGAAGTCATGGTTAACCAACATTTTAAGTAGGTACCTAAAACCTCTTGTGGATACAAAAACCTACCTAACAGTATTATTTTAGAAACATTTTAACCATATGTTACGAAATTATGAAAAATTGTTTGTGATACCCTAAATAATTAAACACAAGGGTAGCTTTTATACAAAATAAAATTTGTTGCACATCATAATAATATAATGTCCTGGTTCAAGGGTGAATAAGATTGTCATATTCTGCATATTATTTATTTTAAACAAGGTCAAATTTAGAAAGGATAATGGATACAAATTTAAGGAATTCAATTAATAGATATGTCAATTTCAGAAGTCTCTATGCGTTGGTGAATTTCGATCACCTCGCGTTTGTTCATATGAACCTACACCAAAATTGAAGATATCAAATCGAATAAAATTACTTGAATATTAAAAACAATCTGCACGATTATAGATTTCTTTAATTTAATTTTAAATTCGATATTGTATCATATAATATTATAATGCACAAATTTTCACTTATGAACAATAGCTTCTTCTATTTATCGAGTCAGAATCTCGAATGTGTTCAAAATGGCTACTGGTTAAAAAAATGGTTGAATATTTTATTATTAACATAAATTCGATTAAAAATGAAAGATGTCATTATAGATTCTATTAAAATCTATAAAAACCAATTTCCACTTTATGAATTTTATCATGAAAAACAAATTGTGTTTCTTATATTTATCATAAAATGGGGGATTAGAATATTCTATAGATAGGATCTCTTTGAATCATTTAATTATATTTTTGGTATAGAAAAACACAACTTTGGTGTGAAATGAATCTTATTTATGTAATCGAATTGTTATAAATTGCATTATTACAAAATACAAAGAGTAAATCATTTGGTAGGAACTTTCAAAATTTCTAAAGAAAAATATGAATGTTATTAAACCCATGGGATTTTACAAAATAAAATATTATTTTGATGCATAATAAAATAAAAACTAATTTACACCCAGATGATATAGCTATTTTTCAATAAAAATTAATTCAATAATATTTAATTGGCAATTATCAATGAAAAGTTAGTCTTTTTTAATAATATGTTTATTGTGTTTACATAAAAGTGTACTTGAATTACATTAACATAAAACGGATAAACTGTAGGAATACATAATATTTTGGCATACATTGTTAGATGAATTATAATTAATAATTTCGAATTTCAAAATAGTTTCACTATAAACCTAAAAATAGTCGTTACTTGACTAATACGGATGATGCCGTATGGCTAATGTGATAAATATATTTTTATTATAATATTATTATTATTATTATTATTAATTTTAACATAATCTCAGCAGTACATGTAACTTGTAGTGGCCTTTGGAAGTGATTCATTGATATTTATTTACAAAATATGGCTTACAATATAATATAATATACTCCGTAATATACCTTTCAAAAATAAATACATCACATGATAAACAAGATACAATTATCAGTTAATAGGTATTTTGTACCTACATGCAACTGTAGTTTGTTGTGTAAATTCAAACAAGTTTTAATGTTTAATGTGGAGACAGTGTCGGTGTTCCGATTGAGCCAATGATTCCGATAATTTTGCATTTTCTTCTCGAAAAGTTTCTCTATTCTGAGAGTATTCACTGCAGTCAATGAAATAATATTATATTTGATATTGATATGAACACCGCAGGCCGTGCACACTGGGGAGTCCTCTTTGGCCATTAAGAACCTATGTGATAGTATTGTGTTTCCAATTCTAAGTATTGTGCGGTTATAATCACTAGAAACTTTCGAGGCAATACTCACGAGGGAAGGATCAATATGCAGTGACGTAAGTAGCTAGAGGTTGGTCACATGGGCAATCTATAAGGGCGCTGAAATGTTTAGGGCACCAAGCCCAACCAACCCACAATGGTAAATATTTTCTCGTAGACACACCGTACAGCGTTTATTTTTCAAATTGTAATTTCATTTTAATAAATTCATATTTAAGAACTATTCAGGAAAACAATTACTATCGTGAATTTGTGAAACTTGAGAATTTTGTAATATTGTCATAATATATATATGTATTATACCAGCAGAATTATAAAAGTATACATAGGTACAATATTTTCGTAACGTGCCAATCTGTAATACAGATTTGTCGAAATATTGTGTCTTAAAAATGAGCATTGAAGGATAGCTATTTGATATTTCGTACGATTTCATGAAGTTTGGTGGAATGTCAAAACCGGTTTTATTGCCATGTGTGTGTATATTTATTTACATAAAAGTTAGTAGGTATATCTCTGAGTGACTAGGGAAAAGCCGAAAAGGATTATTGTTTTGTGGATATAATTTCACTTTCTGCTGCCTGATCTGTAGATTTATTGTCAGTAACCGGAAATCCAGAATATTTTGAATTTTAAATTATAATTTTGGAAATCATAAACAGAATATTTAATATGTAAAATAATATCTGAAGGGTTTTATATACAATTAATATTGTTTGTTACACAAAGAGAGTCAGGGAAAATGATTGTGAAGTTAAGGTTATAATAATATACCTAATATATATTTATAATAAGTTCAACTGTGAATTCCAAAGTATAATTATTGAACGGGAGTCTTAAGTTTTGTAAATTAATACAAATATATGAAAGTTTATTATATTTAATAAGCAAATTCTAGTAGGTAGTTTTTGAAAATACAGTGATCTATTTATTGAGATAATTTAAAGACCTTAACACATGTTCATTCGTTTGTAAATAATATTGTTCCTTCTAATATTACATGAAGAATTTCATTATGCAATAAATATATATATATCGGTCATACGATAATGTTGTGTTTGCTTTTTAGCTTTGATTATACTAAAAGATGTTTGTTAATAGTTTTAAGTGAATTCAATATTTAAATAGTATGGAATTCAGGATTACTCGAGATCAATTTATTGACTATGACGTTTGAAAAGTCTTTCGTTGTCCTTAAATCCATATACAATTATTTTTTATAATTTATTAAATATTAATAATATATAATATTAGGTTGATGTAAGTTTATATCTATAACTAAAGTAAGAATTATAATAATTGTATTGTTACAACTTATTTTTATTATACTATAATAATATACCGCAATAATTGAATAATTTTATCTGTTTTAAATACTATATGTCCATATGTACTATGTAGGCTTATACATCATGAGTTATACAATTTAGCGAATACTTAAAAATGTATATTTTAAACGTAATATAAATGTTTTTAGTTAAAATTGTGAATTTCGCGTAAGCTTACAAAACTATATGTTTTGACATTTTTTAATTCTAAATTCAAGGTTTTTTAAACAATACCTGAAATTTTTTGTTCTGCTTATAAATTGTATTTAATTTATAGAAAAAAAATTCAACTGAGAAACACTAATAATCTATAGATAGGTACATCTAAATAACTTTTTAGGTACCTATTACCTATAATAAATTCCAAATTAATCATATCACAATATCCATTAGGTACTTATAAAGCGTTATACATCAACAACAAACCCTGATACTATCAAAGATATATAAGAGTGTACTTTAGAAGTTTCAAGTACCCACGAATAATATTATACAAACACAACAAAATAACAAACCTTGATACTAAATTATTCAATTTTAAATTTGATAAATTTTGTCAAAATTTGATCTTTAAATGCTTATAAATAAAAATTGTGCCTATGTATTTTTAATATTTTTCAACTGCTTTTGTAACAATATATCAGGAGCCTTGTATTAAATTTTTACACTTTTTGGCCCAACAGATAAAACTATATTGATATTTATTGAAAAAAAAACTAAAAAAATTGAAAACTGACAATGCCTGTAAACAGCTCAAAAGCGACAAAATATTTTCAAGTTTTTACGGTGTATAGAAAATAAAAATATAAATATTTAGTAAAATTTTCTTATATCTACAGTTATTCGTTTTTGAATAACAATAAAATAACAAAACAGCTACATGAGAAATCGAGTGAATGTCCAATATTGTAAAATAATGGATTTCAAACGCTGATACAAATTTAATTTGAGTTTCTTGTAGACATTTTTTTTTGATAAAGGTAGACAAACTTATGAGGAATCTTGTATTGAATTTTCAAATTATGATTTAAAAAGAAAAATTTTTATGATTTCTCAACTCAAACTAATTTGCTAATTTTCGTGATTTTTCCGTATTTTGTCAATATTTTAACTTTAAATGCTTGTAAAAAAAAAATTGTGACTAAGGATTTTTTATATATTTTAACTGCGCTATTGTAACGATATAGTAAATTTATTAAATTTTCGAGCTTTTTTACCCAACAAATAAAGTTTTATTGACATTCATAGAAAAAAAATCTAAAAAAAATGGAAACCGAAAATGTCCTTAAAGAGCTTAAAATAAGTCAAAATATTTTTAAAATGTTATGGTGTATAGAAAATACTAATATAAAAATGCAGTCAATATTTCATGTACCTACGGTTATTTGTTTAAGAGTTGAACCAAAACCAAAATCGATTTTCTGGAAAACAGATCTTACGTAAAAATTCCGGTTTTTCCTTAATTATTCTTATATTTTTCAAGGCGTTTTTGAAAACAACTGTGAAATTTTTACTTTGGACCCAAAAAAGTACCAACTAGATTCACTTCCCTATTAGAAAAGATACTGTTGAAGAAAATCCAAGTACTTTTACTGTCCTAAAATGTGATGACAGAAACAGAAAAAATGAAAAATAAAAAAATAAAAAAAACACATCATTGTAAAATCAATAAATTCATCGTTCCACTCAGAATCTAAAACGGAATAAGAAATACATGGCCTGCAGTTTAATGTTTGTGCCCGCGAATGCCCTAAGACCAAAACTAAATGTCATAATATTTGTATTACCATTTTAGTAAAAGTTTGAAAAATGATAAATCTGTGACACAGCTGGACACAATCAGGCCAGTTGACTAAAATATTCTGTTGGTATTAATTTGCAATATATTATAATTTGTTTAAAAAGAAGTAATTAAATACTGAAATAATTTCAAAAAAGAGTTAGTCATTGGAACATGATAGATTTCGACTCAATGTTTTGTAAAAAAAAAACCCTAATCCGTTCGGATGAATAAGTAATTTTTTTTTAGATTTGACGTCAATATATAATGATACATTTTTAGATCGATTATAATGTTTGAATAGACATCATATCCCACTTCCAGGCCCTGCACAGTATAATATGATGTCACTATAAAATAATAATTCTGTGTTATTAATGTTATGGTCACATTTTGTATTTAAAACAAACATCAATTTACGGTAAAATAAAATTTACCGTTTTGGTTCAGGATAATTGGTTGATAACAAATAATTATATAAGGATCATTTGAGACAATCAAAATATTATCTCCGAGAAAATGAAATCAATTGCCATATTAATAACCAATGTTTTTTTAATAACAAAATGTACTCGTTAGTTGACTTAACGTAAAAGTAAAAATGATTTTAATTGTATCTAAAATATTAAATTTAAAAATAAGCGCTTGTTATTTTCATCTAATTGTATAAAATAAAAACAACGTATAGTAAACAAGAACTATTTTGAAATATAACTATCAAATTGCCAATAATTTGATATGATCTCGACATTGTTGTTCCAAACTAATGTATGATCACTATAACAATATATTTTATTTTAGTGAATTCTGAGAACTGAGGGCACAACTTTTGGTTGTCAGAAATGTAAATATTCTTAATTTCTTATTTAACATATGAGTTGAATCCATTGAATCATGCATAATAATTCTTGAAATGTGTGGATTTTAAAATATGAATAAAACCGTAATGTTTTCAATTTCCTTTACCACAAAGTGATAGACAAATTTAGTATTTACCAACCTATACTATTATATATTTATATATAAGATAAAAATATATTTCGTCTGAAATTCAAATATTAGGTAGGTAGTGTTATATTAATTGGTAGAAATCAAAATTTTATTTTGACATAAATAAGAATTTTCTTTACATTTTACTATTTTAGGTACAAATGATGAAGTTATAGGAATAATATTAATAATATTATAATAACTGTTGTCTCTTGATACTTCTTAGTGAACGTTTTGTTTATAATAATTATTATATGATATGTGATGTGATGTTGAGTTCTAGAATGGTTGCAGTTTGCTTATGATTTATTATAGAACGTATTTCATACGGTAGTAATCGTTTATAATGATACCAGTTTAAGTGACAAACCGGGTTTAATGACCTAAAATTGAACATACCAGCAAAAATCCTATGTAACTTAATACGTCAATTTATATAGATTATTATGACCGTACGGGAAATGACATTTTTATCTTTAATGACTATGGAAAACGCAGGTCACCCGTACATTGAATAAAATAATTAAATGTAGATAATTGTGATAGAGTCCGATAGTTAGGCAGATACTTCAGAAAAAATACGATAAATCAACTAAAACCTTGGTAAGCAGAACACAATTTTGATCGTTTGGCTATTTCGATTCAAAGACTCAGGTTAAGTCATAATATTGTATTCTTGGATTTTGGCAATCAGTTTAAAATCAGTTAGCCAATACTGATGTAGCACGAGATTGGCTAGAAAAGGTAAGACCAAAATTAGGATAGGTACACAAATCACCGATGACCAGATTAAGTTGAAGTTAGATCCATTTTTTCGCTTAAATGCACATACCGGTCAATTTTTTTATGTACTCGAATTGGCTCTTGATTTTAAAATAGCATATATTTTAATCTTCTCCTATTTTAAGTATCTAATGACCCTATTGTTATACTGGAATTGCATCCAATGGATATAATGAGCATGACAATTAATTGAGAAGGATCCGAGTCCCATCTTAAATAGTAGGAAAAATTAATGAATTAAATAAATTAAATAATCGAATATGTCAACGTAGAATACTTTAATGTAAATATTTAAGTTATTCAATTATTATAAAATATATTTTAACTGATAGACCAATACAATTTTTGAACATTAGTGGAATCGATATAATACCCGTTAGTACACGTACAACTATCGATATATTAATTAAAAATCTAGATATGCTATGGGAGACAACTCGAGTAGACCGTCTGAACACACCCGGAGACAATTTGAGTGAAAAAATGTTACCTACCTAGGTTTGGGAGGCACATCGAGAGTGCCTATAGACATTCCTACATAATATTATTATAAAACACTGCGGTTTTTCGTATTTATAATTTATATGTTGGATGTTGGTTATTATTATCAGTAATTATTATGACATATCTTGAATGTAATCATAGAGGATTTCTAAGATATAAATAATTAAATATTAAAGCATAAATTTAGCAGTACAAAATTACTAACAGTTAATAGACAATATACGCGCGGTTCATGGTTCCCTACTAACATACTGACTGCCATTTTGCGTGTTCAAAGTTCACTCCAGCCATGTACTAATGATATTCGTAACGAATTTAAAATTAAACTACATTGTAAATGTAGGAATTTATTATAATTATGTATTCCACGTATTTGTGTTTATGTCAGGGAATATGCAACACCGAGATATGCCTCTCTGATCAGTGATCTCAACTCTCAAGGGATGCTATTATTATTATATATTATTTATTATTATGTTAAAAATTCGATGTTACTTAATATGTATGTACTTAATGGTATTTTTATTCCTAATTTATTTGTACTAAATGCATTTGTAAGATACTAAAATATAGTATCTATAAATGTTATATTCAGTGTTGGGAATTATCTAGATAAGATTTTTTTGAAATAAATTATCTTTTAAAGTATCTAGATAATTATGTTATGATTTATCTAATGTTTAACTTAGATAAAAAATGGGCTTATCTAGATAAATGTATCAAGATAAATATTATAGTGCCCCTACAAAGTTATAAAACCAATTTTACTAAAATTCTTATATAATATAAATTATTTATAAAATTAAAAAAATATATTTCTTGTTATTATTTCCATAATACGAGAATCTGCATGGGAGCTTGCGCTGTACATCGTTTTCTACTAGCCATAATTATGAGCATATTAAAATTAATTAGGTATAGGTTTATTTCCCTATCCATTTTAAAAATAAATTAAAATGAACTTCGTAGAACTGTATTTCAAAGGTTCAATCCGTTATTATAAATATTATGTCATTATATTGATATAGATTTATATTACAAAAATACTAAAAAACAATAAAAAATGATATTTATCTAGAAATTTATCTAGATAAATGTATTGTTGTATTTATCTTTATCTAGATAAATTACATTTATGTTATCTTTATTTTTATCTAGATAATATTTTGTTAAATTTATCTTATCTTATCTATATATTTTTTTAGTTATCTATTCCCAACACTGGTTATATTTAACTGTAAACCATTGTTAAGGCTCAAGCCTGCACAAATCAATGATATTTTTAATTCAGTTAAGTTAGGTAAGTCAACTTAACTATTATTTTTTTAATTAAATTGAAATAAACTAGTATGCAAATTAAGTTAACAAAAAACAAAAACTCAACTTAAAAATAAAATAAAATAATGACATTTTATTTAAGTATTAAAATAAGTAATTAATGCTTCTATAATAACTTAGCGTAATGAATGTCGATGGAATATAATATATACTTACTGTATTTTAAAACCTTTGACATACCTATCGATTTTAAAGAACTCCATTTATATTTCAGAACAAGGGGATTATCAGTTAAATTAAAATTTGAATACAAAGTATACCCTTTATATTGTTTCTATTGTTTTAATTGTTGTACGCTTAAGATTTTACATTTTTCAAAATATATTACTAGGTACCTAATACATTAGTAAAAAGTATAAAAAAATATACATTACCTTTTTTCAATTTAATAATTATAATCTGGGTACTCACGAGTGAACAGATTATAGGTACTCAGGTACTCTATATTATTTAGTAATTAATATAATTAATATTTTTGGGCATTTTTATCGTATGGCCATAATAATACGATGCGTTGATATGTGTACAAACAATAATACAAATATGCATAAGGGGGACTAAGGCGTCGGTTGCGACTCGCACCGTCGCCGGTTCGAACTCTGGCCACGGGTGGCACTTCTCTTCGGGCAGTCACGGTGTCTGGAAAGAGCGGCATGGCAGGCAGATACCTAAGGGCACCCATTTGAAAATTCTGCCAAACTAAAAACACAAGTGTTTTTAAACCTACAGTAATCTCCCCCACAGTTAAAAACCACCCAACAGCCTAAGTTGCCATGGGTTAATATTAATGAAAAAAAAAATGTGCATAATCTATGTTCATTAATTGTTAAATAATAATATGACCTATAAAGTCTAAAAATTATATAAAAATATGTGAGCAGCTACTAAAACTACCTATAATAGTATGTTTTATTATAAAATTAATATTATACAACTTTAACATGGCTGATATTTAAGTCACATTCTTATGATTTTTTATGAATAATACTAAATTATTTTCAGCTATATACATATTCAATAAAAACGATAAAATTACCTTTAAGTAGGTAGGTATACAAAAATATTACCATAGTTAAAATGTCATAAAAAAAATGAAAATTCGGTATATTTAATTACCTATATGAAGGAAGAAACGTGGTGACATTAATGGATTAATGATGATAACGTATTAACGTATAATACGTCTGTTGACTATCGGTTTTTAGTGAATTATGCAATAATATGTAACATAAATTATACTTTAATAATATTATTACCTATTATTACTACCTTTAACTGCAATGGTTGGTCAGATTTTGAAAATCTACATAAAGATTTTGTATGTTGTATTACAGACGATATCGTATAAATTATGGAAATGATAATAATTATGGAGCGCAAAAGCTGGTAAAGTGGTGTGTTTATATATAATATATAGCTACATATAATATATTATACATGCATAGGTCGGCTGTGGGAAAATAATGCAATGGCCGCAATTCATGTTGATTAGCACTGGAAAACTGAGAAGCTACTTACACTGTTACTTACGCTTCTCGTCGGCGGCTAAGTCCTACCACAGTGCCTCAGCCCCCATTCGTACCTACCGTATTTATATGAATAATATGTATATTTCGATTGTTTTTACAAGTCAGATTGATTATTCTAATAATATAATGATAATAATACGTGGTCTTGATCTGACGGATTACGTTCCAATGAATAATATATATCAATTTAATTTTTTATTAAATTATTTTGATAACTCAAGTTTCATTTACGTTTTATCTTTGAGTAATTATAATTCATTAATTATGGTGCTGATAGATTGTTTATTGAAAACACTTTAGTTGTAAAAATCAAATTATCATAAATTATAATCAATAATATAAATAAATAAATGTATATTATAGTAGGTAGGTACCAATACTAATCATTATAAACGTATATTACATATTATACTAATGGAATTAAACTAGGGTGTCTATTAAACAATTAATTAACATACGCCGCCATTGGTTATATAAATATATTATACGAATAGATAAATAATAATTATATATAAAAAAATTCCAATTATTAATTTAAAACACGGGTTGTCCCACTTATATATTACAAATTTAAATGTCTAACAACACCCACACGCACACACACACACACACACTCTAGTTTAAAGCAAGAATTTAGGATCATATCGATACTACAGATATTCTATGGCACGTTGTCAACCGGAAAACATTATATTCTCTCCGTTCTCTTCAAACAATAAAGTGTTAGTATAGGGTTAACAAGCATTTTCCATTAACACGTCCGACCTAATTTCTATAGTTACCTTTTTAACAATTATAATATTACGTATTTAATGTATTTTTTTCGTAGATAATAATTTGAATTTTAGCGAGTTGAATACATCGTAAAAAAAAATGTATGAATCATTACTTTTAATTGATATTCCATAACAATGAAAAACAATTTCTCAATGTTTCTATTCTTATTTTTACTTTATATTAGAAGTGCATTAATAATATTTTAGTGAGAAGTACACATAAGTGATTAAACACATTTCTGAGAAAATGTAATAAAACAAAAGTATAGAAATTACAAATTCTATAAGTGCACGGTATACGAAAAATATATATATTTTAGTTAAAAAAAAATGTATAATACATTTCGTATTAATTTAGCGAACATAATAGTTGTACAACTTTTGTATTTACAATATATTCAAACTCCCTAAAAAGTAAAAATATATTTTATAATACTGAAATCGGTTTGAACTATTTATTTTATTATTAAAATCGATAATCTGATATTTAAATTCATTCGTATATTCAGATTGCAGTATGGAATGGAGTCTAGTAACTAGTAAGGAACTTAATTTCGATATAATATTCAGAAAATCTCAACTGTCATAATATTAGTGTTTGATATAAAATTATAATACTTATATAAATAGGTACATTTATTTATTATTGATAGTGGAGAATTAGTTCTCATCAGCCCACTACTAATAATGTCTGATTCCATGACGTCTAATGTATACTTTAAAGTTTAAAGACGTTGAATCAAATAACACTATGTTTTAAAAAAACATCCACTTACTACAATCCAATACATTACACCTCACGACTGTCGTGAAGGTTAGCTCTAATTTTTTTATATCAAGTATACAATTACAATAATAATAGTAAACAATTTATTTTATAAGTCATCCAGACCAGTCTTAGATTTAGAATTTTATGATTTTGTTTTTAATAATAGATAAAATAGAAATAATTATAATCAACATTTAAACACAATTTACAACCGTAGTTCCAGGTGTTCTTAAAAATTAAATTAAATACTTTAACCTGTTAGCCTTTAGGCCTACTTTGGTATAATTCCTAAAAAATAAAAGTTTCACAATTTAAACGAATGTTCTATATATTTTGTACTCAAAATCACAATGATAATACTATGTTTAATTCGAAAGTTGTAATTTATTATTTACTTTAAATTGAACGTCCATTTATGGACCTATCGTAAAAATTTGATCTTCGGTTTTACAATCAAACTATCGTTTATCTTAAAGCTGACTATGTGATAAAAGAAAATCCTCATTGGTTCAAATCATATTTTTTTTTTATAGAAACAAACCAGACAACATCGATTGTGTCTTTTGTGCAACTCTGTATGGGTCGAAAAAATGTTGTTAACGGTCCACTGTCTGGTGTACACAAGTATACTTTAACCATGGTAGGATCTTCTTTTTTCGTCAAAGTGGGGACAGCTGAACCACCTTCTTCGTCTAGTTGAATTATTGTTAGCAAAGTCACGTTTTTGGTCACGTTTGTTTACTATACAATAACGTATTTCCAGCATAGGTACTAATCGTGTTTCTAATTATTTTAAATATCAGTTCCCGATTGACAGTCAATATTTTCTTATCTCCAACCTTATGGGAATATATTGTATCATATATTTATTACATAAAATAGAATTATCTCTGTTAATATAATTAATAAGACTCATATAACATAGACCATGACAAATAATCAGCTTGGGCACAACTGGGTTTATTTGGTAGAATACTTATTATTATGATAGCATTGATGAAATGTCAAGTAATTTATACGTATAAAATGTTAAAGGCTTTTTATTTTTATTCAGAATTTATTGTAAAATAAAAGCTTTTTTGTTTTATTGTTATGGTTGGATAATGGATATACATATTTTTTTTATTTAAAAAATCTGAATGTTGACAATAATGGATTCTAATTTATTTTTAATGTTTATTTTTGGTTTACAAAATCTGAATAATGATTTTTATAATTTATATATTATACAAACTATAACAAAAGTATAAAATTCTATTAATTTTGTTTTTATTTTTATTTTTTAGTTGTAAGTTACATAAAAAATAATTAGTTGTAAGTAATTCAACTTATTCTTGAATTTCTCTTAAAATAGTTAGAAACAACGACATTATTCGTAGTACGTACATACTAATTTCAATGTTTGAAATAGTTGTTTAAGAATTTAATGTTAAGTCATTCTCATTCCTCGATGTCGTTAATTTACTGAATGCGTTGTATTTCTATATATGTACCTATAATAATTATTATTCGTGCATATGAATATTATGGGTTTTGATATAAGAATGACATAATATTGTGAATTGTTGAGATTACTAAAAACTATTATGTGGCAAATTTAGTTCACAGAATATAAAATATTTAAAAAAAAATGTACACACTTTAATATTTATATAATATAAAAAAGGAAATAAAAAATAAATGAATTATTAGATAGGTATTGTAATACAAAACATTATGTATTCTCATAAAACCTCACTTGAAATATAATCTGAGCCATTTTGATAATAAACCTAATGATTTGAGTTTTATTACAATATTTGTCAATTGCTGTATAAGGAATAGGTTCTATATTTGATTGGATTTGACGAACCACTCATTTAAACATTTGTCATAATATAGGATTACCGGAGATTTTTCAAATGTAATTTCAATCTTTAATTACAAATATAGTGAATAACATTGCAAACATATCACAATGTTAACACAATTAAATATCCATAAATAAACAAATGGAATGTAACTTGAATGTTATTATTACCAGTCTGCAATAGAAAACAATTGTGTATACCTTTGCAGCATCAAACCATTAATTACAATTTAACTTGTGTTTATGAATCAATTTTAAAACAAATCGTTGTAAAAAAATATATATATATATATATATAAAATATATTATAATTTGAAATCTATTGTGTCAGTCCTTTGAGGTTCTTATTAAACATTTAAACGGCATTTTTGTTATGTGACAAGTTGTCACTGACAACTAAATCCAGGCTACATAAACACCTTAATAATTTAAGTCTGTAGGTGTATTAAGAAGTATATTTCACAATCTCTTCAAGCAATTAAACAATTTTATGTAGCGCCTGTTTGGATAGGAAATCTGATAAATATTAATATGTATATTGTATTTTCAACATTTAATTTTTCAATAATAGAAAAAGTATCTGGGAGGTCAGTGCCTTAAATTTTCCAATTTTCCAAAAAATTTTTTTTTTTTTTTAAGAGTTTATCTTAAAGTCTATGATATTATTTTTCACTCGTCACCCAAAATTACCCTTTATAAATAATATAACTTTTCACACTTTTGTATTTTGGGTTTTTTTTTATTTTGTATTTTATCTATCCATTCTTTGGTTACTAGTATGGTTCATTAGGTTATCGGCAAATTAGTAAGTTCTAGTGCTGAAAAATAGTTGTCTCATGAAATCAATTGTTTTATTTTACAATCTTAAAGGAAATCTTCCAATGTATCGATATTGTATACTTTGAATATAGTTATTTACAATTGATTGTTTATAATATTATTAGGAGCCTACATATAACAAATAATGTGGTTTTATATTCGTAACTCGTAAGAACATACAATTAAATTCAAATATATCAAATTTTTTATATTTAAACGTTTAAAATTAAATGGACTTAAAAAAAAATAATTTATAACAATTTTGAATAAAATGTATTCTCTACCTAGTCAATTGCAAAATATACGAGATTAATTAGACTATATATGTTCAGTTATTCAGTCATCGACATTCGTTTAACTCTCGACTAGAATAAGTGTCAATTTCTTCCTTCATAATATCTTGTTGACCCCTTTAGTTCACTTTCATTTCCTGTATATATTTCAACACCAGCCGGTTTTTCGTTGAAAATATTGGATTTCTACTACTCATCCTCCCTCTAGTTTGAAAACCACATTGACATCAGCGTAAATAATGCACAGAAAATCCTAAGTATCATTAAAATATGCAAAACCAATCATTTTAATTCAGTCAAGTGTCTCCATTTTTGTACTTAAAACTTGCAAAATTTTACCTTGAACGTGTTAAAAATAGATTTGTATTATCATATGATTCTAATATTCTCAATATACCAGATATAGATACCCACATCTAAAACTATGCACATTTCCGTTTAAGTCCAACAAATTATCAAACTTTCTCCTTTCGACATATTTAAGCTGACCAACAGTTTGTTAATTCCATTTTAAATGGGTCTCTTGATGCTCTAGATCTTCTTACAAGAGTCTCTTTTAGAGTTTCTTCTTACATTACCTGCGACCTCTCTATTTGCAACTCTATCATAAGTAATATCACTTCGTACGGCCATGACCATCTCCTGCGCCGAATACTCGTACCAACTCACTGAACAACCCGTATTTTTGTATTTATATATTATGTAGGTAATAATTGTATTATTATAAAAATGTACCTATTCTTATACATCTGTTATTTTATGTTTTCAACTGTATTATATTTAATAAAAAAAAATTGATCAGAAGAAAAAAGGTTTAAATTTTAATCAAAATTTTGTATTAAAATAGATTGAAGTAGGTATTAAAGTTATTTCTTATTATTGAAATATTAGTTAATATATAATATATTTTTAATTAGATAGGTAGGTATTAGAACCAAGTGTGGTTTTTACTAAAGAACATATTATTATAATCACCGTAATCAAGTACATAATATATCATGAATTATGATGGTTATGTTATAAACTATAATATAGTAAAATTATAAAATTAAAATTACGCTACGATCGATTGGTATAATTTGTATTATCATTGAACATGTGATTAAATATAAGTTATAAAGGTATTAGTCTAGTAGAGATTGTAGAGATTTATAGTAATGTTTGGAGTGATACACCTATACGATATCTCATCAGAAACATCGGCTGTTAACTGTTGCAATAATTATGTTTTTTGAAAGTAGGTATAGTCTTTGATATCACTAAACTATACATATTGTAACATAACTCTACATATTTTTCTAAAAATGCTAAAAGCATAATAGACTTACTGTATATTTCAGGTCTTTGAGGAGCGTAGTTTAATAAATAATATCTGACCATTTTAATTGGCGTTTTTTTTTTTAAAATACGTATCACAATATTAAATTTATCAAAATTACTTAAAACGAATAATAATAATAATAATAAAAAGAAGAAGAATTTGGAATATTGTTAATATATTTTTAGCTAATAATATAAATATAAAAATATATTTTGGGGACGAAGTGGCCGAGTGGATTAGGCGTCGGTTGAGAAGCACACCGTCGCCCATTCGAATTCGGCCACGGACGGCATTTTTGTTCGGGCAGTCACGGTGCCCGGAGAAAGACATCATCCCCCACCCGGGCATGGCAGATACCTACTGGAGCCCACTTAAAAATTCTGCCAAAACAAATACACACGTGTTAAAAACATACAGTACCGTCCCTCACAGTTCCACAGGCTAATGACCTCAGTTGTCAAAGACTCAACCAAAAAAAAAAAAATATATATATTTTGTTTGAATTAACTCAGAATAAACTTTTATATTTTAAAATAAAAATGTTTGATTCTACCAATTTATAACCGTACATTATAAATAATGATGTGCTTTTTTAATTATGGCATTTGAAAAGTTCAACGTGGTCTGATTTATAAAAATAAAATATTACATTTTGTTTTTATTCATACCTAGGTACTGAAAATATTATATTATATAAAATGTTAAACGTTTTAATTTACTTATAGTGCAACATTTTTGTGTGTATGATATTATATACAATATATAATATTGTATGTGCCAGACAAATTGTGGAAATAGAATCTTAGTTGTGGGATGGAAAAAAGAAATGAACGGACAGTGAATTCGAAAACAGGAAATAACTTCTCAAAATATCGTTTACGTTTGCACGTCGCTTTTATTGGTTCCGGTAAAGAGCTTTTGTTTGCTAGTAAATTACTCCGGTCATCGTGGTTAAGGAAAGTGGGTCTCGTATTCGAAAAACTTATTAAACTCCTCTACTGGTCTTCTCAGAGTTTTCCTTATAATAATAAAAAAAGAGAATGCACGAAACATATTAGGTAGGTAGGTACCGTTAAAACTTCTAAGTCCCATTTTTACTGAAATAACAAATTTTCATCACCACATAATTTTGGAGACAGTATCAACAACGTAGATATCAACTTTTCGTTACTATTTAATACATTTTACACTATGCTCATTATTAAAAATAATATATAAAGGTGGATACAAAATAATATAATATTATCCACCGTCGATCTTTTACTTACTGGTTAGGGTTTGAATTTTAGGAGTTTTGAAGTGCTCAATATTTATCAGTTACCACGTTTATAATATGCATAGTGATAGGTGATAACAATATCCATAAACACATTGTCACTACATAAATATGTAGGAATAGGGGTGTATTGTTTATCACCGCCTATAATATTATGGTTAAATCCTTATAACTTTTAATTTAAAATTTACAATGTCATGTAAAATCAATTTCATTTTAATCTCATTATAGTGTTGAGAAGAAACATGTTCCGATAGAAACTGTTTCTGGAATGAATTATTTTTGTAGGTCCGAAGCTTGGAACAGCTTAATATAAAAATAAATAAAAAGTAAATAAACGAATTCTTTTTTTGAGGAACGTGAACAAAAATCACAGTTGCTTTAAATTTTGATTACATATTTTAAATTGTAATATAGTATTCTTTTTTTTCTACACCCTGATAAATAAGAATGTATTTTTAGTCGGTTTAAGTTTAATTAATTGATCGTTGTTCTTAACCTAACATTATAAATAAAATTATATTATTATAAAACCACATTTTTTTAATAATTTTGTTAAAAAAGAAATGAAAATCGGAACGAGTTCGTAAAGGAACTGGATTTGGAGGGAGTTACTTCTTTGAATAGGTAATCTGAAACGATTTCTTGTAGAAATAAATTAACGCGGAATGGAACAAGATCCTTTTAAAAAGGAACTTTCCCAATACTGTAACTCATTTATAAAATTAAAGTTTCAACATAAATTCAAAATCCCTCTTATGACTTATTAAGAAATCAACAATTTAAACCTATGTCATAAGACAACATTTAGATTCAAACTTTAAAATTATATCCAACTCCGTTGACGAATCATCCTAAACATCCTAAATAAATTAATTGTAACATTAAATTAGATCACTAGGTATAGTAATTTAATTGCTGAACATTTATAAACGTACAATTATTTTTAAGATAAAATCCATTAAAAAATATTTATTTTTAAATCTCCTAAAAATGTAATTACTACCAAAATTACAAATTCAAATGCATTTCTTCCATTTTATCATATAATATTAAATATATTTTCTATTTAGTTAACTAGGTACTTTATTGTATTTAATTGTATTTTATATATGTTATAGAATACTGTGTACACGTGTATATCTGCCAAAATGTACATGATGGTAAATAATATAGAATATATGAGAAAATATCATTAGATAGGCAGTTTAAAGTTACAAATTGACAATTTGATACTTATATCAGAATTAGTAAGTTAATTTACATATCATTTGCAGATAAATTAATTTTTCAGTTAACCATTTTTGCTAGAGAAACACGTTACCTACATAAAAATATCTAAAGACAATATTATATTGTAATGGTTTTAATATCGGCATAACTTATGTGTCTTGCAAGTGGGATATCAAACTCATTTAAATACAGTAATCAATGGTTATTTAGCGATCATAATTGAATAAAATTAAAACAAGATTTTCTTTGCTACTTTTGCATTTTTGCTATATCAAAAAATATTTTCTCATTTCATATAAAAAGTAACGAGGATTTGTTTATTGTTTATGGTTGATTTTGGTACTTCACACTTACGCTTTAATATTTTTTGCACTTTGAACACTGTTTAGTCTCATAAATAAATTATACTTTAATGTATAGTAGATAGAAAGTATGAAGTTAACAATGGTAAATCTTAGTCATTTATCACGCTGTTTGTTATAATTTTCGCAGAACACTGGTTGTAACATTGTGTACAGAATAACATTTCTTAATGCATTTTGAACAAACTATTGACACATTATACATAATTTGTATAAAACTATTATGAAGTAGGTAAATATTTTATAATTTAATAACTGCATAGCTGCATAGCTGCACAAAAGATTTTTATTGCCTAATTTGCTTTTTAAATCATATTTAAAACATTATGACAATGATTATATTGTACCTGATGATAATTCTAATAATTATTGTTTTTAAATTATTTTTATTAATTACTATAATTAGTGTTATCATAATATTATATATATGTGTACGTATATTTTAGAAAGTTCATAAACTTAAAACGTGTTCTAAAGGTTATACTACGTTTTCAGTGGGTAATTAGGACTCTAAAATAAAAATCACTATTTATTAAGATCGATTATTATCTTTGATAGATGTAATTTATGTATTATTATTTGTTATTATTTTTTGAAAATTGTATTAAATTTAACATTTGAACTAGTAAAATTAGTAAATATTATAATATCAACATCGGTTTTCATTTAGCAAAACCTATGTATACATTATATTTTGTGATATAATTACAGTTTTAACGGGATATGCGTGGTTGTTGTCATAATCTATTGGATTTGTCGTTTCGAGTATAAAGGGATTGGAATATTAATGACGGTTAGGAAATTAATCGAATTTCACTTGATGGGTATTAAGCGATTTTATTTCGGTAGTTATAATTTTATTTTCGTGTAATCACTATTATTAGATTATCTTTCTCATGCGACTTAACATCCATGAGATATATAATATTATGAATCATCCATGTGTATATATTAGTAATTTATTTAAATGTTAGTACTATTGTACATAATAATTGAATACCTCATAAAATACATTTTTGAATATTAAAACTGTCATTATATTGATCTACGTTCGGAGTGTGGGATTGTTTTAATTCCCAGATAGAGCAAATGTTTGACTAAAAATATTATAATATTATCATTTCAAAATGCTGTCTTATAATATGTAGGTAGGTAGAAACTATTCAAATACCATTAATTGTATAAATATATAATATGAAAAACTCAACCAAGTGCAAGAGATCACACTATATTTCCCCATAGTGTTATTGCTAAATTACCATCCTTTCTACAAGACAAAACATCAAGATTTTTTAACATGCACTATTTGATGATAATAAAAGTATAATTTATGTTATCATAAATATTGTAAAAATTGCCATGTGGTATATGCTCCTCATCCCTCCCAGTTTACCACCACTGGTTATGGATTATATGTTCCCCAGGTTGTGTAAAATATCAAAATCAGATTGAACAGTGATACAGTTATGAGGATCATCATCATACATTTTCAGAAAAATCTTAATGTACTCCACAAAGAGGCGACGATCCATTTGGTAACAGAATTAACAAAATATTTAATAAACATGAGTGGACTGAGATCGGCCCCATAAGTCCACGAAGGAATAATTTATATTAAAAAAGGTTTGTCTGCCAGAAAAAGAATTAAATTATATCACACACCGTTAATCGAAAAATAAAATATCGCAAATTTAAAATGTCTTATTTTAATAGCAATAGAAATGTAGGTATCATAAAAAAATTTTAAGAAGTACATATTATTCTTAGTTTTATAGACAGTTTTCCTTCGGAATCGTCGTTTTTCAAATGTAATGTTTTATCGTTGAATTCAAATCATGTACATTATCGTGGACTTAAATGACGAGTTACACTCAACCTGTACTGTGCTAAAGACTAATTACCTACTTTCCCTCTTTCTATTTTTATAAATTATGAACTTTGAACTTTAAATTCTTAACATTTTAAAACACTTCAAGCTCATTATAATAATCTTTGAAAAATGCTTTTATATTTAACAGGCTCAGTTGGAGTTAGTGTCTGCTTCTCAGCTATACTTAGTTAAAGATAACCAATTATTTCTTGTTAGAAAAAATGTGACTTTAATCGCTGTGAAAGAATCTCATTGATTGAAGTTATGTTTTTTTCTCATTATAATATGTATCTTTTTCTTTTATTTACATTTTTGGCTCTCGATCACAAAAAAAAGTAATTTAGGTTTTGATATCGCACCTTATTCTTATAATGATTCCTAACTATATTATGTATAAAAACTTATTTGTGTTTAACAATGCTCTTTGTTTGTGTAATTACCTTTATATTTATATTATACTTTTAAAATGTACATTTAAAAAATTATTTTTCATTGTTAATCAAGCAATACAAAAATCAACCATCAGGTAAATTGCAAATAAATAGTAAATTAATAATTTAATAATCTTAATTAAAAGTGAATTTAAAAATAAAGCTTTAAAGTAAAATGTACATAAAAAGTATGTATTATCACTTGTAATCATCATCCGTAAATTTATAGTTCATAAAAACTTACGAAAAACTATACAAACTCATATAAGCAGAGTTGGTCAATTATTTTTCTCATATGTTTAGGCACATTTACATATAGATCGCACAAAATCAGTCATACAAATGTTTTGAAAATAAAATAAAATGTAATTAAATATATATTCTAATAAATATCCAATGATATATTATTGGTTTATTTGATAATATTATTGTGAATAAAGTAATTTATTTACCTATTTACGTTGAACCTTGTTTTAAATTGTCAATTCTTAGCTATAAAAGTTAAATATTTTATAATTTTTTAACTACAGAATAATTTTTAATCATTTGATACATTTTAAGTTTGAATTTTATATGTGTATGTACATATTATATGTATTTTTTTATTTGTTTAATATTTTCCAACTGCTATTATACAAATATATCAGAAACCGCTTGTGTACTATTTTTTCGATAAAGGTAGACAAATTTATGAGAAAACATGAATTAAATGTTCAAATCTTAGATTTAAAATGAAACATTTTTATGGATTTCTAACTCAAATAGTTTTGCTCATTTCCTTGATATGTATACTTATTTTTTCAAAATTCGAACTTTAAATGCTTATAAAAAAATTACGACTATATATTTTTAATATTTTTCATCTGTAATTATAACAATATATTAGAAGTCTTGTATTACATTTTCAAGCTTTTAGTCCCAAAAAATAAAATTGAATTGACATTTATAGAAAAAAACTAAAAAAATTTGAAATCGAAATGTCAGTAAACCATTCAAAGCAAATCAAAATATTTTGAAAATTTTATTATGTGTCAGAATTTTTGCTTTATTTTGAATAAAATGATCCCTCAGGGTCGTACGTAAATAAGTACCTATAGTTACAAATTTAAATAGTATTCAATGTATATAAGTAAAATTGTCAATTGAGTTAACTTTCAAGTAATTTTGTACTGTTAGGAGTTACAGGTAAAGATAATATATAATACTGCCCTCTCTTACTTTACGAAAAAAAGAAAGAAATATATAATGAGTAATGTTTTTAACTTACAATATGCTGACATTATGATTTTTTTTTAATTTTCTCAAATATTTTTTGTAGGCTTTTACAATTATTAATATAAATTAAACATACATCTCTGCTAGATTCTCTGCTCGTTTTATTTTAGTTTGAAGTTTATAACAATATATTGTGAAAAAAAATAATATACTCCTTTTACAGAGAAAAAATTGAACTCTGCAAAAAAGTAAACAGTACACGAGCTTTTATTTTTTTTAGCTTTCAAAAATTTCAACTGGTATAAAAGTTTTGAATTTTAAGTGCGTATAGCGTATGTGTCTTTATTTTTAAACAATGTTTTTTATTTTATAGAATAATGTATTATAAAAACATTTTAAAACATAAAGTCATTAGTTATAATGACAATGAGACACTTGTTAGCTATTATATGTATTAAAATAAAGGAAAACTCTAAGGAGAATATATTATTAAAATGTAAGCTTAGCCACTAGCCAGTTGGCCTCATCTATTTTATTATCTTTTCTTAAGAATTAAATTATATTATGAAGGATTGTAAATAGTATCTTTTGAATAAGCTTCAAAAACCAATAACAAATCACACTTGTTTTAAACTACACTTCCTATATTGAGGACCGAAACAACGCAATAATGAATATAATTGCTTTTCTATTTTAATCAATAATAAATACTTTATTACGTAACACTAATAAAAACTATCAAACTAGAGACGTGAAAAATAACACTGTGCCCTCGTTTTGAAACTGGCGGAGTGACCACGTGACTACGTTTTTGGTGCTTTTTTCATTTATTTATTTTAACGTCTATAAGGGCTCAAAAACGATTTTTAAGATTCAATATTTTTTTTCAAATGGTACATATTTATATACTTAAAGTAAACCTCCGTAATACAATAATTATAGGCGTGAAGTACAGAACAAAATAGACGTTCCTATACATAATAGATTTTAGAATGGAATATATCATAATTAATTAATTGTTTGCCTTTAAAACATTTGTTTTGATGCTATAATTACTGTCTCCGATAGTAATTATAAATGGTATTGATTATGAACTAAACATTGTGATTTTATTGTTGGTTTGTACTATTAGAACTAATAGTTTCATAGATGTATATTGTAAACACAATACAAACGGTTTTATCACAAAATATTGAATAAAATTTGTTTTAGTCTGTTATAATATTATAAATTATAATCTCGCTAATGCCGTTGCATCAATCATAAGTCTAACCAGACTTCATAACAATGCTTTTAATATACACCACTGCACGAATAATACATAAATAAAAAATCCACTGTAAGTGTCTTTATCTCAAAGAGATTAATTACAAATTGGAACACTGATTGAAATCTATTGTATGAAATATTATATTATTACTATAGTAGGTACCCATCTAGTTAAATTAATTTACTCTATTTTCTAATTATCGCTATACATTTAATTAATTTATTATTGCTTTTAGTTTTAGTATTTTTGGTTTTTCATTGAATAAAATATCAAACTGTTCCCGTCACCACTTCCTGAAAATGAATGTGAGTAGGGTTTTTATTTTTGTTAAAACCCTGAATAATAAAACACTTGCAGGTACCTATATCATATTATTATATTATAGTGTATTTCCATTGTTCAATGATATGAATTGTTATTTCTTTGATGGTATTTTATTAGAAATATTTCCCGGAGGAAATAATAATTTTCTTGTCTATTCATATAAAACTTAATAATACTTAGTTTGTGCACTTAAACGTCGTTCATCGTTCATTGTATTTCATTTTTAAACGAATCTGACGTATATTATACTATGTCGAACAATCATCGTACTTATAGTAGAAGCTGGATCTGAGAATATTGGAAGTAAGTATTTACTTGTTTATTTTAACTATGAAGTTATGTATACAAATTACCAACCACCAAAACTAAAAAAAAAAAGTTTTCTAGAAAATGTTGATCCAGACAATTCTATTTAAGTCCCGATAACCACATAAACGCAAGTAATTGTAAATAAATTAACTAAAAAAATTATCATCAGACAAAAAATATACACATCATTTTAAAATCAACACGTCATCATCGCTTCGCTCAGAAACTAAAATGAAAGTATGTATCATATAATTATCTTTATTTCATCTTGATAAAAATCCTATTTTCATCCTCTTATGTATTTAAAAAATATTGTATAAAAATAACTTTATCTTAACCATATATTTTTTTTGTTCTCTGGGATGAAAACTGCTATGGTACTATTTATACTTATAATATAATAATATGTATTCATATATTTTGATCAACTTGGGTTAACTTGGGAATAAACAATGGACAATGTCCAAATTGATTTTATTTTATTTCTGTAAAACATTTAAAAATATTATTGAATAAAATGACTTGATTATTATTCAAATTTATTTCTAAATTTGTAATTTTGTTATACTGAATAAAGAAAATGTGTTTATCGGTTTAGTGATCACATTCTATAAAATCATAAATGAATACATTTTTTTATTATTATTATTATTATTCAAAGATTTCACTATAAATATTAATATTGAAAAATACTAAACATATAGATACCATCTAGCCGTTAAAGTTTATTACATTTTCAATAACACTTTAAAGGTTTTGGGTCAAACCATTGGTTAACAGTGTCGTCACATGGCATTTATGGATGCAGTTTGTATATAATTGAATGTATATTAATTTTATATTTGCCAAAAACTGTCTCGTAAACATTTGTAATGTCTTATATATATATTAAGCATTACACATTTACTCATTATCATAAATTAAAATTGTTAAACTGTTCATAGTTAATATCAAAATATAATATAACTCCACATACAGGCCACAGGGTGTAACACAAAGATCTAACAAATAAAAATAAAAAATCAACACTAGTTAAACAAATGAAAAAATAATAAAAATTAAATATGGATAATAAATAACTTTAACGAGAAATTTCAAAAAACACTATTTTATCTATTGCGTTTCAAATTAATTTACTCCAAAACAATTTTGATGTTATAAAATGTTTGAAGACAGTAAACTACCTTACTTAAATAAAAGTTTTTACCATCAACATTTTTCTAAGAATTAGATTAACAAATCGGATATTTTCAATATTTTCAATTTTTTTTATTTTTATATTGATTAGAACAAATAAAAGTTATTTTATTTGTCAGGTTATTCTGTTACACTCTGTAGTTCGAAGTTTAGTCAAAATTTGAAAATAAACATTGAAATTCGCAGCTGAGTTTGCATAATATTTTTAATCACATCAATGAATAATACTCATCAATTTTATCTACAACTTTTAGAATTTTTTTTTTTTTTTTACTTACCTGCTGATAATTGATTTAACTGAATAAATAAAAACCTTAACTCAATCGTGCTGTCAAATGTATTATTCCAGGAGTATTACGTGTGTATGTTTTTATATTATTATATTCAGCCAGAAATGTGATGGAGTTATTTTTCCTGTACACAATGTTTTTAGATATGCTCTGAAAAAGTCCTTAGAATGCAATTTTGGCTTGTATTTTACAAGTTACATTATTGAACATAATTTAACTATGTATTATTGTTTGATAATCAAATAATCGTTATTCGTTGTATTCTAAGATTTAACGTAAAAAAAAAAAAACATTACTCACCTGTGTTTTTTTCTGGACACTTGTCTGGTTTAGTTTGCCTTGATCGTAATATAGTCCCATTGGAATTAAAATGCAGGTACCTAACTCACTAGAACTTTTGGGTAATTTAGAGGTACACTGTCTTTTTAATTCCAAAAATAATAATAAACGTAGGCTAAGATTGTAAACATAAATTAACCCTTTTTCGTTATAACCTTTGCGAATATTTAAAAATCTAATGATTATTTTATTGTTTTGCTTTTTGACTACCCTCGATTCATAATATTAATTTATTATTATATAAATTATGCGGTTCATGAGTCTGCACAAATTAAATTTTATTTTATTTTGACATAATTTGTGTAAGCACATATTTTACAATGTTATTTTGTAAACATTGTATTAAAATAAAAATAAAAAAATAAGAAAAAAGTTTTAATTGCAGAAATCTGGGAACCGGGAGTTAGGGTTTATAAGGATGGATTCACAGGTATATTAGTATTTCTAGATTTATGAGAATGGAATTAAAAACTGGTTCAATTTTCCATATTCGATGAACTGTAATCAACTAAATTAATTTTTAATAGGCTAATACAAAACAGTTGATGCTGCATTGATTATGGTAATAACCCAATAACCTGAATATCCGTTTTACAGGGGCGTATACAAGGGGAGGGGGTGTGGGGGTCAGATCCCCCCATAGGCCTTTTTTTAAATTTTATAAAATAGTGTTCTTAATGACTTAATGTAACTAAATTACAAGGGAAAAAAATGGCAAGGATTTTTGTAAAGTTTTATTTTAAACACAATATTCACATGATTAAAAACAATGTCTTAATAGTAAATGTTTTTTTTTTTTATTACGTGGAAGACCTCGTGTTCTGTTGATATACTTTCCTCGGTGATATATTAAGGTATTGCACTGGTTTTAGCTTCCAACTACATTTGTTATTATACAACATGATTACTACACATAGCTGAAGTACAGAATTTGTTCATTGGAATTGCTTATATAAATATTATGACAAAAAAAAAGAAAATTAATTTTTTCTATATACTTTAAATTTGAAAAAAAATGTAGTTTAATAGAAACCTTTTTTGTCATTTAAAGAGTGAACACCTGTGAGGTATCGTTCCATTATTGTGACTGATCCCCCCCCAACAAACAGTTATGTATACGCCACTGAGTTTTTAAAATACCAACTCCCATTAATAGTAAATACGTGAGAAGATTTTGTTGATCGTCTCGTCCGTGATAGCACCTTAGTCCTGAATAGTTAGGTGGAAATTAAATATTTATTATGGACAAAACAATCATATCCAGAACCTTCTTGCAAGAGTGAACACGTTTATGTTATTATAAACAACACTACTAAAACGCCAACTACCTAAAGTACATACGAAGATTAATATCACTGAAAGTTTAATAAAAAATCGTTTCGGTACCAGTGTGTTTGGTTATAATAAATATTCGAATTATATAGGTTTCGGGTGTTTGATTAAATATTTTTAGGGATTTTACAGGTTCCGGTTAGTTCGGATGCAAATCTCTTGAATTTATCGACGTCAGCAATTTTGATGGTCCACGAACAATCTCCATATTTCTAATGTGACCCTTCAAAAATATTAATTGGTGACTCTTGATGTAACGTATATGCAATAGAGCAAGACTAATAATAACATTAAGACTAATACAAAATGGTCGTTACTATTTATCTTGCGTATGGTAATAACCTAATAACCTGAACAATCTGGCTAATTTGATAAAATACGCACAGAAAACATACTTATATTCGCTTAGTAAAAGTGGTAGCGTGAGCCGGCGTGGAAGACGTGTTCGTTGATGTTTAAACGACGAGACACTGTTTTTTTTTTTTTTTTTAACATAATTATGTTTTTGGTTGGGTACAGATATTTTTATTTTCTAATCGATTTTGGGTAACGCTTTGTTTATCACCATAGAAACGAATAAAATATTAAAAAAAAACTACCTAATTACCACTATACTTAGGTATATTTACAATATTAATGGTTACTTATTAATACATATTTATGATTCATAAATTTTGTTTGAAGTGGAAAATATCGAGTAGCGTGGTACGTTTGTGACATTTAGCTAAGTCTTCATTTTTTAATAGCTCTTATAAATGGTGGTAGAAACAGTATCACCTCTAATTTTGATGTGTCTTGACTAACGATTTTACAGAACGTTTAGTCCAAATTATGGTTCTTATATTATAGTGTGGGTATTTTTTGCGAATGCGTTTGGGAACGTAAAAATGTTAAAAGTTTGTTATGTTTAATAGAAACTAGAGGTTCGTGGACAAATTTCATTCGGATCACACACAAGAAAAAGAAAATGTAAAAATCGGTAATATTATACGCTTTCTATAGTGTTGTAATTTCTCAATTCTGTTAATTTGTTTTTCACCGACGTCTTCAGCAACTTTGATAGCCCGAGAACAATTTTCAAATTCCTAATGTGACCTTTCAAAAATATTAATTGATGACCCCTAGAGTATCGTAGGTATAAGAAATAGAGCAACACGTTTTAAGACTAATAGACAAATGGTCGATCCCATGTACCTCGGGTATATGGTAATTCCCAATAACCCGAATAGCCTGGTAAATTTGATAAAATACGAGCAGAAAAAATGCCTGTTCGCTCAGTAAAAAGTGGTAGCTTGAGCCAGCGAGAAGGCGTTCGTAGATGTTTAAACGATGAGACACTGTGTTGGTTTTTTTTTTTGTTTTAATAGCTCTTATAAATGGTTTCTGAAACAGTATAGCCTGTACTTTTGATGTGTAGGTATCGATTGTACGGAACGTTTAGTCCAAATGGTGGTCCGTATATTATAGCGGATGTGTTTTCGGAAATGGGTTGGGAACGTAGAATGTTTGTTGTAGTATATAGTAGAAACTTTGTGCGCTTAAATTTTATAACGGGACGTTTGATCGTCGTAAATGCTCGTGGAATGTTTATAATTATGTGTTATTCTACTTATGGTTGTATTGAAGTTAACTACTATAACATTGTTTATTTCGCATACTCATGAAACCGTATCAACGTATATTATATAGTAATTGTATTCAATTATTTTACATTACAAATAACATAGAAGTTCGATTTTCACCGTGTTCCAACGGTGCATTACAATTTACACTATAATATTTTATTGTTGATACATTCAAAATTTCAGAAAATAATATGCCATAGGCTTACATTATTTATTAGATGTCGAATTGTTTTATTGTAAGTAATAGTAATAGTAATAGTAATCTCGTATTTTTATAGTATTATGTATTGTGCAGTCAACGCGTATATGTACAATGGTGTGCATTGGGATTTGGGTTAGACTTATTTATTTTAACAATGTTTTTGAATTGAATATTTTATTAATTAAATAGATTTAATGACAATTTGAAAATTATGTTATTTTTTAAATGAAAACATGGAAACTAACAAAAGTTGTATATTATAAAAAGGTTTTTATGGATTGATATATATTTTGAACAACTATGATAAGATCGATTTATAATTCCAGTTATGATATAGTTGATACAAGTTTTTAAAGTTCATGATAGTTTTACAATATTATACTTGATTTCTTTAACAACGTGGTTATGAGTTACTTTAGTCATAAAAATATTCAATATTATGTTTCGTTGTAAATTGTAATACACAACACGATGTGAATTAATTTTTTAACAAGTTTGGTGTTCGGTATTATGAAATATTGTATCATTTTATAATAATAAAGATGGAAGTAAAAAGATAAGGAAATACCTCTGTTTTTATTATTTTTTTTTTTAGTAATTTGATACTGTCATGTTAGTTATATTATGTTGTCTAGTAGGGTGAGAAGTTGTTTATTGTTTTTTTTTTTACCTGCCCAAAAATGCATCTTCTTTTATTTGTCGTTAACTTTTTATGGAAAAGTTTCCTTGCTCTCTTGATCCAATTAATGAATTTGGTGGACTTTTTTTCTCTAAAAAGTCTCTACAGTATATACCTTTTACATAAATATTTTTTTTTGCCAGTGAAAAGTTTCCAAAGATTTTCGTATTGACAAGAAATATATAAATAATATGTTTTTTTTTGTGTTTTTATAAGAATATAAATAATTATAAAATATTATATGACCATTAAGATATTAATAACTATGTATTATATATAGTTATATAATGATTTAAGTTTAATTGTATAGCCAAATCGTGTTAGGGGACAGGGTTCTATACACCATATTATTAAAGGTTTCTGAAAATGTTCATTGTAGTATTATTATTTTAAATCTTTTTCTTTTGAATTTTTTTATGTCCAAAACAATTATATAATTTAATTTAAATTCGGATTAAACCGAATTTTTGTAACTATAAAGCACGTTTTTATTTATTTATATATTTTCTTTGTTAACGGACCGATTTCATTCGTCTTATTATCACCGGTGTGTATAGTGACGAATACACCAAAACGAGGGGTATTAAATCATGTCCGTTTAGACATTTTTTTTTTAATTTCAACTCGAGCTTACCCTTGAGTTTAAAAAAAATATCATCTTTCACAATGTTATTATTTCGTACGTCTAACAGATCCTAGCTGTGTAGGTACATATCATTTCATATTATCTACCTAATACTCTATGCATTGTCTAAATGTACTTCCATGAAATCATTGTAAACGGGAAACAATATAGGTACAACGTAACTAGGTTGCATTAATTATTTGTATTTCGCCACGGTATATTAATATGTTACCGCCATGGTACAGAGATAATATGATAATCACACTTAGACAATCCGGAACAAATGGTACGAGACTTTGTTCGCAAGCACCCCATTTTCATTTCTTACAACACATTACACTGTACGACGAATAACTATTTATATATGCGCTCTGTGTTCTTTGTTTTCGACCGGCATATACAGTTTCCCCGCTGAGGAAAAGTGCTATAACTCAAAACAATTTTTTTTTTTAAATTGTTAGGTATTATATGGCATCTGATAGGTAAACCAATTTTACAAATTTTCTTTTGAAAAAAATACCCTTGACATTACATTTATATAGGCTATAAACACAATCATTGTTCTTTGGCAATGTCGTAAGTAACAAAAAAAAAATAATGAGTAGTATTAAGTAACAACTCCATATCTTACATTTACTTATCATAAACACCGAAAATGTATATATGTAGGTTAAAAATTAAAACTACCTGTGTAAAACTATAAGCTATACTTTTTATTTATTTTAATATTATAGTTAGAAGCTTATTTATGGATACAGTGTTTTCGCTAAACATTTCCGTGTTTTTCTAGGCATGTAACTTTTCCTTATTAAATAGGTAAATAGAAGATGTATGTTAGGTACCGCTCATACCACTACAATTAAAAACATAAAATTAACCATTATACATGTAATAAGTGAATTTATTATTATTTCATTGCATTCGTCGTAAAAAAAATCTAAAAATGTGAAAATTATGTTTTACTATTTCAAATATAATAACAAACAAAGGTGTATATTTAAATGAAAAGTACAAAACACGCATTTATCTTAAAAAAGTTTGTACGTCACTTATACTCACAGATATATAATAACTAGATACCCGACTCCTTATATAACAACATTATTAAATTATGATGCCCGACGCCATTTGTGACTTTGGCAATGTTTACAAATTCTAATCGTTTTGATTGGCTACGGGCTTGTTTGATATGAAAATATGTTGTTGTTTATTATAATATTACCTTTTTAAAGATTAGTAAACATTGCCAAAGTTGCAAATGGCTGCCAGCGTCAATGATAAGAAGAAGTCGGGTATCTAGTTATTATATATATCTGTGCTTATGCTATAGAGTATAGTTGAATTAAAGTAGGTAAGATAAACATATTTTTAATCACTTCAATATCAATTAAATTGTACGACTTTTAGAAATCTTTTTTTTATTTTTAACTTACTGATAAAATATGATTTTACTGAATAAATAAAAACCTTCACTCAAAACGTGCTATCAAATTACTCCACGAGTATTAAGTTTATGTACGTTTTTTTATTTATATGCAGCAAGTAAATATGTGATGATGGTTTTTTTTCTGTAGACATTATTTATGATTGTGAAAGAGTTCTTATAATTATCCTAACCAATTTAATATATTATTTGTTTTGCTTTTAATATGTATTTAGGGCTCACATCGCAAAATAACAACATAAAAGTAATTTTTATTCACACAACAAGCGAATAATCCTTTTTTATTACTGCGTTATTGCATTCAAAAAACTATACAGGTGGATATCATGTTTAATAAAGGTAGCTACCTAACCTAGGTACCTATATTTAAATGAATAATAAAAAAAACAATCATTTTTCTCCAAACTAATATATTGGTTTAAACGTCACTTTTGCTTTGCATTGCAGAGTAGTCTCCGCTTAATAGAGATACCGCTTAATCGTTAAAATTCTTCAATTACCAAAATAGAAGTATGTTTTTTTTTAAATGTTCACCGTTTATCTGGACCACAAACCGGATAATTAGGACATTTTTCCTATATATTATATAGCCCCGTAAGTGCTTTGTTTAGACTATATTATTATATTCGTCAACTATCAGTAAAAAGTAATAAACAAAATAGATACCATTGAACACTTTTTTGTTTTCAAAAATTAATTTAAATGTAATTTTTTTTATAAATTTGTCGTCAGGTATGTACTTATCTTTCTTTTTGTATTAAAAATCATTACAATTTTATATTTAAATTACATAATATGATGTATTATATTATAATATGTATTACATATTATTATTAATAATGTTATTAAAATATTATTCTGTAATAAAGAAACTATGTACTGATAAATCAGTAACTAACCACCAACAAACTGATATGTTTCTTTTTTTCTCATTTCGTATTATTGGGACAACGAAATCACACGCAACTGATGCACCCCAATATAAACTCGAGTATACTTTATAAATGTATAAACTATACGATGACGTCATATCGAATAGTTATGATGGCAATATATGCCTCTCCCAATTCGCAGTGTTCAATAATACGTATTTTAAACATTCTCTGATAATATCATATTATATTATAGATATGGCGAAAAAACAAGCTATAGTATACCAATTACCAATATAGTAAGTTGTATCCTACATCGAGCACAATAATTTATATCGAAATAGGTAGGTAGGTATCAAACAACCAAACATATAATATTATATATAACGCGTGGCTGCAATTTCGTCAATTTCAAATCGTTTTTTGTTTATTTTCGTTCTACCCGTCTTGCTGGTCAACTACGTACCATTAACGCGAAGCGGTTTTATGTATCGATTTCGTTTGTATATATTCTCCAAAACGTTCCCTGGGGTTAGATTCATTTAAGATAACTATATACCCAGACCTCTATATATGTATTCCGTTTTAGGGGTGATAAATGATATCGTGTCCTTGCAAAAAGTTTTAGCGCCCGGCAAATATTGTTTGAAAAATATTCCAATATTATTAGGTACCTACATAATTTAATTGTCATTTTCTGAATATTATTATATTTTTTTATTATGATTATCATGGTAATATCAAATTATATCAAAACCTATAGGTACCTGTTATAATATTTCTGACAAACGTGCCATCGGATTGTATTTCTGTTAGATCTTTGTGTTTTATGCGAAAAGTTATCGGAATGTATCTATTATATTACTCAGTATATTCAAACTTTGCTGCGACAACACACAATGATATTATAGTTACTAGCAACGAATAATTGAAAAATAAACTTGTATAACTATTATAAGTGGATAAGTTTGAGTAAAAAATGGTCTAAATTATAGTAATTGCTATTTTAAGGTCTAAATAAACTATTCACATAATTTTGTGAAAATTAATTAAAATAGAAATGTACTATTGTTTACTTGAATTCTATTTACACATAATATAATTTTTACCATATAAATAATCTGAAATTCGATTCACTCTATATTCTATCAATCACTAAATACAACTTAAAAGCTTCTTGTGGATTATATCATGGTTAAATATAATAGAATAATATGATAAATTGAGTGGTTTTTGGAATAACACGAAAAATATTCTACCTTCGGGATAGTCGATATCCTTATAATTACATTGTCAATATTTTCTGACTAACGAAGTACCTAAAATTCTTCTCCTTTGAACACATCAGCAGTAATTAAAAATCCCAAAGACTTCAAACTATAAATATTTACATTAAATATACACATTTAAAGTCTTATAAATATAATATACCAACTGGGTAAATTGTCCTGATTATAATATTCAACAATATGTCATTATAAACTCGATTGTCTTAAGATTTTCAATTAAAAACGAATAAATTGTATTACTTAAATTGATCTACTACATACCACAAATTTATCAATTCCTTATGTTACTGTGTTATGAACAAAGTATTATGAACCTAAATATACGAGTTAATAATTTAGTAGATAATTTCTGAAACATTAAAAAAATAGCGTTTTGTATTAAAAACACAGTATTATTGCCAGGGTTGTTATGTTTAAACAACTTGTTTTAAACGTTTTGTCAATTGTTTAAAACGAAAGAAACATATGTTTAAAACAGTGTAAAATCCAAGTGAATATTGTGTTGTTTTTTTAAAAAAAAATTGTATTTTTTGTTTTAAACTAAAAAATAAAGTTTTTAAAAATGAAAAAATACACCAACTCTGATTATTGCATAGGTGATTATTTTATCATAAACCACTCATTATTTAAAAAAAATATTGATGTTATAAAAAAAAGATTTCCCATGGTTTCTAGTCATTAAAAAATCACATTTTTTTTAAAATATATTTTTTTAATCTTGATTATCTTTATAATATATTAAGTTTTTTTTTGATTGACAACATACAGTTTTAATTTAATATTCTAAAACAGAATAATTTTCTTTACGACGAGTAGTCGAGTTATAATAGTCTTTAAAGTATGGATGAACGGAGTAGTGGACCAGCATTTTGAAGGGTGTCCCGGTGTCTGAGTACCACTCTACACCGATCAACTAAACTCTAAATACTTATAACTTATAAACTTACTTTTTGATATAATGAGTGGTTCGTGATAAATAATCACCCTGTATAGTAAAAAAAATAATGAGTACTAGGACTCGAGTGCCGTCAATTATAGTTTATAGTTTTAATCCGGTTTAAATTTATTAATTTACAGTGTAATACCTATGTACCTAACAGCTAGCTGAATATTTTACTGATGATATAAACTATTATTTTTTTTTCAGATCGCGACCATTGGTACGAAGAGGCCCGATCCGCGTTGAAAAAACGGTTGGCCAGCTTCGAGGGTAAAATGGGAAGAGCGAAAAACGTGGTGTTTTTAGTAGGCGATGGATGGGGCGCGTCTACGTTGACCGCATCGAGGATATTCAAAGGACAGAGACGGGGCAACCAAGGTGAAGAGGAGCAATTGATTTGGGATACGTTTCCCGCTGTGGCAATGGCAAAGGTAGGATGTTGGCCACGTTATTCTAAGATCTTATCAAAGTGTTTCGTTGCTAGGACTTTTTTGGTCGTGAGGGTTTGTGTAAAAAAAAAAAATATATAACCACTCCCCGAATATTAGTTGTGTACCTGTCCACATAAATACTCTTATCGATCCACGTGATAGATAATATATATTTTTATGCAGTTTACAGTATGCAGTATGGTTTAACCTATATAGTATATACCTATAGCTGATACTGAATTGAAATCCTCAGAATTATGATCAACACTTTATAACGGTTTATTTTCAATTTTCGTATATGAAAACGTTGATAAATTGATATAGGTATGTATATTTTATAATACAATTTTCCCAAAATACTGTTAACTTTAATATCCAACATTAAAGATATAGTTATTATTTATTTTCGTTTGCTAAGACTTTTTTGGTAGTGAGGTTTTGTAAAAAAAAATTACACCCCCTCCCACATTAGTTGTGTACTTATAATACACATGACTCTTATCGATCCTTGTATGAGATATTATATAGTTTATAGAATGAAGCATTATGGTTTAACCTATGTAATATTATATACCTAGGAACCGAATTTAAATCCTACAAATAATGCATATACACTTTCAATAGTTTATTCAATTTTTGTAAACGAACAAATTAATCAATTAATAAATAGGTAGGTAATATAATATCATATTCTATAAAACAATTTTCCTATAATACTGTTTAAGTTAATGTGTAATATTAAAATGTTATTGCATTGCAACGGTAATAGTTAATTTATTAAAATGTGATTGAGGAAACTAAGTTATAACGATATTTTATTAAATTAATTTTCAACTGTGGTTTTGAGATTAATTTTTAAAAAGGCAACCTAAATAATATTATTTACTTTTAATTATCAAAATAAATTAAAATTATCCGAATAAAAATAAACGTTATTCAAGGGGAACAATAATTACATGGTGAAATTGAATACTTGGGTCGTTAGCAGTTATCTCCTCTGTATTTGATATTATTCAGTATTATGCTGATTAACATTACAATTAATGAAAAAATAGTTGAGTATAATCTGCAACGAATCCAGTGATAAAACAAGATTAATGAGAGTGACAGATGTTTTCAGTTGTACATTTAATTAATATTATTTATTGAGACTATTCGATAATCGACAAATACAGCAGGTATTTGATGATCGACTTAAGTAATACAAATTCGAATATTTACATAACCATTACCTAGTCTGAGTGTAGAAGATTAGCGAATATTAAAATATTAGACACAATAATTGTTAAGTCAGAAATTGTATGATACAAAATATAATAATATATTAGTATGGTTTTAAATAGTACTAACTTCATTCTAAATTCCAAGTGATGAATGTATTGATTTGTGAGATGATGTAATTATGTAATGATGTGTGTGTTTTTTTTTTTATTTAATTTATTTGTGTCTATGTAAAGTATACGATGAGTTGTTAAAATAATGCTTCGATTTTCGACTTCAGTGTCTTGTTTGATGGGAAAGTGAATCAAGTAGATACTATTTTAAAAATATCTTGAGCTGCTTACGGATTTTATTGACATTTTCGATTTTAGATTCTGAGCGGAGCAATGAATGTATTGATTTTACAATGATGTGTGTTTTATTTTTTTGATTTAATTATTAAATTTTTCATATTTGTGCCTGTCATCACCTTTTAGAACAGTAAAAATGCTTGGATTTTCTGCAACAGTATATTTTCTGATAGAAAAGCAAATCTAGTTGGTACTTTGTGGGGTCAAAAGTAAAAATTCCCAGTAGTTTTTCAAAGCACCGGAAAACACAAAATAAAAATTTAAGAAAAACAAGAATTTTTACGTTTTCGGTCTTCGACAGTCGATTTTGGTTTTTACAAAAATATTACCTTAGAAGCAATACATTTTCACTGAAAGTTTATATTACCATTTTCTAAAGATTAGATAATCTATACAGTATACAGGATAACATTTTTAAAATATTCAAAATTAATACATGGCTCCTGAAATATTTTTGCAAAAGTAGTTGAAAAATTTTAAAAAAAACATGGCACAATTTTTTTTTATAAGCATTTAAATTTCTATTTTTTACAACACTTACCAAATTTATAATTTAAAAATGATTTTTTAGTTGAAAATTTATAAAATATTCAACTTTTAAAGCTAAGGATTGAACATTTAAAACAGTTAGGTTATTCTGTAACCAATAAATCCCAAAAATAAAAAAATATAGTTTTTTTCATAGTCATTTTATAAATTACATAATAATTAATAAATAATAACGGTTTTGGTTATTTTGTTGTAATTTTATACTATAATTAATTCAACTTTCCGGTTACTGTATTAATAATAATTGTAACCTACTATACAGCAAATTGACACCCAATTGCCCACCATTTTTACATTGTTAATAAGAAACAAATAAACTTTAAATAGTTTTAATAATTTTAGTATAAGTGCCAGGTACATTTATGTCTTTCGTTTATAATAAATACAATCAATTTTCGATTAAATTCATGGAATGTATATAATATTATATTTTACTCTAATTTATCTCCTATGAAGTAACCTCTTTTTTTTTTAATATTTAGTTGTTTACTTTGTCATGTTAAGCCTTAAAGACAACGTGTGCATTGTACAGAATGCATTGTAGAATAGTCATTACAAAAACTAATCAAAACAATTGTTTCGTTACAACTACATAAAGACAATTGTATTTTAAAAATAAAAATGATAAAAATCTCTAATAACTGATCGTCGTAAAATATAATTTCTTAGATAAACTTATCAAAATTAAAACAAGATAATTTAATAGATATGTATTTAATGGGTTTTTAATAGGTAGGAATTTTTTGAGACAATGTAATTTATCTAATAGTCATATTATATAAAATAAGTGATAGTTAATTGAATAAAGATTGTTTTTATTAATTTATATAGTAAATTGAAATAATCAGAAAGTTTTTTCAATAAACAAATGTACACAATTCACTGGGATTAAATAAATTATTTTTATTTGAAGTTTTCACTAAAGAAATAAGCACAACACTATTTTACATTGTATTTTTATGTTTTGTTAAATTATCCATAATATTGTTAACAAAAAATAGAAAAATATAATATTTCGTTTTTGAAAATCAATGATCAAATATTACGTATTTACATATTTTTTCCGATCCTACAAAAGTTTACCCAACCACAGTTGTACCTGTTAGTATTAACATATGCTTTTCAGTTTTTCTTTGGGAAATCCTTTCTCTTATATTTATTCAAACTTGTAGTCATGATTTAAACTTTTTAGTTCTATTATCAGTTTAGTTTGTCGTTGATTATAAACATTTTTGGGTTCAATATTTTAATCAAATCTTTCTGAATATACTGTAGATTAAGAAACGGCAAAAATACATGAGTTATTTGAGAATAAAAAAAGAGAAATTATTTTCTTGTGGATTTATGTGCATGAACAAAATTATCTTAATAGGATAGCAATAATTTATTGTATTACATATCAATTTCGATATTTTATTTAACTTTATGGTTATAAGAAAAATTTAAATAATATAGGTATCTATAATAGTATAATATAAGTGCGTGGAACACATGATTATTAGCTCAAACATACATGACGCACATTTTTATCCACCATGATGTTTCGCAACAGGTCGAAGTGTATTATTTTCATCAACGAATTCAAAATAACGTGGTCATCTGTTAAAGATAACATCATCTTATTGCTTTTTACCATAATTTACTATGTTTTTATGTAGGTATTAACGCTACTATACGTACTATGTTTTTATCGTCAGTTATCAATTCCATTATATTAGGTATTGTATCTGTATTATAATTTAGATAAAAAAAGTTATGTATTTATTTTTACACTATTTTAAACTTAATTACAATCAACTTATGCATTTAAATATATGCGTACGTGCAGATGTTAAGTCATACCCTATGCCATTAAACACAGCTGTATAATAATAATAAACTGCGCTGATACTTACAAAATATTTTAATTCCGATATAAATCTACAAAAAGCATTTTTTTTAAATGTTTTCGTTTGTATTGATTTAATTGTATATCCCTCACTAGTAAATCACTGTTAATTTGTCTAAATTGTTTGTAGTTTAAATTAATAAACAATTCGTTCGTTGCTTTACCAACTTCAATTATTTCGTAGATTAATTATTAATTAAAATGACTCTTTAGATGGTTAGAATTTTTGTTTTCGAGACTACCGTGAACAATTTCCCTCCCAAATTTTGTATGTGGCAATATTGTGTTGCTGCGGAAAATTTCCTTTACAAATAAAGTTTTATATAGTTTTAAAACCAGAAGATTTATAATTGATTTAAAGTAATAATAATCGTAATAACTTAACACCATTACAATACGAGTTGAGTTCTCAACTTTATTTTTTTTCAATCTTGCGTAAGACGGCGTAATGTATAGGCAATATAGCTACATAGATGTTAAAGTGAATAAATTAAGGCTATAATAGTATGTGTGTTTATTGTGTCCTAATGTAGTTTTATAAATTATTTTGAATAAGCTCATACGAAAAGATTGTGTAAGACGATAGCATAATGACGCAGAATCATATTGGTCTTAATCCAAAAATAATTGTCATAGTCTAGAACAGCCACTCGTCTTGCAGCGTCTCTCTCCAACCTTTTATGTGGCCCAAACATATTATGCTCAAAATCAAAAATCACATACATTTTAAAATGATATTTAATTATTCTAATATTAATTATAATTTTCATTATCTATATGTACATTAAATCATAGATTTGTTTTCATTTTATATTATGTATTTATGTAGAAATGAAACCATAATTTTATTTTCATATTTTCTGATTCACCCTATCCTTTCATTAGTCACCTCGACAATACAATTATGTAGTGGTACGCTTATCGTAACTATAATATCAAGTATGTGGTCATAAAGTATAAAAAAAACTTGGGTTGAGTAGGTATGTACGATCAAGATTCTAGAATATTTTAGATTTTATTTGACTGAAATCGTTCGAGTACAGCGTGTGTATACAAGGCGATATCTCAAATGAAATTTTAATTACTTTTGACCGATAATAATAATTTAGTTAAAATAGGTGTATCTGTATGTCTTTATAATAATAATAATTGTCATTATATTCTTATCGGTGCGTGTAAGACACCGTAGGTGAGTGGGCATACCCGACTAACCACGTTATCTAACCACATTGCATGATAGTTCCATTCGGGTCGCTCGTAAGACAGCGGCGGGCGGCGGCAGTAGTAGTTGCACACAGTCTCCCGCCGCCGCCAGGTATTTGGTTTGGCATAAATTTCTCGTGCCACCCTGTGGCCCGCAGGACTAATGGTTGCCGTGGATTTATAAACACACACCAACATTTTGTATAATAAACGAGTATAGAGCGTGTACAATAAAGGGGTATCTCATAAGAGCCGTTTACTTTTGCTCGATAATAATATAAGTTAGTGTACCCATAGGGGCTATGTAGGTGGGTTCCTGGGTGCTGGGTTTGTTCCCAGTTCGTCGACATCCAATTCGTCGACACCCGGTTTTTCGACCAAAAAAAACCAAGGCTGGCAAGTTAATGATTTTTTTTTTAACTCAGTTAAGTTAATATGCACCCATAACAAAAAGTTAAATTAACTACAGGTTAACTCAGTTAAGTTAAAAGTTAATACAAACTTTTTGTTAACTTTTTATTAAGTTCAAAAAAAGTTAATTTGTTTATACAAAGCTAGCATACTTAATTTTTTTTCCAACCCAAAACTAAATTATAGACTATAGAGTGTTTATACTTTGTAGTTTGTACAGTATTTCCATATAAGTTAGATTCGAATGGTATACATTTTTAACTTAAAACAATTTACGATACATATTTTTAAACATGAAAAAGAAATAGACTGAAATAGTGAAATATAATTAAATTAAAAACAAAATAAATTAACATAACTTATTACTTAAAATGAAAAATTAACTTGTTAACTTCACGCCCATGCAAAAATAAGTTTAGTAAGTTAACAGTTAAGTTGATGACAAGCCAAAAGTAACTAGTTTAGTTAAAAAGTTAAAATTAAATTAACTTTTTAACTTAACTTTAACGTTTTAACTCGTTAATGCCCAGCCTTGAAAAAAACCCGTTTTTAATGGTTTTTAAAAAAATCCCTATTGAGACAATGATGATAATATTGGTTGCATGTTTTTTGGCTTAGTAACTTATACAACTATAAGGTATTATCTAGTATAGTTTCATTACTTCAGACATACGCTGTACTAAGTATAGTTTTTTACGCTATTACATCCAAAACATTTACACCATTCACGGTTCCAGACGTACTATTACGTTCTTGTATTTTATACTATTCTCATTTGACGGTATCCGCACAACTTTGCCCCTCATTGTTTTAAACATGAACAATTTAATCATAATATAAATCACATAGTAAAAAATAAAAATATTTTATTTCACGTAGAATACACAGGTTGCAGTGCACAAATAGTGTGGTAGTGAAAGGGCTAGTTATTTTATCGTTATACCTATCACAATATGATTATTGACATCGATCAATATAATATTATACATATATTAATAGGTAATAGTGTTATACCACTAACACGTTTTAAATTTTTAAATATGTTAGATGTATTATGTGTTAAAATAGTATAATTGTTATAGGATCAATCAGAGAAGACGACAAAATAAATATATTTAGTTTTGATGACTTCTGGGGACTCTACATGGCTGAAATTATTTTTATGTATGCTAAATCAGCTCTTAAATCATTTCTCCAGATTTACACATTACATTGTTTTGTACCACTGGTAAAAATGATAATTAATTCAGTTTACCTTGAATTCCGATGTTCTAACTATCAATAACAAACTGCTGTGGTCAGTGTTATAAAGGTAAATGTTAGTGACCATATCACTATAATTATAAGAACGGATGGTTAAAGCCTTTACTCACCCTTCTTTTGATGTGGGAGGGGGTCTTTTCACTAAGAGCACCCAATTACTTTATGAACGAGATCTCGTCGCTTACATGTGTACTAATACATCTTTAAATTAATAATAATTGTCATTGTAATATTATTATTATCGTGTATGTAAATAATTTATTACAACGGGTGCGGTGCGTATAAGACAGCGTATCCGCGAACCCTGGTATAGGGGTAACCACCCGACACCGTACTAACCGTCACTACCTACCACGTTACCGGCTAACAACAAGGCGCGATTTGTGGCGACGGGTAGTTTCGTTCGGGTCGCCCACGTAGGACAGCGGCGGCGGCGGCGGCAGGAGTAGCAGACGCACACCGTCTCCCAGTCTTTGGTTCGAATATTAATTTCTCGAGCCACCCGTTGGCCCGCAGGACCGGTGGGCCGCCGCCGATGCGAGCGCACACGCGCCCCAAAGTTTTCACGTGCCGCCGTAGTAGATTTTTAAGCACACAACATTTCGTATAATAAACGAGTGGTGTGCGGGTCCCCCGGGGTTTTTTCCCGGTCCAGGAGCCCCCCCAGCTGCCGCCACTGCCGTAGAGCTACCATACGGCGGGGCTCTGGCGGCGACCAGAATTTATTATGGGCCGACTGCTGACGGTCACGTACGTCGTTCCTGCCGCCGTATTATAACGCGTAAAAGTATTGTTGTACACACAGACGCCGGTCCTATATCGGAGTGCACCCACCCGCGACCCGCCATCCCACCCATACTCACCCTCACGCACGTCGGGTCGACTTTACCGACTGCCACGCGCGATTTTAATAATAATACAACATAATAATATAATATCTTCACTCGCCCGACGACTACGCCACCGCCGCCGCTGGTCGGCCTGTATTGTGCTCTGTGCGACGTGTTCGAGCAGCAGTATACTGTATAATATGGCTGAATTTTAACCGACATCCCGTTTCCGATATCACCGCCGACACCGCAGTTTTATATATTATTATAATAATACAATATCGTGTGTTATTGCGAACACCATACACCATACACCATGGTGGTCGATAAACGCTACAGAGCGTGTCGTATAATAATTTTGTAAAGAGACCGGCAGCACGTCGTTACGATACGATGTGGGCGACCACGTCTGTAACGATTTTTAAACGGGTAAACCCGTAAACGTATTATTATTATTATTATTATTATTATTATTGTTATTACGTCGAAGTGAAATATTATCAAAAATTAAGCTTAGAATATTATTCGCAAACCCTTTTTTAATCTATTATTTTTTATTTTATTATACGTGATATAGGGGTTTGGGGACGAGGGATTAAATTATTAGTATAATTATCGAGACTTCGTGAATGATTCGTCCGCGAGCAGCATGACGTGTCATCCTGCAGATCACAACTTTAGTTTTAATTTGTTCACTGTAGAGAGTTTTTTTTTCTAGATGAGCAGTTCAGACGTAAATTCAGTCTATAAGATAAAAAAAAAAACATTTTAACCATTAAGACTAACTCAGTTAACAATAGTATATTATGTATTAGTGTATTACTTACCTATTTCATACAGAAATATTCGTGTCCCGCTATCGTCCAAGCAGCACGTGTGTTACCTTTGTATCCGTTATCGCTTTATAGCTGTCGTTAGCACGTTATATAACATCAAGGTCGACACTTATCGCAGGTAATATGTAATTTTATATACACATATACCTATATCTTACTAAATTAATGAACAAAACAATTAAAACACCGTCGTCGTGCGGTGAATCAACTTCCAATTCAACCCAACATAAAATGTCTATACAAAACAAAATATCTAAACCTAAATCAAACATGCCACCTTCACCAAACCAATCTACCGAAAATCTTATCTCTGACACCTCAAAAAATATGGATAACAATCTACCACAACAAAACATTGCAACCCAAAAAAAAACTTTCGCAGAATCGTTAAATCCTAATCCTTTTCCAAAAAAAGATCAGGCCATTATATTTGATATAGAAAACGAAGAAATACAATTAAAAGATTACATTATCGAAATAGGAAAAATAACCAAACCAGAAAATATTATTTTCGTGTCCAAAATATCTAAAAAACGAATGTGTATCTTTTTATCGACAAAAGACCTAGCGAACAAACTAATTCAAGACAACGAAAATTTAGTTGTGCAAGGCCAAAATATTAAATTAAGAAAACTATACAATCCGGATAAAAGAATCATCCTTGCAAATGTATACCCCAATATACCACACGCAATAATAATAGAAGCACTTAAAGAACACAACATAACACCCACCAGTCCTATATCATTTCTACGTGCAGGTATTCACATCGAAGGTCTTACACACATACTTAGTTTTAGACGCCAAATGTATATATCTCCCGAAGACGAAAACAAAATACCTAGCTCTATACTGATCAACTTTGAAAACGCAAACTATAGGGTATTTCTGTCTAATGACGAATTAACCTGTTTTTTATGCAAAAAAATCGGACATACTTCAAACAATTGTCCCAAAGCAAATGAACTCAAACCCACTGATACAAACATTATTAGCCCACTGCCAAATTCCCAAACACAGATAGAGTTAGATGAAACTGAACCTAAAACACCCATACATCTAGAGTCGGAAATTGATTTTTATGAACCAATGGACCAGTCTCAAACCGATGATAAAGTTCAACAAATTGAGACAAAACCACCTCCAAATACTAAAAGATCAGCCTCAACACAATCGCCCACATTGTCGGCCTCAACAATATCAAACAAGGTGACCCCCGCACCAAATCAAACCAAAACCAAAACACAGAAAACTAACCCTACAAAAAAAACAAAATTAACTCCCGCGACTGAAAACTTCGTAGAAAACATTGATACACATTTATTACCAATTAAAAGTTTTTTTGACAATAATAAGGAATTGCCAATTAATTACCCACAATTCAGAGATATAATCGAAAAGGTACAAATCAATCCAGATCCAGATTTTATATTTGAACAGTACAACATTTCATTAAAAGCCATGATAGATTTAATTGAAAAAGTCAGACCTAAACTTCAATCTAATAGTAGTAAAATACGTTTTACTCGTCTGCACAACGAACTATTCAACAAATATCTAGACAAACAGCTGAAGCCAAACACACAAAACTAAAACAACCCACAAAAAATTGTCAAAAAATTAAAAATGAATAGTAAAAATACATTTAATAATTTTTCAACAAACAACTCAAATATTAACATCCTTCAATGGAATGTAAATGGTTTCTACAATAGACTCAACGAAATCCAAATTTTAATCAACACACAAAACATCAATATTATTTGCTTACAAGAAACCAACTTCACACATAAGTCATTGCCTAACATCAAAGGCTACCAAGCCTTTACCAAAAATCGAAACGACTGCAGCAGGGCCAGTGGGGGAGTTGCCATTTTTACGGACACTTCGTACCCAGCACAAGAAATACCAATAATATCCCAACTGGAAGTAATTGCAATCAGATTAAAAACCAAAGAAAATGTAACAATATGTAACATCTATTTACCTAACCTCACTAATTTCAACCTAAATGATATCCAAGATATAATAAATCAACTTCCTACACCTTTTTTTTTACTTGGCGACTTTAATAGCCATAACATTCTGTGGGGCTCTCAACACACCGATACCAGAGGTCGTATCATTGAAACAATTCTAGATAACCCCAATATTATGTTATTAAATGATGGAAATGACACACACTTTACCACAGCTTCAGGCAATACATCTGCAATCGACCTATCTCTATCGTCTACGTCAATAGGCTGCAATTCCGAATGGAAAGTAATACCAGCAATATATAGTAGCGATCACTGGCCCATCATTATCAACATTAAATATCGAAATATCGCGGAACACTACGAGCTCCCCCCAAAATGGAATCTTAAAAGCCCAAATTGGGAATTGTACACTCAATTAACCGACTACGAATTAGATAAATTATATATACCAGAAAATGAAGATGCTGAAGTAACACTTGAAACTCTCGAAAATATTATATTAACCTCAGCCTCCAAATCAATAAGAATTACTCGATACAAAGGGAAAAAACCCGCGGTCCCTTGGTGGAACGAAGCTTGTGACATATCTATTAGGAACAAAAAAAAAGCCTATAACAAATTCAAAAAAACCAAAAATATATTCGACTTAATTGATTTTAAAAAACTCAGAGCTATAGCCAAACGAACCATTATTGATAGCAAAAAACTAGCTTGGCAGCACTTTACGAAAACATTAACAACCACTACTTCCCCATCTGAAGTTTGGGGAAAAATTAAAGCAATGAAAAATATACCAGTATACAAAAACATAAAATTTTTACAAACTGATACTCAAAATTTAACGGCATCTATAGACATAGCAAATGAACTTGGTCGTAAGTTCGAAGAAAATAGCAATAATTCATCACTAGACCCACTTTTCCTAGAACATAAAAAAGACAATGAGGATTACAATATATTTAAAACACCGCAAGCGATCTCACTCATAGATGAAGACCTAAGATCATTAAATGATGAAATTACTATTAGCGAAATAATGTTAAGTTTCAATAAATCCAAAAGCAAGAGTTGTGGTCCCGACAATATCCCTATAGACTTCATACGACACTTACCTACCCAAGGAATAAACTTAATATTAAAAATATTCAATAACCTCTATCTTACCAACAAATTCCCCAAACAATGGAAGAAAGCAACAATAATCCCTATCCCAAAATCGTCAAACAATCAACATACCACCGAAGGTTACCGGCCTATATCGCTCCTCTGTGCATTAAGTAAATTGTTAGAAAGAATAATAAATAACAGACTCAGTTGGTACCTTGAAAAAAAAAATCTACTTGGGGAAAAACAATTCGGTTTCCGGAAACAAAGAAGTACCTACGATTGTCTAACCAACATCGAAACTGAAATTCGCGACACATTCACTACAAAACAAAGTATGGTACTTATATGTCTCGACATATGCAAAGCCTACGATACCGTATGGCGATACAAGGTACTCAAAACTCTATACCACTGGGGGATCCACGGCAACATCCATGCATATCTTCAACATTTCCTATCAGATAGATCATTCATTGTAAAAGTCAACAACACACTCTCAGATGAATTCACTCTAGTCAATGGAGTGGTGCAAGGTTCCCCCATTAGTGTTACACTTTTCTTAATTGCTATTAATGAAGTTACTAAAATAATAAAACTGCCCACACAAATCAATATATTTGCCGATGATTTAAATTTACACTGCAAAGGCAAAAATAATAAATCCATTTTAGAAAACATCCAGCTTAGTGTAGATACAATAAATGATTGGAGCAAAATAAATGGTTTCAGATTTTCACCAACTAAATCCAAATGCATAGTTTTCTCTAAGAAAACAAAAAAAGCGCCCAAACCAGAAATTAAACTCAACAATGTAATTATACCCATAGTCAATGACATCAAAATTCTTGGAATGATTTTCGACAAAAACCTGAACTGGAACAAGCATTTTTCATTCTTAAAAACAAATACTTCCAAGTCCACCAACATAATTAAACTACTAGCGAACAACAAATGGGGTGCTCAAAACAAAATCCTTCACAATGTTTACAAAACACTGATTAGAGCTAAAATAGAATACGGTGCTATCATATACGGCAGTGCAAAAACAACAAGCCTAGAAAAACTCGAGACAATTCAAAACAACAATCTACGCCTAATAACAGGTGCATTTAAAAGCAGCCCGATCAAAAGTCTTCTTTGCATTACTGGGGAGATATCCCTAGAAAAAAGACGCAAATTACTCGAACTACAATACGCATTCAAAATAGCCTCACATCCAAACAACCCGACCTATAATTCCATATTTGACAAAAGAAACAACAACGCATATTATCTAGAGACCAACACAAGCAAACCAATTGGCAAACGGATAGAAAACTTTTTTAATGCCCATAGTATAAACCCAAAACATATAATAAAATCCGAATTTCCGATAAAACCCCCTTGGAGACCAAATAATTTTGAAATCGATCTTAGCTTTGCTGAAAGCAACAAAGGAAACACCGCCCCTCAGATTTTTAGGAATCTTTTTAAAGAAAAAACACAAAATAAAGATGATGTATTAGTTTTTACGGATGCATCCAAAACCGAAAACAGCATTGCATTTGCAATAATAATCAATGGTTCAGCACACAAATTCAGATTACCTGCTCTAAACAGCATATTCACCGCAGAAGCCTTAGCGATCCAAAAAGCAATCCATATAATCAAGGAAATGCCTAACAACACCTTCAATATACTAACTGACTCTCTGAGTACACTATTAAGTATCCAAAACCCCATTAAAAATAATGAAATAGCTAATAATATTACCAATCTTCTCAACAGCACTAACAAACTTATAACACTAACATGGATTCCTAGCCATACCGGAATTGAAGGGAATGAAAGAGCAGACATGATGGCAAAACAAGCAACCAGTGACCAAACCATTGAAGTATTGTACTCACTTTCCAAAGATGACCTTAAAAGAGAAGCCAAACATTTCATAACAAACTTATGGCGTAAGGAATGGCATTTACTGAGGGACAACAAGTTAAGAGAAATTAAACCCACCACCGATAGATGGATTAACCCAACAAATTTAACAAGACAACAAGAAGTAATTTTAACCCGCTTAAGGATTGGACACACCTGGCATACCCACAAACACCTCATGGACAAAACAGACCTAGAACCATGCATCACCTGCGGATCCGAAATCTCCATCAAACATCTGCTACTAGAATGCCGCCAATTTAATGAAGAAAGAACCAAACACAACATTCCCAGCAGTCTCTCCGTATGTCTCAACAATGAACCCCTAAATATCAACAGAACACTTAGTTTTATAAGAGACACTAATTTACATAAAACCTTGTAACCAAAAATCTAAATTATTTTTATTCTTTTCCTTTGTTATAATTTACTACATATTTTTAAGTATTTACCTATAATGTATTAATCAGTTTGTTAAAATTAATCGCGGCCAATGACCTATGCAGTCGAGGCCTTGTTCCTTATAATAAAAAAAAAAAAAAAATTCATAGTGGATTTGTAAAATAAACCGATTATTTAATATCAGTTGTTATGTCATATACACAATACACAAACAATCTCACCAAAGCACAAATCAATGTCTTTTATGTATACACTTATTTTACAGATAGGCACGTCATATGTTCTGAATACTATTTTTAAAACTACCTACTAGTTTTGTTTTTTTTTTTTTATTGTCATTATGAAATAATAAATAATAAAACATTGAAACCATTGAAAAAGGTTGAAACTATTTAAATTGTATTAAGTTCAAATTTTAACGTTAATTTACATGTTAATGTAATTTTTCTTTCTTATTTAAGTAATTACCTATTTTAATTGTATTGTTTATATTATATTATGATATGTTTTAGTACATGCATAGTGCATACTACCTACCTACCATTGTTTTATTGCTTTGGTATAATAATTAAATGTATATACTGTACAGGACTTCTGGTGTATACAACTATAATTAAGTATATTACTTCCGTCTTCTACAAGAGTATAATTTCTATTATTTGGTTTTCATATTTTTTTAAACGAATCGTAGGAACATCTTATTTGGTATTAGTTTTCGTCTCACACCAGTATACGAATAGTTTGAAATAATATGATTTTAGTTAAACTGACATATCGAGAGATTTTTCCAAACGATTATCTCCAGTATTTCATTGCAGTGGTGCCACCCTATCACCCCTATTTTCCAATTCTATTTTATGGTGATTCTTATGAAAATAACATTTTTAATATAACTGATAACCTGTACCTATCTAACACTTGAGACATTTTTTTTTTTATAAAGGTTGGTATAATGTATTATAAATTCAATGGTTTTGAGCTCTATATATTATATTCTTGTAATAATATTGATGAACATTAAATTGTTTCACGCGGACAACCTAAAGTTAGCAAATATGTATATTGATTTGTTTATAAATGATTAATGTATTTTTGTGTAGAAATAGAATTCAAAATGTTTAGTTCAAGTGGTGGCTATAAGTTAACGCAAGTGAAGCTTCAAAAATAAGGAGATTCGTAGTGACCAAATAATAAAAACAAATTGTCAGTAGTATTTCTAGTATTATTAAGTTTGTATGACTGTACATATTATACGGAGAATTATACATCGCTGGAAAATATAATTTAAACGATCTTCCACAAAATACTACAAAAACCCTACAATAGTTTTATATTAACGTGGTGGTCACTCTGACGATCCACCTTTTCCGTAATTCAAAATAGGCCTCTCTATATCTGTGCTCTATATCTTACTCTATAGTTCACTTTAGATGTGCATCATTGTTTTCCGGTTGAATATGAAAACATTTCTGTGCTGTATCGTTGTTTATGTTTGTTTCGATGATAACTCCCTCTATCTATTGAAGTTTAATTTTGTAACCCACAAATAACATTACAGCATACCTATTATTATGTTCTATGTTTAATGTTTATATTAGAAGGACGTCAGCGCACCATAATATTTTGTTTTCTCTCTCTAACCCACGTACAGCAAAGCAAATTTATGTTTAGTAGAACCAACCCTATGTTGTTAATTTTAATATAAGACTGAATTCACCAATTATAAAACTTTAAGCTAAGAACATTACCCGTGGCGTTACCTTGGATTTTTAGGATGTTTTAATTTTTATACAATTTATAAGCATTTTTAAATTATTATAAATTAGACGTTCATAATTTACAAAACAATTAAAATATCATAAAGTTGCACAGGTAATGTTCTTACTTGACTTAAAGTTCGATAATAAGCGAATTATCTCTAATATTAAAAGTAATAACTAATACTGGTTCTTCTAGTCATAAATTTGGTATGTTTCACATGGGACAGAGAGAGAAAACAAATAGTACGCTGTCATCCTATTGAGTTTAATTTTTTATTACCAGATCTACCACAATACGTGAGAGTAGTAAGCAATATAAATAATGATTAGTAAAAATAAACAAAATATAAGTGTCAAATAATAAAGAATCCTACTGAAGGAACTTCGATTATTACATAGAAATCAAAAAATACGTTTTTATCTTTTTTTTTTATTTATTTAGTTTCTAAAAATGTACTCATAACATACTTAAGTATATTTGTTAGTAACTTTTAGAACATAATTAATTTAGCAGTATTCAGAAATATATAACGATAGATTATAATAATCAATTAATTGTTTAATATATATAAATGTACCTCTGTTATATATCTATTGGTGCATACGACGGTAATATTTGAATATTAAACTTTCTTTTATTTAAATAATAACTGTTTGAAAAAATAGAAGAGATAAAGTGACTGAGGGTTTTATTGGCATATTGTATTGTGAGTTATAATTCACCAGCAGAACCCAAACTTTAATTCTGTCAACAGCGGCCCGTAGTCCGTTATTGTTACTCAAAATGTATTGTTTATTTTCATTTTGATTTAATCCGTATACATATAGTCGTACACTGAAAAATGTCGTGGTTATTTTTTTTAAAGAGTTCTGCGATTAAATTTACTTAATCAACTCTCCGAATTTTTTGATACCACTTTTGTTCTGGGAAAGCAAATAATTTAATCAATATCTGTTTATGTATTATATAAGTGTGTCCAAATATTTGTTCTGGAAAATACCTTCAATTTACATCGGTGTTTTTTTTTCATAAAGCTGTGCATATTCTGTGGAAATTTCAAATTCATAAAATTAAAATAAAAACCTGCCTTTTGTTCCCACGCACACAATATTTTCAACATTTTAAAATATGTCTCCAAAACGTGTATTGTATCATCTTCACTGTATGGAAATTAAAGACAGGAATCCAAAAAAAAAAAAATCAAATGCTAAAATATGTGCTACTGCACACACCTCAAATGTATGCCTCACATGAAATAGATACCTAGTACCTAACGATGGAAATATTGATAATTCTCTTATTTCAGAGATACATCTTAGACTGTACTTGCAGTGCATATTAAGTATATTTCTATAGCATAAAGTATTTAGCTGGAAGAAAAAAAGTATCGTTGCAGAATATTTATAGAGACATAGTCCAAGATTTCAATAACGTTTGATAACTAGTGAAACTAAAAGAAACACTATCACGCACGTCGCACACGGTGCGCACTTCATTATGATCAACAGTGATAAGTCGGTACATGTAAGTTATTATAATGTACACGAAAATATCTTAGTACTACTGGAGCACACGATAATCCCACAAAAGCTATCAGCTAAGCACTCGGGTATGCACCTCGAATCCAGATTGAATTGGAAACAACTATTACGCCAAACATTATTGTAGATTAAGTAAAAAGACGTGCAAGTTGTACTGGCTGTAGTCGGAAGCCATTCCACAATAGATCTTAAAAACAAACTCCTCCTATACGTAGCTATCATCAAACTAATTTAGACTTGTGGCATACATTGTTGGGTTGTACCCAGGGGTAAATAAAAACCGTTTACGGAGAAAACTAAAAATTTGGCCCAAATATTGGGCTATACTGCGGCAAACAAGAGAGTATCCCATCGCCCGACGAAAACTCGTCCGATTCCGCGAATCTCCACGTATTCGACATACACTAATGGCACAAAGTGGGGGAACGCCCACAGTGTGCATGTGCAAAACGAGGATACTCTCTCGTGGGCAGGAGTATAGTAATAAAATTCAAAAATAATATTTTTGATATAAAATTCTGTTTGGAATTTCTTCCCTTTATTTTGTTTATTAATTCCTTACATTATACAATTAATATTAAAAAGATTAATACATAGGTAGGCACTTTCATTAAATCAACCATAATTTATCAAAGCGGCCAACATTTTCAGCGGCCCTAGAGAGTTTTCTCTGTTTATGCCAGCTAATCCAAAATCTTACTATATTCTTACTATTCGTATTTGCCTGTTATACTTACTTTTTTTAATTGTAATATTCTTTTATTTAGACAGAGTCAAAATAAAATAATAAAGTAATAATAGTATAATAAAAAAAAATCGGGTAAGTGGATATCGCTCTGCTCTACAGTAGGTTACAAGTGGAAGTGAGTCATTGTATAATGGATTGTATTAAACTTGAATTCAATGATATAATATCATTGTACAAGGACGTTTTCTGAACGGAGACGGTTTGTCAGTCTGAATATTTTATATTTTTATTATTTATTATATTTTCATGTAAGTTTAATTAATATTATAATATAATTATTTTATATTTGTTTCTATGGTGATCAACAAAGTGTTAGAAATTAAAATCCCATTATTAGCGGTTTTTCATAATTTTTCGTTGGTTTTTCCAGTAGCATTAAATAACTATTGATAAAATCGAAAAATGACCTCTTAAAAGTACCACCTTGATCAAATTTGGTGAAAGATAAGGTACTATATGTAGAAATCGAAGAACTCCTTCTGGTAGAAATTTTGTATACAGGATATAAAAAATAAAAAAATGAACATCATTAAATTTAAAACTTATATACTTAATTTTAACACTATAGCTTAAACCACTATACTATACTAATATTCTGTTAATTTGATTTTTTGTTGATATCACTATAGAAATTATAATATAACCATGAGAGAATATAAAATAAAATATATAGGGTGCACGTACGTTATTCAATTTATTACTTCATTAGAAAAGGGGATGGCAGTAAAGCAATAAATGACTTGGAGGCTCGTCCAGCATTAATATAAGCTGTGTGGTACTGGGAAGTCATTCATACTTTTATAGTTAAATTCTTTAGTTGTAGGTACCTACGTAACATCGGTCGTATTGGTTTTCTGTGTATTTTATTTTAGGACAGATATTATTATTGTTAAATATTATTAATTTTAAATTACATATATAGCAATATCTATTTTGAGGTACATATTAGTATTACGTATACCACTATACTTACAATATAACTTATAAGTACACATATTTTCGTTTTAAGTGTATATTAAAAATTATAATAATTTATATCATTATAATATTATATTTTTATAACCTTGATATGGTACTCACTAATTTACTACATGATTGGCGATTTTACATCGTTTAAGTCCTTTAGGGATTTAAAATCGTTATTTAAAATTCAAACACTATATCCTCGATTGAACATCCATTAAACGACTCGTTTTTGTCAACCTAGACTACGTTAATATGCTGTTTCACTTCTAAGACAGTTGTAAATCCCCATGTCTAAATTTCTTATTTACAAAACTAAATATATATACGATAATTAATTAAGTATAATTCTATAGTTCTATGTATTGAAAAAGGGTTCTGATGAGTTATTTTGTTGGGTTTCTATGAAGTATAGAAATTTATTATTCTGATTAAAACTTGTTGTGAATAATTTTAATTGTTTTATTATATTTAAAATGTAATTCAGTGTGATTTTTAGTTTAATTATATTACCATAAGTCATAACATTAGTATTCATCAATTAAAATATCAGATTGTTTTTGTAAAATGGGAACCAGTAATTTCGAAAGGTTTTTAAGTGATACTGAAAATAGAGACGATATATTTAAAATATACCAAATAAATAAATCTAGTAAGACAAATGATAGTTTAGGAATTCATTTAATCCGTAAAAATAGAAAATGTATTTGTGTTGTTATTTATTTTATCGTCTCTACATTTCATATACCTACTATTGTTATTTGGATGGACATTTAGTTTTGGACGTTTCTTCAAACTTTTTACACGTCGTTATTTAAGAAGAATCAATATTTATTAATTTAAAATATTGATAAAATAACTCACCGTTAAAAAACTTTAATTAAATTATCTATTTTGAATACAACATTAGGTAATACTTAAAAATAATCACAAAGTAAATACTCTTCTATATTTTTTATGATTTCGTCGGTTTTCCCATAGCCAAGTAAAGCTGTTAAAAACAAATTTGAAAATGGACGGGTCAAACAAATGTTATCAATGACCAATATTACCTATACCTATCTGTGAAGCGATACATATTGTGAAGTTCCATCATTTCGTTTTGGTAACCATAGAATAAAAAAAAAATATTAATTCACAAGGCATGTTACACATTAAGGCATTTTTTCTTACTTCTATATTATATTATATATTTAATATTCCAAATACAGAATAGTTTGCGTCAATTAACCTCTTTTTGTGTTTATTTTACTCAAAATCGTATCTTATATTTTAAAATATTTCAAACATCGATTAAATGTTTTCGGAGGAATTTATTTATTTTTATATTGTATTGTTTTTATTTTATTTGTGTCAATTTAAAATATGCAAAATGATAATGTATTTTAAAATATAAGTAAAGTATTTTTATTTTATAATTAATTCCAAATAAAAATTTTACTGGAAATTACAATAACTAGTTTTATAAAAACATAATTTTTTCTCTTACACTTTTAATCATCTGCATCTGCGTGCATAGTTAATTAATTTACGATAATTTCAAGCTAGGTATATAATTTGTTATAATAATACATGTATAACTCATATTATAAATCTTTATTGCATTACATTTTCAATTATGTAGTTATTAATACATTAATTAATTTCGTAAAGAAACATATTAATATTCAAACATATTAGATTAAAAAAAAAACTTTTTAGTAACCAACTATTTGCAAATAATTCGATGACATATTATGAATAAAAAGTATACAGCAGCATATTTCAGAAACCTGCAAATACTGTAGTTTAATTACTAATATAATTGGAAATTAGTAAAATTAGAGTACTAAATATATTTAAATTGTCAAGTATACATATTTCTTTAAATAATTTAAGACAAAAGTAAAATGTATTATACTGTTAGTGACATTCCTAAATTACCACGTTTTTTTTTAGTTTCAAGAGATACTGAACTTGATTCATTACTATTCATTAAATTTAAAAATTATGTCTTAAATCAAGATTTAGAAGGTAAAATATTTTGTTTTAAAAATTATACTATTATATTTGAAGGGTATAAATGTATTAAAATGTAAATGACTATTGTATTAAAATAATGTAAATATGCGTAGTTAGATAATAAGACATTAATAACTATAGTTCCTGTTTCTGAGAGAACAGACAGCATAAAATACCTTCTTTTTTTGGCTTAATAAAGTCTTAACGTATTTAAGTAAAATATAGTCTTTAAGACAAAGTCATAGTCTTATATTATAACCTAATATACCTAATTATAATAAAACAAAATCTAATTTAAGAGAAATGTTAGCATTATCTTAGGATAATTCAAATTTTGACATACATTACATGATAAATCGTTATAATTTCTTTCTTACCATCATGACGTGGACTGTGGTATAGTGTTCTACGTACCATGGTATCTTAAAATATCAATATTTTAGTTGCTCAAGAGTCTGTGGATAAGATATAACTGAAACTTTTAGAAGACGAAGTTTTTATTATTTTATTCGTTAATGCTCTTAAAAATGTGGGCGGTTCATTTCGAAATAAAGCATGAGAATTCAATCGTGATCAATATACTTTTTACGTCTGTTATAAATGTTACGCTGAAATAATTTTCCATGATAATAGTATTTCCGTATTATATACATATAATATAAATTAAATCATCCGTTTTAACCGGCTTTATATAAAATTTATATTTATTGAATCATCAATTATGTAAGAATTTCAATTTATATTAATTGACAGACGCTAAAATATTATAGTTGTTTTTGTTCGTAAGTATTCACTCGTGCTTAGAAAATTCTCTTTAACTATGATAGACCCTTTAACTTATTTAATTTTGACCCTCGTGAGATATTTATCAGACTGAGTGTCAAAAAGAATGTACAGCGTGTTCTGGAAAAAATAATTATATTTTTTACATAGTTAGTATTTATTTGATCATGTTTTTTTTTAAAGTTTGCCACTGAAATTTTTCGAGATCTTATATAATATCAACAATAGGTAGAGGTAACCTCATATCAATGGTTCTCGTGTAACTATCATACGTACAAGAATATTATAATGTTTAAGATCAAAAATCTTATTTTTTTTTAGGATTTCGTAGTATAAATTAATATAATATATAAATATAATTTTTTTATTAAGAATCATTTTATTTTTAACGATTTTAATTATTTATTTAATTAGTTTATGATTTAGAAAATCGTCTGAATTCAATATATATAATCATCATTATAATTTTCAGTTTCAAACATTATTACCACAATATTATGATTTTCATTTAGGGTTGTAATCGGCCGATATTTCACATCTATATACTTAAAAAGCCGGTATTTTCAAAAGTAATAATTGTAAAATTATAAAATTCCGGTATTAATATTTTATCATTTTTAAGAATTTTTTGAAATTAGTTATCAGATATTGCTGTCAATAAATCGTATAATCTTAATGACTTCAGACGTCTATCGTCAACTTTGACATTTTTATAAGTAGTATGATTAGTATGTACCTACTATGCTTTGGCGGAAAATGAGGACCTTTTTTTTTTGGTACACATGGGCCGGTATTTTCCAAATTAAAAGTTTTCAACCCTATTTTTATTGGTTCTTGAATATTTAAGCTAAATAATCATTAGTTTTTTAAAATATTTTATCTCAGGAATGTTGTTTTAATTGTTAACACATATTTTATGGTTTAATCACACATCTTTAAAATAGTTTTGAATGTTTAATTTTTCGATTTTGACAGCTTCATAGTTCATACCAATAATGTATATTGTATTCATGGACATATTATGAAAGAAGTTCGTCGCCGTTCAAATATTCCACTGAAATTCATTTCGATTATAGTACCATTATTATTAATGTTTTTAGTTTTATTTTAAACATAACATTATGATAAAATATAATTTACAGATTTTTAGATTCTGAGCGGAGCGATGAATGTATTGGTTTTACAATGATGTATGTTTTTATATTTTAGATTCTGAGTGAAACGATGAATGTATTGATTTTACAATGATGTGTGTTTTTTTATTTTTTTTTTTATTTTTTTTTTTATTTTTTTATTTTTTTTTTAATTTTTTTATTTTTTTTGTGTCTGTCATCACGTTTTAGGACAGTAAAAGTGCTTGGATTTCTTCATCAGTAGCTTTTCTGATAGGAAAGTGAATCTAGTTGGTACTTTGGGGGGTCAAAAGTATAAATTTCTCAGTAGTTTTCACAAGCGCCGGGAAAAACAACATAAAAATTAAGGAAAAACGGGAATTTTTACGCAAAATTGGTTTTCCAAAAAATCGATTTTGGTTTTTGGTGTAACTCTGAAACAAATGAACGTATATACATGAAATTTTCACTGGTTGTTTATATTTGCATTTTCTATACACGAAAACATTTCCAAAATATTTTGATTTATTTTGAACTGTTTAGGGACATTTTCATTTTCCATTTTTTTTTAGTTTTTTTTCTAAAAATATCAATAAAATTTTATTTGTTGGTTGCGAAAGCTTGAAAATTTAATAGAAGGCTCCTAATATATTGTTTCAAAGGCAGATGAAAAATATTAAAAATCCTTAGTCACAATTTTTTTTTATAAGCATTTAAAATTCAAAAATTGACAAAATATGGGAAAATCACGAAAATTAGCAAATTATTTAGAGTTAAGAATTCGTAAAAATTTTTCTTTTTAAATCTAAGATTTGAAAATTAAACACAAGATTCCTTATAAGTTTGTCTACCTTTATCAAAAGAAAAATGTCTATAAGAAAGTCAAATTAAATTTTTATGAGCGTTTGAAATTCAAATTTTTACAACATTGAATATTCACTCGATTTCCCATGTAGCGATTTCCTAATTTTGTTGTAATTCAAAAACGAATAACTGTAGATACATGAAAATTTCACTGAATGTTTATATTAGCATTTCCTATACACCATACAATTTTGAAAATATTTTGACTCTTTTTGAGCTGTTTATGGACATTTACAGCTTTCAATTTTTTTTAGTTTTTTTTTCTATAAATATCAATAAAGTTTTATCTGTTGGGCCAAAAAGTGTAAAAATTTAATTCAAGACTCCTGATATATTGTTACAATATCATTTGAAAAATATTAAAAATACATAGGCACGATTTTTTTTATAAGCATTTAAAGTTGGAATTTTGACAAAATTTATCAAAATCTCGAAAATTATCAATCGTTGGAATTAAAAAATTATAAAATGTTCAGTTTTTATAACTAAGAGTTGAAAATTTAAAACAAAGATTCTCTTAAATAATTCATACTGTAACCAAAAAATCTAAAAAATATATAAACACACTTATTTTTTACAGACATTTTAATTTCAAATTTAGACAAAATTTCATATTTAAACCAAGAATTACGATTTTAGTTATTTTGTTGTGATTGAATAATATTATTCGGGGGAACTTGAAACTTCTAAAGTTTACTATTATATATGTATGATAGTATCACGGTTTTTGTTGATGTATAACGCGTTATAAGTACCTAATGGATATTTTGATATGATTAATTTGGAATTTATTATAGGTACCCATTATAGGTCAATTTTTTGTTTAATACCATAGATATGTATATAATACCTATGTCTTATACATAGACTGACATACCGTCTCCACTCAGAATCGTTTTTCTTATACAATGATATTATATCGTTGAATTCAAATTTAATATCATCCATTATACAGTAACCCCCTTGTAACCTACTGTACAGCAGAGCGACACCCACTTGCCCACCTTTTTTATATTTTTATTTATATTTTTATTTATATTTTTGTGTCTGTCATCACGTTTTGGGACAGTAAAAGTGCTTCGATTTTCTTCAATAGTACCTTTTCTGATAGGAAAGTGAATCTAGTTGGTACTTTGGGGGGGTCAAAAGTAAACATTTTCCAGTAGTTTTCACAAGCGCCGGGAAAAACAACATAAAAATTAAGGAAAAACGGGAATTTTTACGCAAAATCGATTTTCCAAAAAATCGAATTTGGTTTTTGGTGTAACTTTAAAACAAATGACCGTAGATACATGACATTTTCACTGGTTGTTTATATTTGCATTTTCTATACACGATAACATTTTCAAAATATTTTGATTTATTTTGAACTGTTTAGGGACATTTTCATTTTTCATTTTTTTTTAGTTTTTTTTCTAGAAATATCAATAAAATTGTATTTGTTGGTTGCGAAAGCTTGAAAATTTAATAGAAGGCTCCTAATATGTTGTTTCAAAGGCAGATGAAAAATATTAAAAATCCTTAGTCACAATTTTTTTTATAAGCATTTAAAGTTCAAAAATTGACAAAATATGGAAAAATCACGAAAATTAGCAAATTATTTTGAGTTAAGAATTCGTAAAAATTTTTCTTTTTAAATCTAAGATTTGAAAATGAAACACAAGATTCTTTATAAGATTATCTACCTTTATCAATAAAAAAATCTCTACCGGACAGTCAAATTAAATTTTTATGAGCGTTTGAAATTCAAATTTTTACAACATTGGATTTTCACTCGATTTCTCATGTAGCGATTTCCTTATTTTGTAGTTAAAAAATTATAAAATGTTCAGTTTTTATAACTAAGAGTTGAAAATTTAAAACAAAGATTCTCTTAAATAATTCATACTGTAACCAAAAAATCTAAAAAATATATAAACACACTTATTTTTTACAGACATTTTAATTTCAAATTTAGACAAAATTTCATATTTAAACCAAGAATTACGATTTTAGTTATTTTGTTGTGATTGTATAATATTATTCGTGGGTACTTGAAATTTCTAAAGTAATCTACTATATATATCTATGATAGTATCAGGGTTTGTTGTTGGTGTATAACGCGTTATAAGTACCTAATGGATATTGGATATGATTAATTTGGAATTCATTATAGGTCAATTTTTTTTAATACCATAGATATGTATATAATATGTCTTATACCTAGAAGGACATACCGTCTCCGCTCAGAATCGTTTTTCTTATACAATGATATTATATCATTGAATTCAAATTTAATACCATCCATTATACAATGACCCACTTGTAACCTACTGTACAGCAGAGCGACACCCACTTGCCAACCTTTTTTAACAATTAATCTATTAATGGAAACAAAAAACCATTCTGAATGTTTCTTGGTTCTCTATATACAGGGTGTCCCGTGAGGATTTACTCATTAGCCGTAGAGGGGGACTCGCCGCCCGGACAAAAACCAGTTTATTGACGTTTTACTAATAAACTAAAAAAATTATTAAAAATCATGAGATTAATGAAAATAAAATGTCAAAAGCTCAAAATGTTCACAAAAATATACTCTATAGAATGGCTATCTTCAATTTTTTCAAAAATAAAAAAATAATTTTTTTAACTTTTTTACTAAAAAATTTAATTTAATAAAAAAATAAAATATTTGTAGTACTTACCTCTGCGAGTCTTAATAAAAAAACATAATTACGATATCTCCATTATTTCAGGAGATATCACAATGAGTAAATCCTCACGGGACACCCTGTATACCTCCCCATTACTGATATAAAGTTTTTGTTATTCTGATAATGTGGGTGGTTAAATTTAATAGAGTAGTTATATATTATAACTGTTATACATTTAAAAACGAAATTAAACTCAATTTGGATAATATTTGGGTACCTATAGACTGCTATCTATATACAATATGAATATATGATTCACCAAGCATGCTCATCCATTTTGACTTTTTGTACTACAAACTTACAAACTTCTGTTTTTCAAACGAGAGCTCCCCTTTGAACTATAAATTATTTAGTGAATACATTGTTGAAAATTTTGATGTACCTAACAAAATTCAAAATTCGAATGAGTTTTTCTGAGTTACTTATTAAAATGTTTGTACTTATAAGGATAATAGGCCTTAAAAATGGTTTTACAATAATATGAAATATACGTAACATTTTAACTAGTATTTATTATTATACTTGGGTAATTTTTAAAAAATTATTAATGTTGATGGATTAATATTAATGACTACAATTTTCAAATCACCATAGCCCCTATTATATATTACAAATCCATTACCGTGGATCTTTCATCCTTAGGACACAAAGTTAAATAACACAAAAACTACAAGTACGAATTTTGATTCTATTTCATCAAATATCCATTGATTAATTTATAGTTGAAAAGGGTATCTCCACAGGTTCAAAAATTGTAAAATACAAAAACCTAGGCATAATACAATAAATGCTTATTCTCCTAGACAAAACATTTCGTTACAATTATTTACGGAAGAACTACTTAAAAATTATAAAATTATGTTTTTATTTTGAGAATTTAAAAAGAAATATATTTTAGTGTCAACAAAATCTTATTTAAGAAAAGTATGGTAAAAACAATAAATAAATAATGATGACAGACATTCAAAAAATAAAAGTAAACCTATAAGTTTTTTCCAGTTAAACAGTAATTGGATGTATAAAGAAAATACAACTTTAATTAACTAGGCTGTAGAGAAGATGTCAGAATAGCTTTTATCTCAGATCCATTCAACGAATATCATTAAAGTTACATGGTCGTCATTTATAATTATCAAATTCCAGTTTAATTTAAAAACAAAGGTCCATGGATGTTTTTTTTTAATTTTACTAATAAATTGACGGAGATGTCCTAAGGGAATTCTATTTAAAAAGTTTATTTAAACATTTTAAATATCTACCTTTGCTTATTATGTATCTGTAAATAATATGTATTGTTTATAAGTCTAAAATGTTGAATTTATGATATTGTTTACACTAAAATAGTAATATAAATATTATTATTTATTTTAAATAAATAATTTATATTAAAATGAAGATCAAAGCGTGCAATATTATTATTGTTTATTATTATTATTGTTTATTAAACGCCAAAACGGAAATTTTACTTAGTACAACTAAATATATGGTAATATGGTGTAGGTGTAATTATATAGGTACAATAAGCTAGCAACCATAAATAATTAAAGACTGAAATAATTCAGACAACAATAATTAAAAAATATACATATAATATAGTTAGGTAGTATTTAAGTAAAAGTAGAATAGTAGCCTAAGGACTAATTGTTGCTCTGAGCATGCAATGTAGAGTATTATTGTGCCCATAAAAGGTCTTGTGAGTTGGACCAAACAATTGGGATTGGTTTCTGGAAGTGTGGGAATGAACTCTGAAAGAAATGTCAGCAAGGAGATCAAGAACGATATGATGTTATTATTAAAGTTCTTGTAACCAATGAATTATGATTTTAGTATAACTATTTTTTTATTGATTGAAAATAAAAGTGTTACTATTATTTATACACTGAATTCATTGATTAATATTATAAAACATTAATTTAATCTTCAAAAGTTTGAAGTTATTTATTATTTTTATTTGTTATCATCATTCAGTTTTCGAGATAATTTAAGTTTTTTTTTTTTTTTTTATTATAAAATAATTTCATCAATAAATGTGTTCGTTACTTGCATACAAACAATTATAATATTATATAGATAATACTAATATTAGGTATATAGACACTCAATCGCAATAATATTGTTAATTATTTTGTAATAGTGATTGATTTAATCAAAGTGTATCTATATATTATACTTGAGTGCCGTTTAGGTGCATCACTCATCGACATTTAAACTATATTACCGATAAAATAATTAATATAATTTAGTTTTCAAAATTTTACAGTAATTTTTCATCAGACATCACAATTATAAAATAACTTTTGTTCTTTTGTCTATTTATTACATATTGTATACAAATGATGCGTAAAGCTTAAATATTTCAAATACTCAATAACTCATTATTTTCAATTGTGTAACACTGATTGATTGAATTAAAACCTACCCATTATAATAAGTATAAATACATAAATGTAGTTTATGAGTGCATCGCGCATAATTTAAATAAACTCTGTTACCGATAAAATAATTATTAATATAAAACAGTTTTTATAGTATTACAGTAATTTTGCACTACACATAACAAATATAGAATAACATTATGTACCTACTCTAGTTGTCTGTTTATTATGTTGTGTAAAAAATAAGAAACTATTTTAAGTGAAATTGTTTTTCCAATAGTTACCCGAGACCATCTCATAGAATTGATATTTGAGAGTCACCTTAAGTACATTTAAAAGATAAAATGAAAAGAGTGGGCAAGTAAATACTGATCTGCTTCACAGTCATAGCCTCATAGGTTACGAGTGTACCTCGTCATTGAATATGTCACTGTGATGGATGTGTCAACTTTGAATTCAATGATATATCATTAGATGGTTACGAAAAATGACTCTGGGCAGAGACTATTAGCATTTATTAAAAAGTATATTTTATTATATATTTGTGTGGCTACTGTAATAATTATTTTACTATTAGGAGTTATACAGTATGTTAATTAATTTTTGCCGAAAACATCTCATTTGTTATATTAATATAATAATAAATATTTTATGTCATATTTAATTTTTATTAAATTTTGAGTCGATATAAACTTACCGTAGATCGGTGTGAAAAGGTTCGTAATATAAATAGACAATAACTTAAAATTAACCTAAATATTTTTAAAATGCGGAGTTTATATAATTTAATAATATACGAGGAAGTTTCATGTCTCACGAATAGTATTTTTGAATTACAAAAAAATAACTTTTTCACTGGCTATTTTGAAAGTGCTGTGATTTGTATTATTTTTTTTTTTTTAATTACCTATACCAACTAAATCCAATTTTCTACGAGAAACTATACCCTCAAAGTTTAAAACCGAAGCATTTTTACTTTTCCAATAGGTGAACGACAAAAAAAAAATTTTATCAAACACACATCATTGTAAAATCAATACATTCATTGCTCCGCTCAGAATCTAAAACTTAATATGAGGCTCTACGTGCTAAGGTTATAAGTTTTCTCCTTATCATTTCTCTTAGTCATTAAATACTAAAATTCTTCTCTAAAAGACTATAATATTAAATCACATTTGGACATACGGAATCGTCAAATGGGGATCAGCAAACCCTTCTTACATAAAACTATACAATCATCCCTATCCATAAGCCTGTGAAAAGTCATAAGTTCATAAAGTCATAAAGTTGTAAATAAAAAATATACCACTTCATTCGGACCTCAGACTAAAGCGATTTACAGCTCAAGCCGCAGTTTTATTGTAATATAACTTCAAAAGGTTCCAAAACAAGCACTATTGGTAGGGTACAACAGTTATGTACATCTACAATCTTACAATTCGTGTCTAGAACTCTTCTAAAAAAAGAAGATTACATCGGACCATTGAGAACCTGTTCGAGAGATCTTCTATATCACCTCTGGAAGTTGGTAGCCTCAACTATGGGACTTCTGATTCGTGTATTTTGAAGTTGAGCGAGTTCTTAAAGTTAAGTTGACTAATGTGTAAAAAAACTAATTGCCATACAAATAATTATGTACAGAATCAATGTCTGATTAAAACAAACGGTGATAATAATATATTTTTTAACTTATCTTTATTTTAAGTAAAAAGTTACATTATACATATTATATAATGATGTAACTTTTAAGTAGGTACCTATATATAATAAATAATAAATTATGATTCGTATTTTAACATTTAAATATAATTTCATATTTGTATAAAACAAATAAATATTTGTATCAAAATGATTATTAATAAATATTATAAAAATAACAGTAATAGGTATTTGTAACCATTTAAAATATATTCTACTGTATGCATTTTATTATATAAAAATACACAGTTTTGAAGGAATTACAAAGTCAATGTATTTATTTGAAAAATTAAACGAATGATATAACCCAAATGTTAAAAATGCAATATGTTAGAAGCAAAATTGTACGTAAGGTGGTATGAGTCTATTTGTGTAAAACTGTGGTAAAACTAATCGACATCTATATTCTAGAATCTAGACTGTACGAAGAAATTAAAATCAGTAGATACGTATTCGTGTATCAGGCTGTTCGCTATTCGTTATCTCTTTACCCAACACTATGTCAGAATTTTTAAAAATCAAGAAGTTTTATTTCAAGATAATTTAAAAATGCCCACAACATGCAACTATAATGTCGGTATTAATCAATAAATCAATATATTATATTAGAACTAGTAAAGAAATCGTTTTTATTATTTCTATGTGAATACCTAATTATTTTTAAATTTTTTATTTCCAAAATTATAATATTATTTTATTTTTGTTATTGTTTTAGGCATTTTTCAAAAATAATACAAACATTTAGCTGCATATATTTAAGCATATTTTGACAATTTTCGCTGTATATTTCGATAATTTTTAGTGAAACAAGTCCCGAACCCTAGTTATAACTATAGCAAACTGTTTAATTGTAGTTTTATATCTTGTATTAAGTTTTGTAAAAATCAATCTAATTATTTCAACTATTCTTAGTTTTGATAAAAAATTAACATTTTATGAAACATTCATATGAATTCCATAAATTAGATACCTACCTTCCTAATATTTAGTATCTAACGATAGTTCTGTACGGATCATAATAATATCAGTTCTACGTACAATTACCAGAATTTCATTAATTATCGAAATAATTTCAGAAAATAACCTAATCTGACCTATATACCTACATATAGATAATTAAAATTATTGGTTAACTGCCTTTAGCTTAGTAAACTTAATATTGAACTCGTGCATTGATTTAGCTACTGAGCACTGAGCTTATTAATATGTAATATGCAATTCAGTGTGCTATACTTAACTCTTGAAATTCTAACATTAAGCTAAATAGTAAATATATTGCGTTCAACATTAATAAATGTTTGCAGTTATAAATCAATTGATGAAGTTTATGGTGCCTATTGCAATACCTATATTTAAGTTGTAAAGTTGTATAGTAAAATCGAGTTATCTAAAAGTGCGATAAATATAATGAATGACAATCTCAATACTTTTGGATAGTTCATTGCAGCAACTTTTATTGTAGGTATCAACAAATAATAAACGATCATAATACCAATTTCGAACTTATATTCAACAACAATAATAGTTGCACCTAACTAAAAAAAAAAATAGAACACTTATACCTACCGAATGTTTTGTATTAAAAGTTTTTAAATTATGACAAAAAGTTGGACGTTTATAACACTTAAATTTACCAACGTAATAACGATATCCTAACACGTAATCATATAACTACGTACCTAATCAATAATTATTAATGTATAATACCCCATTTAATGCAATGCATACATCGTATCCGAAAATACAGCACAGTGAATGTTTTAAAGAACCGTTCCAACATACAAGTAAATCATATATATATATACCTATATCAATTAATTGAAATTTTTATTCAACGAAATTATGTGTAATAATAATATTATTATAAAAATAATATGCAAGTAATATATTGAATTATATAGCAAAATTAATTAGTATCTTTATTTACTCTTGTATACCAAACATATGGTTAAATATGAATTTGCTTGGAGTTCAAATTATGGCCTGAGCGATGTTGAATGTTGTATTTACAATGATATGTTTTCTTTTTTAATAACTCTTTTAGGAGTAGTATAAATAAAGATTTGTCTTTAAAACTTCCATTACAGTGTCCTATTAGCCAATCAAATGCCGAAATACACTGAATACCGAATATACCTTAGAGCTACTTCCCCAGATAAATTGTTCTTACTGGAATTAATAAAAGAAGTTAAGCATTAAGCCAATTAATTTTTTAAAAGTATCAGAAGTCAACATTTTGATGCAGCGTTGGATATTCGCGTATAAAATACCAATTTATTTCTCCTCAACTGAATTTTCGTTATTTTATTGTACTTCAATAAAACAATGTAAATTATAGAAACTTGAGCATTTCGCTATGACTTGAATAATTATTTTCTGTACACAATTTAATTTTAAAAATAGTTAGACTAATTTTAAGCATATCCATGAACATGTTTACACCATTCTCTGTACATTGCAGGTAATAACAATATATTAATAGAATATGATTTAATTGTATAACAATAATTATTATTAAGTTATATAATATATATTATTCTAGAAAATAATGAATTCAACATAGGTACCGCCCAATAATACTAATAGTAATAATAAATATAAATAAATATTAAAATATCCTCAGAAGTAGAGTTTCACATATCGTCTCCGCTCAGAATCGTTTTTCGCATGCAACGATTTATTACTCTAATCTAATAAACAACAAACAAGACTTCTCCGGTATTAATTATAAATCTCATATAAAATGTAGAGTGAATCTTTGACAGTAAAGTCTGTAAAAACTCATTATACCGTTTTGGGAAATATTATTGTAAGTAATTTATACGTAACGATTTTATTTTAAGGTTTTTACTTCTTCGGATGAGTCAACTTTCATTTATAATTTCATATCCTGAAGCAAAATATTTCTCCAAGAATTGTTGTTTGTAATATCTAATTTTGATTGAGCACTTAACTAGTTTGTTAGTTTGTAAATTGTAAGTATACCTATTTAAAGTTTTTTATGAGTGCAGTAAATTGGATCTCCCTTGGTGTCAAAAATATGTTGATCTTACTTCACTCATATAAACTTTAAATGGTTACAACTAATTAAGTACTTTCTATTACGAAACAAGATTTTTATTCATACAAATTTTCAAAAACTTATTTTGGTCTGAAAATATACCATGACTAAATACGATGTGTTCCATCGTTTTAAATTAATGTAAAAATCTAAAAATGACAACGATAAAATTATTTAAAGAATATGTATTTCCTCTTATTTGTTTTTAAATGACTGGAGTACAAGTGGATTTTTTCCAACGTATACAAATAAATCGAAGCACACACATTTGTCGCACCGATCACCACTGAAGCACTACTTTCTTTTATTTCTTATAGTGACGAACAAATGGATGGGGGATCGGGATAAATAATCCCCCTCCTCAAGGGCAAAAAGCATAAAAAAAAACTCAGTTTTGAAATGGTCAGAATGAAAAACGTACACGTCAATATTATACACGAGAGAAATGACCTTTTTAGGGAACCAAAATAAAGAGGTCGTCATACTGATAAACTATTGGCTGAAAAATAGAATATGATACTGTTGACCGACATGACAAAGAATTTACATGAACTCTGAATATTTTGACTATACTATGGACTATGGTCTATGATAGAACTTATTGTATTTGGCGAAGTACTCCGATATAACAGATATGTAAAATATAATTTAATACTCCCCCCCCTACAATGAAATTAGGTATACACTAATGATTTATTATATTATATCACAGCTTAATCTAGTTTTCCATGTTGATATGCATAATTTATTATTGTATAATAATTATACTAACATTATACGACAAAGGACTTAATTATAAATTTGATTACCGCACATCACATAATTGTTTTCTTAACTTAGTTTTGCATTTTAATTGAGTGTACCTATGCATTGAAACAGTGACAACATATACTTGTGCCCTAACTTAATGTATACGACATATATGTATTATACATAATAGATAGGTACATCATTACTAAAAAAAATTTAATGATATAAATAACGTTAACAATTATTAAGTTAATGATTATTTGCCATTAAAAAGAATTGTTCAGCTTACATAATAATATAATATCATAATTATTAATTATCACAGTCACGTCATGGTTTCATTCGAATCTACTCAGTTTTCACCGAAAAAATGCAAATTACATGGCACAAAACAAAGCTGGTTTTAAATCATAGTTTGGGTATGTGTGGCAAATGAGAATATTAATATTAATTATAAATATTCAAATATGGTTAAAAACTAATTTTTCAGTAAGTTTTGGTTGTAATTCTAAAAAAATTTTCTCGGGGATTTGAAACTTTTACGTATAATTTTATATTTTATATATTATAAGCAATGATATTTTCAAAACATTTAGCTGATTTATTTTATGCTATTGCTGGAATTAGCAATATCGATATCGATATCGTATATCTATGAAAGTATCAGGGTTTGTTGTTGATGTATAACGCGTTATAAGTACCTAATGGATATTGTGATATGATTAATTTTGAATTTATTATAGGTAAATTTTTTTTAGTACCATAGATGAGTATAGAATATGTCTTTTACCTAGACTGACATATCGTCTCCGCTCAGAATCGTTTTTCTTATACAATGATATTATATCATTGAATTCAAATTTAATACCATTCATTATACATTGACCCACTTGTAACCTACTGTACAGCAGAGCACCTTTTTTTCTTATATATTTCTATATTAGGTACTAAATTAGTTTATATAAATAAGATTTTTTTAATAATGTATTACTTTGGTATTCATTTCTGCTTGGAGTCCTAGGATTTCGAAGAGGTGTTCTGGTAAACTGTTTTTTTTTCTTGCGTTTTGTTATTTTTGATATGTATATTACTATACTATTTGTTATTTTACTTACATAATTACAGGGCTTTTCAACAATTGCATATAAAAACTTAACTTCGGCATATCTAAAGGCTTTTAATGTGACTGAATCAGAGATTATTAGATCGCATTATAACTGGATAGCATTTGTAATATTGTAGTAAAATACATCCCATAAATACATTTATTTTATATTAAGTAGTCATTTTTTTTTAAATTAAGGCTTCGACAACTGAGGTCATTAGCCTACAACTGTGGGGAGGGTACTGTTGGTTTAAATACGTGTGTGGCAAGGATTTGTCACTAAAAATCCCGGTTGGTCACCCATCCGGGAACTAATGACAAAGGCCGATGCGTACATTCACAGCACATCCATGATTGAATGCAAACACCGAACCTCATTACTCAGTTCTGTTTCGTCGACATAATGATCAAGTATCGATTATATTTTTTAGATATTACAAAGCCGACGACGCTTGGATCTGTACAGTGGATTTGTTTTAGCTACATATTATATGTGTTTGTTGTTTTCACGTATTTAATGTTTATATTTTTAACTCATAAATCATAATCATCACGAATTGTTTAAACAGAATTAATTTTAACTATAATCAATTGAAACATTTAGTAATTCGTAAACAAATATTGTATACGGTGCAAATGGTGCAATAGATGTTTAAATAAATCGTTGTGATGAAATAAATCAGTTTCTCATATTATTTTAATATTCCTGAAAGCAAGACTATTGTTCAATATTGTGTAACTTGTAACATAATATTAACATACGATTGTCCCTTGCCCAAAATAGAACAAAGAACATCTATAACTGCGACTATTGGGTAGATACGTCATATTGAACGACAAACTTAATACTCAAATTAATATAATGTATCGATCATTGATATTCATGTTATATTATTTCAAATTATAATTTATACTCAAAATGTAATAATGTTATGTTTAGAGCTGAAATGTATTATTATTATTGAGTCATAAGTCATAACTCTTTACGATAATACTACAATCGATTTGTATAATAAATAATAACAATAAACAATTATCATGCATTATGGTAACAAAAGTAAAATGCCGGTTAATACAATGCATAGGTAATACAATGTTATTATTTATGATACGCATAAACAAGGTAACAATAATTTGTGTTAGAATAATAAAATAACCACTGTAGGTATAAAATCGATGTTAAATTATGCTCCTTGTTACGATATTATATTTTAAATCGTATTATTACACCATTTTGTCCGGATGCAATATTATAATGTTTCAAGTTACTAATAAAAGAGTAATCGAATATTTATAATTCTGTTAAATTTTTCTTCTGTAAGAAATAAAATAAAATTTCTACAACTTTTTACTAAAATGTTTAATAATATATTTTATTTAGACATTAATTTAATTTATATTCAATAATAGATGCCGACATGGTTATAAGTTAAAAGTTAAAAGATGAAAGATTGAATTTGAATATAATATTGAACACAATCACAAAAAAATATTTCATGAAATATAAACAAATAAAATTGTAATTTGAAATATTGTGTTGCTTTCAAATAATTCAGTAGAAAACTAAAAGTATTTTCATAAGTTTAAACAAATGTGAAGAATAATAAATGTATGCATTGTACGCATTTCCACATAATAATAAAACTAGGTAATCACATTCATGAATCAGATATATAAAATACTTATGACAAATTTAAAATTACTCTGCTCATATTTTAATGTTACAGTATATGACGTACTGGTCTCTGGAACAGTCAGAATATAAATACAAAAAAACTTGAATTCATCAAAAAGTATATTGGTATTCTTATTATTGCATTTCTTAAATAGCATAAACAATTGTTTAGGTACTTCGTAACATCTACTAACTAACATAATAAAATGTTATACACACAAATTTATCTTCTCATAATAAAACGAAAAGCAATTTATTTGACTACGTAATTCGTCGTAGCTTATCTTACTATATAATAAATTATATTTTATTTTATTTACGCTAGATTATTATTCGGGCGTACCGCTATAGATCGAATAAAATATTATATTTATAGTCAAAACCATTTTTATTGCTTATTGTTTTTGGAAGTAGTTACACAGAATCTTAAGTCATTTTTTATTTTGATGAAAATAATAGTAAAATTTAGTAATATGTTGTTGATAGGTTAGGTTAACCAATTGAAGAATAAAGCAATGTTTTTTTTTTTTTTTTTTAGGAACAATTTGACACATGATAATAAGTAATAACTAAATCAGTTATGTAATTATATTATAACATTATACTTTTGTTATATTATAATAATAATAGATTTATTTTATGAATACATGTTTCCTCTTTTTAAACGAATTGAATGTCTAATGAATAACATTTATCAAGGAGAACATTAAACCGATTGCAGATGATATTATATCGATATAAAAAGAGAATAAATATTAAATAGCTTATTATGGGTAATAGGTACTAATTACCAGGGTTGGGATTTCATAGAACTTAAAATTGCATAAATATGTCCTATAATATTACCTTAAATATCGCTAAATATGCGATAAATTCTAAAAATATTAAAATAACAAAATATGCAAAAGAAAAGGAAATTTTATATTTATTAATTATTAATTTTTTAATCACTTACAAATTATTATAGGTAGTTACTTAAGATTTGAAATAATTTAGTTACTCTGATCAGAATCCAAATGAATTGACTATACAACGAATTCAACGCTCGTTCATTAATAATCGGCGATTAATAATAATCACAGTAGAAATCGACAAAAAAAAACCAACAAAATCAGCAGATACCAAAAATTAGAACCAAATACCTAATACGAAATTATAGTAATAATTCGATTGACAAAACTATAAAAACACGTTTACTATAATAAAATTTCTTAAAATATGACCAATTTTGATTTAAAAACAGGTGAAAATACAAAAAAGTCCCAAAAAGTCCATTAAAGCACTAAAAACTAAAAAATCGCAAAATATTTAAAAAAAGCAACATAAAATTTTTATTTTGAGTTCTCTGTATCGTGAAACACATTTTTAGCTTACTCTGCTATTTTTTTAAGCATTTCATAAGAAATATCCAAATGCTATAAAATCCCAACAATGCTAATTACGTATAGTATAGTTATATTGCATATTTATTTATCTTACAGTCGTACATTATAGCTTATAAAAAAGTTTTTAAAATATTATTTTCATTTCGCCTCTTCGAACAAAACTATTTCTAGATAGGTACCTAAATGAATAATTCGATATAGTGCCTATATTATATACCTACATAATATTACAAAGTCAATTGCTTACGGTTTGTCTAATAACAGTTATTAACATTAACTCACGTTTTAAACTCGTAAGTCAGTACCTAGTCATTATAATATTATGTTAACGAAAAATATATATCATTAGGTTTTACAACAATTATCATTGTAAACCCTATTAATCTCTGTTTATAATTATTACCTGTGTGAGAGTAGCGAGACTTGATAAAATAGTTTTGACTTGGTAATTGGTATTATGATAATATGATATAAATGTCGTACAATGTTGACTACGAATGTTCAACCAATGTGGTATTATGCGATGTTACCACGATAAAAAAATATTTCAATCCAAATTGCGATATCGCATGTAAATATGTGATTAAAACATTGGGTTATTATGTTGTGGAAATGTGTGATATAACGCCTTGATCTGTGGACTAGCTGCCTATGAATCAAAACTGAATTAAAACGCTTTAATTATTTACCAGACACCAGTAACCGCGAGTATAACCACCTATAATAAATCCCTCAACTATTAGGTATTTATTTGGTATAATACTATGTAAAATTTGATGGAAATTTAAATATTTTGTCGAACCCTTCTCAATATTATATTATATAGTATTTTCGATAGTAGGTATGATGTTTACGATCTATAGTAAACCTATTCTAATGAAATTTAGACCTACCGGTGAAATAACAGCACTTTAAAAATATCCATACGCATAACGTTTTATTTACAAAAACAGCAAAAGTTAATAAAAAATGCAAATAAAGTTTATTCAAAAACTCGTAAGCGTGAGGCAATCACTATTTTTCAATAAACAAAATATTTATTTTTGAATACGTTAAATATTTTATTTTATTTTTTTTTGTACTTTTCTTTGCCCATCACCAACTAAGGTTTTAATGAGAATTTTCTTATTCAACACAATATTATGTGAATAAATTTTCAAACTTCATATAATTTAAAAAAAATATAAGATATTAGGGTATTATAGATATCTACAGACGTATATTTATGAGTCACATCAACCAATATAATACAAAAATATTACAGTTGTTCAACAAATTTGGAATTTAAACGTACAATTTATCCACTGCACAAAATATTATATACTTTAAAAATGAATTGAATAATCATTATCAATAAGTAAAAAAAATTATTTCTCTCATTATTAGAAGTGAGCAAACTCAATTGAATTATTTATTAGCATTACAATAATATTAAATTTGTTAATTTTTTTTTTTACTGTTGACAAGTCTTTCGGGTAGTAAGTGCTCTCTAAAAGTCTTATTTACTACCTGATGGCATTTTATTGCAAATGGTTCTTAAAAGTTAGAATTTTACATTTTGAAGTGTAAACATCTTTCCCGGAAAACGTTTGGCTGAAGAAATTTCATGAAAACGAACAAAAACGAGTTATCGTAGCGAACGCAAGTTGCTAATGGATAATCTGAGTAACTACTTGACCGGTTTCCACAAAAATTATATCAATATAGATTGGTTGAGAGACGTTTTTAGCATATTTGTCAACCCTTATGTAGTGCTATAAGGTATCTCAAGTAGTCTCATACAGTAAATTTCGTTTTGGAACTCGAAAATCGAATATTTTTTCGTTTATATAAAATGTGATTGCCATTTATTATGGATTATGTCACTATAGTTTAATAATTATTAGAAATATGCCACATTTTTTTTTTTTATACAGTTTTAGTATACCCCGTTTCTTGTGAAAAGCATTTAGATGTTTGCACATAAAAAAAAATTACCTTGAGTACTAACGGGCTCACAAATTTTTACATTTGTTTAATTATGTACCAATAGTCATCCGAGCATAAAAAAAGTAGGAATAGAAAACTGGTGTACAATAGTTGTGAAGAAATTCGAGCCAGTAGGATTTTGAAGAAAATATGTCAGAAAATTCACTTTTTTACTGAAATTGGATTAAAAACGTTTTTAATGCGGGTGATTTATCATTATTTCAAAATGTAATGATATCAGTACATTATCACAACATACATCATTATCCGAGCGAAGCGAGACGAGTGCCCAACAATCCGTCTAATGCATCTTTTCCAACTTTTTTTATAACCCTGTAGTATTATTATAAATGTCACTACACTGTAATATCAGAGAAATGAGAAAATCGTGAAACGAGAACACAATACCAAATCGGCAAATCCCTAAATCCTTTGCAATATTTTTTTTTAAAAATATTTATTATTTTGATTTACACGATTTTATCTATAATTTTCACATCACACTTCAACGAAATATTTATTTTTGTACGATCTCACATGGCTCCAGCAGAAAACATTTTTATCCGTTCCATTGCATGTATACGTGTGTACCTTATTGCATATTATTATATTGAATTACGGTTTAAATATTTCGATTATCTCACAAAAGTAAAATGCGTTTTACATAAATATATATTGTGTGTGCAGAGTAAACCGAGGTATCACTTGAGATTTCAGCAGGATAACATTGGATTGAAATGTGCAATCGTGATGTGAAAAGATTGAAAAATTACACATTAATATTGTTTAATCCATTTGGTACGCACATGCGCAATTCAATCCTTAATTTTTTTTTAAAGCACTTCCAATTTTTCTTTACTGATTAATTATGATAATAATTACAATTTAAATAGGTACTTATATTTAGATAAACTATAAAAAAAAACCGCATACAAGTATTTAACAATAATAATGTTATAAGACTTTTTAAAGTTAGAGTTTAAATTTAAATCCACAAATAATCTGTTTTTAATGGAAATGTAAACCATGTAAATTTTGTAAAAAAAAAAATATGAAACGTATTGATTTTCACTCTTTTAATGGCTAGAGTAAAAACGAATAATATTATACAATCACAACAAAATAACTAAAACAACTGTTATTCTAGGTTTTTTACTATGCAATTTCGTCCAAATTTTAACTTAAAATGACTATAAAAATAAACTGTGCTTATGTATTGTTTAGATATTTTGGTAACAGAATTCACTACTTGTGGAATATTGTTTTAAATTTTAAATCCTTAGATATAAAACTTGAACATTTTATAAGTTATTAAATTTTAAATTTGATACATTTTGTCAAAATTTGATCTTTAAATGATTATAAAAAAAAAATTGTACCTTTGTATTTTAAACATTTTTATTATTATATTATATTATATTAAATAATAATATATTATTGTATTTTTAAAATATTGTAACAATATATCAGGAGTTTTGTATTAAATTTTTACATTTTTTGACCCAACAGATAAAACTTTATTGATATTTACAGAAAAAAAAACTAAAAAAATTGAAAACTGAAAATGTCCGTAAACAGTTCAAAAAGAGTCAAAATATTTTCAAAATTGTATGGTGTATAGGAAATGATAATATAAATATCCAGTGAAGTTTTCATGTATCTACAGTTATTCGTTTTTGAATTACAACAAAATAAGAAAATCGCTACATGAGAAATCGAGTGAATATCCAATGTTGTAAAAATTTGAATTTCGAAAGCTCACAAAAATTTAATTTTACTTTCTTATAGACATTTTTTTTTTGATAAAGGTAGATAATCTTATAAGGAATCTTGTATTACATTGACTATAAAAATAAACTGTGCTTATGTATTGTTTAGATTTTTTGGTAACAGAATAAACTACTTACGTGGAATCTTGTTTTTGATTTTCAATCCTTAGATATAAAAGTCGAACATTTTATAATTTTTTAATATAAAATAATAATTCAATTTTAAATTTGATAAATTTTGTCAAAATTCGATCTTAAATGCTTATAAAAAAATAGTGCCTATGTATTTTTAATATTTTTCAACTGATTTTGTAACAATTTATCAGGATTAAATATTATTAAATTTTTACACTTTTTGGCCCAACACATAAAACTTTATTTATGTTTATTATATTATTATATTTATATTAACGTAATAAAATACTTAGGTATAACCATTGACAGTAAATTAAAATGAGCCTCTTATATAAATAACTTAACTAATACCGTTAGAAAATGTTTCTTTATTTTTCATGATGTCAGGTTCTTATTTAATATTCACATCAAACGCTTACTATATCTATTCTTAACACAATCCATTGTTAATTATGGTATTTGTACCTGGAGTCAAACATATGATTCATATACATATCGGCTTAAAATCATACTTAATAGGTTAATTAAATTTTTACTATTGAGTCCTATGTATTATAGTAATGATTCTGTTTATTTAGAACTTAATATTTCATGCTTTCAAAATTTATAATATAGAAATATCCTATTAAGCTTATACAGGTTTAAGCATAAACTAGCTACAGTTAATCACTCATATAATACTCGATATAAAGAGAATATTAATATTTGTGTACCGATTTCTAAAACGCAATTAGGTCTAAAAAGTTCTATATCCACAGCTTCTCTGATATGTAGACAGCTTAATATTAATATTTATAAATACAGAAATATTTGTATATTTAAATCTTTTCTGAAAACTTTAGATCTCACATATTTAAATTTGTGATAAAACGTCTTAATTTATATAAGATTTGCGATGATACTGTATGTTAATTGAGTTATATAAGTTTTGTGATTATACTGTTTGCTAAAAATGTTTTTCTTTTTTTTCTATAAGTTTTACTAATGTAAATCTTATAATAATTTGTTTATCTAATTTTTACGATCTTGTATTGTACTCAAAGTTTTATACCTCCCAAAACAAGCTTATGCTTAAAGGGGAACTGCAAACATGTTTCTTACATATTTCTTCTCATATATTAGTGTAAATGTATATTGTTTTTGCAAAATAAAATTATTATTATTATTATTATAAATAAAAAAAAAAAACTAAAAAAATTTAAAACTGTAAATGTTCGTAAACAGATCAAAAAGACTCAAAATATTTTCAAAATTGTATTGTGTATAGAAAATGCTAATATAAACATTCCGTGAAATTGTCAAGTATCTACGGTTATTGGTTTTTGAATTACAACAAAATAAGGAAATCGCTATATGAGAAATCTAGTGAATATCCAATGTTGTAAAAATTTGAATTTATCTTTATCTAGATAAAATTTAGTATAATTATCTTTATCTGTATCTAGATAAAAATGATTACAGTGATGTTTATCTTTATCTAGATAAATTATTAGTTATCTATTCCCAACGACTCTATGTGAAAATCGCGAAAAAAAAATCGCGAAAGTCAAAATCACGAAAAAAAAACAGCGAAAATAAAAATCGCGAAAGGTTTCAACAGCGAAAACAATAATAGCGAAAATTATTTTCGTTAGTGGGTATACCGTATGGCGTATACCTTTATAATATAATAAGTAATATATAGATAATCAATAATGTAATTTTGTAATCTTGCGTCTTGGATCACTTAATAAAGATAAGCCGAGGTTGAACCTAACAACGTAAGTTTTGTCATAGTAAATAATAGTAATAATGATACCTAGATAATCAATGTCATTTTGTACTTTGTACAAATCGCCAGTCACACCAGTCCGCATTACCGAGTCGTCCGTTCACCGTTGCCATATTCGTACAGTTATTAACTCGTAACATTTTCGCAATGGAGTACATTAAAAGTCAAAAAAACAAAAATTTACTTAAATTTAATGGTTATTTATATAGGTTTGACAAAAAATATAAAAATACCATGTATTGGAGATGTACTGAAGAACTATGTAAATCGCGCCTTAACTTAAAAAACGACGAAATTGTAAAAGGACCTAGTGAACATAACCATACTATTTCAAATTTAGAAATTGAACGACGTGGTTTGTATAGACAAATGAAAATTCGAGCTCTATCATCTCAAGATAATCCACATCAGATCGTTTCAGAAGCCTCAACATTGTGTTCGCTAGCCGTTCACGGAGCTCTCCCTCCAGTAAGTCATATTAAACGCACTTTGTGTCGAATACGACAAATTAATAGTTCTGCTCCATCTAACCCATTTACTATCACAGATATAACCATACCCGATAAATATTCCCATACTATTGATGGTCGCACATTTTTAATAAATGACATTGAACCAGTTGAAAGTCGGATTTTAGTGTTTGCTACGAAAGAAAATTTAGATTTACTGTCTAAATCTGATCATTGGTTTGCAGATGGAACTTTTAAGTCATGTCCTCCATTATTTACACAAGTATACACGATACATGTTATAAAGCATAATTTGGTAATACCAGTAGTTTTCGCTTTAATGCCAGATAAAACGCAAAGTTCGTATGAAAGGTTGTTTTCGGCCATCAAAACACATAATATTAATTTAAATCCAAAAACAATTATGACTGATTTTGAACAGAGCTCATTAAACGCATTTAAAATACAATTTCCGAATACTGAACAAAATGGCTGTTTTTTCATCAAACACAATGTGTTTGGCGAAAAATCCAAACTATTTCTGGAATGGTAGAAAAGTATAAAACAGACTCAGAGTTTTCATTGCAAGTCCGTTTCTTGTCTGCCTTGGCTTTTGTTCCGGAAAATGACGTAATTGACGCATTTGAGACATTGTGTGAAAGTACGTATTACACTAATAACGAAGATGTGTTAGAACCACTTATTTCCTATTTTGAGGATACATGGATTGGTCGTCCAAATAGACGTAGAAGGAGAAATCCCAGATTCCCTATTTCACTGTGGAACTGCTTTAGATCTACTATATCTGGTTTACCCAGAACAAATAATTATGTTGAAGGATGGCATAGAGGCTTTAATAACTTATTGAGTTTATGTCATCCAACAATATGGAAATTTATTGAAGGAATTCAAAAGGAACAGAGCTTAAATGAAATGAAAATAAATCAGTACATAGCGGGCACGGTCGAACCATCCAAAAAACGCAAAAGGGATACACTTAAAGATTTAGTTAATGACTACGAAAATAGCCTGCCTCTAAGCTGTTAATTTAAGATTGACATAATAATTGATTATAAATGTGATCAGTAAAGTATTGATCAACTGGTTTCTTACAAATTACCCTAATTCATTACAATATATTATATTATTTGCGTATGCAGCGTAAAATGTTAATTTTAATACAAAATAAATAATACATAGTTTATTAGGTACTTACTGTACATAGTCGATGTAGGTACAAAAAAAGTGGTAGGTGCGACTTTATACTCTTGTTTGTATATAGTTACAATAGTATTTTACGGATTATGACATATATTAGAATATGTGTTAGGTATAAATTGTACGCGTTTCCAAAGTTAAATAAAGTACGTGATGTTTTGATTTTATTGCTCACAAGTTAATATAAGTATTATAGTCCCTCGAACATTGTAACATATTCTACCTCTTCCAATTCCGTTTGAAATGTGTTGTTAAAGGGCCGTAGTATTATTGCGCTGCACGTGTAAGTATAAAGAAATAGTTAGTTACTAGAAACATTCGGGAAGTATTGTTATGGATTGCCAAATCAACGTGAAACTAACATAAATTACAAAATGCATGTACCCCGAGAGTAGGACGGAAATACAATTTCAAGCCAAATACAAATTCTAGATAATTTTTCACGTTTAGGTACTTTCTAATATACGTTGGCATACACAACCGATTTAGTAATATTATAATAAACGTAAGCTGCTTTATTAAAATGCTTGAAATATTATTTTCTGTGGCACCGAGTAAATTGGATTCTCCGTACATTTGTCACCGACCAAGTTCGTGTTCACCATATACCATATATTCACCGTATACCGAGTACCCGCCTATATTCTTTTTTTCATTTTCATTTTCGTTTTGTTTTTTTTTTCAACCGCGTGAGTAATGAGCGATTTGTAAGTCTGCTTTTCTCTGCAAGTTTTTTTTTTTTTTTATTATTTATTGCGATTTTAAATGACTCGATGACTATCCACCTGATTGTACTCGGTTTTCTGTTTATTATTATTATAAAAGATTAAATTATGTTGAAAGTATAGATATATAACTTGTATCATTAGCATATTTTGTTCAATTCATTAGGACTGCTTCAGCATAATATTATGGTTTACTCGTATTATTATATTAACTGACGGCATCACTCTTTATTGTTAACATAGGTACACACCAAATCATAATACATATTTTGTATATCATGTTTTGTCGTATTTGAAATAAAAATATACTTGATGTTCTGATAACAGTATTTTTTTTTAATAAATAGTAGGTAGGTATTTGATTTACAACTCAATGGTTTGTGCCCGAACTTGAATGAACGTTATAAAAAACGCATTAAACAACTTTTTTATATCATACATATCAATCCTAGCCAAGTTATAGATAATTATTAATTGAGTTAAGTTAAGTTGATATAAAAGTGTATACTTAATATTTATCTTAATTTAAGTTAAAAGTTATATGGAAACTTACAACTAACTTGTTAACTTAAGTTAAGTTATTTTTTTTTTAATTTATAAATAGTCAGTAATATGGTTTAAAATAATAAAAAGTAAATATTTAAGCAACATGAATATGTATCATCTGTAATAAAATTGTATTATATATTTTATTATTTTATTATTTATAAATTATTGTTACTTAAATTTGAATAAAATTAACTCGTTATTCATTAAGTTTATATCAATAAAAATCAGTTAAGATTAAGTTAATAAAAAGGTGCTCTGCTGTACAGTAGGTTACAAGTGGGTCACTGTATAATGGATGGTATTAAATTTGAATTCAATGATATAATATCATTGTATAAGAAAAACGATTTTGAGCTGAGACGGTATGTCAGTCTAGGTATAAGACATATTATATACTCATCTATGGTTATACAAAACAATTTACCTATAATAGGTACCTATAATAAATTCAAAATTAATCATATCACAATGTCCAGTAGGTACCTATAACGCGTTATACATCAACAACAAACCCTGATACTATCATAGATATATAATAGTGTACTTAAAAAGTTTCAAGTACCCACGAATAATATTATACAATCACAACAAAATAACTAAAATAGTTATTTTAGGTTTTTTATTATGTAATTTCGTCCAAATTTGAACTTAAAATGACTATGAAAAATAAACTGTGATTGTGTATTTTTTAGGTTTTTTGGTAACAGAATTTACTACTTACGTGGAATCTTGTTTTAAATTTTAAATCCTTAGATATAAAAGTTGAACATTTTATAATTTTTTAACTACAAAATAATTATTCAATTTTAAATTTGATAAATTTTGTCAAAATTCGATCTTTAAATGCTTATAAAAAAAAATAGTGCCTATATATTTTAAATATTTTTCAACTAATATTGTAACAATACGTCAGGAGCCTTGTATTAAATTTTTACACTATTTGGCATAACAGATAATTAGATAAAACATTATTGACATTCATAGACAAAAAAAATTAAGAAATTTAAATATGAAATTACCCGTAAACAGCTCAAAACAAGTCAAAATATTTTGAAAATTTTTGTCATGTATAAAAATTGATAATAAATACACATTCAGTGAAATTTTCATGTATCTACAGTTATTCGTTTTTGAATTACAACAAAATAATAGGAAATCGCTACATGAGAAATCGAGTGAATATCCAATGTTGTAATTTCTTATAGATATTTTTTTTTTTTGATAAAGGTAGATAATCTATTTGATAATAATAATAATAATAATAATAATAATAATAATAATAATAATAATAATAATAATAATAATAATAATCTTTTTGATAATCTTATAAGAAATCTTGTATTCAATTTTAAAACCTTAGATTTAAAAAAAAAAATTTTTAAAAATTCGTAACTCAAAATAATTTGCTAATTTTCGTGATTTTTCCATATTTTGTAAATTTTTGAACTTTAAATGCTTATAAAAAAAAATTGTGACTAAGGATTTTGAATACTTTTCATCTGCCTTTGAAACAATATATTAGGAGCCTTGTATTAAATTTTCAAGATTTTTAAACCAAAAAATCAAATTGTATTTATATTTTTAGAAAAAACACTAAAAAAAATGGAAAATGAAAATGTTCGTAAACAGTTCAAAACAAATCATAATATATTGAAATTTTCATCGTGTATAGAAAATGCAAATATAAACAACCAGTGAAAATTTTATGTATTTACATTCATTTGTTTTAGAGTTACACCAAAAACCAAAATTGATTTTGTGGAAAACCGTTTTTTAACCGTAAAAATTCCCGTTTTTCCTTAATTTTTATGTTGTTTTTCCCAGCGCTTGTGATAACTTTTGGGAATTTTAAAATTTGACCTCCTGAATGCACCAACTAGATTCACTTTCCCATCGAACAAGATACTGTTGAAAAAAATCAAAGCAGTTTTACTGCCCCAAACCGTGATGACAGACACAAAAATAAAAATAAAAAAAAACACACATAATTGTAAAATCAATACATTAATCGTTCCACTCAGAATCTAAAATTAAATGTTAAAAAGTTAAGGTTAATTAAACTTTTAACTTAACTTTAACACTTTGACTTTTTTATGCCCAGGATTGATATATATATTATATTCGTATCGTCCATTATAGGTACATGGACGCGACAAAATGCGTATTGATCCCAATAATAACTAATCGGAAATCTTCAATAGTGTGACATTTTAATGCGATTTTCAAAATAAACCAAATTGTATGTAATGCACCCAATAATATATTCGATACACGACATGAAATCGAAAAGGTGTTTCAACATAAATTAAAGCCGACGTGATGATACCGGGTGGGGGGGGGGTGCAGTTACAGGTGGAGAGATAACTATATAAATATATAATACGCGTTGGACACAGTGCGACACCTCTGGCTCTGGTGGACTGGACTTGAAAAAAAACACTGGGAATGAGAAAATGGAGTCATCAAGTCTGTCCCGGGCCCGCGTCCTTTTGTCACACCGATCGTTGTTTTCAATAGTCCCGGGTTTGGAGAACACCTCCCCTCCCCCTCCCCACACTACTGGCCGAGCGTGACGCTGCAGCGAGTAGTGAAAACGGCTTGTCAGCTGTTGTCGTCCGGTAAACGAGTTGCTTCTTCCGGATTAAATTCCTATTTTGGCAGTCTGAGTATTGTGTTTATTCGGATCGTCACAACACACCGCGGGATAGTATAAAAACCACTTTCATAAACCTGCAGCCGTCATATATGAAGTAAATAATAATGTAGGTACCTAAATTGGGGGTATTGTTTCTGTTGTTTCCTGACTTTTTGTTTACCTTAAATCAAATCTCGTTATTTTCCATTAAATTTCGTACTATTTGTGAGCAATCTACCGATCTCGGGCAAGGTTGGGTAAACACACTGGCGAATAGTAGTTTAAATTACATCGTATCAATGCGTAGGAACGTATATTGTCTATTGTCGACATGAAAATTTGTTCTGGTGATTTAAGTCAAATCAATATATCGATAGTTCACTGCGATCGGCACATCTCGAGTAAGTACGTCGTATTATACCTATACTTGTTCACTTGTCGTACAAAGATTAGGAAATAATGAAATAACTACTCTCAAAATTGAGCACCAGTCAAAGTTATAAGTCCTACGATATTATTATGTTCATCAGATTTATCATCGTTATTGAGTTACCGTCATCGCAACAACGAAATAAGGTGATTAGGAACTTACATTTTTTCATTAACTATATTGTAACAATGGTAATATAATAATGTGGTTTTGGGCAAACAATAGACGATGTAGGGATCGACCGTAATGACCTACTGAGTTCAATGGCTAATACGGTGAAACCTCTATTAATGTACCTCTAAAAATCAGACACTTTTAAACTCCCTGGCAATACACAATGTTGAATAAATATATCTTATGTTTTTACCTCTTAATAACGGGAATTCTTAATATACTCCTGGTCTATTTACTCCTGGACTATCTAGTTGTAATGGCATTGGTATAGGATTTTTAGTCAGTACTGAGAACAAAATAACCCCCTCCCCCCAATGTAATTAATTTATGTTCTATCAAAACAAGGTAAAACAAATTCATTTGTATTGTCTGTTTCCATACGATCAATAAACGGTATACTATGTACATATTATATGTATAGTTTTTCGTTGACCTAACTGCTTTACGGTCAAACGTATGCCGATATGTGTGAAGGAAGAACACCATCCCGGTTATTTCACTCTCGGACGAAAGTTGCTATGTTAAATGCACCTTTTGTGATGGCGGTCACACCTCCAACTACAAGGGATAGGGATGTCTTTAGTACAAACCTTTTCACAAACGTCGAAAAATGTACCATCCAACACATACAATTATTACTAATAAATACAAAACACACAAACTAGTCCCTTATCAACTTACCCCCCTCTTCAGACCATCACCTTTTTTTTTTTTATTGAACTTTTAGTCGGCGACTATGACAGCTTGACAGTTATCTTAAATAGTACGGAACATGCTTCCAAAATAAAAACAATTATTTTCATGATGATCACTTCAGATTTAATGTTGATAATAAAGACGAGGTTGGGGGAATGTTAACTGCTGATTCTAGGAAACTGAGCAACATTATACGTTTGGTATATAACGAGGGACAGCCGAAGAATAAGACCTCTTCTTCACAGACTCTTTCGGACCATCGTCTTATGCCTCCGTCGCTTCTGACTGAAACATTATAAAAACAATCTAAAAATAATAATTCCATAAACGATACATTGTTATGCAATTTTCTTTCTGAACTTACTTCATTAATTAACCCTCTCCTTTCCACTCTTACCACTGTATTTAATAAACAATATAATAATATGCCATTGTGTACTCCGCGAACTGCTTTACATGAAGTTGTTAGTGGTTTACTCGTATTTATTTATATTTCAGCCCTTTGAATTATTATATAATAACGTTGGTAGATTATGTTATTACTGTACCAGTTCATATCAAATTGTTCTTTGATGTTATGTTTAATATATATTTTGTTATTGCCCATTTTGTTATTCTATCATTAAATTATGCTTTAATATAATATAGGCCTACTTAATTGTCATATGTTATCATGTAATTGTTAATTGAAGTTAAGAAAACAAATGCTCTCTACAATGAAAATGTAGTTATGTCAATTTACAAGTATTGAAACATTTGATAAACAAAAAAAGTCGAAATGTGAAATGTTAAAAATAACATTAATGAGCTGTTTAGAGAACAGTGGACGTGTTACATATAATATTAGATAGGTACTATACGTCATAAGTAACGAGGATTTTTTTTATTGTGAAGTTATCTCGATGTGCAATGTGCAATGTGAAATAAAAATACTTTAATCTTATACTTACTGTAGGGTAGGAAATTTGAGCTAGTTGTTACTTGAAGAGTCAACACCAAATAAAATCTTTGAGGCTTGTGAGGATGAAACTGACTGTTGTCACAGTGGTAACTATAACAACGTAATCTATATAACTAGGTAATACATTTTGAATTACAGTTATACAAAATTGAACTTTGTCTAAAAAAAAATGCTCAAACGGTATTTGCAGACTCGTACACAAGTGTTAAGAATAAAAAAAAGTAAAAAAATTGTTTTCATGTTACGAATAGTTGCAATTGATTAGGAAAGAAAATATAGATAATAATATGTACTTTGGAGACAATACAAACATTTTAGGGTGCCAACTTTACACACGTCAATGTTATATCGAAAAAATATATTTATCAGGTACCTATAGTTATTAATAGTTTTAAGACGAATAGTTATTATCATTTGAAGTTAAAATTTCTATTTAAGTAGTAACTACTGTAGTTATACACTTATACGAACGATTTTGTATGGTGTTTTTTACGGTACCTAAAAAATGTATATAATGCATTCGATCATTCAAATAAAAGTTTTTTAAGAGTACAATGTATGTAAAATTTAAGAAAAATGTTGTATAAAAAGAGGAGTGAGATTCTAGCATTAATATTTTATAATATCAATTAATTAATACCTAACACATATTATTTTAATTACAATAAAATTACTGATATATTTAGTTTTTGATTATATTTATGTGATTATGTATCGTTTGGTATAAATATGTGTATGGACGTTCTTTGTCTGTTCTCTTACATTAACCATCGTGCACGCACGAATTTCACTATTTTTTTTTTTGTAAATAAATATTTAGTATGAAATGTATATGATTATTTTGTATAACATTAGTTTATTCCCAACAAAAAAATAAAATTAGGGTGGTGCTGCAAGTTTCAGAATGTGCTAAATTATGTTAAGGTAATTTTTTGGCAATTATTACATATTAATACAAAATTTAAAAAAATCTATATTTAAAAAAAAAAATGTATTTAATTCGTATTTGATGGTACGTGTTAGAAGGTACTAGGTAAGGAAATGTATTTATTTCACCATTTCTACAACAAATATTTTTATAAGTTAAACTATAATATTATAATATATACCTAATAATATTTTTGATACTTAAATATCGTCTTAAAAAACCTAAGGATGACAAATTATATTTAACTAATTAATATCTTATGTAGAAAAAATAATAATAAATAATATGTTAATAATATATTAATATAACGATTCAGTACAAACATAATATTATATATTCGTATTTTTTATATAGGTTATGGATTTGTATAATATAAAATATAAAATATATACCTACCTATAATTAATAAATATTGAGCAATTCTCGAATAAACTATTTTCTAATTCACATCGGTTGGATTTTTCAATATGCAACGAATGTATTTAAAGTACCACCTGTATCACAATTATATCTTTAGTATTAGGCTGTAAGTCCATTTGTTGGGTCACAAATATTTTTTTCCGAAAACTTAAAAAAAAAAAAATAATTTTCTAATCCACAAGTGTATGGGTTTTTCTGTAAAACCAAATGTTTTACGACTAAACACCGCAAAGGTAAAAATTATTATGTGGACAGTTTTGATCAGAATCGCAAGACAAAGGGGAGTACCTGAGATTACACTATAACCCCCCAACTTTCATAGTTGGATAACTTTGGAAGGGGTTGAGCACAAACGACGTTGTTAAAAGCATAAACCAGCACGAACGAGGCCCAAACGAATGGTGTTAATTTTGTTTCGAAATTCCAAAGTGGGGGGCTAAGCATGTCCCCAGGCCCCCGACTTCGTAAGTTGAATAACTTTGGAATGAGTTGAGCACAAACGACGGGATTAAAAGCACTAACCAACACAAACAAAGCACAAACGAATGGAGTTAATTTTGTTCCGAAATTCCTAAGTGGGGGGGGGGCTAGATACATGGAGCTCGACCGGTGCTTCAACAATGGAATGCAACGTTACGACCACATTGACACAAAATTATGATATTACGCCTAGTTTGGACCCAAACAGGCAAGGTAAATATTTTACTATACGAAGAGTACGTTTCAACTGCATTATAATGTATTCGTATTATTCGTTGTAACAAAATATATGTAGGTACTGACAAATGACAATTGACTACTGCGGATACTGTGACACAAGTACGAATTATATATAATTCAAACACTTGCGCCGCCCATAGGAACAAGGTTTTATAGTTTTTTGTAAATCAAAATGTATCTATATTTATTTATTAAAACCTTAGTAACCTTACTTTTTAGTTTTACTGTGATTTGTAATTTATTTTTCAGTTAAAAAATCATAAAAGTTTATCTTTTCATATCTAACATAAGAAATGTTAAAAGAAGATTCCAAATAAGTTTTTTTTACATTTATCAAACAAAAAAAAAGTTTACCGGAAAGTTACGCTATTTATAGCTATGTGATATAAAGAAGTCTCTGCTCAGAATAGTTTTTCGTATGCAATGATTAATCATTAAATTCAAATATAACACATCCATTACAATGAGATATTCGACAGCTAATGTCCAGCAGAGCAGTACTTACTTGTCAACCTTTTTTTTTTTTTTTTTAATTTATAAGTCCATACATATTTTGAGGTTTGTACTAAAAGTCCTTTACCCTATAGTCAGTAGGGACTCCGTATTAATTCAAAACGAATATAAGATAATGACACGCTTGTCTGGAATGTATAATATTTTGTAATAATATATTATGTACATAATAATAAAATGTAAATATTGCAATGGTATTTCACACCATTGGTGCATTGGTGTTATTTAACAGAATACACTTAACAAATTAGACGTAACACAATATTATGAAGTACTCGAAAGTGTTAAGAGCTTGACCCAAAGCGGGTGACTGACTTAAGTCTCGATAAAAGTTTTGGAAAGCGTGACTCAAGGTTTGGTTCGACGATGAACGGTTGTCAGTTTTAAACTTAGGTACGAGGAGTTGAACGGTAAAAATATAGCTGTATACTTGCACCACCAATAGTTCCGTAATAACGATTGGTTGGGGAAATGGGGGATAACCGCCTGACATTGTTAGAAACAATACATTTCTGATTATATGTAAATTATTATTATTTTATTGGTGAATTATAATGAAAACTAATATAAATTATATTTAACCCGAATCACCCGAATGCAAGTCTAAGTACGTTACTGACGACAATTTCTGGTCGCATACGACGATACCCCACGCACTGCGAGACCAATACAGTCAGTGGGCCGTTGGATGACGTTGCAGTGGTGGTTATACATGCTGTTCAAGGGGGGGGGGGGTGAAAATAAAACCAACCTTCCCCCCACCCCATAGCATTTATGTATATTTAGTATATACATAGTGTATATTTGACAAATCTAAACATTAATTTTGTTTGTTATAATGTTTTTCAATATATTTAATTTCCGTATCATAAAATAAACCTGAAGGGGGCTGGAGGGGGCTCCAGTCACTTTTTTCATCGGCTGCAGCCCCCATAACACACTTTAACATTAATGTTTTAAAAAAAAGATATAAATGTATTGACTTATAAAATGTATTATAATAAAAGCATATGCCCTTTGAGCATTTTGAGTATTCCAATTTTCATTTTCAGGCACGACAATCAATAGACAAGTTTGAAATTGACAAATATTGTAAACAGTTTTTGGACATAAGCTTACAAAAGCCCCATATCGTATATTGGTATTGATTTCAGACAATATTATTATTTGTATTATAACGAATCTTTCCATGAAAAATATCTTAAGTATATACTATATTATAGTATATACATTAAATGTTTAATGTATTCTTAGGTTGTCTCTACATTTTAGGTAACTATTTAAGTTTTAAATAATAAAATACCTACACTACACCGACTATATTCGATAATATTATGTAAAAAAACGACCGGAGTGGTTTTAATACATTAAGAAATGTATACCACATGATACACATAATTATAAAACTTGTGTACTTTAAATACAAATTTTAGAAATGTGATATTTCAACAAACAAAAATAGAAAATTATAAGAAGTTGAAAAGTACAAACTACAAGCACATCCTTATCTTCAGATAGTGCTACAGTGAAAAGTTATACAGTTTTAAATTATTTTTTAATAGGTCGTTGTCTGTTTATATTGAATATTATTATATTGTCACTGATAACATTTAACTTTATATAACTACTATAGAACTATATAATTATACCAACAGACAAAAATTCAATTTTACATATTATTATATTATATTAATAATATTAATGTATCATTTCAACATAATATTGTAAGGTTTCATTGTATAGCTATTATATTTACATAGACATATCGAGTTGATTAGAACTGAATACAATAATTTGCGTTTGAATGCGTTCAATTGAAATTTCAATTACAATGTGACATTTGATAAATACCATATTTGTATTTATGTTCTAAATACATTGTATGCACTTTTATGCGGAACTATTTTTCAAAGATGATTTTCTTTTTGACAAACTGTTCAATTAGTTTACAAAACATAGAATATTGTGTTAAGTGACGTTTTTGGCTCTATAGTCCCAAAATTAGCATCATACCACGTCTTCTTAATACCACGATACGATGTTTGTATTCATAGTGAATTGAACAAACACGACTGCAACGCCTGCAAGGTCACTACAACAACCACGCATGGTGCTATTTTATCTTTCGTCAAAGCAGCGCAATGTATGTTTTGGAAAACATGGTTTACCACCATCCCATGTAATCTTGTATTCGATGTGAATTCAGCAGCACATTAAAATGTTTCGTTATCCTTGAACGAAATCAATTCACTGTGAACCAGCAGTTTAGCAATAGTTTTGGAGTGTATCAAATAGTTTCAGAATAATTCAACTAGTTTAAGTATAGAATACATTTTTTAAACACAATTTGTGGACAATGCCCATCACTAGTGGACGATGTGAGCAAACGTTTAAGACTTAAATTTAAGACTTAATTATTGGGCAGAATTACTTCCAAATCTCTACATTTCATCAAAATACACCGGGGTCAACGGGGTATATTTATAATTAGGTCTTTGACATCGTTTTTTTATTGATCTTCTACCTACTTTAATGATTATGACGTGTACATTGTAAACGTCACATACTTTACATTCAATGTGATAATTCTTAAATCGTTTTTATTTTAATAGTAGAGTTTTGTATTAAAGAACTAATTTCATAACAATATAGGTAATATGAATATTTGGTAAACTATTCATTGGTCTATTAATTGATTCATTATTGAATTATTTATATTTGTTTTATAAATATAGCAATACTATCTGATCCCGTGCATTTCGTTTACCCGTAAATGAATTAACTCAATATTAACTTTATATGACTCAAACTTTGTTCAATTCGTTATTTAATATTCTGTGTATGGTGTTCAAAATGTATCTTAACTTTTCCGTTGCCAGGAATAAAAATTCTGATTCGCAGCAGTATATTATCAGGTAGGCAGTCTACCTACTTTAGATCGCGGACCCCGTGCAGTTTGTACGATAGTGTATGATTTAACTCTAAAGTATCAAAGTTATACCTATGGTGGATTAATATAATCAATTAATACAAAATCTTAACCCAACCTAATCGTACTAAAATCAGATGAAAAAAAAACCCAAATTTAACAATTTCTAAATTAGCCTATCTTTTTCCCAGAGGTCTAATCTACGCACAAACATAATATATATTATATATTGACAAAAAATAATAATACAAATCAACAAACATGCCCGATTACCCAATACCAAAAAATATAATATTATACACTATATTATTTAATCTGTAACAATAAACTAAATTTTTATTTTATTATTTAGTTTATGTTTTCCTGTTGTATTTTTGACATCCAGATTTCCTACTTTTCCGGTTTATTTTCCTAAAATTTTCCTAAAATTGTTAACGTAAATGGTCCACAACTATACTAAACATTATAATAATCAAATTCATTATTATTTATTAGAATATAATATATAATATCAAATATTATGCAATTAATAGTAAGAATTTAAAAATACGTAATTACGAAGAACTACCAAGCTACTACGGGTATTATACTAGTATTTACGGGCCAAGACTTTATTTAGTTATCGCTGTATTCTATGAAAATACAAATATAATAAGTAATAATTTTAATAATGATTAGGTATAGCGCGTATAGGTTAGGTTATAATATGTCGTGTATCGGTAGGTACCTACTGAGTAAATTGTTATATTTTTCTTTTATTAATGACGCAGTTACCCCTATAAAATTTCCGTCTATAATGAAGTTATATAATATTTTCTGTGAATATGCAATATAATAACTTCCTATTATTATAAATTTATTATTTACAAAAAAATATTTAATATTTCGGGGTTTTTTTTTATTTAATTAATTTTACAAAAATGGAATTTACTTTAAATATGTGGTTTGGGAAAAAATTAACTTAAAGTTCCAATAAAATTAATTAACTAATTAAGTTACTGAATAACATGGGGAAAAAAGTAACTCGTTAATTAACTTAGTTAAAAGTAACTTAACTTTTTAACTTCACTTTACCTTATTAACTCGTTAATACCCAGCCTTGATTATTACAGTTCAAATATCTAGCGATAATTTGATGAAAATATGATCATAGTTTACCTGTATATGATGTATAAAACAATATATAATAAATAATAATATATCAATATTTATCAAATCTCGTATAATAGTCGGTAGTCGGTACATTAGAGTGGCGCAGTGGTGTCGGCGGAGAGTGGCGACTTACACTGCGTGGGTGCCGACGGGAAATTTGTTTGCCGAGCAAATATTTGATAAGTGTAAGATAATCTACATTGTTTAAACGTGAGTTTAAATCAGAACAATGTTGGTTTAATGTTCGAGCTAACGATCACGTGGTTGTTCGCTCGAGCTCGGCGATCGAGAATATTATTATTATTCGTTGTGATTATTAGCATTGCACTCGCCGCCAATAATATTTGTCCTCTCACGTTTCATAGCGGTCTTTCACGTCGTATTACCTATACTCCCCGGATAATACATAGCGATTGTCGTCGCGTACGGTTTCCGGCCTATGAAAAATTTGCATAATATTTACATTGTAAATACAGTAACAGTGTGTATCTATACATTCACTGATGGCGATGATTAGGTACAGCGCAAACAGGTATATCGCCATGCATATATGAATAGGTATATACATAATACCCTAGTGTAATATTGTAATAATATAGATAATAGAAACAGATTTATAGCTGAAGAGCTTATCCACGAATCTGGAGATATCGATTCTCATCACACCGACTTCACGATACAAAATGGGCGAGTGTGATGTGGGTCAGGAGTGTATAGGTAGGTACGTGGCCACAATACACAAAAAAAAGATCCACCATGGTATGTCTACTGTTCTTGAATTATATATTATAACTATTATTATCCATAGCCACACCGCGCCGTCCGCTTGTTCGGTGTTTGTTGATGAGTATATTGTATTAAAACAAGTTCATATTGGTCAATTAATAAAGTGTCTGATTTAGGATTTTTATTTTAAGAGTAGGATATGCATGTAGATTGTAGACTGAAATCTATTTGAATTTCTCCTTTCTACATCAACATTATTCATGGACAATGATTGTTATATTATACATTGAATTATTTAAATATAATAAATTTTTTTATCATTTTTTGGCGAAACTAAACAAAAATAGTATACTCAGAATCTCAGAGGGTTATAAATGTACAATACATAATATTGGTAATTTAATTGTAACTATAAGTACATACTTAGTAAATAACATGATATTTAATAAAATTATTTCTCAAGATATTGTCATATTAACGTAATAATGTTACATAAGAAATGATAAGTTTTATATTAAATAAAAATCTAGAATATGTCTAGAAAGTAAAAAGCTTAATAAAATAGAAAACCACAAAACTATGATATTAACTATACCAATGTGCAATAAACAAGAAGGTTGAATAATTAATACAGTTTACAGTTTACTTGAAATAGGACATTGCATGGTCAATTTATTTTTTATATGCAAAGGAGAATAGAGAAGTTAAATAATAATATACAATAATAAAAGCATGATTAGAGAACAATGTATTGATTGATTATTTTCGATTACTTTCGTTGAAATTTACTATATTTTGGTATGAAGAAAATATGAAAAGTGCTTGTATTTTAGGTCATCCATCGTGTAAAAGTTCGATTACTTACATAAACTAGACACTTTTTCGTGAATCAGATATTTGTTGCTCGGAGGTATCGGAACGTGTTACTTTATTTGAAAGTTATCTGAACCTGAAAGTTTGACACAAAAAAACATTGTACATCACTGTGTTATTATTATCATTGTCTAATTTACAGTCATTGAATAACGATTTTTATTTTCATTGAAGTGCTTATTTGACGGGACCTACTTAATTTGTGAACTACTATTGTATTAAGTAATACGTTATCTTAGGAAAATAATGCAAGTTGCCCCGGTTGGCGATGATATAGATTCCAAATATATTTCAGTTTTTACGATGAGTAGTATAGATATTAGACGATATTATGATGTTATTATGTATTTTTATTTAAAGGCATGGAAATCCTCGTTTCAAGGGGTACACAGGTACAGGGTATAAATATTATATTATAAGATATTATAGTTACTTGTTTAGTTTGTTACTTATATACTTACATAATATTATATATATGTATGTATCGTCGTGGGTTACTATATAGGGCGACTTTTCCATTTATTTATAAAAAAATGTAATATGGATATGGGTATGGGTAGTACTTAGATATAGTGCACACGAGTTACTTTACCAAGCATATTCATTCAATTATAGTTTTTATTACAGAATTTCGTCCTGAGTACCTTTATACGCGAATTATTGACCTATGTTGTATAAAGTAATAATTGTAATTTAATATTTGAAAGTCACAAATAATATAATAAAATATTAAAAATATTATAAGAGGAGTTTACAGCTTAATGTAAATGTTCAACTCAGAAATGTTATGAACATTTATTAAAATTATATTAATGATAATTGTATTATATAATACGGAGGTTAAATTTTACTTTGATCTTTATTTTAAAACACAATTTTTCCATATAATTTAGTTAGTAATTAAAACACAGTACTACATATTTCCTATGAATACATATTTAATATTGAGTTTGGTTAACAAATTTAATATAACATAATATATAGTTATAATAACCAGTAACCATTAGATAGAAAGACTGCATTGATCAAGATATTATAGAAAATATATTTAAATTAATTATTAGTCATAATAACATATTAAATTATGCATATAGGTACGTTTTTTCTTGGTTTTTTTTTTGTCGAGTTTATTATTATATTATTATTTCAAAGTAAAATATGTTTAATATTCATTATTTTAAAACCGTCTTACAATCTGATTAATGCTTATTAGATATTTTTCCCATTTATTTAGACAGCAGAAGAAAATCCTGACTCCGAATGAGGTATATTGACAAATCATACATAATATGTGTATTGTGTACTGTTTATCATAATAAAATAGGTCAACTATATGTATAGAGTACGTATGGTTGTTCCCTATCGTTTTGTTTTCGTCCAATTACCGGGATCAAGTTCATAAACCTCATGTCAAATAATAAAAAAGACATCGGTTTTCACATATTACATATCAATAAATATAATGCATATCTAGACATCAAAATATAATGCATAAAAATGATTCTGTTTTATGAATAATTTTTTGTAACTTAGATTTGTTTAAATTCCTTTTTTTCATAATATTACGTAATGTTTACTCAAGAACTGTTGATACAATAATGATATACAAAGACCTAGTCACAGACAAAGTTGTTGTGCCTATAAAATATACCTATGACTCATTGTGAATACTAATTATTGAGTTATTATTGGTATCTGTTAAAACGTCGTTTCCTACATAATACGCATTCGGGAAAAATGTATTTTATGTATAACACCCATTTGATTGTTTACATTTTCGCTTCTGTTATAACTTAATATAAGCGAAAGGTTTATATTGAACTCGTACCAAATAGAATGATGAGTGAATTCACGACCATGAGTATAGTATTTCCGGGAGCTTTTCGACGATGTAAATAATAACTAAATTGTTGACAGAGGATCATAGATATTTATCACCGAAGTGCTAAATATAATTTAAGCCATGCAACACGATGCAATTAAACATAAAATATTATTTAAAAAGTATAAAGTTAGCAGCCTGTTATATTTATTTTTACAAGATAATACATCTATTACATTTTAAATGTACATCTGACGGTTATGATTATATTGCTGCTGTTAAAAACACTTGTAGTATGTACGTTTCGTAATATTATTTCTATCGTATATTTCCAGTTATTATGATGAGGAATTAAAATATATTGTATACACGCATTAATGCATTTGTGTTAACAATTATGTTTGAAGATAAAGTTAAAACGATATGGTCATAATACAAATGTAGTAGACTAAATCCATAAAGCATTTTCACTTAGTTTAGCGCTAAATAGTAACATTAAATAATGAATCATAATAATTTAAACTATTAAAAAAAAAAACGTAATACAAATTATCACACAATATGTTATAATTGTTATAACTATTATTTATTCAAAATGTCGTAATTTTTATAGTAGGTATGTAGTGATGAACCATAAATATAGCTAATTATTAATAGAAATTTTTTCTTCACTGAATGAATACTGAACATCACATTTCAGGTAAGTGTTTACTTATCGCGTAGGTACGTAATATTAAGCCCGTTAATTTAAAACATGCAATAATTTTTATAAATTGCAATATTATATAGTATAGAGAAAAATAAATTTTTTATTTATAAAAAGGTTCTATACTATATTTATCAAGATTATTTTATAATAGCATGGAAACATTGTAAATTCTTCCAACAATTAACTTAATGATATTTGTATTATTTTAGGTTTATTTGTTATGATAACAACGTTGATGTGTAGTGACTCTAATAATAATTGTGATATTTTTTGATTTTCAATACAGTAACACAGGCTTAACATCTTACAAATATCATAATAGTAATATATTGATAATTTTAATTGGTTATATTTTAAATATTGATAAATTAATTCAATCCTTATAAAATATTACCACTCGATCTAAATATCTAATTTCACAATATTTGATCTAATAATATAATAATTTTAACATAATGAAACTCGAGTTTCCTCAAGGGTTGTACTTGAGTTAGGGTAGTAAACGTATGAGAGTAATTTCATGGTTGACATTACCTTTGTATACCTACTTCATAAATTATATTATTTTTAGATTAGAATTTGAGTTCAACAAATTTTACAAGAATATTATAATAAGGTTGGTTCTACATGATAAAACTATTATAATACAGCTAACTTAACTTTTTAATATTTTGCTGTTAATAAGCGATATTTTTTTAATATAGGTACCCTGGTACCTCTAATATTATAATCGACTTTCGACAACCATAGTTTTATAAATTTATGAAATATGATGTTTAAAAAGTGCAACACATATTGTAAATTGAAAACTATCTATTTACTAAATAAATTACCATACATATTTTATAATATGTATTTTCAGCATTAATATTAGTGTCAGTAATAGTGATTTAAAGTTGGAACATATCGATATTATTTTATTAATAAAAATACAGTAACTTTACAATACATAATACATAGTACAACAAACAAAAATGTAATGCAATAGGTACATAAATATGACCCAGAGAACACTTTTTAATTTACCATAAAAAACTTGCCATAGAATCTTTATATTCAATATTATGTTAGAATAGCATTTTATTAATTTAAATTCAAAGTAATAAATCCACAAAATAAAATAATACAATGTTATTATTTGTAAAGTTGAGACGGCGCATTGTATAGGCAATTGTGATGCATGAATTTTTGAAAATTTTACAAATGTACATAATTATTATAATAATAAATATTAATAATATTATCAGTCTTGTAAATTACCTCTTTAAGTAAATTTATATATGTATTTAAATACCTACAATTGTCTTGGATAAATGTGTAGGTATTTAAAAACCAAATACTTTTATTTAAATGCTTAGGTAGTCGACTTTGTTTCAATAAATGGTCGATATTATTTAATTTTTTCATCGTAGAATAAACATGAAAAGGAAACACCTAAGTTGATTGTTTTCGAAGAAACCTATATTATTAGAATTTTGTGGCGTAAATTAAAAACTACAAATTAATGGTTACGGCCTACCGAATACGGGTTTTGTATACTTTATACTATTTTATAATATTATATAAAGTATAAGGAAGAAATATTAAAACTAATAAACGAAAATACAATACATGGACACATTTGCAGACAGGTTTCTACGAATTCGGTATAGTATTTATAATATTTATAATATTTTTAATATTTCCCAGAATATTTGTATTATTTTTAGTCTCAAACACTAATATCGTAAGACATTAAACAAAATATTGAGTATCACATTTTTTTTTTAATTTTAAAGGTTTCTCTGATAGTCATCTGTTAGTACTGTTTATCATATATAATATACTTTTTTTAACTTCGGGCACAAAATATGTCAAGTTATACAATATCACTACAGTAATATGAAGTGATGTAACAAATTAGCAGATATATTAAACTGTAATATTACTAGTTTATAAATTAATGTGAAATTTATTAACTCTACAAGAAGAATGATAAAAAATGAATAAATAATTTTATAGTAAAGTGAAAATAATAAATTTAGACAAGTATTTTTATTTGTTCTTTTTCATGAAGTAAGTCTGTAGTAATTTACAATAGTAGTTAATTACTGTTTAAATGCTTTTTAAGTTGATGCATTTTAACTTTATTTAAAATCAAATGAAAACTTTCTTTTTATAGAATTGATAATATGATCATACCTAATATAGTATAGTTCTTTATAATATTGAAAAAAATAATTTTAAGTAATTTTCTATAATATTTATTGCTTAATATTGATTGCATCTTGAAAATCATATAAGGAACAATATTGTAATTATAATTATAAAACACCTGCAAACCTGTAAAATAAGTTATTATATCATATTATAACGGACGACATCGTTATATCCTTCAACTAGACGGGACAAGCAATTAATGTAATAGTTAATATAGCCTAAAATAAAAATACTTATTACTTTGGAATTCACTCTACTCACAACTGTAAAGAATTATTTATTTCATCATTGAGTAGATAATTTAATTGTAATGAATGAGTTGAATTTTAATCGAATGATGACTCATTGCATACGATGAAAAACGATTTAGAATGAATACAATTTGTAACATATAGAAAATATCATTGCGTGTAATGTATAATATACAAAACAATAAGTAATAACATACTCGTACAATATAATAGCGAAAAGTTATATTCAAGTCCATATGAATAATATTATTTGAAATACATGATTGGAATAAATAACTAATCCATTATTTTTCATTTAGATATCCAATTTCACAAAAAAATTGAAATGTTGTGATATTTTAACTACAAAATAAATTGGAAATTGTCCATGACATTTTTAAAACTCAAATGCTTATTAAAACAACATTTTGAATTCACTTATTTCGGATATTTTTCAATTGTTGTAAGAACTCTGCTTTGAATATTTATTCTGTAAAGTGACATGGGTACCAGCTTACTTTAAAAATTTAATAAATTCTAAGTTTTTAAATTGTGAATGCGTATAAATGAAATACATAATATGAAATTTAAGAGTTTTTTAATATTTTAAAGAATTTGTGTTATAATGGTATCCACGATTTTTATTAATTTCGATTTATTTTAAGAATTGATGAATTATGACGTATATATTATCATAGCATACATATTTTAATGAGCTTAAAAAGGTAGTATAAGTTAACTATTCTATAGATTTTATAAGCATTGTTAGATTTAGTCTTCCCTTATAAAATGAATTCAATTTATGGTTTATACTCGAGACGAGATAAGTTCTCACCGGTATTATTCTTAATACATTTTAAAAATGTCTTAAACAGATAGTCAACATAAGTATAGTGATTGACGGCTATTGTCGTACACATATTATATAATAATTAAAACATAAGTCTTGGTTTGATTTTCGTCAAATATTTTTGTTGAATAGATCTTACACAATAAAAAAAAACTTTCTTTAAGATTGGAATTTTTTTTATTATGTGATATTCAATCGAAATGTAATCTATCAGAATTATTGGCATATTTTAATCAATACTCCATTCACTTTCAGTTTTAGCTTGTTGAGATTTTAGTATTTTAGGTAACACAACGTTCGCTTTCCTACTTATTAATTTACTTTCGGTTATTTCACGTGTTATAACATTTAAAGTTTAATTGTTTATGAGGCAGGTTTCAAGTTATGATTATATATGAAAAATAACCTAACGAGAACTACTATCATTGTAAGCAACGTTAAAGTATGTAATATATATATGTACAAAAATATGTTTTGATAATTTTAATTAAAATTACTTGGCAACTTCAGCACGGTAGGTAAAACTTGCAAAGAGAAAGAGTACCATGTATAAAATGAATTATAAACATAATGTATAGATGGTTACAAGGGTGTACGTTTATGGCCGTTGGAATTGAATGTAACCGTCGTGTATAAATTATGATGACAATTAACGAAATGGCCTATGAGTTTACAATGTCGTCGTTTGAACGTCGAAGATGAATTCGAGGGAAACGAATAATTCGCTAAAAACGTTTAATGTTTTGAATGTGAAAAACTCTTTTGAACGAAAACTGCAACAGTGATACAAATTGAATTTAATTAGCGTGTCACGGTGGAGGATAATATAGTAGTGGAGGAAGAGTCCTCCTCCGGTGGAGGAGTAGGAACTTCAGCAGAGCAGTGACGAGTGCGGGATGAGGAGCGTTTAATTTCCACCGAATTCTTCGAGTTATAATGTAATAATATATTTATTTGTGACGGTACAATCCGATTTTGCAGGTCCACCCCGGAACGTAACCTCTGGGGAGTGGTCCCGACGACGATTGCGAATATTCGACGAGCCGGAGACGTGTGTGTGTGCATTTATCGTGATAAATGAATTTTACGAGATGAAAGAATATTATTGATTTGGTGACAGCCCGCGGAAGACCATATACACGTGTATCTGTAGCGGCATTTATCCCATGGAAGTTAGCCTTACATACTATAATATTATCACCCTCAGCCACACGCTCACAATAGACAACCATTGCCATAAAGGTTTATATATATATATATATATTATATTTATATATTGTATTTATATATAATCTAAACGTCTTATAAAATCATTTCTCACCCGAATATGGTTGCCGACAAGGATTAAATGGAATAAAACACAGTTTTCGATTCCGTTTGTTGATAATGTGTTTTGTACGTATATACAGTGTACCAAATGTGCGCGTTTATATTATTATTATTATTATTATTATTATTATTATTATTATTATACTCATATAATAATAATATTTCGTCGTTGCAGCTATATATATAATATAGCAGTGGCGAGTGCGGTTCGCTATCATTAATCAATTTCCTTCTTAATCTCTCTCCTCACCAACGCACGCCACCATCCATTCTTCCATGACCCAAACGAGACGGCAAAGGATATTATAATATAGTTTGGCTGCGGCGGTCGTCGGTCACGCGCGTGCGCATGCAGCATCCGCCTCCCCCCGCGCGCTTGGGCACGGTTGTCATCTCGAGCTCAACGTGTTGAGACCGCAAACACACATCATAAACACACATGCTCACGCAGTGACGATACGTGATTGACGGTCACTAATCGACCACTGTTCGAGTATATACCACTTTATACCGCAACCACAACCGCAACCCCTCGCGGATGATATGACCGGGACGTGTCGCTAAATATCACATTATTACATAATATTATATTATGATATCAAAACTTACACTACAAGAAAAATTCGATGTGACTTTTCTTTAATTTTTATAAGGGAATTCGTTTCCTTTGCGTATGACGTTTACCGCACACTGCTAATTTTAAACAAATATTATGTTCTATGCTTAAATCATTCCGAACACCATCACAAATTAATATCGTGTTCATTAAATTCATAAATACAATATTCACAATCTTATAATAGTACGATAAATTATATCGACCACTTTATTATTTTGTACTTTCGAAGGCCTGTAATTAAAATCGTTAGCAATATCCAGGTAAATTTGAATATACTATTTTGATTAGGTAAATAAATTACTAAAAAAAATGTTTTAACCCGAATAGAGATAGGTAGGTAAAAATTGCATTTTAAGTTGAGGTAAAGAAAAAGAATGACTATAAATTAGGTATAAAAATCGGCGCACTGCCCTTATATTCTCTGCTATTAGTGGTAATAATATTATAGTCCAAAGTCATAATAAAAAAAAATACACACAAATTGGAAGAAAAAAAGGAAAACAAAAGTAATTGACGACGACAAGTATAGAGTCGTAATACTCTCACGTTCTTTATGAATAATTGGCGTATTTACTATCGATTAGTTTTAAGTATCAAATTGTAGTTAATAAACGTTCACGCCGACCATTAAACTATTAAAGTATATTATATGTAATGTGACACGCGCGTTCTGTGTACGAAATAACCTGCGAATCGGTCGACCCACCCGTGCGACGTCCTTAAAATGCAATTTCGTTTTCTGCCTTCTTTTACACGTAGGTATGTAATATATATATATGTCATATAATATGTACTTACTATCAAATAAATTGATTAAGACACGGAAACTCTATTAACTACGAGTTGTAATATTATTATTATCTCTGCTGTTTAATTCCTGAAAACGATTTTCGTAATTTTATCCTATTTCATATCTCATCAAAATTGCTCGATTTACATTAAATATTGTACCATACCGTAAAATATAAGGACCGATAACATAATGTGTTACTTAGAAACAGAAAGTTTGGAATATTACTTTTATTTGATTTTAATTTATCGTTGTTTCCATGATATTAAATTGTATAAGTAGACTTCTACCAGAAAACCAAAACCGGTTAGAAAAATTATCCTTACATGTTTTAAAATTTAAATTATAATATAACGTTTTAATAAAATAATAAAAGTGAATATTAATATTTTAGCTAATAATTGAATATATAAATATGAAATAATGTCTTTTAGTTCAAAATGTTGTTTATAAACAACTTACTAATAATCAATTATTTTGAATAAAACCACTTTCGAATAATAAAACAAAAAACCATCTTTCAAATATATAATGGTGTAGTACTTCAACAGGTGTAATACTTTATATGTATAGTATTTTAAATTTAATACTTTAAAATACGTTCTGGTTTACAATTAATGGAAAAAAAGGTGGGCAAGTGGGGGTCGCTCTGCTGTACAGTAGGTTACAAGTGGGTCACTGTATAATGGATGATATTAAATTTGAATTCAACGATATAATATCATTGTATAAAAAAAACGATTCTGAGCGGAGACGGTATGTCAGTCTATGTATAAGACATATTATATACATATCTATAGTATTAAACAAAAAATTGACCTATAATAGGTACCTATAATAAATTCCAAATTAATCATATCACAATATCCATTAGGTACTTATAAGCGTTATACATCAACAAAAACCGTGATACTATCATAAATATATAATAGTACACTTTAGAAGTTTCAAGTACCCACGAATAATATTATTCAATCACAACAAATTAACTAAAATAGTTATTCTAGGTTTTTTAATATGTAATTTCGTCCAAATTTGAATTTAAAATGTCTGTAAAAAATAACTGTGTTCATATATTTTTTAGATTTTTTGGTTACAGTATGAACTATTTACGAGAGCCTTTGTGTTGAATTTGCAATCCTTAGCTATAAAAACTGAACATTTTGTCAAAATTTGATCTTTAAATGCTTATAAAAAAAAACTGTGCCTATGTATTTTTAATATTTTTCAACTGATATTGTAACAATATATCATGAGCCTTGTATTACATTTTTACACTTTTTGGCCCAACAGATAAAACTTTATTGATATTTATAGAAATTTGAATTTCAAACGCTCATAAAAATTTAATTTGACTTTCCGGTAGAGATTTTTTTATTGATAAAGGTAGACAAACTTATGAGTAATCTTGTATAACATTTTCAAATCTTAGATTTAAAAAGAAAAATTTTTACGAATTCTTAACTCAAAATATTTCGCTAATTTTCGTGATTTTTCCATATTTTTACAATTTTTGAACTTTAAATGCTTATAAAAAAAAAATTGTGACTAAGGATTTTTAATATTTTTCATCTGCCTTTGAAACAATATATTAGGAGCCTTATATTAAATTTTCAAGATTTTTAAACCAAAAAATAAATTTTTATTGATATTTTTAGAAAAAAAACTAAAAAAAGATGGAAAATGAAAATGTCCCTAAACAGTTCAAAATAAATCAAAATATTTTGAAAACGTTATCGTGTATATAAAATGCAAATATAAACAACCAGTGAAAATTTCATGTATATACGTTCATTTCTTTTAGAGTTACACCAAAAACCAAAATCGATTTTTTGGAAAACCAATTTTGCGTAAAAATTCCCGTTTTTCCTTAATTTTTATGTTGTTTTTCGCGGCGCTTGTGAAAACTACTGGGAAATTTTTACTTTTGACCCCCCAAAGTACCAACTAGATTCACTTTCCTATCAGAAAAGCTACTGTTGAAGAAAATCCAAGCACTTTTACAGTCCTAAAACGTGATGACGGACACAAAAAAAAATAAAAAATATAAAAATATAAAAACACACATCATTGTAAAACCAATACATTCATCGCTCCGCTCAGAATCTAAAATATAAACCGTATGATAATTATACAATATTCTTACCTGTTTATAATATGCCAATAAAATATTTTTAAGCTTATCAAATTTCGACCATTTCCTATTTAAATATTGTTACATTACCATATAAAGTAGTTATTTTAAATTTAGAGAATTAAATTTGATAAATATCTTAAGAAATACATAGCAACATATGTTTTGTGAATTATAAATTGCATAAATAATATTAAAATTTAATAATATACAATATTTACAACCATGTATTATTTAGGTAGGTATACAAAATAATAGGTGTATAAATATTACAAAATGTATTTATCAACCACCAAAAAACAATAAGATCACAAAACGAATAATAACAATATTTTTCAAGTACCTAGTATTTATAAAAAATGTATTAACATCTTCAACCTCATAATGCAACTTATACTTTTTTTGAATTGATCAAACAATACGAAAGGTGTAGAATACTTTAAAACAGAGACATTCGTATTATTTTTCGTTGCAAATACGTTTGATAATAATATTATGTCAGCTGCGTGTAGTTATTATTACTGATAGCCATTAGTTATCAAACATTATCCGGTGTTCACCGACAAATAAATTATTTACCTAATATTTAAATTTATTTTAAATTTTATAGAACTATATTATGAATTTAAAATGATGTACGTTTATGTACTTTAAATTTAAAATGACTCAATCTTGTATGGAGAAAAATTCTCTTACTTGCTAAATGTCGGCTTACATTTAGTATCATTTTTAACGTTAATGATCTATGCAAAAAATCACTTTAGGTTTTATATTTACGTTGTAATGATATATACTGTAGTATGTAGTCAGAACAAATAAATTCATATAAATCTGAAATTGTTTATATCAGAAGCTTTTATACATGACACGCAGTTGTGTGTTTGTTTGAACAATAAATATCATGCATTTGTGGGATACTTCAACAAGTAGGTAGCTGCAACTTGTACTTTTAAAACTCTTTAATTATCGTATTATATATACTTACAAATCAATCTCCAAACCACATATTTATATGTAAAAGACAATATTAAAATAAGACATATTTTTCACGTATAAATACGAGGGAAACGTGTTACGTGTAAAGTAAATTGTTTTTTGTAATACAACATATATATTAATTTGTTTTTTTAGGATTGATGCAAAATGACATTAGTTATTGAGTCATTATTATTAAAATAGTGTATTTATTATATTCGAGTAATTATTTTAAGAAGGTTCTATTCTAATATAATATATATTATATATTAGGTAGCATGTTTGTTAATTAATGTGTATACATTGAAGACTGAAAAAAACCAAAGTTACAGTAGGATATTATATTAAATTAAATCATTGAATAAATATTAAATACTTTTCCTCGGAAAAATGCATGCATTATGTGTTATTGATTTCAGCCGTATTTCAGTTTGTCCCTTTATTTACAGAGTAATGATATCGATTAATATTGTTTTTATGTCATAATCTCTTATTGTAGGGTCCAGAAAAATGTTAATTTGCTATTCTAATGAAGACAATAAATTACTATTTCAAAGCAGAAACTATAGTATATTATATATCTCATTACATATTTTAATGTCTAGATATTTTTTAATTATGTTCTCAAAAAATGATAAAATACGAGTCAATATGAAAAATATTTTGAATTAAAAAGGTTTTGAAATAACAATCGTATTAATGACCTTTCTGTCATATAATGAATCATGACCAACTAAATTGGCTTGTTTATACTTCGTTCCTTAAAATACAATCAGCTTAGCCCCAGTGCAATGCAAAAGTTTTAAAATAATGACCCAAGATCAATAACAAAAATATATATTCGATTTGTTCATTATTAATTAATATAGTTATTTAGATTAAATATCATAAACTATTATACTTATATTATACTTAGTTATTTTTAAAGGCATAACCGTTCTATAATAAAAAAAATATGTACGTATTATTTTTATTCTTTATTTACCCATCGTAAGCTTGCGTATTGAGTACTTCTATTTTTCCATGATTAAAATATATAGAAGTACTAATATACAAAATACAGACTTTATAATTAGGAAGTATGAACTATTACCTACCACCTACCACCTACCACCTACCTAGGTTAGGTTAGGTTAGGTTAGGTTACCTCTGTGATATTGCAATATTCAATCTCTGAGATGTAATATATTGATCCCATTGAGTCGTGAAAGGTTGTGTTTATGTACTCAATGACCATCTTGAGATGTCTCTAGGACGCTTAATTCAAGTCCCTTGAAGTTACTGCGTGCGATGTCACAAATCACAATACAATGTTCTATGTTATGTCACATTGTAACATCTATATTTAATCAGGTTGAGGTACACGAGACTATTTATTTTCATCGCATTAACTTCTCATAGAGTTCACGAACAGTCAATGTCCAGGAAAAAAAATTAAAAAAACGAGGTGAGCTGACCCGGATATTTTTGGCTGGACACGGTTTCTAACCAGCTACCCCTAAATCTAACAGACCTACTCCTGACCTACTGGGACACCTACTAAGATATTAATTAGAAGCTATATGTCATATTTAGACTATAGTGTTATAGACTCAAGATCGGTTTAAGGGGTGAACAGGGGGGCCATGGCCCCGGGCCCACAACGTATATTAAACAATAGTTGGTCCTTGGCCGAAAGTACGACTGTTTTTTTTGTTTTTATATTAAATTTGAAATACTTGAATGATTGAATGATATACGCATCAACGTTTCCCATTTAACTTCAGTACTTCACATTTAGAAAGGTTAGCTAAAAGGTACAAAACTACAATAAAACAATTTTAACAGTAAAAGTATAATTATTAATAACTGATCAACAGTAAAAATTGTTAAACTTCGCAGACGCCAGACGCCAGACGCCAGACTCATACGAAATATAAACGATTAACGAATGAAATGATCAAATATCAATATTCAATACTGAATATTAAACGTTTTAAGGTTATAAACTTATAGCTTATAAGCTTATAACCTAAAATAATAATAATAATAATAATTTGTAAGTCCCTTCACGCTCCAAGACAGATAAAAAATATATTGTATAGAATGCATATACGCCTATAGGTACTATATGCAAATTTAAAGATAAAAATAACTACACTGTAATATTTTTTATTCCAACCTATTAAAAAATTATAAAAATATTCCGATAGATCGTTTTTTTGTGATGTATATGTCACTTCTCTGAGACATAATATTATTAATAATTGAATATTATAACTACTATATAAAGTCACATAAGTATTGTCTCAGGGATTTCTTATCAAGATGTCTTTATTGAGACTTCAAGAATTATTCATAATGATCTTCAGTCTATTTGAAGGCAAATAAAAGTTCAAATGTGCACTTTCATTTTAAATCCCTTAGGGACTTCACATAGATGTGAACCTTGCGTTATTGCACATAGGGCTGTACCTAAGAAAAATTGATACATACACGGGCTGGCTGATGAGGAACCATGTTCCTCAATTAGCTTAAAAAGTAGGGTTCGAATTTGAAAGCAAATGCCTTTTCTTTTAAAATTATTGAAAAATAATTCTTATATATAAATATATTTCATTTCATTTCTATTTAAATGTAATAAAGAATAAACTTCACGTTGCTTTTTATTTTTAATATTAAAAATAAAATTTACATAAGTGTTTCATGTAAGTACTTATAGATATTATAAAATACGATATAAAACGATTAGAGCTTGTCAATTTGACGCGTTTTCAATGATATGTTTAAAATAGTATACTATATAAACTATCGACTTGTCTCAATATCACACTGATGATGGACGATTCAACTTTAAGGTCATTTTAGATTACATTGTACAAGTATAATAATTGATGTCCGAAACTACGAACCGTTTCTGAAGATAGTTTGTCAAAATAAATGGTTGTTACTATTCTTCGTTACAACAATAATAATATTAATTATTTTAAATACTTTTTTTTATATTAGTTAAGTTATCTCAAAATCCTAACTATAATCATGATAAAATACCGTAATTTTTATATAATACTTGTATATAACTAGGTGGTGTATAAAATAGTGTATTGTGAACTTAATATGAAAATAAAATAGATTTAGTCAAATTTAATCAGGAAGTACAGCCGATGTTGAATATTACAATATAATATATATTTTGCTCTTCGTCTTTTTAGTATCTACATGCTTATACGATATATTATACATTTTAATTTCAGAGAAAATTCAAAATTGATTGTACTTACAATAAATGTGTGTATTTTCACTTTATTTGTTGTGTCTGTTATCGCCTTTTGGAACAGTTAAATGAAACTGCTATATTTATAAATACTTTTGGGTCACTTAAATAATAATTACTTTATAAACAACGATTAACAGTTATGATAATTTAATTAAAAAAACCTAATTCGCAAAAACTTCAAATTTTTAGCTACTAGGTAGGTATATTATTATTATTTTGTATAAATATTCACAAAAATATTTAGACAAATGTTAAGCTATGTATACCACGATTTTATGCACACTGTGCTAAGGTACTAACTTATAAACGCGGTATTATACTTTATTATATAATGTACCTAAATATAATGTTCAAAATACAGTATAACTAATAAAATAATAATAAATGATTAAAACTTATATAAATAAATAATGCAACGTCCTTATAATATGTATCGACATACTGTTTCTGCATAAAATATTATTTCTATACTCTGTCCCACGATAGATCATGCCACGCACCTACCAAAACTGGTTCCCCCGCGCGACACCCTGTCAAAGGGGAACCAGTTTCGATAGCAGGGTGACGTAGGGGGATGCGCAGAACTGGTATGGTCGCTAGTGGGACAGAGTATAGTTGAAGTTGATTTTCAGAAGTTTTATTTGATTCCTAGTATCTGTCTATAGTAATTTCTATATACTACTGTAATTTAGAGAAAAACATTTTTGATTTTCTCTGTATTCTCCGCGGTGCAAGTGCGTAATGGACAAACGTGAAACGATCACTATCGTAAAAAGTATAACTATAATATCGACAATCGAGATGGCTCCGCTCAAAATTGTTTTCAAATGCGATGATTTATCGTATTTGCTTTAAAATGTAATACCGATATAATGCGCTGGAGAGAGTGAAACAAAACAAGTGCCTCACTTCGGGTCTGCTTTGTTTTATTTCCAAATGAAAATGTGATCGGTTGTCGTCCAAAATGTCATGATACGATATTTTTATATTTCATAACATCGATAATCCCATTATCCTCTACAAATAGCGAACACATAATATTATAGTGTAACACTGTAAACAACAGCAAATAGTCCTAAAGGAAAACATTACACATCATCTCAAAAGACAGTGTTTTTCTCCTGACCCCCACTTGGTTGAATGACACTTCATAAGTACTTGTTCTCATTATTAAAATATAATATTTGACATAACGTCTTCATTTCACTGAATCACATGCGTAACTCGAATAACTCATTACAATCATAGCATTATTGTAATATATAGGTACTTAACAGTAATACTAATCAGATCGATTATATACAATTGTCCGTTAGGTAAGGATTTTTTTGTATGAAATCAACTTAATTCACCCTCTAACTGCTACACTTATTTGTGGGTATATAATTATATGTATATTAAAATTAAAAAGTATTTATGAAAACAACAATATAGAATGCATTAAGAATATCACAAAGTTGGTTGGGTATTGATGAATACATTATGATTTTATTTTATGCTACAGTGATGCACATATTATTTTATTATAATTTAATTTCATACTATGCATTTCTTGTTTTTTACGCCTAATGCCAAATAACAATATCTGTAGTTACTACTGTACAGGTATTAATTACTGTACAAACTGTGTAATGCTTTCAATCGTAAACACTTAATTTGTTACATATTATGAAATGGTATTACGATAATATACGACGATGTAATATTAGATGTAGGTAGTATTCGTTATACATCAATCATTTTTATAAATTATTTATATTGATAGATCATTAGTAATTACTAACATTTTTAGATCATCTAAGACCCCAAATCTACTTAACCTATTGGCTTTTGCCATTTGCCATAGGGCATAGACATATTATTCTTAGTACCTTGACTCTAACTATCGTAGCTGTTTTCAATATTCCTTCTGCTTGAGTTTCAGTTAGAATTTCAATAACAATTAACATATAATATATTGCTAATTCAATACCAACAAAATAGTATCGTTTATCAAATTATCATTCGATTAAATTTTGCAACGTTGGAAAAAAAATTCTCAATCGTGTGTTACCAAAAATGCTGTTCTCAATCGTATTTTATCGAATTGAATTAAATGTTCACAATAATTGAGTGGAATTATCTCTTTTAGGAGTTAAAAATAAAAGATACTTCTCTGAGGCCATTATGTTATATTATAATATTGATATTGCTTTCAGTAATAATATGTTTAGTAATTAGTTGAATTCATTTATGGAAAATATTGCATCTATTATATAATAATTAATCTAATATTATCATATTATAATATAATTAATAATTGTATATTATATAACTAATAACTTATATGTCAATACCAACGTATAGTACAACTGCGTGAATTGATTTGTGGTATAAATAGATTAACATGAATATAAATATTTTGAAAAATTCAATGAGTATCTAAATAGAATAATATACGTACCTTACCGGCAAAAAGTCCTTACGAGTAATATTTTTGAGTTGTAACAAAATAATTAAAATCGTTATGTTGACTATGTTAAAATACATTAAATCTGTAAAAAAAAATGAAACATTACCCCCTACAACCCCCCCCCCCCAAAAAAAAATATATAAACCAAAAAAATAAAATAAAATGCATAAACTCCTCTCATTACAGCCATGGTGATAATCTGTATAATGTAAGTACATATTGTATAAATATATGCATACATTAAAATAAATAACTACATAATAATTAATATTTAAATACAATTTCACATTTACAAATAGGTACTATACTTTACTGGCATATAGATACAGTTTAACAATAGTTATATTGTATATTATTGTCATATTATTACCATCACATAAAGTTTTAAGATAATGATATAATAGTACTTATAGACATTATACATTTTATACGGCGTTGGAGTTTTGCTGATGTGTGCAGTCGCTTCATGATGAGACAATATTCGACAGCTTGGTGGTTTATCTTGTACCATAACACAATTTAATTATATAATTTATTTCAATATATTTGCGCAGTATAGTGATTAGTATTTTTTCCGAAGTAATATTCTCTCTGTTGTGTACTACAGGTAGCATAGATAATTCGAGTTTTTTTTTGTATTATTTCTATAAAATAAACTATAGTACCTATAAACAATAATATTTAAAGTTAAATAAGTAGGTAGATAAATATGGCTTGTTAGTCTTAAAAAAAAGTCATGGGAGTCATACAACACCACAATCCCCCTCTCCCATAAAATTAGGCTACTTTATTACGTCTTTCAAAACACAGTATAGAATTCATTAAATTTTAAATATTCAGACATTAAGTTTTATTGAAGAAAACAATTTTTTTCAAGTATTCATTTTCAACGAATTGCATGAGGTTTGGTGAGCATTCAACTTAAATGAAAAAAAAAAATTATAATATGAACTTTTACTTCATATTCATTAACATTTCAAATAAAAAACATTTAAATTAAACACAATTTATACAGCAACTAATGTTTGTTCAATATTATATGATATTTACTTATTAAAATACTAGCTGATTCTGCACAACGTTGAGCGTGACAATAATTAAATTCCCGTGGATTACCATTTCTTACTTACGTTAAATATAAACTGCATAGATTTTTAACACGGGTTGATATAGTTATAATTTTACCAAACATAAATATTACAATTTTGAACTTATGATATGTATACAATCCCAATAACTATTTTCTTGATGAGTCGATTGACAAACTTTTTTTGAAAATCGGTCGAAAACTGTGGATTTGCATTGGAAGGGTCATCCGTTTTATGCCTTTCAGTTTATATAGTAGATGTTATATTTATTAATTATAGCTGATCCTGCATGGCGTTACCCTTGACAAATTAATAATAATGCCAGTGGATTTACACTGTCTCAAACTCCGTTAAATATAAACTACCATATTGTTAACACATATTTGACTGGTTTTGACCAAATATAAAATACAGATCTAAAATTATACCTAACTAATTATATTATAGGTATAATAATTATTTTATTTTTTTTTATCAATAACAACTCTATACAAACAAAAAAATTTTAATTTTTCGAGGGCCAACAAATCCCTGTGTGAGCCCCTTTTTAAAATAAAAAAATAAAAATATGCTTCGATATGAACATCCTCTAATTTTCTTTTTGCTACAAAAACATCTTGTTAATTTTTATTAATTATTAATTATGGGTAGTTACCTATATTATAAGTGTTGTTTTATTTTAATATTATTTTTGTATGTACATGTGATGTCTATTCATAACATCATTGGTTTAAAAAATGAAACCCAAATAATTTGTAAATATATTTGAATATAGGCACTTTTCTGGTCAGTTAAAAAAAAAAACCTGATAACCGAGAAAAATAAATAAATATTAGTAAAAACGATATACTTACATTAATATAATATTATTCTAATCTTAATTTTTGAGGGTGCACATAAATATTTTGGGGTGCTTAGCTCCCCTTTTATTTTATCCACCGATAGACATTAACTGAACAATTCATTTTTGAATTTTAATAAACTAACCTGGTAAATTGTAAAATAATACCTAAGATAATGTCTATTAACTATTTCTAATTATTGTAGTGCACATCACTACTGAATTATTCATGCTGAGAATAAATTCAAGATGATCATATATTCGTATGAGCTACAAACTTCGGGGACAATTGTAATTAGTTCAGACCTACTATTATGAATATTATAACATACGATATATTCTTGGTATTTTCGATTCCGAAGATTAAATTATAAAACCGATGACAACATTTCTAATAGAGACATATTAATATATAATAACATAATATTTAAAAACTTATAGTTTGAGTTGAGTCAAAACACACATAAACGACAAAAAAATATAATTTATATTACATTTTTTTTTTTGTTTTACATGTTTACGTACTAATGATTCTCAATATTGGCATTTAATTATTTCACGATAAACTAGAAGAGTATTGTTAAAATATTTAATAATACCATAATTTTCTTTTAAATTCTGAACAGAGCGATGAATGCATTGGGTTTTTTATTGTCTGTGACATGTGTTTTAGATTCCGAGTAGAGGAATAAACGAATGTTTTTTACAATGATGTGTGATTTTATATTAGTCTCTGGTCATCTCTTTGAGCAGTAAAAATTATAAGGACTTGACAATTTTTGGTAAAAAGTTGGATCTAGTTGTTAGTTTTTAATTTAAGAGGTAGAGGGTCAAATGTAATAATTCTCATTTCTCTTAAAAATTATCGGGGGAGATAATAAACTCTCTGAAGTATGTTTTTAGAGTAAATTGTCATTGAGTAGGTAAATGTACCTCATGGAAGTGTTAAATATAAATTCAATGATAATTCATTGAATACAAGAAACGATTCTGAGCAGAGACTAGTTTAGTCTTTGAATAATTTAAAAGTTTCAAAAATACTTAAATCGTTAATTATTTGTTTTGAGAGTTGAACTTCAAATTTAGATAAAAATATTTAAGTTTAATAACAATTCTTTCTCTAATGATCTTTGTTATTTTATTACAATTCGAAAAAAATTAACCTTTGAAACTTTGAGCTTTTCACCATTATATATATTGTTATTTTAATACAAATTTTAAATTACCTAATTAATTAGGGAGCATGCATTTAGGAGCACGTATCTTTTTGCCATATTATACGGTAGGTACCTACGTTGTTATTGATTCATAAATTGTTACAATAATGTACGTACCTACAATATAATATTATAATATAATACCTAATATATAACAAAATATTATAGGTACCTACATGCAATTTCTTAGGAAAAAATGATTTAATTAATAATTAGTAATATAAATAAATTATAATGTAAAAATATGATATTTTTATGAAAAAAAATGGAATATCGTTATATTTTATAAATAGAGGACAATATGGACACCACAGACCCAACTCAGAATAGTTTTTCGTATGCAATGATTATTATTGATTTAAAATTTAACAAATCCACGATCCACAAGGTATAATCTAAATCTACAACTATACAGCAGAATGACTTCCTTGGTTTTCAAATTCAGTTTTATGCAATATAACACATTTATGTGCATACTTTTCTGTATTTATTTTGTTGACGTTACGATTAATATTAAATTTAAACAAAACTGCAAAAATGTTGTACAATATTATTGATTAATATTTTTATTTGTAATGTTGCAAATTACGATTGTGATCGTGGACGGATTAAAACTATTACTAATACCCAATAAAAGCAAATACTAATTATATGTACTGTAATATTGCAACGAATATACGTGATCAATTAATCACACCATTTTTTGAGTAAACATCTATACCAGTTTAAGTGGTTTTTAATGTTTTTATCGTAGGTAATAATAGTTAGTCAACTCTATCAATACGTTTGAAATATTTATTTAAATTATTACAATGATTTTAATGTACACAATATTTTAAGTGACAATAATAATCGTCGTCCATTTAGAAGAAATGTAGTAGTATACGAAGTAAAACTCAATGGATCCAATTTTAAGAACCGATACTCCTTTACCGTTGCCAAAGTATTTTGTGGTTGTACCCTAATTTAAAGGCAATGGGACACGATCAGAGGATTCTTTGGATTGTCTCCAATTTATTGGCACACGGTTGGAACACTCTCGTAGCAAAAACTTAAGATGAGGTTTTCTAAAGTATATCTGTAACAAATTAGCAAAATGGATTCGATTAGGTTAAAACGTTATGTGATTAATGAATTCTGGGATTTTCCACATCTATATTGATTTAGACAGAAAATTAGTTGTTATAATATGTAGTAAACCTATATTATAGGTGAGCATATTATCAACGACAAGGACACGACGAAAATTTACGCTATTAAATAAACATAGGTTACGGCTACACATTACTTGGGCTGCAAATCTCGATAATGTTGAGATTTTATGGTGTTTCTCTCGTCTATAATTACCATATGTTTTTACAAGTGGCCATAAAAATATAATATGTGCTAAAGGCAGTTAGAAAAATCGAAACTCATCTTTGATTGAGAAAAATACTTTTATTATATGTTTATATTTTTTTCTATGGCTGGGTTGTAAACATTATTAATAGGCCATTTTAAAATTTCATTTCTGAAGGTTGATTTTTAAATCAATTACCTCTCAACCACATATAAAATAATGAATATTCAAGTAGGTATTTTAAATTTAAATTTATATTTTATTTTATGTTAAAAATTATTAAAATGTACATACTAATTCTATTATTTTTACATTCGACATACAATACTTATTAACCACCAGTTGAAGAACTAAGTAGGTTGGTATATTCTATGGTTGTATCTACTTATATTATTAAAAGATATAAATCGGATATTGGTTGACTTAATGTGTATACACGAATTTATTAAATAAAATATTATGCCTAATATTACACCACGTGAGTTGCCAATTTGACACAGTTTATTATTCAGTACAATACAATATTATATAGTTTTTTGTAGGAAAATACATATTCAATTATAATAAATAAGAAGTGCAATAATGTACCTACCTACGCTAATAATAAAATATGTTTTAAAAATTAAATATATCAATAATTATAATAAATGACTGTCTAGTATTCACTATTGAATGGCTTAAAATGTGTTATGAAAGAGACTTAAAAATTGTGTTCATATAAATTATAGCTTTTAATAATAAATAATTTATACATTTTGGATTTTTAGGTACCTACCTATTTCTGATTCATGTTATTTAAATATATTTTCAACAACTTACAAGTTACAAGACAGGTAAAATTGTTTAAACGGATACAAAAATATATAATATCATACATTATTATTAAATATTAATAGGTATATGAACATAATTATTATTTACATAATTGAGGCAAGTTGGTTCATCTCTCTCTCTCTCTCTCTCTCTCTCTCTCTCTCTCTCTCTCTCTCTCACTCTCACTGTATTTCAATGTTCATATGTCTTAGCCATTTGGCAAGATATTTGGGTCGTGGAGAGTGCACAGTCCATATATTTATAATATCTTTATGTTTTTATATAGTTTGTTTATTTATATAATAATATGGTTATCATCCTTAATTAATTATTGGTATACTTATAGAATATTGGTTATTATGACGATTATTGCAATATAATACTTGTTACAATAGTTATATAATTTTTCAACGGTATTTCATTGATACATATACGAAGACAATTTGATAAAAAAAAACTTACACAATTTGATATCTAAGAAAGTTCTGTCAGAAATAAGAACCATATTGGTCTAGGCATAAACAATATTGACGATAGTTATGCACAATAAATATTTCAATAACGATTAAGTCGTAAAAATGAGAGTCACGCTGTTTGGAGATTTCAAAAGAGAAATAGTAAATTAAATAAAACTAAAAAACATATGATATAGAGATTGTAAATTATGAAAACTGAAAATCTGGTTTGTGATAGGAAAATTGTTTATACACATCCTAGTATGGATTATTTAATGTATGAATTAAAAGTTATGGGATATAGTATCTTAGAGAGTAGATTTTTAATATTTGTTGTAAAGTACAATATAATATCAATTGTATCTACCGTACATATAATCTATATTGTATGTCAATATGATATTCTCTAAAAATATGTCAATTACTAACGTTACAGCTTTATATCAAACACTTGAACGAGGTTTGTTTTTGCTACTATTATTTTAAATATCTATAACCTAACTAGTAGGTATAATATATAAAGTTTCTGTATTTTATTCCAAGATTAAACTAATTTTTATAATTAAAAAATAAAGAATAATAATATATTCTAATTAAAATTAAACCATTTTGCACAATATTATATGCTCTTATATAATATTTACTTAACTTTATAGCGGAATATGTTCTATAAATTTAGCCTGAGCATGTTTTCTTATGCATTTTTCTTATTTATTTAAACTTGACGGGTGAAAACCCATTTAAGATATAACACAGTATTTTTTATTTACATTAAATTTTAATTTAATAGGAAGGGAATACCTAACAAGAATTTTAAAAATATTTTTATTACACAATATAATATGCCTCAATAGTATTATATAAATTAATTCACGGAACTGTAGAATTTTCATGAAATCATATAGGACGTACTTAAACCATTACTAGGTTTACAGGAATACTGTTGGGAATACATGGACAATTATATATAATATTTAATAAATAATAATAAACCTACACCTAGAAGTGCAGATTATTTACATGAAGCTTTTTATTTTTTTATTCGTTTAAAACCCTTTTGTAATGGTTTGCGTAACATCGTTACCATTCAATTATATTTTATTTATATTTGGTATTACAGGTAGGTAGGTAGGTATTAATATTTTTGTCGAACTTAATATTATTCTATGTTACGATTAAATAATTTATTATAGTTTTGGTTGTCAATGGATATATAAAGTAAAAACCATAAATAAATTAATATCAAATACAATATCATATTATAATTGAGATAATACCTAACTAACAAAATATAAATTAAGAGCACTGCAAGCTATGTCGATATTCGATGTAATACCTACCATTTTCTATGAACGTATTTGTAGACATAATTGAAAAGTACTCATTTTAATATCGTTTGGAATCTGAGTGATATGATATAATAATATAATAGCTACCAGCTATATCACTATATTCATAATACATTACGAAAATAATGTATGCATAAAATATAAACAAATAAATTATAAATTATAATATACTTAACATTTGTGTCTTAAAAAACTAGAAAAATAGATTGGCCATACCAATTAGCAGTTATAATTACAAAATATTAAAAAAGTAGCCACTGTTTATAATAATTAAAAATGTATAAGTAATAATACATTTAAAACCACACCCTTATGGTTGTGTAGTTGGAAAAGACTTTGTATCACTCAGTGTCATTACAGTATTCAACTTAAACAAATATTTTATTAAGGTATTTTTGTTATTTTTTTTTTAACAAGCTCAATTTATGGTACTTGAGTTTAGCTTGATGACTCGAGGAAAGAAACCCCCTTCTCTCCCGGGGTGTGATAATATTGTTAAATTAGACAATTGGTACATCACGACACCATTTTTTTTTAAGTATTTTGGGAGAATCACTGATAATTCATTTGGTTACATTGTTTTGTAAGAATGCTTAGATAATCAAACACCTAGTGAGTTTTGATAAGGTGTGTAAGACTGTTCATATGATTGTCTAATAATAATGTACCTATATTCATTATTAGATGTGTAGATTAAGGCACCTGTTTTAAATGAAACAATTTATTTTGAGTTATTTGTATTTTTTTAGTTTTTTTTTTAGGAGCCTCGAATTAATTTTCTTTACTACAGTTTTGTAGAAGTTTAATTTAGTATAAAAATATTTAAGGATATGAAAATGAGAATTCAGTTTAGATCTGGTGATGTGAAAAATGCGGACCAATGTTTATTATAAGAAATTTATACTACCATTGATTAAATATAAATGTATACTTAATCAAGAATACTACGATCTTCATTTTATACTGAAAAATGAAAATAAATAAAACAAATGTTAAATTTAAATTGTAGATACTTTAATATAAATCTAACAATTAACGGTTAGTAACAATTTTATATAAAATAATTTATATATATTTTTTCAACAAATGGTACCTACGTATAAATAAAATAATATAATAAATATCAACAAACAATCTGAAATTTGATTACTATATATAAAATTATAAGGAATTTATAAAATTGTTTACATTAAAAGTATTTGATAGGTATTTAAATACGAATACCTACGTCTAATACAGTATTTAAAAACACTAGTAAAATACCATATAATTTTGCATATATATGTACTAAAATACTTTACAACTGACACAATATTGCAATGAAATTTTAAACAATTTTTGAAAAAAAATATTATTACATACTTAGTACCTAGTTAATATTATTTATTTATTTTTTAAAAATGTCATCCACTTACTTATATTGCATATTCATCGTGCCGGTTAATTAATTCAATATCATGACGTAGTAATGACTATTTTGTTGTGTACCATAACATTTTGTTGTATTTTCACAAATAAATTTTATTATTAAAAAAAAAAAAAAAATACAAACATCAAATTTTGCTTAAATTACATGATATTCATCTCCGATATTCTCCCGAGCTTACATAAATACAACATATATTATAGAGGTGGGCAGTAGCATATTATAAATATAAAAAAAATTGATGTTGATAAAATAATTTTAGATGACCTACCTTACTAATATTGTCTACCTACAACTGATAAAATATCATATTTTCTTTCTCTCTATACCCATATTTAAGGTGTTGCCCGAGCAACGGCAGATCCCAGGGATGGATCCAAGGGGGCCTAGGGGCCCAGCCCCCTTCCTGACATATTATTTCTCCAATTTTCATAGGGAAATTTAGATAAACATTGACCTAATAATAATAATTGATTATTTTCGAAAAGGCAACAATATGAAAAGATGTTTGGATTTTGTTATTTAATATATAATCATTAGCTAATCGATTTATTAAATTAAGATTATACTAATTTTGGGAAAAAAATTTAAATTAAGAATAAAGTGTAAAGTGTAATAATTGCATTTGTGTTGTAAAAAAATTGTTGCTCCTTCCAAAATTTGTTGTGAATCCGTGCCTGCCAGTACCCTATATTACATGCTACTAGAGGTAGGTAAATAATATGTAATTTCTATTATCAACTATAAACTTGCGAACGACGTTTTCTTTCGTTGGACATAAATTAATTTTTAAGTACGAACTTAAATATGCAAATCTTTGTACAATTAACTATTATTGTTGTGTTTTTACCATTACTATTTATTGCGTTAGTTTAAACACTAGTAACGTCGTATTAACGTAATACTTTCAGATGAATTGTTGATAATTGTATAAATTACTTAACTTTTAACGACGGTGCTTAACATTCAGTAGTGTTTCTACACCAAATTTTAATGTTTGTCGGTGTAGTTCACAAAGTTTCTCAAGGAAAAAATACGCAATGTAATATATTTAATGTTCTTTTTTCCGAAAGATTTAAACTAATTATTTGACAAATTAGTTTTTCTTCATAATTCAAGTAAAACTGCATTTCAATTTTAAAAATAATATTGGTAGATAGGTACAACATAAAAATAGCATTCCACTACATACTCCAAAATTACTATTATGTTATCCAACATTTTATAAATCATTATAATTTTTTAGAATTTTTTCTAAAGTTATGGTTACCCATTTATATACAGTTAGTGAACAAACATATTTTTGTATATTTTTACATATACACATGCCCATTTCGAATAAAAATATATACAATTTGATGACAGTTTTTCACTCGCGATCGTAGTGTCCTATACAATTATTTGTAGATTTTAATCAGATAAACCACATTTCTGTTTAAACAATCATATTTTGAAATGTATGATATTATATACAATGATTACCATTAAACTCAAGATAATATGTTAAGTTATTACAGACTTACCTAAATACCTAAACGAAGTAGAAGCCATTTGTTTAAAAAAATATTTAAATCCTATCAAAATATCGTTCATTACTTTCAAACTTTACTTTCATTAGTACTAAGTACTAACTACCAAGCAGACGATATTATTTTTTTTTAGGTGAGTTGCATATTTTAAGTTAAGGCCCTAACTATGTAATTAACAATATTATACATAAAATGTAATATATCATATTAATTAATTTAGATATTTGGATCCAAGTGTATTCTTCTTTTTATTAATATCTGAGTAGAATTTAAATCTTGAAATCTGAAAATAGAGACAGCCCAATTTAAAACAATATCCTTGTTTAATGATAAAATCATTATAATTAATATGCATTATTCAACAAAAGCTATTTTTTAAGTACCTACTTTTTTTTGTCTTTTAAATTATCAATGGTCAACCATCTGTTTTCACGAATTTTTTTTAATGGTTTTTAATCGACAATTTCCGCTTTAGTTTTCAACACACTATTGAGGGTACAGCGGTATATGGTTGATCTCCACATATTATTATGTCAAAATATTTTCATAAAACTGAGTTAAATTTAGCACAGAATCACAGTACTTAGGTATTATAAATATATCTTACAGAAATCGTATTCGATAGTTAATTATTTCTAATTACCAAAACAATAATGTTCTATTCAAAATATTTATGCACTATGAGTACAATATACTTTACAATCCAACACATACCATTTAAAGAAAATCAGCAAAGCCATTATGCTGTATAGTAGGTCTCATACTATGAACCTCTTCATTCAGTAGGTAGTTAATGGATACCTATGTTAAATTTGGATTCAATGACAATTGATTGCCCAACAAAAACGGTATTAAGCCTGTCTAATGTCCATACTTCTAAAAGTATTTAAATATGTACTTATTGATTTATAATTTATATACGGTCGAAAACCTTTTAAATTATACTTACTTCAATTTTGTTTTATAAATTATTGATAATTTGAAGTTTTTATTATAACTATTCATACATATAAATACATTACGAGACACTTGATTTGTGCTCTCTCTTTTGTTCTATTTTCTACGTAGGTTTCCATCAAGTGTATTATTTAGCTATAACATCTTCGTATAAAATACTTTAAAATTAGGACTTTGTCACTACAAACATTAAGAATTTAAGGCGATGAAATGTTGTTCAACTACAGTTTTATATACATGTCATGTCAGGTAAATTGTAGACTATGGTTTATTCTTATGAAATTCATTGCAACTCAGACACTTTAAATCCCTTAAGGGGATACGACGTCGTTTCAAGTGATATATTGGATATAAGAAATTACTTTTGGGGTCAAAAGTAGAGGTCCATTTGAGTGAAATCTCGAAAAACATAAAGTTGGCAGATTTGTCTTTAGACAAAACTTCTATGATAATATGTGCAATTTTCTACATTTTTGTATAATACTATTCTTTTTTTACTTTTTTACTGCTTATACACATTTTATATTGAGTATTCTTCAAATGCATAAAGAACGTTTCAGGTTTTTTTAAGTAGGTACCTATGGAATTTATTAAGGTAAATTTCAAATTTTAAGTTCATGTACTATTCTACTTTACAACTACTATAATATAATATAATTGATAATGTTTACTTCGAATTTAATATAACTGGATATAAACAATCACCAAATAATAAACTTTTGATGTTTGTATAACCTATTTGCATATAATAAGTAAGTTATTATGTACTAAAAATTCCAACAAACAATAATTATTGTTTCAGCCATCAAATTACACGCTTACGTCATGCGTCATGGATACTTTCTTAATTTTCTGAATTTATTTTTTTCATAATCATTAACCAACCATGATAATATTATAAGATCAAAGACCTAATATACAGATATAAAAATGTATAATAATTAATAAATATTAGATTTATATATTTATTTAAAAATTAACGAATTTCAGATCACATTATCGTAGGTAATTGTCACCATTATTAAAACAAGTTAAAGAATAATATGTTTAAATATTTTATGAAAGAAATGTAAGCGAGGCTTTTGAAAATAAATGTAGGTATGTATAAAAAATGCGACCGGTAAGGTTAACTTACTTTTTTTTACAATATATTATTATCCATAATCGATGAATCTGTGGCTTTATGCATTTTTATAGTTCGCATTTTATTAAGTTCCATTTTCCTCGTCACACCTGATTCATATTTTATGAATTTGTTACCCATAAAAGAACTCTAATAGCATTTGATGAAAACATAATAATATAATATTATATTTGAAATCGTTTAAGTCCTCCCGTTTTGTTGCGTCATTCGTATACATTCGTATTTTTTTATGTAGTTACATTTTTTACATTGTGTGTACTTCGCTGAACGCTAGAATATAGTATATTATTATGGAATCACACACCGTGATGGAGTTGACAATAAAAAATATTATATTATATAAAATTGCATCATGATACCGTTGACAATGCATTGACGAATCGTATAGAATGACATTTAAATTTTTTTAAACAATTACATGTTGTAACACGTGTATAATATATTTTATTATTTATGTTGTGGTTTTGCTTTTCTGTTTCAAAATGACGAATAGGACTATATACGAGTATATTATTTGAGTTTAGCTGGATTAAATATTATACTAAGCAGTGGTATACCCAGGTTTTTAGAACTGTGGGTCTGCCTTACTTACGAGAGGCCACTGTGTAGAAACTTCAACCAACTAGGTATTACAAAGTGGCCCAATGAGCTTGCGATTTACCTTAGTTATTTACATCACATTTTGATACCAACATTCAATATTACATGAGTCATAACAAATGTTTAAGTAAAATGTAAAATGTACTTACAAGCTTTAGTATTAAAGCTACGTATAATTAATTAATTGTTATTTTTATTTGTTGAATTAAAATTTATATTCAATTAAAAAATTTACCTGAAACATTTGAATCATTTTAAGAAGGGGTTATATACATATTTATTATTTTATTTTTATTTTATTTTATATTTGCAGTATATTTATTTTATTTTAGTTTTAAATGACGGATTTCATTTTCACAAGAGATGCAGAAATTGGTTCTAAATTCTAATACAATACAAAAGTCAAAAATAATTCATTTAAAATACCTACATGAAAATATTAGTAAAGAACTAGAACATAACAATATTTTTTTTCGCTTTTTCATTAGTATAAAAGTACTTACTATGATCAAAATCAATGGTTTGAACTATGTTGCTTTCTATGCTAAATATGGCCAAATTTTTATAGCCGGTCTTCAGTCATAGTTGAGCGAAGGCATGTTTTGAGCAAGCCCGGATTAATTAGGCCCGGGACACCATACACTTAGTGGGCCCCCTTTCAACTTTAACTTCAAAATAATTGTATTATTACTTTAATATTATTGTCTAATTATTTACTTTAAAAAAATATACAAGGTGTATCTTATGTCATTGTACGCGGGTTTTTACTTTTTTTTTTTTAAAATTATGGATCGATGATATAGAATTTCGTTAAAACAAAAAAAGACGTGTTTCTTTATTTTTAACAGGCAATTTTTTTATAACATTTTCAAAATTTTAAACACACAGTTATACCCATAATAAAATCGACTTTATTTTTTCAAATGGTAACCACTATATTTTTTGATGGATTCTGGTAAAGCTTTTTTTCTGAACATTTTGACAGTCAAATGATCAATTTTGGTTCTCTAGGTTATTAACTAGGGTCCTCTAAATTTTAGTATAATATGCATTAATACTTTTAACTGAAATACCTAATTTGCAAGAGCTAAATATTTTTTTCTTATAACTATACCTTTTTATAATATACTTAAATAGTTATATAGATAATCTAAAATTCTCAAAAAAAATATATTTTGGGGATATAGATGGGCCCCCTCAACCAATGGGCTCGGGAACCATGCCACCCTTGCCCTCTTTAATCCGGGCTTAGTTTTGAGAAGTTTTAGACCATTAAAACTTTTTTTGCAGTTATAGTTCTGTATGAAATATTTTTTACAAAGTATATAAATTTGGATACAAAGAAACCATGTCTCGTGATATCATGAACTTATCAATACTTCATTAAATTTTAAAGGTCCAGTTACTCCAGTTTCAATAGTATTGTCATACACTCGTAGGTAAACTAGACATAATGAACGGTATTCCACTTCTATATCAATTTCCTTTTTTGTCAACTTCATAAAATCTTTTATCTTATATAATATATTTAACATATTTTTATACTCGTGTTTTTCGAATTTAAGTACATTATATAAGTTGATACGTTTAAGCACGATTTTGTACGAGCTATTTTACTTCAATACTGAGTCTTCACGGCTGTACATACCCCTACATCATAATATACTTATACATTTATATAATTATATTTGTAATTGTATAGGAACATTCTTGAGCTTGTGCACATTTTATAAATTATTAATAGGCATTTAATATTATTTTACTATTGATCATTGTAAATAATTAAGGGCAGATCTTCAATATTTTGATGGAGGGGGTGCATATAATTGACAGGGGGACACGTGCCCCTCCCCCGAATCCGCCACTGTACATAATTTTTTCAAATAAAAAAATGTTTATGTAGTTTGCTTTTTCGAGGGGCCAAATTTAACTGGGACAAAAAAACTGTGAGTCAGCTGACCTCCCAACCTCCCCCCCCTGGGTCTGCCCCTGATACTAAGCATAATATTATTTTAAAACATAAATTACTGAATACTGTAACAGTACCTACTAGATGTATACCCCTATCCAATTGAAAGTGAAAGAATTATATTATACGTTTTCAGTGAATTATCGTATTTATCTATCGCGATTTCCCTTATAAATTATTATACAGGGTGACTCTGGATTCACCGATAATTCTCACTACCTTATTTTCTTTAATAATAAATAGCCTTTAAAAATCTGATTTTGTTGGAATTTTTAAATATATTTACTTAAAGACCATATTTTCAAAATGTTGAAACTTTTTAAATTACACAAAGAGTTTGCATTATAGAGTGTTCATACTCTGACATTTTTTGGAGCAACGAAATCAAAATTCGATATTAGTATTTAATATTAATCTATCAACATCTATATTTTTATTTAATAGTCCAAGTATAATAAATACTAAGTCGATCAAATATTAAAAATTGTTTATATTATTGTAAAACCATTTTTAAGGACTATTATCCTTAGTATAAACATTTTAATAACAGAGGGGCTACTGTAATTTCGAACATTGGCATTTCCAAAAAAAATTATTCACTAAATAATTTAAAGTAAAGGGGGAGGGGGTTTCTAATTTGAAAAAAAAGTAGTTTGTATCGTCACAGGACACTCCTCAAGTAGTCCAAAAACCTTGAGAATTCGAATAAATAGTCTTTAAGTAAAATTAAAAATTCCAACAATCAAAATTTGGACGGATTCATTATTAAGAGAAAAATGAAGGTGAGCACGCTTGGTGAATCTCCATAAGAATATTTTAGAAAATATAAAAATACATACATAATAATTAATGTTTTAAACCTTACACTATGAGTACAATAATTAAAATAATAACAAAGAGGTTTAATACATAATTATTAGAGTAAATAAGAGAGAATGCGACTGCTCTGTGATAACCCAATTGCGAAGCACTCGTTAATTCATTTACTCTGCACATAATTTTATTAACATTGGAATGTAGATACAAGTGTATACAACAGTGATTTTCGTTCATTCGGTCGACCATATCATTGCTTGCACATTAACTGTTTATGGAAACTTTGTGTAACCGTTTTATCGATTCTGCTGAAAAACATTCGAATCCTATCTGGCACAGCATTATTAGTGTGTTTTCATTTAACACAAGATCGGCGAATACTGCAGGGCGTGTAGGTCGAGTAAATAATAATATTTTATCTTTATTCGTTGCACTAGTTTATTATTATTGTTGTAATCCAGAACTACTACGATATTTGTATCGGCATTTGTTGCAATGACAATATTAGTAAACTATGTAAGTACACTGTGTGTGTTGTACGATGAAGCATAGCCACGTAAAATGAGTGTTCAATTATTCGTCATACACTTGCAGAGTTAGCATCATAATAATACGAGTAAACAATAATGTATCTCTTCTTCCCTCTTATTTATCTATTTACCTTGGGGTGAAGCCCTTAACAGCTAATTATGTAAACAAAAAAAAAAAAAATATTTTATCGTTATTTGGTTGCACTATTATATTCTGGTTATAATCCAGAACTACAATATTTGTATCGACATTTTCTGCAATGAAAACATTATTAAAATATGTATTATAGGTTACTGTTGTACGATGCATAATCACATAAAATAAATTGTACAATTATTCATGATGCACTTTCAGATTTAACATCATAATAATAATATAAAAGTAAATAATAATATTTTGTCATATTCGGATAGCACTATTGAAACATATTATGTTTGGAACACATTATATCCCCGTCGTATTCATCTGTCCTTTAGTTACCAGTGCATAGTTACGGTTGTTTATGTTAAGGTGTTTATTTATTGTCCAAAGTCACCTACTGTAATTAGATATTAGATTGTACATGGAACTATATTTTATTGCATTGTATTAAAATAGATACGTTTAGAAACCAAAAATTAATCACTCTCACGGAGAAAGCTTTACTAATTTGTTATTGATGTAATCCAGAACTACGATTGTTGTATCGACGTGTCACGCGTGCTTCAATTATAGGCGTAAATGGTTTGGTGGGAAGAGGATAGGAGCAAAGACACCCCAACAATTTAAATACCTCCCTCCCAAACATATCCAAATTGTTTTCGAGTTTATATTCAATATTATTACCGTAGGGCTTTAGCAACCTCCCCCACCCCCCAGATCTCAAACGCTATTTAGGCTTATGGCTCCAATGAAAATATTAGTAAACTATTTAAAAATGTACACTGTGTGTGGTTATACGACGAGGCATAATCAAGTAAAATAAGTTGTTAAATTCGTGATTTACTTGCAGGTGTTTTAGCCTAATAACAATAATAATGATAATAATATGTTTGATATTAAGTTATTTTATTACAGCAAAACTGATGACTGACGTTAATCGTAAACCCTAAATCCGTCTAAACTCTAAATATGTGGAAAGTTATCAGATCAGTTTATTTAATCTAACTTCCTACTTATTTTAAATGTGTTATACCTACATATTATTATCTGTAGAAAAACATAAAACATAAAACATTCAAGTGAATGTCACTTTTTTTATCAATTATGTACTATTATAGGAGTTTCACTCGTATTTTACCAAACAATTTACTTTAGCGACATGAGGCTTGTGGTACTAAGAGGTTGTTTTAGATAGTTTGACCTTACCTCTAATCAATAATTTACTTTGAAATTGAAATTGAAATTAACACGTAGTCATTTGCCAGTGCCCATTTAATTATTAATTATATAATTTATTTAAATACTATATACCTGAATATTATATAAAGGTATTGCGAAACATTAAATGGCAATTAAATTGTTTCTTTTATTTGGCAAAAATAAAATGAGAATATAACAAAAAATATTAGTACATGTCTTACACTCTTACAATAGATTGAACAATGTAATATGTTTAGTAGTTTAATGCCTGGAATTTATTATAATCTGGATTACCAATTCACATTTTTCGATTTATATTTTAAGCAACCCAGATTATTGAATTAAATTATAATTGTTTGTGAACTAAATTAATTCAAGATTAGATATTTACAATTAGTTATTTCAAACTTGAATATTAATAAAAGTAATCATACAATAATTTAATTAGTCAATTTGCTTGATGTAATTTGAAAATCCAAACTCTCCAGATTATTAGGGTTTTTGGTATCCACACAATTATTTAATAACCGGTAATTCTTTTAATTATATAGTTAATGATATTGACATACCTACTACAGTAGACGAAATAAAAATAGAATATTTTACACAGCAACGGTAAGATAGGAAAATAAAAATAATGACGATGAATCGACTTTCCTTACAGTACCGTGGAGGACGTTGTGTAATATTTTCAGCGTTATCGACACGTGAAACAGTAAATACATTTCTATAATGACTTACGGAAACTTAAAAACTTCAATTATTGGAAGAAAAAGTGATTGTGGGATAATCGCCCCACCTGGTATTATGTAGTGCGTGTCGAAGTGTGTGATAAAGCGTGTGAAATAATTAATCGAAATGTTTGAAAAAGTTTTGTTTACATACGAAATGTAATTGCTGAGGTGACAAACCATAGTAATGGTGTACACAGTTTTCAACAAAAGCCCGTCCAGAGTAAGGTTGAGGACTACGTTAATTGAAATCAGTGGTGTAACTAATTCTCTATATGGTATAATATTATTATGGTCGTATATTCATATCAAAATTGCATGACTTAGAACTATCCTCTGACTGAACTTTCAAAGAGACTACATAATAATTATATACGTTTCATACTATGAAAATGACGTCATATAATATTTATAACCGTTATGTTCTGTGATTGGCCTTGTTTCTAAGTAAAGTCATACTATACAACCGCCCAATAGGCAAATAGTTATGATAACTTATATTACGAATTCATACTGTAAGTAATAAGTCTATTGTATATTATAGGTACATAGCCTATGTGGCTATGTACATAATAATCCATAATTATACATTGTAATAATATATTATTATGTTGTATTTAAAGTTTTTCGTTGAACGAAACTAACTAAATTAATTAAAAAAATGTTAAGTAATAAATTTAATTTCAACAGACTTAGATTCTTCATAATAAGAACTTAAAAAATACCAAAAAATTTGGTAAAACCAGAAAAATATGTAAATTATTTAGTGGTTAAAAATGCATGAAATATTTAGTTATAACACCAAAGGCTTAGACATTTAGTAAAGGATTTCCCCTGCTTACTAGAAGGTTTTTACAGTTACTAAAATTATAAATTTTTATAAAAAGCAAAATTTTGAAATATTATGAATAATTTTAAGCTATTTATAGGCATGTTTGTTTTTATAAATGTTGATAAAAATTTTAAAGTTTGGTCATATTTCTTTAAAATTTAAAACAAGATTCCTTATAAGTTGCACCTAGAGGTATCCTATAGGTTTAAGCTTTTGTTTAAAAATGATATTTTTATGTATTTTTCTTTACATAATTTACTATCGAGTTTGTACTATTTTTTCGGTTTTAAAACTGGTTATATTGATCCTATATTTTATTATTTTTTTTTAAAACTGGTTTATTTTGTTATTTAAAAAATATTTTTTTTTTAAACAACTTCATACCTCAGACAATTAATTACCATAATTAAGAAATAATTAATTAGAAAAATAAAAATCAACTATGTGAAACATTCAATAAGTACATATGGAAAATATGAAAATTCACAATCAATACTGAGATAAATGTACTTATTTGTATTTCAGAATTTCCTACCTATATTATGTTTAATAAGGTGAAAAGGTGCTCTAATGTACAGTAGGTTACAAGTGGATTACTGTATAATAGAGGGTATTAAATTTGAATTCAATTATATAATATCATTGTATAAGAAAAACGATTCTGAGCGGAGATGGTATGTCAGTCTAGGTATAACACATATTATATACTCATCTATGGTATTAAAAAAAAATTACCTATAGTAGGTACCTATAATAAATTCCAAATTAATCATATCACAATATCCATTAGGTAGGTACTTATAACGCGTTATACACTACAACAAACCCTGATACTATCATAGATATATAATAGTGTACTTTAGAAGTTTCAAGTACCCACGAATAATATTATACAATCACAACAAAATAACTAAAATAGTTATTCTCGGTTTTTATTATGTAATTTCGTCCAAATTTGAACTTAAAATGACAATTAAAATTAAACTGTGCTTCTGTATTTTTTAGATTTTTTGTCAACAGAATTAACTACTGGAATCTACTTTGCAATCCTTAGATATAACATTTTTTAAACAGTTCAAAATAAATCAAAATATTTTGAAAATGTTATCGTGTATAGAAAATGCAAATATAAACAACCAGTGAAAATGTCATGTATCTGCTGTCATTTGTTTTAAAACTACACCAAAAACCAAATTCAATTTTATGAATAATCGATTTTGAGTAAAAATTCTTGTTTTACTGATTTTTCTTTTGTTTTTCTTGGCGCTTTTGAAAATTACTGGGAATTTTAAATTTTGACCTTCTCAATGGACCAACGATATTCACTTTCCAATCGAACAAGATACTGAAGTTGAAAATCTAAGCATACAAAATAAAAAAAAAATACTATATCATTGTAAAATCAATGCATTCATCGTTCCACTCAGAATCTAATATTTAAATGGGTAAATGGTAATACAAGAATACAGTTTTAATTGATATAATTATGTTGATTAAATTAATATACTATAACTATATAATATCATAGGATTTATTTATTTAATAAGAAATTAATATGAGAAATTATAAAATGTTCATGAAAATTGACATCACTGGTTTCATCTTTAGCAAGTTTACTGCCCTACCAATTTAACTGATCTTCCCACAAACGCCTTGTGTATTATAATATGTGCACTCAGTAGATTTATGAACCCGGGCTGAGTATCATATATGATTCTCAGTTTTTTAGTATTTTTGGCATTGGAAATTTCCTATATATAAATAAATAAATGATCCTCAAAAAAAAATAGAAAGTTCTACGTGTATCACATATATTATAATACACTAGACAGTCAACTTGTTAGAGATATACAAATATTGAAAATACGCAGACAGTAGAGACCGTTTTTTTTTTTTTTTATAAGCGTTTGGAGATCAACAAAATTCGCCAAAATCACGTAAATTTAAAATTGTTTTATGTTAAATGTACCCAAAACATTTTCTATCTAAAAATTTAGTTTTAAGTTTCTAAAGAAATGTTAAGAACACTTTATACTTCCGTCTTGTCCGTCCGTTAGTTACCAGTTCATATAGACATAATATAGTTACGATTGTTTGTATTAAGATATTAAACTACGATTGTTGATATTAAGATAATTCCCCCCCCCCTTTATTGAATAAGTATTTAATATAGTTTCATACTGTTCAAAATATTAAGGTTACCAAATTCTTTTTAATGACCCAACCAAGGGTGATATAACGTCTGGGAGTTTAGACGAAGAAATAATAAAGAGCTGGAAACTTTATTCAGTGGTTAGGACATATTGAAGGTTATTTGAAGAGGAAAACTACGATCGGCTGGTAATGATTGGAGGAATCCAACTTCGCTGTTACGTACAGTGATGGAACAGAATTCCGTTGGGAAAATATCATAAAAAAGGATGTAGAACAGATGAGAAGTGATTCTAATTGGCGAAATTTAGCTCTGGACAGAGTAGAATGGAAGATTGTTTGTAATGGATGGTCTAAAAGCCTAATAAAGCCAAAAAGAAGAAGAAGAAGAAATTATTTTTGGAATTATAGTTTATTGCTTTAAGATACTTTTGGAAACCGGGAATTCATCACGCTCACAGAGTGTGCTTTCTTAACTTGTTTAATTTCCCCACTACTATTATTTACTATACAAAATAACATTTTCATAATATTTATATTAATATTAACTACCTATTTAAAACACAAATCATATTTTATACCATTAACACCGTTATATACGGACAGTATTGGCTTTAATTAGTTAATTACAACTGAGAACATGAAATACAATTATATTATAATTTATAATAATTTCAATTTGATGTATTATATAATTATGTGATTTTTTTTTTGGTCATGTGTAACGTATTACTTATAGAAAATTAAATAAATAATACCAATATATTCTATGTATATGTACAAATATAGATATCCTGAATGACTAATCACTGCGAACAACCAAAATGAAGATATCTAGAGACTTGAAATTTTCAAGATTCCTTTGTACCATATTGTAATAGTTCACTAGAAAAAGATTTTTCAAAATTAGTATTTTAGAGATTGGCTCACGGAAATCAAATATATTTTTTATACATATTATATAAGTATTATATTAGGTCGTCGCCATCGGATAAAGTAAATAAAATAATTCTAAAATAGTATATATAAAAACGAACGATTCTTTGTTTGCCCTCTATAGACTCAAAAACTGCTGGACCGTTTTCAATAAAAGTTATATCAATAGATTCTTCAAGACGTTGGGTATTAAAAGCTTATATTTTCAACCCCTATGTAATGCTCACCCATTAATTTAATTTTGACTAACCAAAATTACATTTTACATTGGTTACAGATTATATTACTATTATAATTAGTAGAAATATAACGTACAAATGATTAAAAATATATATTTTTTTTTAAATAATCTTAAAATCGAATACACACAATTACAATGAATACTTGTATGATTTGTTTTCTTATATCTTCTAAAATGTTTTATGTAAACATATAAAGACGAATACCAATTCTAACCTTATATTAATTTTGGATTTAAGCCTAATTTTTGGCTGCTTTCCCAAACTAATCATGTGTTATGTTCAAGTAATTGTAAGCTTTTTTTCTCTTTGGTTAATTTATTGTTGTATAACCTTATATGTATAACTTCCTGTGTCACATTGGCTCATTGTGATACTAGGTACAGATTGTAAATTGTGTCAAAAAACAAAAAATTAAAAAACATCTGATTTTAAGCATTAGTTGAATCTGTTTCCATTTTTTTGTGTTTGCATAGTTAAGATGTGGTAAGTCATAACATTAATTATTATATTTGGGTTTCTATAATATAATTCAATTGAAGAAAAATAGAAAACAATAGAACGATAGATTCATCTTTATTCTGGCAAACTAGTGAATATAATATAAAATATTAAAATATCCTTATAAATACCTATATCCTGATTGACGGGTTTATTCATTGATTTATGATTAAATTGAAATTTAATACACATATTCGAGACATAGGTACTCGATTACTAGGAACACTCGACACCTATACGACCTTCGTATTAATTCTATACAGCTCGGTGACTTTCCTGGTTCAACTTTTATTGCTACTCCACTATTCTGAATTTCAATATAATATTCTGAATTATTTTTTTCTTTTCCATGAATTTACAATAATATGACAATATTATGATACTCTATCCAAAGAGAGAACGCACTGATACTGAGAATCCCCCCTTTCACTCGACACCCTGCCATTGTGGATGAACAACTGAAGAAGAACCGATTTTAGTTGGGCCGCAGCGCGTTTTCTACCGCAAGCATAAGAATGTCGACGCGCACGACCACATTAAACGATTAAATTGAATTGAATTGCCCAAAGTTTAGATAATGTGTGGGTTCCCACTATAATTCAGCGTCATCGGTTATTCGTTTATTTATAGATTAACGCTATTAATCAATATCTTTATATTATTATTATTTATCTTTTTAATCAATATAGTGTTTAAGAAATTGTAGAATTAACAATGGGACAGTATAGGTAGTATACATTTAAACATAATTTACATACAACGATAGGGTTGTTTTGGTACGATTGGTCAATATTAGTTTAGGACATCATTCTTATAATGGGACATTCTTGACAGAGTTGGAACGAATGACTGGCAAATGAAAGAGCTCCTAGAGCCTGCAGGTGTTACTCACAGAGACACAAAAACAAAGTCGGTCTTACAAGCGCGATGTATCAATCTGACCTACGGTCGTGGTTATCGGTTATTGTTAACCTTGATCTTCGCATACAATGATCCCCATTAAAAACGTGAGGCGTACCGCTGACCAACACTAATAAGTAATAGGTGATTTCAACATTGTTTTGACCAACGGCCATCGTTTGAGCATCACCCGTTTACCGGCGTCGAAATATCGTCTATTCGTCTGTGCATCAACATAATATCAAACAATAAATGTATGCAGGCTGAACTTGAAAATTCAACATTGCTGTTATAATTAGACATGATATAATAAGTACATAATATATAAAATTTAAAATAAATTCGCATAATAATATGTCTTTACATTTTAAATAATAGTAATAAATCATAATAATATATTATTATCCTACATATAGATAGAAACATGACGTTAGTCACTCAAACTACTCTTCAGTTGCTTAGTCTTGTCGTCAGTTTATATTTTCAAATAGAAATGCCTACTCAACATTTGAAAATTGAATAACACGAGAGTCAAGTTTTAAGTTGAAAGTTTGTAAACAACTTACCCTTTTGGGTACTCTTATATAATATACTCTTACAGTTCTATCAATCAAATATATTATGCTGATGTGTAAAATATGTATGATAATTTGACGTAAGGTAAACGGAAGATGCGCAAGCGATGCATAACCCAAAAACCAAACGATCTGCAACAACTGCAGTCTTAGAAAAAAAAAGGTCAAGTTGGACAATATATCTAGTGACGAGCAATCTGCGATTTACGACCTTATAAACACACTGTATAGTATATAATATCATTCGGAAGAATGAAAGACAGTTGACAATACTGTGCTAACGACGCTAGAAGTCACCACTTACCGATGACTGTCGACGAGGTACCATACCCTTGAATGGATGTTATTTTTTTTCATCAACTTTATATTGGTATATATACAATATATATCTGTTGTTATTATTATGCGTTGCGGAACACGTCGAGAGAAAAAAATAAAAATATATATTTATTTATTATCTGTCTTTTTTTATGCACGTAAGCACGTTGTTCTGTTATTATTGTTATTATTATCATGTTATTTATATACAAAAGATTCGGAAAATATATTACAATATTATTCTTTTTTATGCATCAAAGTAAAATATCATCATAGCAATTACAACGGCACTGAATGTTTTTATGTTTTTATTTATGGCTCTTCTTAAAACCTTTTTTTCACGCGTTGAATGGCACTTTCAAAAGCAGAATATTTACCTAATTTCGAAAAAATATTTTTATTTTATTGTCTATACATATTATACTATTGGTTAACTCTATGCATATATTTTCACAGATTTTTAGCTAAGCGTAATTCGAAAGCTTAAATTTTGATGCAAGTGGATGGTACATTATGTATAATCATTATACATTTAATTACAACGACACTATTATGATAACTGTTGAGTAATTTTATCGAGTTTCTGCAAATTTTAACCGAAATGTTCGTTTACACATTATCTCTTGTTAATATTATCATTGATTTGTACAACCCACGGTACCTACTATTTTATTCGCAACGTACCTAAAATGTTATGGCTTAAACGAGCACAAATGACAATATGTTCAATGACATTTTTACCAGCTATTATACCATAAAAGAATTGTGTTTACTCTATTTCAGAACGATAACTGTCAACTGATAAGCCTAGGACATGGATATCGACGACATTCACGTATTACTTTTGAATATTTTATATATATACCCAAGATGGTTTCGTAGCTGACAATTTATTTCTGTTCCGTACAAATTTAATATAACAAACATTTTTTTTTTCATTTTTCAGGTCCATTGTAGATAATATTTTGCATGGAATGAAATAAAAAAAAAATCACTTTATTCCGTCGTATATGACATGTACGTCTTGAGGCAGTTCTTTTGATCCGTATCTACTTAATGTCATCTGACAGCACAACAAGAATACATGTCGCATAATATTACCATATAATAGCATATATTGATATAGTATATTATAAAAAAAGGTTATTAAATAGTCTTTAAATATATTTAAATAAGTATCTAAAAAATCCCCGTATGATTTAATAAAAAATGTGTTTGGAAAAATAAAATCGTTTTGAACGATGGAGGTGTAATAGTGATAGTGTGATTGTTATTAGGTACTATAATAATAATAATTAATATATCGTTACTGAAAATCGAAATTATAACAATATAATATTGTACGATGCCGTAACCAGTGGTTGAATTGGGGGGGGGACAGAGTCCAACTTCTATTTTTAAAATATTTTAGCGTACCCCTTCTAATTTCAAGAATTGATAAGACATTTAAATGTTGGGGGGACGCACAAATGTTTTATACTTTTGCATACCCCTTCTATTTTTTTTTCCAATTCAAGCACTGGCCGTAACATCGTAATATTGTTATTCTCACATACGTAAATGTATGTGGTGTTATAGGTACATATACAGTCGTATTTAAGATATGCAAGAAAGCGCCATTTAAACTGTATGTGTCGATTAATGAACACATGTGAATATTTTTGGTTACACTAACTTGATGCGTAGGTAAACACACGGTGAAACAGTGCGCCGATGCTCGACAAACTGTTCCTTTTATTAAATAAGAATATTGTTTACGGTATCATAAAGTTTATTGTACAATGTTCAAAATTAATTATTTACAGTGGTTAGGGATTGACCGGGCCGCACGGCTGGCTCGTGTAAGCAGACCGTGTCGGGCGGTATCAGACCTGTAGAGGTGCGACCAAATTACAAATGTTGGGTGTTATCAATTTGACATGAATAATTATATAATTGAAAATGGAGAGCTAGAACCACTCGTTCACGGACTCTAGCAAGTCGTGTTCGGTGCGGTTCTATCTCACAGTGCCGCCTGAACAGGCGCACGGAGGGTGGTACACGTAAGGTGTTGGTTCTGAAAAGAACCGTTTCAGTAAGGTTGGCCGCGATAGTAGGTCGGCGGCTGCCGGTACGTCTTAACGACGCGGTCGATGGTATAATATGTCCGTCGACGCTGGGTATCTCCGTACGTCGCGGAGACCTCGCGGCTATGTTGACAGTCTTGGTCGCGGAATGATCAGGACCGGTGCTCGGTGATTGCCGCTTCTTGCCGACTCGTATCACGAGTGTCTTCGTCGTTTCGTTGACAGTTGTATTCGGAGCGGCAGTCGGATTGCTGCAGCCGTCAGGTGCCGTCTCGTACGCAGAATATCGTCGTCGCGGTATTAATGGCTTCGTCGGCGGTCTTGACTGGAGTCTCGTGCTGGTTGGTGTTGGTTCTTCGTGTCTTCGGTTCTTCTTTTCTTCGTTCTATGGATGACGAAGTGTTGATTGAAGAGGTGGAAGAAGACTGTTGATTTTGTATGAGCATGCACCCGTATATATACCCGTCGCCGTACCGACTAGTAAACCTGTATGCTGATTGGTGTGTTTACAGTCGGCACGGTTTCTTTTGTAATTTAGCCGGAATTTGTTTTACAAAGGTCAAAATGGTATCTACGTAATCGGTGTCATCTCTTCTATTCATAGATATCCTTTTCTTGTCTGTACTTAAATATGTATTTAGAAATCAGCCTTTAAGCGTCGCCTATTTCTGATTGGTCGGGCGTTCATTTTTTGGTCACGGTAGGTCTGTGCCTATATTGTAGATGTCAAATGTGGTGGCCCTGAGAAGGGCCGTTTTTGTTAGTTTGCTCCGTTACAACGGACAATATGTGACATACGATAACATAATGTAGGTATATTGTAAAGTAGGTTACAAGTGGGTCACTTTATAATAGATGGTATTAAATTTGAATTCAATGATATTATATCATTATTGTAGGTATAGGAAAAACGATTCTGAGCGGAGACGATCTTTCAGTGTGGGTATTTTATTTATATTTTTTAATACGGTAAACACAAGATACTGAAGTTGAAATTCGAAGCGTTATTTCGACTGCTAATCGCGTACACAGACACAAAAAAAATTTTTAAAAAAAACACACATTGAAAAATCAATGTAAAAAAAAATTAATAAATAAATAAAAAACTAAAAAAAAAACACATCATTTTAAAATCAATACTTTCGTCGATCAGCTCAGAATGCGTTCATATAGAGTTATGTTTATTTTTATATATACGTGCATTTGTATTGTTTGTCTACCTATGTGGTATTAGATAAATATATATTATAATTTATAGTCGTATTTGTGGTGGGAACTCACCATTTAAACTGTGTTGGTTAATGTATTGTTTGGATACACTCACTTGATGAGTATACATAAACATTATAATAATATAGTACACGATAATATAACTTATGGGTACATATATATAACGTTATTACTTATTATTACTGTATATAGAGTATGTATGGTTTACTAGCTGAGTACATATAGAACAGATGTTTAAAGTATTAAACGTTCTATCAACATTTCACAGTCGATTTCTGGACAGCATAATATTTGCAGGATGAGTGCCAGACGATCCCCAACTTAAAATAATACATATAATAATACCTTCCATTAGTGTTATAAGCCACTAAGCAGTAACTTAATTTTTTGTAAAAATCGTGTATTTGTTATCTGTCTATTAAAAATTTAATTTTCTATCGACTCCCGTTCTAATAGTTAAGGTTTTTTACATTAAAAATTCATATAAATAGATAAAAGACAAAAAAGAAGGTGTTATGTACCACGGATTAAGATAGTATAACTAATTTAAATCGTGGTTTGTATATAGGTACTTATAAATGCAAGCAGCATATCCAAACAAAATAGAACAAACAGCAGTAATAGTGATCTGGGGGTTATATAACGTAATATCGTGCATTCGATCTTTTATTAATTATACAGTTTTGAATTTTAACAAACATAACCCACAGGCCACAGATTGGGGGGTGGGGGGTAACATACGTTGAATTTCATTATACAGTCGATTCCGCTTTATTGGGACACATCGGTTGGGTGTTATTTTGTCCCAATAAAGCGGTTGTCCCAATAATCCGAAATACAAAAACGAACATATAAATTTGTTGAAAAACTGATTTGTTTTATATATTTTTATTATTACAAATTACAAACCATGTATTATAGAAATTATTTGATAGTACAAAAAGAAAAACATGATATAACCTAATTATTTATAAAAATACATACATATAAAGTACATAATGTATAAATATTTTTTATTTTTTTCTTATGTATTTTATCTTATTTAAAAAAACTGTTGATTTCGGTACTCCTAAAATTTCCGAAAGACGACGTGTATTACAGCCTGGTAGCTGTAATTTAATTTTGTCCAGCATTTCTAATTTTTGAGCAAACGATAAATCTTTACGTACACGAGCCATCGTTGCTACACGCGACAAACACGACTGATGCACCATTGCACCAAATAACATTTAACATATATCACATTTGAACATACGATAAAAGATAAGATAAAATAAAGTTAAATAAGATAAAATGTAATGTAATAATCGATTACGAGAGTCCGTCACGATTGTTGAACTATTGATCTATTAATATACTCGATAAAAATGTCCCAATTATCCGGATTCGTGGCCCAGATAAGCGGTGAATTTTTACCCTACAAGTATACATTTGTTTTTGTAATTGAAGAATTGTCCCTATTAAGCGGTTGTCCTTATTAGCCGGTATCTCTATTAAGCGGAATCGACTGTATATATATAATATATTATATACAATATACAATATACATATCATATTTAGAATAAGACAAATAGGTATGGGTAATAGGCCTATACACCCTCCATTATAGTATGTAAAAAATCTCAACTTTTCCACCTAGAACATTTTAGAGTAAGTACCTACATAAAAAAATCAAGAATACAATAAACATAGGTAATTAGAACCTATGACATCTAACATAAAAAAAGAATAAAACAGTACATTTATTATAATATATTTGAAATACAAATACAAAGAGGAATATAATATATGTATATATATAATATTATAGATTATTCGCGATTTCGAGATGGGCGTGGCTTATGAGCAACGAGGTAACCGTCGCGTCGGCGACGACGACGACGGTGACCAGCAATGAGCAAACTATCACGACTAATTACGATCACGATTATACTTGGGTATAAAATCTTAGATCGTATGATCGAAGTATAAAATAATTATAATAATCATTTGTTTATTATAACTTGTATAATGAACATGCTGTCATCATATGATGAATACAAACAAAAATCAGTTGTATCCAGGTTGAGTAAAAACATTCCAAGTTGTACTTGGCCATAATATGCATGTTTTTGTTTTAATGAGTACATTCCATTGATTTTAGTTAAATACTTACAGGTAAGAATTACATTTTTTATTGTATTTGTTTTTCCATTATAAGGACATTTGATTTCTAAAAGTTTTATTGGCTTTCCTTCCTCAAATACTACACCATCAGCTGAATACCCTAACCAATGATTGTCTTTGCAAATTATTAACCCTGGTTCGAAAATGGTACATTCCAAATTTACACTAGAGTATAATAATTTCTTTGCTCTAGGTTCATTGATAATGCCATGTTCAACATATTTATTAGAAAAATAGTGATTATTAAAATACTTTAAACATTTTTTACTCCAATCTGGGTTATTATTAAGTGTGTAAGTGTATAAAGCATAGCACCGTGAGCCTGTTATTCTGAATTTTCTTTCATTATCCCATACACATCTAGATAAACTACTCTTATAACAAATTTCCATCACATCAACACAGCTAATACTATTATACTCGTATTCTTGATGACAGCAATATCTTAAAGGACCATAAGTAAAATCAATATATTTATCATAATGTGAACGATTTAGTATTAAACTTAAACTTTTTTTGAAGTCTGATGTAATAACACTATTCATTTTTTTTATCTGATTATTAATGTATAATGAATGCCTTCCAACACTAAAAACAAAAATGATTACATATATAAATATTAAATTTATAAAGATAATGAAATAGCAGTTGAACTAGTAGCTACCTAATTAAAATGAATTGTAAAAAAATAATTTATGTAGGTAAGTAGGTACTTAAATACATAGATTTAATACCAAATTAAAATTATTTTAACTCATATAAATCTGGATGATTAAAAATTATTAAAAATATTCATGACAACTAAATAACATACCTATGAAGAAACAAAGCTGAGGTTTTATTTCTGTTCAAAAGAATCTGTTGTATTTTAGAAATATTTTCCTGTGTTGGTATTATTTTACTATATGGAGTATTTGTTTTAAAATGTGTGTGTTCTATTAAAGGTTTAGGGGCATAAAGTTGCAATGCTGGTTTATGTTGATTCCATGTGCATTGCAAGTCAGTTTGTGAAATAGCTTCTAATGCATTTATACCAGTTCTAAACCAGTTAAATCGAATTAATCAATATTTTTTTTACAATTTTATTGTTTTTAAATTCTTACCTGTTTAAATAAAGTAATGTAGCAACACAGTGTTTACATTTTTGACTTTCTCCAGCTTTACAAGAACATTTCATTTCAGATATAACCCAATTTCTATTGTTTTTGAAATTTAAGACTCCTTGTATTTCGTGTGGTTTTTCTCTGAGGGCTGGTGTTTGAAGACACATTGAAAATATGTTTAAAAGTTCCTGGTTCTTAAAAGTATACCCACAATGTATTAAATGGCCAGAGTTTAAAATATTCTCTCCTTCTACCATATTCCTAGTAGTAGGAGTACCATCACAAAATGTATAAATTGCATTTAAACATATCCTATCCATTATAAAAACTAAATTATTTCATAGATTCAGAAATAAATACAATTTAAAATGTTGTATTAAACTTTGTCATTATATTTTTATGATATATTATGATACGAATTTGTTTATCATTGATAATGAATTGAAAAAAGTATAACAAAAATAAATGAACATCTATTTATAGTTCACAGTTCAATATTCACTATTATAGTTTAAATAGTCTTGGAGAATGGGAGTAGGCACCATGCGCTGCGCGGTTACCTCGTTGGAGTCGTTAATATATAATCCACCAGAGCGCGTACCAAAGCTGAGCAGATGCCAATAGGTATTAGTGTATTACATAATAAATTATAAATATATAGTTATTAATTTAGTAATTTACCTTACGCTCGATACGTATAGCAGATTTCCTAGATGATGGTTCAAGATAGGGACGCAATTCGTTAAATAAATTTACGAGGGCTTTGGTTAACCTGCATTTTTTAACAAATGCTCTTTCAGCCAAACCTACAATAAAAAATATAATATTATTCATCCGTATCATATCTATTAATGTAGGTAATCAATTGGTTATTAATAAAATTAAAATAACAATATATATTATTGTACATTTTCCATTTAACATACCCACAAAAGGATCCGTATAGCTACATGGAATCGAACTTCATCTTGCCTTTCTTCGACAATTTCTAAATTGTTTACAGCTTGGAGGTAATTTAAGTTAACCAAGTGTTTCATATTATTAAAATGTTTATTTAGTAATTATTATAAAAATATATAATATGTTAAAATGACTAGGATTTCACAAATAAATGGTTTCACTTAAAGTACCTAAGTACCTAGTACCTACTAATATGTTTGTATTGTTTTCACACAAAAAAATAATACAATTATATCTATTTATAAGCTGAAACACGATTAGTATGATAAATACCCACTGTAATAAGTTTATCTAAAGTTTTAGTGCACTAATAAAAAAGTTTTAGTGTGCCACTGTTCAAAAATATGGTTTTTTGCTCTTGCACTAATAGTTGAACTAAAACATGATATTTTAGTGTACTAATATGATTGGAATGCTAATATGACATTCAAAAATAGACCTCCTGGAGTTAATCCCTGTATTTCTAGTAATTATTGTACTTACGTGGCAGTTTGTCCAAAAAAAATTCAATTTTTTTAAATTTAATAAAAAATATTTAAAAAAAAGTTACATATTATAATGAGTTCATATATTATAGTTACGTTTTAGAATTAGGTATTGTTTTTATATAAGGAAATGTATATGGTGTTAGCCGTTAGCTGGTATATACCAGGCAATTCCTTAATCATTGAAAATTTTTTATTTCAAAAACTATAAATGTTTAAAAAAATAATATTTGCATGGTTTCTAGTTGTTAAAAACTACATTTTGTTTCAAAATTGTTTAAGTTTTTATTTCCTTAAATAACAAAGTCGTACAGTTTTAATTTCATATTCCAGAACAGACTATTTTTATAAGTATTTTGATCCATACAAATTTAATTTAGGACGAATAATTTAGGAGCTATAAGTGTTTAAAGTAAAGCGTAAAGGATTAAAGGATAAAAAATATTTAAAACATAATTTTCTTAATAAAAACGTTGTTTTGTAACGGCTTGAAACCATGAAAAAAATATTTTCAAAAACATCAATGCTTTTTGGATAATGAGTGAAATTACGTAAAACTAATCACTCGGTATACGCACATATGACAATAGTATTATAATTTATAGTTAAATTAATGACTTATTAAATAATTTAATTTATAATTATATAGTCGTTTGTGCTAAAGGTGCATAGTGCATTTAATCTGTATCGGTTATAATTTAATATTTGTTTACACTCACTTGATGAATAAATACGCATACACATTAAACAATATATGAAATATGACAATATAGGCACCTATATAACGTTATTATTACTCTATAGAGAATGTATAGTTTACCAAGAAGGTATATACCAGGTGTTTACACGATTGGTATGTTGTCTGACAAGCACGTGTTTCGAACGTTCTATCAATATTTCACTGACGGTTTCTAGATAGGTAGCGTATTATTTTGAGGATTTCAGAAACACTCAAGCACTTAACAGTAAAAAAAGGGGTGGTTCTCATTTGAAAAACAGGAGTTTGTATCGCTACAAGATACACTCCTTAAGTAGTACAAAAAATATCAAAAATTTTAAAATATTATGTTCTGTAGGTCGTAGTTATAATTAAAAATTCTAAAAATCAGAATTTGAATAGGTAAGTGTACTATTAACGGGGAAATGGGTGTGAACATGCTTAAAAAAAATCATCCTGTATAATACAACCATCTCGTTGTCTCCATACCGAACACGAGGTACAAATAACTATTTGTAAAACATAACAATTATAATTTAAATCTAAATATTATACAATCCCCCCCCACCCCACACAAACTGTTAATATAGTAAATTATTATTATTTGTACCTACGCGTGTATTATATTATTGTATTATACACGCGTCTGTTGTATATACTCAGCACAAAAACTTCTCTCGACGGTCTTGCCGTTTCAGCCTCTCCTCTCTCTCTCACTCACTCGTTATTTTTCAAGGCGTTTTCCAAACGGTGAGTACACGGGGTTTATTAGTACCGCAGTGAAACTATTAAGTCCCCTAATCGGCGTCGTGGCTATACGTATAATAGTGGCTGAGAAAAAAATAAATAGCGCCTACTACACGCGGAGCGCCTGTGCGGGGCAAACGGTTTGGCGCCAGAAATATGAATTTACAACATCTGCATTTAAACGTTATAGGGGGGGGGGGGGGGGAGGAAAAAAAATAACGGTATAGACATTGCCAAACGGGATCGTGTGATGCGGCGACACGGAACATTGTGCCGGAGTTTTTCCGTTTAGTGCAAACAATTCGTTAGCTTTCAATAAAAATGGAGAAAAAAAAATCAATTCTTGTCGTGGGAAAAATAAAGCATCACAGATACAAAAAAAAAAGAAGCGAGGAATTTTTTTTTAGTAATATTGCCCTGTTCCGTTTGTGTAATATTGGAAATAATAATTTTTGTTCTTTTTTTTGTGATTCGAATTTATTTGCATTTAACATATAACATATTATTTGTTAATACTTCCGCAGTAAACGATTTGTTTTTCGAACGTATATATATACATATATATAACCATGAGCCCGTGTGCAATAGACTGATAGACTGAGCGTGATGATCTAATATAAATCCACAAAGTACACAAACCAACAGTGAATGCAATCAACGATGGTACACATGAGTTCAATTTAGGTACAATCGAAGGAGTAATTTTAAATACTAAATATCAATTTATAGACAAATAATAATTATTATGACAAGAGCACATACGTACATCGACGCTTTTGACGTCAGAATGGAGCGAAGACTTTGACATCGATAAGTATTTTTATTTATTTTCCTGGTGTTTTTAGCTCTATCTCGTAAGTGATTTTCAACCGCCATTAAGCTTTTTACTGATATGAGTAATATGGATGATCTTATTGCTTGTCCGTCCATTTAAATATTCTTTATAAATTATTATACTTACGTTAAATGATAGACATATCAAAATAATTCAAGTTAGTTAAGTTAGAATACCTATTAAAATACCGATGTTTCTCGATATGAACTTATAAGTGTATTATTCTTAGCAACTATCTGCGAATATTATTTAAATATTATAATATATTGAGTTGAGCAGCATTAAAAGTAAAATTATTTCGCTTTTGAAAATAGTATAATTAGGTGGTCCAGATAAAAATACCAAATAAAATTACGTAATATTATAGACATTGAATTTCCAAAATAATTGGCTATATTGTATATTATTAGTCCAACATAATTCTTAAAAATTTTCGTTAGAATTACATTTCAATATTTTTTTATCAGTTTTTTCAATTTTAAAGAAAATTTTTTACTAGCATATTTTACAATCAATATACAAATATTATACAATACATTTAATCATTAAATTGACAGTCCATTTTTCCGGAAAAAGTGTTTAAAAGATTGAGATACCTCAATGTTATCTTCGAAAAGACACATTGTTGACAATATGTATAGCAATGTTTCGATTTCCACACGAAGATAATAATCGCTGCAGCATACTTATTTCTGAGCTATCAGGAAAATATAAGTCTGGCTACGCGAATCCAACGTTATCAAGGGTGATGTGATGTGGATTTTAGGCGTTTTTAATTACCTAGGTATAGTTCTGATTCATATCGTGATTGAAGCCCACTATTACAGTCGTTGAATAAATTATTAATTTGTCGAGTAGGTAATCGGAGTTCATATTAATATGCTTATGGTATCAAAAACCTCGGCAATGTCGACAGGTCTGAAAGTTTTGTGGGGTCAGTTCTAGATGAGTTGCTAGTGAAAATGAACGTGTCAGATGAAGGGTCCCAGTTGAGGCAGAGGACCTTCAAATCTTGACTGTTCGCTAGCTGCTATTAAACAGAACTGATGGAGACATGGCACGGGCATCTTCAGAGACCGTCTCCAGCAGTTCGCTGTTAAAACTGTCCCATTTGCGTAACTTTAATTGCACCATAGAGCATATATTTCTGAGATATACTTGCCGCTCGAGTATGGCTTCTGTTGAATTTGCAATAATAAGAATGCCATCAACAAAGGCATATTTTAATAATTTCAACTTCATTTTGAGTCAACTATTTCATAAACTTGGCTTTATATTTTAGAAAATATTCGTAGCTGTAGGAGTATAGTAATAGACGATGATCACGTGTTTTCTCTTAAAATGATAAATAATTTTTTTTATATATTATCGTCACTATAATAGGTACAACAAACAACTATGATTAATGCATTGATGTAAATTAAAAAATAATTACCTATGTTAAATATGACAGCTATAAATATTTTTATTACATTTTCAGTTTGAGAATTTAAAAATTATATAACCATAACTGCTTGTATGCATTGCCAATGTATGTGTCACATAAGACACGTTAAACTATGTTATATGTGACACATCAATTGACTATACATACAGATAATAGTGTATTGACGGTGTTAAAATAATTTATGTATTGAATGCCACAATTTTGTCAAAATTTTTATTTAGATTTTATATAAATATAACTGTCATTTTCTTCTATGGTTTGTTTATATTTGTTATGTTCCCCAATACTGTTATTAATATTATATTATTAAATAACATTTAGACATTCTTAATATATTTTAAATATTGCCACCAAACATACCTACTATAAACAACTAAAAAGCATAAAGGAATTAAAAATGGAACACTAACATTGTTTAATATAACTTTAAGATTATTTCCAACGAAAAAACATCGCTTCTTATTTCGCTTGAGAGATAATATTATATAAAATAGTATAAAATAATCAACGAAAAAGGAGAGGGGTTATTCAGTTATGGTTGTTTCTTTGGGCAAAAGTTTATCAATAGATAGAGTTTCATGAAAGTTGTACGAATATTATTCGTGTAATATTTCTAAATAAATCCAAATCGTAGAGCGTGACATTTGTATAATATCTGGTCGAAATTTTATGAATTTCTATTCACCGACAATAACAGAGGAGGAGAAAAGACACCACGTCTGTGAATTTAATATGGTTTTGATTAAAACCTTATCTCCGAGTAGGTAGTTCCTACGGTTGTAAGTAATATTTTTAAACCACAGTTCAAGTTAAAATTAAAATATTTCGGACAATCTAAAAGAAAAATATGATATCCACGTACCTATCGTTAATTATTTTTAGTTAAACATTTTACTTATAACCTTGCAAGGAAATTATTTTCATGCCACAAGATAGCATATAAAATAATATTTTTGTAAATAAACGAACACATTGTGTTTAGCGACTTAATATAAAATTGTGGATTACACTGTACCGTGTACGTTTGTACGGTGATCGTATCTAACTAGTCTTACTGTATTATATTATAATAGGTATTTAAAAAAAAATATATTTATAATTTTTAACGTATTGTTTTATTGTTTTATTGTTTGTATGAAACTAAAAATAAATTATAAATTATATTAACTCTTAAATTAAGAACATATTCTTTAACACAAATTTGATCTTTCCAAAAGTTCCTTATAATTATCCCTAAAAAATAAAATTACAAATGATACATAGGTAGTTTATAAAACGATTGACAATTAAATAATTATAAAAAAAGAAGTTTAAAGAAAGTTAAAAGAAGTTAAATAGTCCGACAATTCATTTAAAAACCTTGGGCAAGTGGGTGTCGCTCTGCTGTACAGTAGGTTCCAAGTTGGCCACTTTAATGGATGGAGTTAAATTTGTATTCAATGATATAATATCATTGTGTAGGTAATAAAAACGATTCGGAGAGAATAGACAGTCAGCCAGCCTATATGATATTACTAAGTGTATTTGATGATATTATTGTGAATATAGTAATTTATATATTATTATAACCAATGTAAATGGAGCCTTGTTTTAATTTTTCAATCATTAGATATAAAAGTTGAACATTTTATAAAATTTTAACTAAAAAATAATTATTAAGCTTTAAATTTGATAAATTTTGTAAAAATTCGAACTATTATTGTAACAATATATCGGAAGACTTGTTTTAAATGTTCACACAACAAATACAATTTTATTAACAATTATAGAAAAAAAACTAAAATTTAAAACTGACAATGTCCGTAAACAGCTCAAAAATTGTCAAAATATTTTCAAAATGTTATAAATTAAGTACAGGACATGATAAAATAAACATATTATCATAATATACATTTCAAGTGTCTACGGTTTTTCGTTTTTGAGTTACAACAATATAAGAAAATCGCTACATGAGAATTCGAGTGATCATCGAATCTTGTAAAAATATGAACTTCAAACGTTTATAAAAATTTAATTTTATTTGTTTGTAGATATTTTTTTTGTTGATAAAGGTAGACAAACTTATGAGGAACATTGTATTTTATTTTCAAATCTTAGATTTATATACCTAGAACATTGTTGATGAATTTCTAACTCAAAGTAATTTGTAGATTTTCGTGAATTTTACGTATATTGTTAATATTTGAACTTTAAATGCTTATAAAAAAAATTGTGACTATGGATTTTTAATATTTTTCATCTGTCTTTGAAACAATATATTAGGTGCCTTCTATTCAATTTTCAAGCTTTTTTTACCCAACAAATAATATTTTATTGATATTTCTAGAGTAAAAAACTAATAAAATTCGAAACTGAAAATGTCCGTAAACAACTTCAAAATAGTTCGAAAATGTTATGATGTGTAGAAAATGCTATTGGAAACATATTCAGTCAAAATTGCATGTATCTAAGGTCATTGGTTTTAGAGTTGCACCAAAAACCAAAATCGATTTTGTCTCATCAAGACTTTAAATACTTACTTACATGTTATAATTCATAAACTCATCCTAAATTCGATTTTTGTTCATCGGAATACTCAGAAAAAATATTCTGCTTGCTTTCGAAATAAAAAATGTATGTTGTAATTCAAAAAAAATTAAATTAAAAATTAAAACGATAAAAAAATATAATTTTTTTAATATAAACTTTGGTTTGTAGCGACTTGGATCTATATACAAAATATATTTTAAAAAACATTAACACTTTTGAATAATGAGTGTCCTATGTTAAATAAAGCCCCCCCGGTATATTTATTTATAATTTGTAATGTGTTTTTGATTATTATTCAGTGCATGGTGTACTAAATTTGAGTTCAGTATAAAATGCATGTAAAGAATATTTTGAAAATGTAGTGCATAATGTATGCACAAAAATAAAGAAGAAAAGGATTAGTTATCAAGGTATTTAAAATTGTTTAATTGAAACTTTCAATCAAAAAGTTCAAAGGAAGAAATATTATTTACTGATGTGTAATGTGAATGTATTTTACCAGCTAAGAGAGTCAGAACCTTTGCGTTTTTAGAACAAAATTATGTCTTACAGGAAAAACTCTCACGCACTGTACAATAATAGTCGGATTTCGTAAATTGTTTTTTATTTGAAAGAAGAGAATATATTTCAGGTTGGATTAAAGCCGATTTTCAAAATTATAATTATAGGAGATGAAATATTCATATGAATACTACACAATATTTGGTATTTTTCAAACGTATTTTTCTACAAAATTTAAAGTAAAATGAAAATACGGCCTTTGATCTCACTTGAAAATTTTCTCTTCTTTTAAATAAAAATAAAAAATAACAAAATCCGACTATTCTACAGGACGTGAGAGTTTTTCCTGTGAAGTCATTTTCGTTGATATAATACACGGTATTAACCCTCCCACCCACCCTTAAATAGGTATCGAGCTGCAGATTAGTGGAAAAGTATTATAACTAAGGTAGTATAACTAAAAATAAAATATAATTTTAAGTTTTATAGAAGTTCGGAAAATTGGAAAAAATGTCACTGACACCGTATTTCAATAACAACAATTTTTAATTCTAGGTATTTTCATGTTTTTATTGATTCCTGTGTTAATAACAATTTAAATTTAAATAAATTCTATACGACTATAATATGAAGTACTTACTAAATTAAAAACTAGAATAAAATATCGTGTACTATAATTTCCAACTAAAAAACAACAATGAAAAACATTGAAAATTGCCTAAAAATGAATTAGTTTATTTCTGAGTATGATTGTGAATTTCAATAAAGTATCAAGTCACTAACATTATTATTTTATGCAAAATTAATAGGAACATATTATTATACAATTTTTAAATTATTATTATTATTTTCAATTTATAATTCATTGGAACTGTTCAATCACAGCTAACAAAATATTTTATCTATTTTTAAATGTGATTTAAAATTGTATTCAATATTTCATAATTATTTATACCTAATTTATAAAAATAATATTAATATTTTTGTTTTTGTTTTGTTCACTTGTACTTGTTGTCCTATCCGTTAGATATTTTGACTTAGATTTATTTTAATACAGGATATTTTGTCCTTCGGTATTTTTTTTCCATTGCACAAAACTCAAATGATTTAACACATCACTAATTTACCACGTACCTACATAAATAAGGTATAGGTAAATAAATATAGGTAAATATAGGTATATGAAATATTACAATATAATCGTAATATATGATATTATTATATAGTTGTAGGTATATACGCAAAAGTTCTGTTCCCAAATAAAACATTATTTATTAATTTCAGCAGCTAAATAATATGTCATTAGGTAGTGCAGTTTTTAGTTATAAACTTGTAAATTATAACATAATATTATAAAGTCCAAATCATGATCTTTACGATGAAACCCTGTGTTTGACCAACGATATACTCTATGTTGATGATAATTGCAGTGGTTATAACATACAATTTGATATATATGAAACAGTATCAGAATATCGAAACAACATCGAAGTTCGATCTTTGGCCTGAAAAATGTAAAAGCCTTTCCCACCCAACGAATAAAAACGCCAATCACGGTGGTCGTAGCTAATTAATATTTATCTTTTTTTTGTAATTTACCAAGGTCTGGAAATTTGATTTTTCCTAAGGTTTTCCACAGAACAAACAAATCGTTCGATGTCTTCATTGCAGTTTCGTTGTTATATATTTATAAATAAATTAAAATATTAAATAAGTCCAATTTATTATCTATACAGTAAAAACCTGTGTTTGACCCACGATATATTCTATTTTGATGATAACTGCAGTGGTTATAATATACAATTTTATATCTATGAAACAGTATCATAATATCGAAACAACATCGAAATTCGATCGGTGACCTGAAAAATGTAAAAGCCTTTCTGCACCCAACGAACAGAAACGGCGATCACTGTTTGTAGTAATATACCCATTTCCCATATTATGCTACGCAACACAATATAATGGAGCACTTGGAATTTTAGCTTTTATATAAACGTCGAGAATGTTTATGACGTTAATATCGAATAAATTGTACGATAGAATAAAATATTTGTTTTACAGATATGGATACGGTAATAATAATAATATGGTATACACTATACAGTCATACAGATATAGTAGTCCTCGTCGTTGTCAATACAGTTAACCAGTCCGTGGTATAGAAACTTCATTGTAAATTATATTGTCACCGCGAATCGTTATAATATGCAGTGTCCAGCAAACTACATACAAAAGTATCCATACGTAAGAATCTAAGTTAAAGTTAACGTAAGACTTAGTTTTTATCTAGATAATGCAATATGTGAATATTTTCAATTATTATTATATATTATTTATAGAAACAATTTTACTAAGCATACCTCATATTTTATCTTTAAAATTAATTTTATCTGAAAAAAAAAATACCAATAACCTATAAAATAAGACTACCTATACCTATAACATATTAGTTTAGTAAATAAGAACCCAATGTCCAAATCAATACATAGCACATAATAATATGAATACACACCATTCATTTTCTACTGAATATGATACGCATAAGTGGGCAAGCTCGTGTTTGTGTGTGTATATATATATATATATATATATGTGTGTGTATTTATTTATTATTTGTAAATGGATATAAGGACCCAAAAAGTACTAACCTTTTGAAAAAAAACGAAATATTAAAATCTACCTGATAAAAATGTTTATAAATGTATAACTTAAACGTATACTTATAAAAGAAATACAAATATGATAATGATAACAAAAGCAACAATTAATATTGACAACGGGGCATAAAGCTAAATGTACATTGTGCTTGAAATAAAAATAATGAATGTGGTTAGCAAGTTTGTTCACTAATGAGAAATATCCGGGGAAAAATAATGCTGAATTATAGTTAATAATATTGTACAATGGAACGTGGAATACATATTTCTATCTAGTACAATGGTTATTTATAAAAACCAATCATTGAGACTTGAGAGTAGTTCTAATTATTTTATACTCTGGGACGTTCCTATATTTATCTGCCTAAACGATAAAATGAAAACCTAATGACAATTCGCATACAATTACTTACCGATGATCATTAAATAAATTATAAAATACCAAGTAGGTAATATTAACTGCAATAATAATAACATAAATATAAATCCCTACTCATATACATATATTTCCAAGAATAATTTAATATTATTTTATTTAGTGAATATAATGTATAAAAAAAATGATACAATTAAAATCAATAATGATATTATAAGTTAGGTAATCTAAATTAAGAATAACTTGGAATCTTTATCTATCATATTATATTTATCTTAAATGAAAATTATATACTTGTTTTCTTATGCATTCAGGGATGAGACAAATATACAGAAGTTTGTATCCAGAAATCTTATCTAGATATTATTCAATAACGATTATAAATTATAATCAATTTATACACAGCGCGAGAGAGATTTATAGATTCCATCGAAACACCATTTTATGATAAAAGGTTATTGATTCCGTCGCCTACTCTTCATACTTCAAATAATCTGTTTGGAAAAACCTCAGCCAAAGGGTTGTGGTATGACTTTCGTAGTGGAGGTAAGTTGGAAAATATTATAACACCCGATCTCTGATGACCACCATGCACGTTCTGTGTCACTCGTAGCTCTTCCCCATATTGTCAGCCAAGCTTCTAGCTAGAAAGATGAAATCAAATAAAAACTTACCGATTCTTTGACGAGTAAGGGCCAAGGAGGACCTCGGTTTGTCATACTTTGAACAATCGATGAGGTCGTTTAATGATGAATGGTATTATATTATTTGTTGTAAACTATAACTATTTAATAAGTATATACGTAGATATTTTGGGTGATTCGCCAAGCATCCTTACCCAAATGTTTTCCTTTAATAATTTTTAAATATTCTTAAAGACCATTTCTTTAATTGTACTACTTATGGAGTGGTGATACAAACTTCTGTTTTTCAAATCAGTACCCCCCCTCTCCACTTTTAACTGTAAATTATATAATAATATTAATAATACTGAATATTTTTTTGAAAATATTTACGTACTTAATTCAAAATTCTAACGAGTAGTTTCCAGTTATTAAAATGTTCGTACTAAGGAAATATAGTCATTAAAAATGTTTTTACAAAAATATAAAATATGTAATGTTAGATCTAGTATTTATTATGCTTAGGGCATTTTTATAAATTATTATGATTATTATATTGATGGGTTAATATTAATCACTAAAATGTTCATATCGCCTAGCCCTAGCGTATTCTCGTCTTCCAAATACGTTGTCGAATTATAGTGACTATCTACCTATCAATATATAAATTACTATAATGACATAATACTATAATCAATACTTGAATTTAGGGGGTACAAAGTCCTTCTTGTTTTTAAAAAATCTTTGTACGTACCTTTTCTAATATTATAAGACATTTAAATATTCAGGTACGCACTTTCTTTTTACACTTTTACGATCCCCTTGTAATTTTTTTTCAAATTCAAGCAATGACCAAATTAATATATCGCAGAGTTTGGTTACGTTGATAAGTTACTATGAGAATAGTAATATAGTTATGACATATTAATAATATACTATTATAGGTAGTAGGTATAAGGCAGGTAGGTTCACCCAACCAACCATAATATGAATTGCCAAAGTAGTTGTACCTACTTGAACGGTTTCGACAGTGCAATTTCAGAAAACCACTGTTACCTATAATGTTTTTATAACGCATTTCCCAATTATAGCATGTAATATTATTATAATGTATTGCGTGCCATGTGTACTTTTTGGACCTTTCGCTTACCCCGTGTAACCACCGTTACCTACTCCAAACAACCGACGGTAACCGCTCTCCACGTCGTAGGTTTCGATTATTTATTTTTCTTCGGCCGGCATTTTTACAACGGTGTAATATCACCGCTCACACGCCCACCAATTTTCACTGTGCCGCACCGATATAGGATGTAAAAGCGTTGGGAAGCGGACGAAAAATTACTCTTAATTACGGTCCGAACTCGAAATAAATAAATAAAAAATAACCCCTCCCCCCCGTTTTGGCGAGGAGAAGATGAAACACGGTTCGGCGGTAGTTGCGGCCGCCGTAGCAACAATATTAAAACGGACGGTAAAAAAAAGAAAAAGAGATTCGCCTGTTATCCTCTCACCGCGTTCGCTTCTTCTCCCTCCACCAAGGCCTCCCCTACGGCCGCGTATTGTCCGATTAATCTCTTACAGGACATTTGCCAAGGTTTCATTTCCTCTTTCAGTATATTAAAACGCACATCCGCTGCCGGGTGGTTATACTGTGTGCGTATAGGTTTTTATTTTATTTTATTTTATTTCACTGACCGACCACTAAATTATTATTCTTCCGTTGTAAATATTATACTATACACACACACAAATATATACATATATAATGTTTTTGCGAGCGTGGGTGTGTGTGCAAAGCCATTGTTTTACGCCGGACGGTGGTGGCGAAAGGGAAGGTATAAAAGAAACAATAAATCCATGTTTTCGCGTCGACCGCCCGCGGCTGTAAACAATAATATTCGTCCGTGCCGGGTAGCCTGTGATGAAATTGTACAACAGGTTGATAACCGTACTGTGGTGCCGTTGGTGCCGATAATATAAAGGCGCTCGTCGAGTCGCCAAGCCGAGTGCAGTGATACGTGGGTACAATGTAATTGAAAGGACTACCTACTATATATTGTGCGAATCAGCGGTGGCCAGCTTTTTTGTCGATAAAAAAAAGGTCGATAAAGGATATAAAAGGAATCACAGTTTAGTGAAGAAAAAAGATAAAAAGTAGAAAATAATTTAATTACATATTATTATTATTATTTTCTATCGAGACCAGTTTATATTCTGTCGTTATTTTACGATGACGTTGACGTCGATGTCTTACCGGTCGGATCATCTACACTGCACGGACACCTCGTCAAGCGAAAGCGAATTTAAAATTAGACGTTTTTACTCTTGAATAACCTCGTCCAAGTCAGGCACACAGTTATAACGTATAGCGCTGCAATATTATAAAAATGTTGATTATTTAATATTTTTAAATTTTACACAAACATTTTTTAAGAAACACTCGTCATTATAATCATTATAATATAGTATTAAAAGTACTCAAATCCCGAACACGAATACGAATCGATGGAAAACAACTTTACCTATGTGAATTTAGGTACCACTCTGGTAAACCGTGTAGAAATCCACTCGTCTTGCCTCGGTTCAAAGAATTTTTAAGCACAATGAATGTAAAATATATAAGGCCACCGGCCTTATAAACGCTTAATGTTATAGACTTATAGTAATATTGATTGTATTATATTTTTAAATTCTCCACAAACATTTTTTAATAAAATACGAGTCGTAATATTATTACAAGCACTATATTATATGGTATACGAACACGTGCTGGATAATGTGAATCGATACGTATGTTGACCGTCGCAGGCGCGGATCCAGAACAGATTTATGGGGGGGGCCATCAAATATTATTAATAAAGTTTATCAGGGTTTAATATGTTAATATTGTTCGACATCAGGATAATGATGATTAGGTTACCTTTAAAAAGACCAAAAAATAATTAAACAAACATTTTTTTTTTGAAATATTTAGGTTACTCAATCTTACTTTATTGGTTATAAAATATTTAATTACATTACTTTTTCTACATTTAAACTAAATTTTACTATAGTTAATAATTTACGATAAATTCTAATCAAATGTACAACTTAAAATCAGCTTAATTTTCTTATGACTTATGGTTTTCAAATTGCAAATGGAATTTTTCTTTTGCTTTTGGAGAAACGTTCAATTAATTTTTCAACAAATACGTAGTTTGTCGGTGGTACCCAATGATTTATTAAAAGTTCACTCTTCGTATAATCGTCAATATTTTTTTCAATATAATCTCCTATGTCATTAGTATGAAGATGAAAATCATGACTAGAAGATGCTAATCAATGTTCGAATTAAGATCTTTTACTGAATTGTCTGAAATATTTTCTTCAAGTATACTGCTTTCAACTGTGATTTTTTTTGAAATAGGATTGAAAAATGAACTAATTTTTGAAGAAGGACGTTTTTTATCAGTAGTTGAGGCCTACGAAATTAAAGAAAATGTAATAGTTTTAAAATCATCTTATGATGACAATATGAAGTAAAAAATGTCGGTCGTATAAATAAAATATGTAGTAAATTTATTAAAATATTAAAAAGGACGAAATATTACATATTATTTTTTTTATTTCATGTTATTTAAACGACATTTTGAGTATTGTACAAAATATAATGTACAAAATATGGTTTTTAATTCAAATAATCAAATCAGTGGCAGTGTATTAAAATTCAAAATACAGATTACTTACCATTTTTAAATACGCTCGTTTTCTCGCAGTGCGTTGAACGCTGTCCGCATCCCGTAGAAAAATGATAATGTTATATAATATTCAATATTGTAGCAATAGAATTAATGGTAAAAGTAATATCTGCGATTCTGACGATAACGTGAACGGTCACGGCATCGTTAGCCTACGCCACGCCGGTCGCCGACACAATTAGAAATTACAGAAAAATTCTATAAATAGAATTGTCCGAAAACCAATATCAATTTTACGAAACATTATAATCTAATATAGAAATATTTAATAAGAATAATTCGATCTATTCTATTATCAATGTTATTATTTTTTTCACCGGCCTCATCTTTTTTTTTTAGATTTGGGGGGGGCCATTGCTCCCATGGCCCCCCCCTTGTATCCGCGCCTGGACCGTCGACTGAAGTTTAGGTACCACTCTGCTATACCGTGAAAAAATCCACTCATAAAGGCTTCAAAGGATTTTGAAGCATAGATTGAATATCAAATCTATATGGCCAACCGGCATTAGAAAATCGGAATGTTATAATAATATCGATGATATAATATTTTTAAATTATCCACAAACATTTTTAAGAAATACGCGTCATACTATGTCGTATACGAATGCTTTCCGGACAACGCGAATCGATGGCTCACCGTATGTTGACCGCGGCCGAAGTTTAGCTACCACTCTGGTATATCGTAAAAAAGTCCACTCATGCTGTCAAAGGATTTTCAAGCACAGAGCTAATGTCAAATCTATAAGGCAGGACGGGGCGAAAGCATAATTTCCCGGGCGGCACGTTCCTTTTCTTTGATCCGCTCACCTGGCCGATCGGAAATTTTGCAGTGTGGCAGTGTGGCCGAAAAAGTGGCAGTAAACTAATTTGTCACACTTGTTCCACTAGCCCGTAACCACTGGACTGCAACGATGGACCCGACTTAACAGCCACATAAAACCCCACCATTTTGATGGCGAATTTAATTAAATTTATGTAGTTTTACATGTTGTAGGTACCTACCGGTCGGACGACGAATAGGACGTCCACATCCTTTTTTCATACTATGCATACGTTTTCCATAATTATTATTCGTTCAGTAGGTACTGTACGTACAACGATATTGACGTGTAGTTTTAAATCAATAAAGGTATGCAATTCTACATAATATATAACCCATAAGCTCGTTATAATAATATTATGTCTGTACCTACGTCTCCATTTGATATACAACTAATTGCATTTCTTCCATATTTTTTTAATATTGAGATGAGTCATATCTATATTAGTCATTTCAGATGACTACTTCTCCGCATTTCACCAGATCGATGTGTGGTTTGATAACTTCGTTACCCATTTAAATTTTCAAATAAGTGTTTATGCTCATTACTCATGATGTTTATGGAAACTAAAAATATGCTAATTATTAATAAATTACTCAAAGCCAATCACCTCAAACTTATTTATAATAATACATAATTACAAAGTAATATATATATATAATATACAGGGTGATTCCTTAACTATACAGAACAAATCACATTCTCATTGGACGTTTATTTGCTGGTAATTGGTATCGTGTAATAACCAAGTTGTTACACATTATACCGAGAATTTATGGCAGTTTAACTTTTAACCCAATATGATTATCAGTCGTTACCAACATAGTTACCACGCTCACGCACGACACGACACGATACTGTGAATCCGGCTTTAAGGTGGGTTTCCACTAGATACGTGTGCGTGTACGTGCATAAAAATACTTTTCTGTGATTGGTTGGTATACATGGTAAGCTTTTGGTATACCAGAATGTTCTACGTTCTTACCACAGGCTTGACCATGATACCATGAAGTTGAATCCAGTTCAACTTTTCACGTGTACACGGCTCTATATTGATAACGATTTTGATAACATAAGAATATACGAGGTAACTAATATGTTACCAATGCTAACCGATCAACCGATGGGAAACGTTTATGCGACCGTTCATAGCGAACGTATCCGGTCAAATTATGCACGTGAACGTACACGTATGTAGTGGAAACCCACCTTAACTCTTCCGTAACCGGCGTAACCTCATCCTTCTATAGATAGGTGAGAGTGGTATCACTTCGGTATCGGTTTCCGTGGAGAAAATTTAGATATTGGTCGGTGGTAACATTTGGTAATAATAACGATTAGATAATCCGGAACGACTTATAAGTTTATTAATTAAATACCATAATTTCAAATATTTTGAATTTTTGTATGCCATTTAAGCTGTCTTAAATCATCCTATGTCGAAACAAACTTCTTTGTTTTCAGATTGATATCACATTTTTGTATTGTACCTACCATGTTGATTGTTGAATTGATAAACGATGATATTTTAGAGAATGAAAATCCATCCATATGACAATATTTGAACGAGTATAGTATAATATAATCTAATCAAATTCATATTTTTTATTTTACTTTTGATTCCTATTCTAAGCTAAAAACTTGTATTTATAATTTAAATATTTGATGTATAGTTTGTAATTTGTATTCGATATGTAAGTATTCAGTTATTCTCTTTAAATTTAAATTTAATGATAATTTTGTTATTTACTTACAGTATTTTTACCTTTTAGGGAGTAGAGTGTTATATATTTATTTATTTATTTATTTATTTATTTAATAAATATCTATTATTCCTATGATTAAATAAACTTTTTGTATACTAAGGACAAAAGCATTAAGTACGCATGATAAGTTATAGAAGGTTTAAATAATATATTGGATTTATGATTATTTGAAAATTATAGTAAATTATGAACAGATTCTTCTTCAAATGTTTTATGTAGGACATTAGTAAGTTAGAATATGACATAATATAATATTATGTTTTGTATTTAAGGCACAAAAATTGTTTTAATGTTTCAGTTTAAACGTTTTTTCGTGAAAAAATTAATTTTTAAAGTTAAATGTATTAATTATACGTGGTTCAGTGTCTCAGTGAGATTATTTTAATTTCTTAAAATTTTAAATTAATTACTTGAATTTGTCAATAGATTAACAAGTATTGGAGCATTGGAGTATAGACGAAAATATATTTCATTACTTACCTATTTCTGTAAGTACATTTTAGGGTTTTAAGAGGAGTACTCCCAAAGTATAATCATTTAGAATCATTTTAATTAAAAATAGTATCTAAATTGTACATATTATGTAAGGTCTTATTCATTTTCGTTTTATCTACTTGTAGCTTGTCTACGTGCAAGGAGCTCATAAACTATTTCAAAATAAATCTCAGCTGGTGCTTTTTAATCGGTCTCCACTCAGAATATAAAGTTCTGAGCAAAGCAAGACATTTATTTATTTTTAATTAGTCTCAAAATGAAGATCAAAACTTACTGCAACTGCTCATGTTATAATAGTAAAATTTTGAATGTTAGGTACTTAAATTTTTATTTCAGTTAGGAACGATGATACTTTTTTCTGTTATTCGAATAAAAACTGTATGTACTTATAAATATAATAAATAACAGTACATGTGATATTAAGAAAAGTATATATTCTTGAATATTATAAACTTTAAATTAATTCAACTACAGATAACATAATATTATTATACGTTCATCCTAGTTGAATAAAATTACAATCAATTTTTAGTTTAAATGAACTTGGTATTCAGGGATTTATTAGTCAACTAAGATTTGACAAGTAAATGTGGTTTAACAATGATATAATAGTACACTTCTTATTCGAAAGTTATTTGCTGAAAAATAATTAAATTTTAATATTTATGTGAGTTTCAATGACACTTTAAGCGAACGACCACCAAATAATTTTAAAACAAACTGCATGAACGCCCAGATTTATCAATTGTTCATTATTAGGTCAAATTCTGGTTTGGGTTCTATTTGAATTAAATTTATGACGAAGCAAACTAGTCTATTATAGGATAAAGCTGTCTATTTTCTTAATATTAAATTGTTAGCCCAATATAGGCACTATCCAACTAACTTAGTAATAACTATAATTAGATTTAGTGCCAACTGATAAATTAAACGATTATCTGCTAGCTCAAAAGTAAGATTGATATAGTCATGAATTATATAAGGTTTTAAAATAACTAAGATGACTCTAAAGCAATTAGTAATATTATTACGATTGTAAAATTGTTATTGTGATAAGTTTAAAGGACTATCGTTGTATAGGCGTACCTATAGCTACCAGTGATATTATAAAATTAAAATTACTCTTATAAGAGTATAGTACTATAGTACTAAATTTATTACATAAATTACCATAATATGACAGACATTTCAATTATTTTAGAGTGATTTTTAAAATGTTTTACATTTTGAAATTCGAGAAAATATTTTTGAAAACTACGTGAATTATGTAGCATTGTTATTGAAAACTGATTTTTGAAACAACAAGTTTATAATAATAAATATTTTATAAATTAGTTTTATTAGTTGTTTAAATTTAAGTATTTATTTTGACAATATAAGTAAAATAACTTTATTAATATAGATTCCATATCAAAATGTGACAGTCATTAAATTGTTTTCATCCATAAAATTTTATATATTTTAAAATGTTGGTCGTTGTCAGTGTTTTAATTTTAAAGTTTTAGATACAAATATACAACTAGGTAACTTCATTCAATAATCTCCGAATTTCGAGTATTCAGTAGGTACTGAAGTAACTTAAATTAATTTCATCAAAAATTAAACTATCTCTTACATTTTGTAAAAATAAATTATGTAATGTAATCTATACAGTTTAATTAAACATAATTATTATTATTATTATTATTATTTTCATAGAAAATAAATAATATTTTTATTTTGCGAGTTAAATTATATTATTATTTATTAGGTATTTCTAATATCGACGTTATTATCCGAAATTATTATTGACGTTATAAACGATACCCACTTTATTAGGAGGTACTTAAACTTAACAGTATAGCAACCAGTAACTAAAATCTAATATTAATTATAGACATATCATACTCATTTGTTCATCATCTCATAATATTATGGTAGCCACTAATCGATTTGATTATAAATTGTTTTGTAATATTGATAGTAGCAGAGTAAATACCGGGAAACTAATTTTGCTATAGAATTAATAACATAATGTAAGAAACCGGAATCGCTAAATACGTTTTTGGATTAAATTAGATACGGTGAGATAATATTTAAGCCAGTATATTACTGTATATAGGTATACAAAACAAGTTATCAACCTTTAAATATTAATTATAGTTTATACTATTTAAGGTTTAAGAACCAATTGGATCACGAAATACACAGAGAACACGAGTTTAAATAATATTATGTTTGTTATTTAAAATATAATAAATTATTGTTTTTTTAATTTTTGTAACTATATAATATAATATGTATAACATATTTTATCAGCGTAAATTTAAAAAATTTATTTCTACGAACTGTATAAAAAAAAAAAAAAAAAAATTGCACTACTAATTATTTTTGTATACTTACGTATTTTGTTCACTAGGTTGAATACGAAATTAACCGATAAATATTTAGTATTCCACTGGTATTGTAAATAAATAAACATTGAAAGTCTTTGAAATATTATTAAAAACTTGTATAACTTATTTTATTATTTACAAGACGAATAATGCATAAATGTACAACCGATCAAACTGCCGCGAACGGTGACGTTTAGTGCATAAACAATAGGTAGGTAACTAAAGATTATGTAAACTAAAATTTAATGAGCAATATTTAAAATAAAATACTGAACATAAAATCGAAATCATACTTAACGATAAAACGCAAAAAATAAATTTTAAATATCATTTGTTATAAATTATAATACAATTTTTGCGTCACAACAAGGTCTAACTTCTTGTCTAAAAATAATTAATAATATTTCTGTTTATCAATAGACAAATATCTGAAGGGTTTAATGCAATTTTAATGTAAAATTTTCAAACTTTATGACACACAGTAAAATAATTTAAAGGATAAACAGTATGAGCATTGGCTTTTCTGTACAATCTTTGTGTGTAATCGGGAGAAAACTAACTTGTGTTCTAACATTTATTTTTCATTTTTACATGAACAGTTTTTTTTTAGGGAGGAGCAAAATATTATAAACAATATGTTTTACTTATCTTGTCTAAAAATGTAGTGAAGGAGAAAGTGACATCCTTCTACCACTTAAAATAATATATCAATAATAAAGCTATACATGTGAACACTATAATAGTCATCAAAGATTTTTAGAACTGTAAAATTAGCAAATATAATGTAATATAAAGTATTAGTGCTACTTATCCATATTATTATTATTTACGGCAATTTTCAAGAAAATAAACTTATACAAAATAATCAAGATAACAACTGCAATATGAAAATCATTTCTCCACCTTAAATTCCAAAATTGACAGTTAGTTCCATTTGTTTTAAATTTATTGGGTTATATGTTTATTTAAATAAAGTAGAATAAGATGTAAAGAGTGATTATGTCAGTAGCATGATAAATGGAGATCAAAAAGGAAGCCCAACAGAAAATTTCAGGAGGAGAGAACATTTTTCTAAACCTATATGTATTTATTGTTAGCTTGGATAAGTGAGTCATTAAAAATCAGCGTGTTAAATACTGTGTAAAGTGAAAACATATTTTTTCAGTCTACTATAATAACTTAGAAATAATTGCGATGTGGATGACAAATCACATGATTTGAATTCACGGAATATATGGTCGCTTTGAGATTTGAAGAGATATTGGAGGGGATAGCTAATAAACAGCAGAGGGCGATTGGCATAGAAATGGGGACTAACAAGAGGAGGCGATGAAACTGCTATGGAAAGACATATATTGTAATTGGAGTAAATTATGTCAAGAAGACCTCAGCTTTCGTTTAACTGCCGGAAAATGCTGAGGTATGAGAGTAATGAACGGACAACATAGGGAAGAGGTAACTGAGATGACACCAGATGCAGTATGGCTTAGGTAGACTATAGACTAGTTGATTTGTGAATTGTGGTGATTAAAGTCACAACATAAAAAGACCGAGGATGGGTAGAAGTATGAAATAAGTTGTTCAATGGGTAAAGTGTAGGCTTGCAAGGGTGTTGTTTGGTGGCTGATGTACATAACTTCTAGTACTGATACTATCTATACTGTATAAATAAATAAATAAAATAGTAATTTACATAAAACGCATACAGAAAAATAATATTCAAACTCAAGCATTGTGGTATAAAAAAAGATGTCACTTGTATATTGTAGTATACATAAAATTAGAATTTAAAACGGGAGGCATAATGATATCATCCCTGAACCCCCCCCCCCTCCGACAAACGTCAGCGGGAAAACTGATCCCCTTTATCTTCCGATTACGCCTATGCGCATTTTTTTTAACCTACCATAGTATAATAATGATGTTTGATTTTTTTTTTCAGACCTACAATTTAAACGCTCAAATCGGTGAATCATCAGCATGTGCTACAGCATTACTGTGTGGTGTAAAAGCCAATTTCGAAACAGTTGGCTTGGATGGCAATGGAAAATTTGAAAACTGTTATTCTAGTTTTGGGTCTAGAGTTGACTCATTGGCCTACTGGGCTCAAAAGGAAGGTACTTGTTATTTTTTTGTTTAGAAATGTCCATCCAATAGATATTGGGTTTTATTTTTTATCAACTTATACATTTATATTATAATAACTTAACCATATTATACCAGCAGATAGTATTGATAAATTAAAAATTCAATTATATTATTTTAGAGTTCTACGAGTTTCTGGAGATTTATATAAGGTCATTATTATAGGTAGTTCGTGATCTTGAACAAAATAAAACAATACACTATTATATTGTATTGTATAACATATAATAAAAACAACATAATAATGATGTGCTATTACATATATTTACTTCTAATCCTAGCTAGTTCGAGAACTCAGAAATTGCATAAACTGTTATGTTAGGTGGATCTTTCCGTAATATAACTTTCTTCGTTATATTGATCACCACGTCTTGTTGTCCAACAAAGTTTATTTAGTATATTAAAACTGAATTAATTAAATTTGCTTCAATAACCCACTAAGTATTTTACACAGTAGTCTACTGAAGATAATTAATTCACCACGTAGAGTTCATATTGTTTCGATAGTTTATTTTTTACAATGAACATGGTTTAAACAAATTGGAATTTCGATGACATTTTTGCATCTTTTACAAGAATATTTAAGTTGTAATCACTAATTATAGTATATGTATTATAAAAACAATAATACAATTATAGAAAAATAAAACAGTCATTTAAAATATAACAAAACATACAGTTGTGAAATATTAACTAAGGACATAGGTTCTATTAATTTAACTTATAAATCCAATTAAGTTTGATATAATATTATTATAAGCACGATAAACACTTAATGTGCCATAATGATGTTCTGATTACTTTAAGAACTTTAGAGTAAGACACATCCATTGCTTAGAAATAATCAATACATTGAGGAGTAGCACGCTGTATAATTTGTCCATTCCGTTAAATAATATTTTAACCATCGGTTTTCTAGACCTTGGAGCGTTTTTAGTCTTATTAGAGGACATAACAACACAGTCGTTTTCTACAACATGATGGATTTAGGTACTAGACACTGAATCATGAAAGTCATAAAAGTTGTTAAAAATCTATAAATAATAAATTATATCTAATGTTGGATGACAACAAATTTAAGCCACTTTTACACGTAGGTAACAAACAATCGATCTTAAAAACACGTGACTGTATTGTCTTGCATCGAAAGGGTTTATATTTAGTGATTACTCAAAAATCAAAATTTGTACTCAAAATACAATAACACGGAGAAGCCTGATTTCTGCCCAAATTAAGGTAGCCGAATTTATATATAATTTAAATAAATATGAAATTATAAATAAACAGAGCAATAAAATTAAAATACTTATAACTAAACAAAAATGTTATGTACAATAATACCTCACAATAGGATAATAATTTTATTATGGAACATTTAATAATAATATATAAATTACTTAATATTCGAGTCAATATAATAAAGTGGAGTAAAAAAAAAGTTAAATTATAGTGCCGTAGGTAGATTTTTATAACTTATTATTTTTACTAACTCAAAATTACATATTACCTTGTTTTTTAATTTTTCAATTTGAATTTGTAATAACACATTTTTGTTTATATTTATATCAAAATAGTAAATACGTATCGGGCATTTCGGGCGCAATCGGGATATTTATTTAGTTTTAAAAACCACTGAAAATGGTATTTTCTATTAGTATGTACAGGCTGCAATCGGTATAGGTAATAACTAACAAGGTTACTTTGCCTGGATATAGAGAATTTAAGTTAAAAAAATATCGATAAATTCAATAATAAAGTGGTAAAAATGGTAGATTAGAATTTTCCAATTTTTTGTTTGTAAAATATACGATTGTTTATTTCTATTGTTGTACTCTTGACAAATGTAGTTCATTCTAATAATAACAATAAGGAACTAAAAATGGATCTATTGTTTCGTATCAGTACATATTATAATATATTATGAGTATTTAATTATTCATAATACAATTAATAAATAATTAAAATTAAATAATCAAAATTAACACAGCATTTCCTTTATTTTTTATGTTCAAAAGTCAAAACATTTATATTTATTTACTTTTAACCAAGGGGTGGCCATATCATTCTAAAAGTGAAGCGAAAACGGGGTACTTGCAGTGCAACCATCATATGGAAAATAAATTGTTGTAAATATACTAACACATTATTTTATTTGGAATAATAAAAATTAATTTTAAAATAAGAAGAACAAATTTTACAAATGATGATTTTAGGCTAGACTCGCGTTACTTACAATTTTACAAAATTTAAAATACAGTTAAAAATTATAATTATAATTAAAATTATAATTTTTAATGCTAATCAAACATTAATCATTTATTATCAGTTATCACCATAGACCATAGAGTAATAAAATATAATGTCGATTATCTATTTAATTTCATGGTCGAAAACGCTATCTAGTGTTCACTAGAGTTGTAAGAGGGGTACAATGGCGTTCAATTTTGCTTCGATCTGATAATCATAATATCTGCCTAATGCCGCCTCTATAGTTTTATTACTCTATGCTTTTAACTATTACTTATAATCACGGTTATCTACTCAGGTTGCGAAACGAGGCGTGATAACGCGTCTCAAAACGGTGTATTGGTGAACTATAGCGCTAGTAGTACTTGGCCCGTCTACTGAGCACCGATCACGAATTTTACCACGTACAATATACGTAAAATATTGATCAACGTCATTATAATTTATATTTTTATTACTTACTGTAACTTGTTACTTGTAAGTTGATTTTCATAAATTTATTTTAGTGTCTATTGAACTTGAACTATATACTTACCTTTTGGTAGAGTGGTTTTCAGTAATATAATTAATTATATAGGTATTTTAGGTATTGAGTAGGTACCCAAAAATTAATTTGAATAAAAACTAATACAATTGTAATTTCTTAAAATACGAAAACATTTTTTTTTTTATTACAGTTTTATTGATCAAACCAAACTTGAACCAATTGTCTTTATAGTTTATATAAAACTAATTTAGAACCATAAATGAATAAAACCATCATAAAAATTTTAAAATCTTGTATAATATTATACAAGGTGGAACAGAAAGACCTGACAATTAAATAGGTAACTTTTGTTCTAATCAATATTTTTAATTATTAAGTAACTCATTAATTTTAAAAGTAAATACATTTTAAGTGATAAATTAGATTTTAACATGTACTTACTCAAAATTCTTATAAAATATTTTTAAAAAGTATATACTAATCCTTATATACAAATTGTCTAATTATACCTGATTTACAAATTGGATATTTTGATTTTTTCAAAAAAATTGTACATCAGATTTAACATTTATTTTTTTCAGTTATATACTAATCATTATATACAAATTGATTAATTATACCTGATTTACAAATTGGATATTTTGATTTTTTCAAAAAAATTGTACCTACATCAGATTTAACATTTATTTTTTTCAGTTTTAAAAAAAAAAAAAAAAAAAAAAATGCTATATTATATAATAATAGTCAATTAATTATACATTATTACAAAAAAAATATTGAGTATAACAAAAGTTATTTTATTTGTCAGGTTTTCCTGTTACACCCTGTATGTAGGATGTAGGTGCTAAAAGCTTATTGAGATATAACAATAAATATAAAATAAGTGTTAGATTCTTTGGGTATCCAACAGAAATTCCTTTAACCTGTAACAAAATATCAATAATTCATTGAAATGAATAATAATATTATAGCTATAAAAGCATCAAGCAAACAGCAAAAGCAATAAAAACCCTGTTTTAAATGTTTATTTGAAATAAAATATTATGTATGTGGGGTTGAGTTGCCCACTAGAGAGAGGGTCGGTTCCTGATACAGCTAAGGTGGTGGGGAAGAGCTAGTCATCAGTGTTGCTTAGACGTTAGACGTGTGTCCTTGTTCGTTGTCGTCAAGGGGTGGCCATATCATTCTAAAAGTGAAGCGAAAACGGGGTACTTGCAGTGCAACCATCATATGGAAAATAAATTGTTGTAAATATACTAACACATTATTTTATTTGGAATAATAAAAATTAATTTTAAAATAAGAAGAACAAATTTTACAAATGATGATTTTAGGCTAGACTCGCGTTACTTACAATTTTACAAAATTTAAAATACAGTTAAAAATTATAATTATAATTAAAATTATAATTTTTAATGCTAATCAAACATTAATCATTTATTATCAGTTATCACCATAGACCATAGAGTAATAAAATATAATGTCGATTATCTATTTAATTTCATGGTCGAAAACGCTATCTAGTGTTCACTAGAGTTGTAAGAGGGGTACAATGGCGTTCAATTTTGCTTCGATCTGATAATCATAATATCTGCCTAATGCCGCCTCTATAGTTTTATTACTCTATGGTTGTCGTTGTAATTGTAATTTAAATTGTTCATGTGTCGTTCAATAAAAGAGTTTGGTGCGTTACGTTTCTGTTGTTAATTTATCCAGTATACATTTTGGTGACCCAATCCCACATTTTTGGGGGCCTGTCCGGGATTGCGCTCCGATTTTTATACTTAAATAATCGCATGGTTGTGTTTTTGTGCGTGATTCGAGTTTAAACCTAACCTCACTTTTATCAAGTTCGGTTACGCAGATTATACCGCGAGTGTATTGTTGATACCGTAGTGTGATAACTGATAGTATTGTTTACTGATAATGACGCGACCGCGAAGGAATGTGCAAGCGAGTCGAGGACTGGAAGAGAGTGTCCGCGATCGTGTTGATGATCGTTCGCTGAACGGGCGTAGTGTTAACGTTACATTTGCAGATGTACAGGATTCATTACGTCCATTCACCGGAGACGATAGTGGTAGTATTGTGAAATGGGTAGAGGATTTCGAAGAGTTGGCAGATTTGTGTTCTTGGTCAGAACTGCATAAGTTTTTATATGGCAAGCGACTGCTTCAGGGCACAGCCCTTGATTTTGTACGAGGCGAAAGTGGTTTGCGATCGTGGTCCGAGTTACGCGACAAGTTGCTAAATGAATTCCGTTGTCGGCTCAGTACGGCCGATGTTCATCGACAGTTATCGTCTCGTTGGAAACGTGCCGATGAAACACTGCTACAGTACTTATATAAAATGCGGGAAATAGCAGCGCACGGCAATATTGAAGATGAGTCGGTCATCGACTATGTGATTTGTGGTGTCCCCGACACTTCGGCGGACAAAAACGTGTTATATGGCGCGACAACGCTGGGTGAGTTCAAGAAAAAAATTGAATTGTACGAGCGGATTAGGAGCCGATCTCAAGCGGGTAATGTACCTCGGGTGACTGCTGATGGTAAACCAAAGCCGACGATCGCGTCGGGAGGATTATCGGTGGAAGGAGTAACTAGGTGTTTCAATTGTGGAGATCGTGGACACCAGTCTAGAGAGTGTCCTGACGTTGACAAGGGACCAAAATGTTTCTCATGTCGCACTTTTGGACATAAATCATTCGAGTGTCCAGGTAAGAGTGACACCGTGCCGAACGTGTATCAGGTTGACTATGGCAGTAACAGCGATCGTATAGTGAAACCAGTAGTGATTTCTGGCTGCGAAGCAATGGCTCTGATTGATACAGGATGCGATATTAATATTTGTCGGCACTCGATTGGACTGAAATTAGTCAATGTCACCAGCAAGATGTGTCAACTACATCTAAGAGGACCAGCAGGCGCAAACTTTGTTACAGAACAGATGTTGGACACGGAGTTGCACATTGATGGTCGAACATACCCCATCACCGTGTATACCGTAAGTGACGACAGTATAGGACATGATGTGATTATAGGTCGAACGTTGTTCCAGACCAGTGCCGAGCTAAGGGTGGGACCGAAAGCCGTGGAGGTTGTCGATGCTCGTGAAGTACAACAGATGATGGCCATTGATGTTGAAGTGCCGGAACTAGACGTAGGCGAAAGGGAGTTCTTGCCAACGATTAAAAAAAATTGTACGTGACCGTTATCCGCTGCCGCTCATCGACGAGCAGGTTGATCAGTTGCGCGATGCTGTTATATTTTCGACGTTGGATTTACGGAATGGTTTTTTTCACGTACCGATGGACGAGAACAGTATAAAATATACATCGTTTGTGACGCCTAGTGGACAATACGAGTTTCTGCGTACGCCATTTGGACTGTGCATATCGCCGCCGGTCTTCCAACGGTATGTAAACTTCGTATTTCGCGATATGATCAAAGCCGGTTACCTGTTGGCATATATGGATGACCTTGTTGTTGTGGCGGCTAACGTGGAAGAGGGCGTGTCACGCTTGGAAGCTGTGATGGGGATTGCAGCTGAATATGGTCTTGACATTAAGTGGTCCAAGTGTCAATTTCTTAAGCGCACTATTGATTACCTCGGTTACCGTATTCAGCATAACGCTGTCAGTCCCTCCGAGGTTAAACTTTCAGCCGTGCGTCATTTCCCTATACCTAAGACCGTCAAAGCGGTGCAAAGCTTTTTAGGGCTCACCGGTTATTTTAGACGGTTCATATCCGGTTACGCCCATGTGGCACGACCGCTGAGTGACCTGCTGAAACAAGATGTGGTATTCCAAGTTGGCGTTGAACAGGAAGCAGCCTTTGTAGAGTTGAAACGCCGTCTTACAGAAGCCCCTGTGTTGCGAATCTACAGTCCGGAAGCTGAAGCGACAGAGTTACACACTGACGCAAGTCAATGGGGATTTGGGGCGGTGCTACTGCAGAAGGATAGCAATGATGGTAAGTTGCATCCAGTGTGCTACATGAGTAGAAAAACCACTGAGGCACAGCGTAACTACCATAGTTATGAACTAGAGGTACTGGCGATCGTAGAAGCGTTGAAAAAGTTTAGAGTGTATTTATTGGGTATACACTTCAAAATCGTGACAGATTGCGCTGCGTTTACAAAAACCTTGGAGAAAAAAGATTTAGCAACCAGAGTGGCCAGGTGGGCACTGCTGGTCTCAGAGTACGATTATACCATAGAACACAGGTCCGGCTCAAGGATGCCCCATGTGGATTCCTTGAGTCGTTACCCAGTGTGCATGTCCATCCAGAGAAGTGAGTTCCTGTTACGGTTGGTAGCCGCACAACAAGGCGACCCTGATATTCGGACTATCATGAATGCACCAGTGGCTGGGAAATATGTAATCAAGAGTGGCATTCTACACGAAGTATGTGATGGTAACGACTTACCAGTGATTCCCAGGAACATGCAGACTGAGGTTATTAGGAATGCCCATAACGTAGGCCATTTTGGAGTCACCAAAACTGAAATGTTAGTACGTCGTGAATACTCAATTGTTGGGTTAAAGGGGAAAATTGAATCTGTAATTAGAAATTGTGTCCCGTGTATCTTAATGAATAGAAAGCAAGGCAGGCAGGAAGGTTTCCTTCACCCTATTGATAAGGGAGATGCACCGCTGATGACCTGGCACCTTGATTTTTTAGGACCAATGGAGGCAACGTCAAAAGGGTATAAGCATATATTGGCTGTAATAGATGGGTTCTCAAAATTTTGCTGGCTATTCCCTACAAAGAGCACTGCAGCGTCGGAGGTTATTGATCGTTTGTCACAGTTGGAGGTGACATTTGGTAATCCTGAACGTATTGTGTCTGATCGTGGAACAGCGTTCACATCAAACAATTTCGAGCAGTATTGCAAAGACCGGAATATTAGACATATATTAATTACCACAGGCATGCCCCGTGGAAACGGACAGGTTGAACGACTCAATGCTATAATTATTAATGTGTTGGCCAAGATGTGTATCGACCAACCAGGAAAGTGGTATCGACAAGTGGGAAAAGTGCAGATGGCAATAAACGGATCAGTGCAGAGGTCTATAGGCATGACTCCATTCAAGCTAACTTTTGGTGTGGAGATGCGTCATGCTGACTTTGCGTCACTAAGGGAAGCTATAGAGGAAGAGTACATACATTGGTATGAAAGTCAACGAGAAGAGGACCGTCAGCGAGCCAAGGATCAAATTGCCAAGGCCCAAGAAGAGCAACGCAAGACCTTCAACAAACGTAGGAAGGAATCTGAGTCATATTGTATAGGTGATTTGGTAGCTATCCGTAGAACACAGTTCCTACCAATGTCTAAGCTTGCAAGAAAATATCTGGGACCCTATCGTATCGTCGGCAGAAGGGGCCCAAATCGTTTTGAAGTGTGGAGAGTAGGCGACGGTGAAGGACCAAACAAGACATCCACTGGTACTGACTTCATGAAGCCCTGGTGTCCAACAATCAATCATGAGGAAGAAGATGCAGCCGAGGCGGATGCTGTTCAGTCTGGGGAAGATGTGGGGTTGAGTTGCCCACTAGAGAGAGGGTCGGTTCCTGATACAGCTAAGGTGGTGGGGAAGAGCTAGTCATCAGTGTTGCTTAGACGTTAGACGTGTGTCCTTGTTCGTTGTCGTTGTAATTGTAATTTAAATTGTTCATGTGTCGTTCAATAAAAGAGTTTGGTGCGTTACGTTTCTGTTGTTAATTTATCCAGTATACATTTTGGTGACCCAATCCCACATGTATTACATAATTTAGACTGTTTTTTCTTTTCCCTGGATAACTTTTTACACTTGAGATTTTCTTGGTAGCTATACTGTCTCATTCTCATTTGAACATAATATACAATTAGTTCGGTAGTAACTTCTACTAAGTGTATGCTACATGAGAATTTAAAATTAATATTCTTCGTTATGTCACTTATAACTTTCTCAAATACATCTAAATCGCCACAATATTTAGCAAAAGAATGTTCAACAGATTTCAAAAAATCAAACAAATATCCATTAGGATGAACTAATAAACCTCTAGATTTGGCAACAACGAGTTCTCCTGCAGAGTGTGTAACAACACCGTTATTTAAAAACGCAATGCATTTGCTACATTTTTTGTGTTTAAGTATTTTCTTGGTTACATACCCACAAACATAATAAACTATGCAATCCTGTACACTAGATTCACCATCTGAATCAATAATAGGAAGAACATCACATGCTTCCCATTCATTGTTTTCCACAAGACTATCTAGTTTTGTTTTTAATTTTTCAATTTTTTCCCATCTTTCTGAGGGCTTTTCATGAAATATATCTCGAATGTCTGCTAAAGATATTTTTTGTGAATCAGAATTTACAACTGTACAATTTCCATACTTTGGTGGTTTTAGCACCGAATATACAGAAAGAATTTTGTACAAATGTAAGAAGGTGGGTGTAGTGGGATGATCGTTTGGACCAGCCGCCTGTCTAATAATACCAAAAAATTTCTAAAAAAAAAAAACAAAAATTAAATAAATTGTAGAATTAAACAGGAGTTACCTTACTTCTAACGGATCCTGGCACATTTTCCCCGTAAGAACATATTCGAAACCACATTTTTCCAATAAATACATCGAAAGGTCTATTGTAGAATGTAATGTTACTCGGAGACTCTGTGCAGTTTGAGGTGTTAAAAACTCTTCTGGTGTTATGTGATGAGCAATTACTTCATTTTCCCAAGAATTTAAGTAATTAATGGCATCATAGAACTTCTAAAATATAAACAATAAATCCGGATTAACAATAAAAATAATATTTTAACAATTTTGTATCTACTTCAAATCCTTCATCACCAATCCTAAGTCCTTGCCAAGGTAGAATTCTGTTAAAATTGTCAAATAAATTATTCCAATATTCTACAAAGTTTGCAGTTTCTGAAGCTCCTTTAAGCATCAAACAACCTTTTTTCATATAAAATCTTAATGCCTGTGCCATACTCATACTGAAAACCTGATTAAGTACAAAATTACTGTATTTTACATTAGAAAAAAATAATAACAATCATTATTAATTAAAGTATTTAACAAATGAAATTCAAGTTTAGTATGAAATAATAAGTCCCTTAATAAAAAAACTTAAAATATGTGGTCTGCAAACCACAGTTAAGATGTAGTTGTATTAACCTGAAAAAAAATTAATAAAACATATCTCACTTGTGTACAAAGGCGTACTCTCATTTTTGACATAGAGGAGAGTTGAAGATGTTGGGGTGTTATCCTTGGTATCAATCTCAAATTTGCAGGATGTAGAATATCATTTTTGTATACTTCTTTAAAATAACTCCATGATACACTGTCACTGTCATGATGAAGCTATAACCAAACATTTCATACACACGATTAATAAATAATATACACACAAAAAAAAATTTAAATCCTTACTCTTAAAGATGTATTGTTGTAAAGACGATTACGCACACATTTAAAAACATGTACAAAATCTGAAAATGCATAAATCTTTCGATTTTCGTCCAATGGATGCTCAAAATAATGTTTTAATTTATCTTGAGTTCCATTAACTCCTAGTTCTTTCCACATTTTTTTATTAGTAGTGGCTCCATCACATATAATACCATCAACTAAAATGCCATTTTTTTCTAATAATGTTATTGCTTTCAAGACTAGTTGAGCCAAAGTAGTACCTTAAAATATTTCAAAAAAATTAAAAATACAAAATGATTATTAAATTATTTTATTTTTACCTTTTACTTCGCCTTTAGTAGCAAATACTCCTACAGTTTGAGAGAAATTTGAGGCCAATGATTGCCACATAAATACAAGCGCGTGATTTGCATATTCTTTATGACTTTTTGATATATCTGCATCACCATAATCTTCGAGTCCAATGTACGATAAATTAGATGTATTTACTTGTAAAGATTGGCGTAAATTAACTTCATCAAATATAAGAACGCCGTGTTTTTCTACAGAAGACATATGCTGTACTTTCTTTCCCAAAAGAGTTAAAAATTCACTATCAAAACCACATGTGGTTTTTAAAGAGGAAAGTAATTGACGTACTGTTTTCATATGGGGTAAAGGTAACAATTGACTCTCTCTCAAATATTTATAAGCACCAGGGGAACGAATACTAAATAAAAGGCATAACAATAACCAGTTTTCGCTATATCTTCGATTTCTGCTATTTTTTATTTTACTAGCTGCAAAACACTCTCTGATAAGAGTTTTTTGAGATTCATTCATCCCTTCTATTTTTGTTAGTTCTTTTTCAATCAATTTATCAGAATATTTTGCCATACCATTTTTAACTTCATGTAATTCTAATCTTAAATTTTCAAGCTTTTTATTAGCCCTTAAAACTTTTTTTTTTAAGCATATTTTGTCTCTTTGCAATTTATTTAAACGTTGTCTTTTGGTAGGACATAAAAATATGCGTTCTTGTGCACCATTTTCTTTTCTTTTTTTCCACATTGCTAATGATTTACATAGTTTTTGACATTTAATACAATATTTTAAATTTTTTTCAATTATGAGGCAGCAATCAATGTGTCGTAGCCTTCCAGTACAATCAGCAACACATAATGCTGTGGAATGTTTTTGAAAATTTTCTACAAGTGGCCCACCGTGACATACATTGATTTTTTCAAAATCTTGTAGATTTTTTACAAATTCTTCAACATTTTTTGCTGGAATGATGTTAAGTTTTTGTTCTTCAATTTTTTTTCCAAACACACCAAATGTTATTGTACCGTCAATTTTCACACTTACACATTTTTCAATAATTGAAAAGGAAACTCCTGAACAAAATGAAGAAAAACAATGACTTGTTTCAGCATTAAATCCTTTGCAAATTCCTGAAGTCTCAGGCCAAGGAATATAAGATGTTAGAGTACCACTTGTAGCTAAAGAATGGATTTGATCATATAAATTATTAGTTGAAATATGTGATGTACTTTCATTTAAATCACAATTCAGCTGTTGACAGTCTTCAGTATTATTTTGAATTTTTAGTTTTTTCTCACTATTAGAAGCATTCTGGCGTACAGTAGGAGGTTTTCTTTTTTTTATTTCTTTTGATAGATATTTTGGTCCAGGGAATATTGAAGGAACTGCATTTTTTACCAACTTAGGTATTTTATACGGAATCTAAAATTAAAATGATTATTACTTCTTCAAGAAAATAATATACTCAACTAAACAATATAGTTTTCAGATTTAGATATGTAGTTTGTTAAGGTACTAGGTATGGTATAATGTTCCTATTAAATTAAAAACTAGTGTCAACTAACAATGTCATTAATTATAATGAATTAATTTCATTGAAATACACCTTGTAGGTACATACTAGATTATTATCAAAGTAAATACCTAATATCTAAGTTCTACTTATTGTTTAATGTTTATGTAGGTAGTTGTATAAAAGTCCTAGACTTCTCTAGTAGGTATACCTAAAACTAAATGTACCTAATATTGTTATTATTTATATATATTTATTTATTTGTTTACCTTAACAATTGTTGTAGGATCACTACCAGACTGCCAATACCGTATTATATCTGATTCGTTAAAATGTTTTTCACATACATATGTGGAATCAGTTAAAACAAAATTTTGTCTGGGAATTGCTTTGGCCCATTTTTTGCGTAATTCCGGATCGCGAGGAGCTGCAAATTTCGACACATTTTCTTTGTTGTTTTTGTACCCCGATGTACAAAAGACAACACAACACTTCACCATATTTATATCTAAAGTTCTACAATATTTATAAGTTGTGACTTGTATATAAAATAAGCACAATTTAAAACTTGAATTAATTAATAATCACTCGTCATATGTATGTTTTATTAGAAAACTATGATACTAGAGGGCCAAGAGCTACTAGCGCTGGTAGTTCACAATCACGCCGCTTGGCTGGTTATTACAGTGGAGTTAGATAGGCCGTTTCGCAACCTGAGTAGATAACCGTGCTTATAATATACAGTGTTGATAAAATAGAAAATATGATTAGTATAATAATTATTATATTAGTATTTATTATCAAGTGATAAAAAATATATCTCTTTGCAATTCGGGATAGGCGTTTTCGATTTCCTTTGATTAGAGAGGCAACACAGCAGTGTTTGCAGAGGTAAAAAATAATTTACTGTAAATGTTAACAATTTTTTTACCGGTAAATTATTTTTTACAAAAAACCCTGTTGTGTTGCGCCTTTAATAAAATGCAATCAAAAACGCCTAATTACCTGCAGGTAAATGTACAGCACTCACATCTCTATACATATTAAAATATTAGTTATGTTGGTGGATATTCGAAAGATGAAAATCAATTGGAAATTAAATCATAATAATATCATGAACCATAATTTCCATTTTAAATAACATTTTTTCATATTATTAAATTGAAAAATGTATTTTTGTTGGTTCATCAAATCGCACATTTACATTTAAATAAATTCATCTATGGTTACTAAATATCATTCAGAAATTAATGAATATATTCCCATATAATATTAGTCATCTTTTTTATGTATAAAATATGATTAATAACAATATTTAGGTAGGTACCTACTTTAAAAAACACAGATAAATTATTCAATACACATTTTATTTTTTCAATTATAGTTTAGTTAAAAGTTATTAAGTGAATAAAGTATAGGTATTATGAGGAAACTACTGAGAGTAAAAATAATATATTTATGTAGTGAAACGTATTGAACAACAATTTATTTATAAATTTATTGAATTGTGGTTTAAATACCCATGTACAGTAGGTACAACTGTAGGTAAACACTTTTAAGAAACTTACAATTTATTAATCTTATTACACAATTAAACATTTCATCATACTTTCATTCTTTTTTTTTATTTGAATTAATTGTTGCATATTAATCACTATGACCAACTTTACAATTAATAACATCCTTTTTTACTCTTATTCTTGCAATATAATATTATCATTGACAATTTCTATGCAAATCTAAATTCTCATTTTAGTAATATAAATATTTATGACTTCTGAATTGAGAATAATATATTTTACAATTAATATTAAAAATGTATACCTACATATGTAGATGCATTCATATAATTACCAACGGAATATTGTTTACTAAATTATTTAGCATTTTAAAATTAAAATAAACTGTTGGTACTTGGTACATGTGGGTATTTGGAATGTAATAAGTATAGGTACGTCATATATTGATTTAAAAACAAATTTAAATACAAATCATATTATATTATTTTTTTTTCCAATTAGTAATTTCAATATAATGTTACATGGACATTATATGTAGGATAAGGTAAAAAATAATTATCTTGAGTCCTTATATTTTGGATACTGCAGCTATAATAAAGAAATTTTAAATTTTGTTTATTTATTTAATATATTTTAATGTTCAAATAATTTATTGCAATAATATTATGTTTAATTCATAAATATTATGTACGATTTGTTTACATACATTATGTAGGACGTAGGTACAGAACATTTACATGCCAGTCAATTTATGTGTTTTTCTATGATTTTAGGTTATTTGTACCTAATAATATTATATTATTGAGTAGTTATATGCGTAAAATTAAATTGCTTACTATTTTAGTATTTACTAATTATAATTTTCTTCTCTAAATCATCCAATTATTTATTTTTTGTAGAAATACTAAAACTAAAAAAAATCCTTAAAATAATAATTTTATTATTTAATAACATTGTGATATTAATATATTATAATAACCTGTATTGAAAATAGGTCCCTAGCTACGGAGGGCAACATGATCTTTACCTCCCCCCCTCCTTACAAAAAATATTAAGTGTTGTATGTAACTAGTGGTATGTTATGGTTGAGTATAGGTATGCATTTTATTGCCTCCCTAAAATCATTTGTCTAGCTACAGGCCTGATTGAAAAATTTAACTTACGCATTATAACCACCACAGTACCATACTATAATATTGCTACTGTATCTAAATACAAAATAAATATATGTACATCAGGGGCGTGCTCATGGTGAGGGGTGAGGGTGACATACTTCTCACTTTGGTTTATTTTTATCATGTTAAATATATAATCAAGCAATAAAAGTATATTTACTATCGTATTACGTGGTCTGAGAGTAATCAAAACTAATTTCCCCCCATTCGAAAAACCTGAGCACACCACTGACATAAAGTGTAGCAGCGAAATAATTTAATCGAAATAGCAGTCCAACAAGCGTTTGAATATAGGTAGCTATAGAAATATATCACACCACGAAAATGTCATAATGACCACAATAGGCCGGTTATCTGGTCTCCGTGATTGTAAGTCGTTGTGGGATAGAAAGGAAAATACGATAGGTAATCAGATTGTAATATATATAGGTACATATATGTGATACAAGAGGTTACCAGATGGATTTAACGATGTGTAATAATACAAGTACCACTATGAGTACCTCTGAGTCAGATAATATTGTTAAAACGAGATACCTATTGGTTATTGCCAATTGTGAATTTATTAACGTTGCTAAATAACAATGAAACAAAGATTGTTGTACTATCGATTATCGATTCACTGGCCTAGCTATAAACGAATAATAATAATATACATTTACCTCTGCAGTATTAGTACCTAAATACGGGTTGTCTAGACATTATATAGAATTGAAACTATTTTGGAGTAGGTATCCGAAAAGAGACTGACGTCTGACACACAGTAATAGAATTTCTAGTGTTTTTTTTTTTTTGTTATATGTTTAACGAGAATATATCAATTTCGACTTCGTTTAAGAAGGTCTGTGTGTATAATATTATCTGGGAATGTGAATGTGAATTAACTTTAAAGTTAATGGACTCTGGTGACCATGTGGTTTTTATGTAATTTCAGCTAGGTTATTTTTGTTACGACGACAAGAACATTTGGCGTTTAAATATTTGAATAGAAAATGTTGGTTAAAATGTTTTCAGCGGGAATATTTCAGCTATTGTACAAACGAATCTCGGTTTTGGGTTTTTACTTTTTTTAATGCGGGCTGTGTGCTATCTGTTAGTAGTCCATACTGATTTGTACATAAGTACATGACGGTTTTAATTTACTGAGGTTGAATAATGTCCGCAATCTAATTATATTATGTTATATAGGCTGTAGCAACTATAGTAGTCAGGTATATAATATTTTATTATGATGTTTACAAAAGACTTGGACACGAGTTTAAGATACGTGTCGGTTTGAAGTGGTTCATAGCCTCATAGGTCCATAATTCCGTTTTAATGACAATACGCATGTTTTATAATATTATTATTCGCTCTTGAATGATGTTTACAATAATTTGGTTTACCGTTAGGTTTCCATATTTCGTTTCCGACGACTCTGGCAATCATATTTCGTGTCATGACATAGATGATTCGCTTCTGGTCCATCCACCTGTACTTTTCTTGATATTAAAATAAGATTAAATAAGTTTGCACACGATATAAGTATATAGATCCTTACAACGTTATAATAATTGAACATATTAATAGGTATATTATTATTACATATACGACGTATATTAGGTTTCTAGAAGTTTGTTTAGAACACCACTTATACCTCTGTTGTGTCCTTCTGTCCATTAGTGAGTTACCAGTACATAATATTTACGATTGTTAATATTAATAGATAGGTAATATTTATTTATTATCCGTAGTAGCTGTACATATTAAATTGTGCATGCAATTATAATTTGTGTTTTATTAAAATACATTTAGAGCGAGCTTTCCTATTTTGCTTTATATTATTATGTATATGATTTTTATTTATAAGGTTTCATTAATATCAGTTCAAGAAGCCGGACGAGATATTAAGAATAGGTGTGAGGATTTTTTTCCCCTTCCCAATCACGATTCGGTATTGTCGTAGTATATTTTGATATCAATCTGAAAAGCAACGAAAAATTCACAAAATCCCATTGATTTAAAACCACATTAAAAAATAAAATGAATTCTGATAAGTGAGAGGTGTTTGGTTAACCTTGCTGATATTCCGTCAGCATTCTATTTTTGTCTTCCGCTAGGTAGTTGATCATCATGCTTAGAGAAAATTGAAAAATGACTTCTTCGAAATAATATCATTCAGACACAATCTCCGATCTTTAAAAGTACTTTTTGTATAGGTGGGTACTTCAATATTTCTTTACTCTTTTTATACTAGATAGTGTTTAGAGAAAAAGAAAAAAATCTATATTCTATATAAATTCAAGTCCAGTTTTCTTTGGACTTGGATATGCTCCGAAACAATCAGACGGATTCAAACGTTTTTTTTTTTTAAATTTACATAGCACATTATGAAGCAGGCTATAAGTATAGTTTTAGAACACTTAGTCTCTTATGTAACTCCTGGTCACATATAACAATTTTGAAATCAGTTGAATTTTTAATGTATGGAAACCACTTATGATTTTTTTTTAAATACAGTTTAATAGTATTGTAAAATTCTATGGTTAGGTGTGTGTGTGTGTGTGTGTGTGTGTGTGTGTGTGTGTGTGTGTGTGTGTGTGTGTGTGTGTGTGCGAGTATAATTAACTACTTAAAAATATACACCTGCAGTTTGCATATCCGAGACGTTTAATATCGATATCTGATGGTAACATTAAAAATGAACTTATATTCTATATTGGCCCACTTCTGTGCACAAGGACCGATCGTGATTCGTGTATCGTATTAATATTGTAAACGTCAGGTTTCCGGGCACACAGTCTACCTACTGGGTCACACCAAGTATTTTAATACACTTAGCAAACATTATTGAATATCAAATTTTATACAATTTTTCAAGTTACTATATGTATACTAACAAGGACAGGTGAGAAGTATTCTTGCACTAATTGTAAGTTTGTTTAATAAGCTTACACGAATCACTGTATGATTTGAATATTTTGTAATGGTAAATAAAATAAAACTAGTCAAAATAGAAGTGTTTATTGGTACTGTATTTTATATTACTATAACAGACAATAATTTACGCCATTTACGCACTTGAAGGACCTTTTATAGTTTATTCTTTTGATCAATATAGTCAATGTAGTGTGGAATGTATCTATTTAATCTGTGTGGTCAAATACTTATGGTCTGTAAAAAAAAGTGTAAGTAGTCAGTATATATTATGTTTGTGTAGTAATTAATTGATTAGATTGTTTGGTAGTGACTGTGTTAGGCAGTTATGTTTCTTTATTTCAATATAATATAGTAGTTATAATATACTAGTAGGTAATAGGTTGGTATAAATTGTATTATTGATATTGGCTGAAGTTTTATTGATAAAATATTCCATAACATAACATATCAAGTTAGAGGAACAAATTATTAAAATATAATATTAAAATGAAAATACTGTTCATACAATTGAAAAGTTTTAGTCAAACTGAAAAACTTGTATGGAATAGTTGGTTTTCATAAACTCTTATGGTACTAATTGGAAATCAATTTTTTTTTTTTCGAACAACAGCTGCTAAAAATTGTATGACGATTAAATGAGTTTTAAATTATTTACGACTGTGATTAAAGATGAATTTGTTTTTTTTTTTTTAATGCAAAATATGAGGCCGAATAATTGTCTTATCCTTAGTTTGTTTTTAATTAAGCAACAGCATGTTGCCAGGTTAGGTTATATAATATTAATTTCAAAAATTGTAGTGATATTTTGTTTTCAAGTGGGATTATTCAAATTATTTGGTAAGGAATTCACAATTTATTATTATCTTTTTATTATTTATTTTTAATGTAATATTTTACTTTAATCAAAATATCAAATAAAATAACATACATTTTACGAATCTCCTAAGTTTTCACTAAATATCTAATCTAGTAAGATATTGAACATTTGTTATATTGTATTCAATTGTATTTATATATAAAAAAAAATAATAATATTGAAAGTAATTTTATAACTCTAAGTAACTACAAGTTTATAAACCGAGTGTTGTTTGAACATTTATTATAATTATCTATTTTTTATTTTACGTTATAAAAGCGTTCTCAAGAATATTCCACCCGAATGCTGTGTTATAACTTTTAAGAACTGATAAAATAATATTTCACAAAATATGTTTTTACCTCCATCAACATAGTAAATAATATTTTTTTCTTTGAAAAGATATCAAAATAGCAAAAATCCAATAAACGAAGTTATAGTACCATAAAGTATGTACTTATGTACTTCATGTTTTGCATCATATTAAAAAAATAATATACATTTTTACAGTAGTTCAAAAATGTACTCACACATTTAGGATAATACAATTCTATTAAAACATTTTAAATGTATATTATGTTATATTGTGTCGTATACGGTATACGATGGCCAATCTCCCCTGAATGACCCACATTTGTCTAGTCCTCTCACTTATATATTATTATTATAGCTTAACTTAGTTACAATGTTGCCGCATCTGCTAAAACTTACTAACTAAGACTTAATACTAAACACTTTTACAAATTTCATACATATTTGGTTAACCTAGTTAATAGATTTAATGTTGATAATGTTTATGTTTATAATACGATACGATAATTGTTATCATAAAAACTAATAAGACGGTTTTATGTTTTTTTTCTCAATTCACATTTGTCGTGGCTGCAATATTTGAGGGCTTGTGAATTTACAGTAAAAATAAATAATTGATATCTATTGATCTGATACAAAACAGGGTAATAAGTGTTTTCTATTATATTAATACCTCTTTCTACGCCACACAATTTACTGTACAAATTCTACACTGTGTGTTGTATTCAATTTAGTAATGTTTTTCCTACATTTAACATAGAATAAAACCGAAAATACATATGTTAATTTTTTTGAATGAAAAAACCATTTAAACGGATTATTAAACCCATAAATGATTACGGTTGAATTTTCAAATGTTGTTAATTACTTTAAAGGGTTTCCATAGTAACTATCATATTAATTTTCGAGGACATTTTTCATTTATCACTGAGAATTTGGAGACACGTCCAAGATTAAGGATTCAATAAGTATATCTTGAAGACTCAAAATTCGCTTTGCAAGTCCGATGTGCGAATTATAGCTACACTTAGTCCTGTAACTAAAGACGACTAAAGAAAACAAATTTTACAAACTATCGGACTCAGCAATTCATTCACAAACTAGAAGACATTTTAACACCATTGAAAAATTATTTATAAGATAACTGGATTGAATAAACCGAAGAGGACCAAAATGAAATATTGTTGTATATTTGAAAAAAAAATATATCCCCTAAACAGCCTAAACCCACAATTCTATTGAATGGTTGCATAAAGTCTTTGTATCTATTTAGAACTCATCACATATCTATCCATATGGAAATGCGAATATTAATTCAAAAATAAACAAAATAAACTAATAGGTATACAGTTGCAAACAGATCAACTAATCACGAAAACTAGGAGTCAACAGAAAATACAAATACCACACAGAATGAATTCTAAAAAAAAAAATATAACGATTATTAAAATATAGTTTAAGTAGACTTTAATGGAAAGTCCCATAGTATCCAACTTAAACATTAAAATTATTACTTTATTATAATCTTACCTAACTATATTAAAAAAAAAAATGTTTCTTATTTATTTTTTTATTTTATAAATTAAAATATTATGAAATGTTTTATAATATAATAATATGATGCATAGATCTGAAGACCAATTTAAGGTTAGAAAATGTATTCACTTTTGATAAATTTATCAACGATTAATTATTATTGTATTCTAATTTAGTCATTTCATTTGATAAATTGTTATTATAACGATTTTATTTCAACTGCATATAATAGTTTATTAATTTAACATGGTACCTATTTCGTAAAATATTATTTTAAACTGTTTCAAGTATTATAATTTATAATCAATAAATTACTATATAGGAAAATAACACTCTATAACATATGAGTTATCTGCTAAATTCCCGGCTATAGCCCTAATTAATTGATGAGTCTAATATTAAAGCGAACTTACAATTATTGTTTAATTAAGTATCTAATCTATAGACCGTCATCCAATTTATTATGTTAAAATTTATACGAACGTGCTTACCAAATCTAAACAACTTTGGTACTTTTCATAAAATTGCTGCATTTATTAAATCGTTTTTACACCACATAATATCTATTGACTATAAAAAGAAAAAAATGACTGGTATCAAAATGATACAAACACCTTTTAGGTTTTTATACTATATATTATATAGAATAGTGTGGTATGTATACATTTCTCTTGACTACTGGTTTTTATTTTACTTCCTTTAACCTTCATTTGACGCAGTATTATTTTTCAATCTAAATTATTTCCGTAAAACGACTCAACAAAAACAACAAATGAGTTTGACCTAACGTAACACGCTTCTCTCCTTCTCGATCACTGCACAACTTTAGACAGATATATAATGTATTGTTTCTTTTATGTAGGGAACATTTAAAAATCATATCTAGCTAGTATACACCGAACAATTTACGAAAATGTCGATACATTCTTAACCATTTTGTAATCAAACCAAAAACGGATAAATAATTCTGTACAATTCAAAAAATAAAAATAATATCGTTTTAAATTTAAATGTGTTAAAACAGCGGAAACATAAATGCTCATAGAACATAATAAAAACAATAATATATAACTATAAAATATTATTTACTCAAACGATTTTCGTACGAAGTGCTTGTTTGGAATGTCACAATTGTACGAAAAGTGTATTTGAAATTAATACCCGCGATTGAAAATTGGAAATTAAATTAGCTGTACTCATTTTTAGTTAAAAATAAAATGAACTTTGGAATTAATTACATACTAGTATCAGAAAAAAATTGGTGAAAAAAAATTGTAATACAATTAATGAGAAACGTAATATTTTACCTCTCGTCTCGTTTGGCTTTGATTCGTTACCTTATACGTTTAATATATAATATAGTAACTAAATGTATCTATAACTGATAGAATTCTATCGTCCACGTTATTAATTTTTAAAATAAATTAATTGCTGAATCCTAAATTTAGCGTGGAAAACAACTTTTGAATTGAAAGAGTTACAAAGAAACTTTTTGATTCAAAACAAAACGATTGAATCAAGCAGTGACGAAAAGCGTAAGGTTTCTGAGTCCTAAATAAATAAACCATTATAGTGTGGACTTTATAACATAACACTATAACAGAATAGTAAAATATTATCGAATACCATCACACGCGTCATGCCAAATTATAAACAATGCAAAATATCTGGGTACAAAGACTATTGTGGTTGAAAGAACAATCGTATTGATATAATATTGGTACCGTGAACGAAATAACTTTGATAAAATTGTATAATATCAAACGACCAGAATGGTAAGAACCTACTTTTGAATAAAGATTCGTTTGAAGTACTTGAAGTTCTTTGCCGGAGAAATGTACAACCTTCAGTTAGAACCTACAATTGATCCCACCCCCTCAGAATATAACGATTTTAAATAGATCACAAAAAGAAAAACCTAGTAGTTGGGGCACAATTTACTTATACCCGATTATCATTCAACATTTTTTTAGTTTTTTTTCCCCCATAAATGTCAATACATTTTATTTTTTCGGTAAAAAAGCGTGAAAATGTAATACAAGGCTCCTGATATATTGTTACAATAGCAGTTAAAAAATATTAAAAAACATAAGCACAATTTATTTTTATAAGCATTTTGACAAAATGTATCAAATTTAAAATTAAAAATGATATTTAGTTAAACATTTATAAAATATTAAACTTTTATAGCTAAGGATTGAAAATTTAAAACAAGGTTAAACGTAAGTAGTTAATTCTTTGACCAAAAAATCTAAAAACCATAAAAACAAGGTTATTTTTTAATATTAAAGTTATTTTATGTTCGAATTTGGACAAAATTAGATATTAAAACGAAAAAGAATGATTTTAGTTTTGTGATCTATTTCAAAAATATTATTCGTGGGTTCTTGAAACTTCTAAAGTAAATTATTATGTACAAATCTTATATAATAAAACGCTAATAACGCGTATAAGATCCGCGGGGAGCGCTCACGGCACTCCGCGTTTCTTCCATGACGACCAATCACAATACTTCCCCCGCGTTCGCTATAAATTCCGCTCGCTTATCTCCCTTTTCCTTATCGATCCTAATATTTTCGAACATTATTATTATTATTAAAAAAAAACCCGTGTTTTTCAATTTTTTGACGTGATAATAACGTCTTATAAATCGATTACCCCGCGACCGTCGGGCGGAGTGGGGGGACCCATTAAACGAGTAATTATTTTTGACGAAGTATAACTTAGCCGGTATTCGACTTAGAGACCCCGTACCAATGGGCATCTCAATTTTTTAGGCCCCAGATGAATTTTCAACATTAGGGAACCAAAGCCCCCACCCCCCCCACATTTTGAGTTGAGTATAACTCGGCCGGAATTCAAGTTAAAGACCTCGGACCAAGGGGGAACCCATTCTTTTTATGAATACTACCGTTTTCCGCTTTAGGGGACGGGGGCACCTCCTCCCCCCCTTTTTGGATTTTGCTTTTTTGATGGATTTTGGTCCGGGAGAGTACTAACACCCACCTCGCCAAGGGGAAACTCGGGGTTTTGAGTTTTTGATAGGATTTATTGGGATTTTCTTAAATATTGTTTTTATTGATAAGGAAAGTGATAAGAATTTTATTTTCGAAATAATTTTTGCCCCTTAAATTTATAAATTTATAAATTCCATTGTGATTTCCATTTACCTCCTTCTCTATATACATACAAATCTATTAATGGGGGACGAGGAGGCCGAGCGGTCGAACACGTCGTCTGCGGCGCTGGCGGTCGCGGGTTCGCGTCTCTCGACCACTGGGCGGCATTTTTCTCCGGGCAAGTCACGGTGTCCGGAGAACAGGGGGCACTCCGGGGCATGGCAGAAACCTACGGGTGCCCCAATAGAAATTCTGCCTAACACAACATACACGTGTAATAACCCTACAATTTCAAACCCTACTACCTACAAATTACAATCATAAACCCTACAATCAAGCTAATGGCCATAGTCGCCGGGCTTTAAAAAGATCAATTAAAAAAAAAAAAAATCAAATCTATTATCAAATGAAATTAAAATTTACTTTTGAAAAATGCTACCATTCCTTCAGTATTTTCTTAACACGTTGTCACGTTCAACTATCGTCAGTAAACCGACTTTACAGACAACCGATTTTTTCTTTGCATTACTACTACATAATAATTGTTTTTAAAATCTTCTAAAATGTTATGTTCGCTTTAATAAATTGTATTTTGAATTTTATTATCGTACCTAATCAAATTTTATATTTACTAACTGCCTGTGTAAGGCGATTCCGGGCTTTGTGGAAGCCGCAATTAATCAGCATTTCAATAATATATTAAAAATATAAGTAGTTTGAATGCACGGATAAGATAGACATTTTTCATGAGTATTGCAGTACATTTAACTATTATAGCTAAGAGTTTTAGTAGGACCTTGGTATGTCGATTGTTTATGACAATGTCGTTACATACATAATAATGTAAGTAATAATAAGTAAACATGAAAAGACTACAATAAATTCAATACATTTTAATTTCTTAAAACATACATGTTATGTAATATTATGCCTCGGGGGGCACCGTTCGGACCTTATTCGCCTTCCCCGCTAGATTTATAAGCCGCGCGCTGCCGTACTTTTTTCCCGTCGGCCCCGCCGCCGTCGAGCGCGTTTTTTGTCGTTTTTTTTGAAAATTCGAGTTTTAGGCGTTTTAGGGCGTATCGACCTCCCCGTTTGCATCTTATTCGCGTTACCCGGTAAATTTACAGTCGGCGCGCGGCCCTACTTTTTCAAAAACGAGTCCCCCGGCGGACGATTCGATCGCCGAGAGCGCCGCGTCGTCTCCGTTTCGACGGTTTTCTCGACTTTTTCGACTAGAGTCGCGTCTAGCAACTCTACGAGACGTTAGACCTCCCCGTCGTCGACGTATTCGAGTTCCACGCTAAATTTATAGCCGGCGCGCTTACCTACTTTTTCAAAAACGAGTCCCGGGGAGGAGCGGCGTCGCTTAAACGAAAGTAGGTAGGTACCGAGTAGGTACCGCTATATACAGGCATAAATACGTGCGTCTCGAGGTTCGATTTTTTTGCAAAACTCGCGTATTATACGTCCGAGGGCGGCGGAGCCGGTCGTCCGCTCGCCGAAGAGGTCGGATCGCGCGCTCAAACGCCCTTTGAGGGCCTTGCAAAAGGCGTTCGCCTTTCGCGGGGACGGTGACGCGGCTTAAGAGTCATAGATTTGACTCCTAATTTTATCTCGGTAGGTGGCTAGGTAGGTTAAGCGTCAGAACGGGTCACCCGACAGTCGTGGTTACGAACCCGGCGGCCGATTTAAATCGAAATTCTTTTTTTTTCGTCACATTTATCATTTTTAACGAAACTTACACCCCCACTGCAACCGACACTCGGGAATTGACTTTAACCCGGGATGACTGATAGCTAGACACTCAAACTCAGAGAACCCGAATTTCCGATTTCAACACACATACGAGAACCGGACATACACGCTCGGGGCATGGTCTGCGATCCGACGTAGTCGGATTGCCTACCTGACTAGCTACTTGCATACGAGCGACTTACACCCCCCCTGCAACCGACACTCGGGAATCGACTTTTACCCGAGATGACTGATAGCTAGACACTCAAACTCAGAGAACCCGAATTTCCGATTTCAACACACATACGAGAACCGGACATACACGCTCGGGGCATGGTCTGCGATCCGACGTGGTCGGATTGCCTACCTGACTAGCTACTTGCATACGAGCGACTTACACCCCCCCTGCAACCGACACTCGGGAATCGACTTTTACCCGAGATGACTGATAGCTAGACACTCAAACTCAGAGAACCCGAATTTCCGATTTCAACACACATACGAGAACCGGACATACACGCTCGGGGTATGGTCTGCGATCCGACGTAGTCGGATTGCCTACCTGGCTGGTTGTGTTGTACGATCGACTTGAATCGCGTGACTTACGACTAGACACTCTTCCGAGTTCAAAAATTACCGCTTAACCAGTGCTGCCAACACGACAAAACACAATACCCGACGACCCCCCATTCCCGCCGCAAGCCGGATCAAAAAACCCAGCATCGCCGACAAAGATGCACCACCGCCCACACAGTCTTTCCGCCGCAGGCGGGATGACAAACGCCAAAATCTAGTATGATAATAAACAAATAATAATAATTCAACTTAATCGGCTACCGTATTAATAAGAACAATTTAAACATAATATATAAAATAGCTAAGGCTGACAAACCGTCTCCGTTCAGAACCCACTTTCGTATACAATGCTATCATATAATTGAATTCAAATTTAACACCATCCATTACATCACCCACTTGTAACCTGCTGTACACCAGAGGGACATCCACTTATCCGCTTTTTTTCTAGTATGTCATCATTTTTTAGAACAGTAAACATTTTCGATTTTCTACTGCAGCATAGTTTTTAAAATTCTCAGTAGTATTCAAAAACATAGGGAAAAATAAAAATAAATATAAAAAACGGGAATTTTTACACAAAACCAGTTTTGATAAAATTGATTTTGGTTTTTTGTGTACCTCAAAGACAAATGGCCGTAGATATTTTAAATTTTTTGGTAGTTTATATTACCATTTTCAATACACGATAACATTTTCAAAATATTTTTACTTATTATTACATATTCACATGTTTTTCGATTTTTATTTTGGTGTCAATTGTTTGTACATTATCTTCAGTTATACATAAAGCTCTGAAAAAATAAAATTAGGTTTTTAAAAATTATAACGTGAAAAGTATTGGTTTAAGATTTAAAAATAGTGTTCAAAATAACATTTAGTTTTTAAGAGGCATTGCATAAAATGTAGTATTAATTTATTTATTATTTAATTAATACCTATATACATTTTTTTGTAACAATATATTATTTTATTCAAACATAAATAACTCCATATACAAGGAATTATTATGAGGGCAAAAATTAATATTATTATTTTTGTTTTTAAAATATAATAAGAAAGTTACTTTATTAGTTATTAAATTTTAGATATAAAAAAAATTTTTATGTATTTTAACATTTGAAATAGACAATTTTTAATTTTTGCTCTTGAGTTTGGATAGAGTTGGAAGCCCATTGCACACCTTGCACGCCCAATTTTTGCCATACTGTAGACCTACCTTCTAACTGATTTTAAAATAAATTACTATAATATAGGTATAAATTTCATAAAATAATTATATAATAAAATATACTCTAGTATTATACTAGGCTGACAGATCGTCTCTTATCAGAATCATTTTCTTTGAAGTACACTAAACTACTATTGAACAGTAGAGCGGTTTCCTACATCCCAGCATAGGCGTAAATTTGTTTAAAAAAATCTATGGGGGAGGGCTATTTTATCATTTAACGTGTATTAACATAATTTATTATCTAGGTTAAGTAAGGAAATACTTTGGAGGGGGGACTTCAGGAATTTTTAAAATTGCTAAGACCGGTGTCGCGTAATGTGTTAGAAAATGCATAATATGTTTGAATGAATTTTTTTTTCAAAAACTTATAACTTAGAAGAATATTATAATATTAATTAAATAATTTGTGTTTTATTAATAGGTAGGTTGTTGAATATAACTTATGTATAATTTACATACAATGCACAAATTTAATAATACACCACATTATTAAAACACCTAGTCTTATAAAATAAAATTCTTTCAAAATATAGATTAAAACTACATTTTATAATGCTACACTAATATTATAATGTATTTGCTCACTCAGATTTTATGACACAATCACTAATTGTTTTTCTTGATTCCATATTGAATCACCTATAATATTCTCCTTATTTTTTTTTGATTTCTGTCAACATAAACCATTACTATTAGATAATACCCTTTATGAAAAATCTGTCAGTTGGTTGTGGGAGGGGGTATAAGGTGTGCATTTGCACTTATTTTTGTAAAACGTTTTCTGTCGACCGCCATAAGTAAAATGAAAACACTGATATGTACTCAAATTCTAATATTGAGTCAGTATTTTGTATTTATATTCTTTTTACATTTTAAGTACCTACATTTTTACAAGTTCCTACAATTTATCCAACTACCAAAGATAAATTGATAACAGTAATAAACTATAAATTATATCGAACTTAATAAAAAAAAAAATAGGATTTCTAGTTACATGACTCACTACTTACCTATTTATGTTAGTTATCCATCTTGGTTTATACATACATGTCTCCACCAATCAATAGTAAAAATGAATCTATAACATTTCTCTTTTTATTCATTAAATATTAGTAAAAGTACAACTTGTTCTATTTTAATCTAATTTTCTCTAAGCATAGATGGACATTTGGGGCTTACTCCTGCTCCACCGTCGGTTGACCTGACTGTTTTTAGTAACACCTGGAAATTAAAAATTGTAAAATATAAATTGTAATTATTTTTTGGTTTCCATATGACAATTATAGTACACTGGCAAGAGATTTGTTTATCCCAATCGGTATAAAATTTACATGTTCCTGGATAATATAAACAACAAACACCCTTCGTAAACTACGTGTAAAAATAGCTAAGTAAAAAAAATATTAAATCTTTAAGCACTATAAAGAAGGGATATCATGAATAAATGCTAAGTATATTGAATTTAAGTAAACTTATTTTGTTTCAATAGTTTATTTACTTGGCGAGAAATTATTTCTTAAAAGAAACAAAGTGTGATGAACAAAATAAATAAATGGTGAAGGACTGTTAAAATATAACTTATTATTATTTTAAAAATATTATTATTAATATTTATATACTATTCCAAATAATTCATTGTCAAGTAAATAAATTATTGAAACAAAAAAAAGTTTACTTAAATTCAATATACTTAGCATTTATTCATGATATCACATCTTTAAAGTGCTTAAAGATCTTATATTTTTTTTTACTTAGATATTTTTATTACACGTAGCTTACGAAGGGTTTTTCGTGTGATATCACTAATTTGTATCGTTATTAAATATTGAGTACTAACACAATAATCTATAAGACCAGTAATATTGTTGGTAACATTGGCAACGCTCAATTGCGACGACGACGACAACGGTTACCGTGATTCTGAATTTAATATAAATTCCATTAAAAAGTTCGCACTTTTTCATTTATAACTTAATGTCTAAGCTTACGATTTTGATGATTTTTACAAAAGCACGTTCTACACAACATTTTTGATATTTTGGAGTTTACTAGTTTACTATGAGTTAATTAATGCATTAGAAAATTAATTATGTCGTATGACAAATTTACCTGTATTTTACACAGTTTAAATAGGCAACTTCTGCTTCGGTATACACCGTCGAACAGTTATTTTATTATTTTACTTTGATCGCTCCTTAATGGCGATGAATATTATAATGATAATAATAACAGACTATAGTATGTAAAATATGTGTTAAGTCTGTTTTATCACACCGGTTTGGGGGAACAGACTTCTAGTAGAAAACACAAAAATACCAAAAATGTTTTATTGTTTTGTTAGACACTAGCCCCGCTAGGCTCTTGCCCCACCTGACCTTACCTAATGTGAAGAAATGTGTTGTTCAGAGAAATTTATTGTTGAGTGAAATATACGTTAGCTGGTTACAATACAATATAGACGTCGTAATAATAAAATGTATCAAATCTAATAAGCAGTAAAAATGTGTGTACGAACGGGACGAGTAACTCGACTGACTTCGTGAAAACTTATTCGGATAATATATCTGTGTCCAGACTTCGTACTGTCACACTCGTAATTGGAATGTGTCAACTAAGCATAATTTGATTACTATACTAATGTATATCTTTATATTTAAATTACAGTGTACGTAAAAACTAATAATATTTTTATATACTGAATATACCGGGTGTATTGTTTACACTATTTTAACACTTGACATTGAACAATATACCCATAGAAATTATATATACAGGGTGAATGTTTTATCGTTAACACTCATTATTTCACGGAGCTTAAATGTTTTTTAAAATATTATTTTACTTAGTTTAAGTTAACATAGTTTTATATTTATATAATATATATTTATCTCATCCCTAACAGTTCCCTAAGGGTACGTGGTACCTGGTAATCGGAAAAAAAATCCCCCGGAAAAAAATCCCCAGACTACAATATAATCACAACCTCAATATATTATATTATATTAGGTATATTGTTAAAAAAATTTTATATGATAAATAATATTTTGTTTTAAATTACGATAATATATTATGTGTAATTCAAATTAAATAACTAACGTAACAAAGTTACAAATAGGTGTAGAATATAAAAATATTTTGAATGATCGATACGTCAAATAATACAGTTAAACACATAGTATACAAAAATGTTATACAAAATATAGGTAATAAAAATAATATAAATAAATAACTACCTATAAATATTTTTTGAAAAATTAACAACAACATTTTATATTAATATATTAATACACATTTTATGTTGGTATAATTCTGTAAAAATTAAATCCCTGAAATAAAATATTACGTTTTCAAAAATTATTTATAGTTATTTATTTATATTTTTTTTATTACCTATATTTTGTATAATATTTTTGTATACTATGTGCTTAACTGTATTATTTGACGTATCGATCATTAAAATATTTTTATATTCTACACCTATTTGTAACGTTGTTAAGTTAGTTATTTAATTGGAATCATACATAATATATTATGTTAATTTAAAACAAAATATTATTTATAATATAAAATTTTTTTAACAATATAATAGAATAGAATAGAATATATGTATTTGTAATTAAATATTAATTATAGATACTAATTAACGTTTAAAAAATATTTGTTCAACCATTTGCATGAGGTTGTGAGTAATATTGCAGTCTGGGGATTTTTTTTCCGGGATTCGTGGTACCTAGTCCGTGCTGTTTTCTTGGTCAGGATGTCAGATAACTGCTCATTGCCTGTTATGCATACCAGTGATAACATCCCTTTATTGAACTTCTTACGAATGCAACGATAAGTGATAACAAACATCGATATGTTTAGTTCGCTTGTGGTTCTTCAATAATTCTATTGCAAGTGGGTTGTCCACATACGAAATATATTTGTCTCCGTGTGTCCCCAGAAGATCACTGATAAATAGCGTCAACCATAAGTAAGCCAGTGGCGTATTTAGAATTTTGTTCGGGGGAGGGGGGATATGAATTTATCAAGTGGTCGCATAAGGGTACATGAGTATCTATATCAATTATTTGGTAAAGCATAAAAACTTTTTTTTAACATTGTTGACTGTTTAAAATTTAAATAACTCGTATAAGTACTTATAATAATATGTATATTTAGTGCACACTGCATAATATACATAATACATGAGTCGACGAGAATATTATAATGATAATATGACGTGTTTAAATTTCGGTCGGAGTATATGCATTTATTTTTTCGTTTCAGGTAAATCCACCGGACTAGTGACAAACACTCGGATTACTCATGCTACACCGTCGGCGTTATACGCACACTCGCCTAGCCGATATTGGGAAGATGACGGAAAAGTGCCAATACCTTCAAGAAAATCGTGTAAGGACATTGCCCGCCAACTGGTGGAAGACGATCCAGGTCGATTTATAAACGTGAGTTGATATTGATATTGTTATTATTTTTCATCCTCATTCAAGCCTATTGATGTGATTATAATAAATAATAAAATGGTCACATACATTCTGAGGTGAAGGCGTGAAGAACAATCAGTAATTATTTCAGTCACGCAACAAATACGTTTACATTTTAAACTTCATGTTAATATGTACCTAGTGGTTTGGTCAGTGGTCCGACTCCGTATACCTGTGACCTTAATGGTCAACTCATTTTAACTTTGAAACATCATATTTTAAATAATATCTGAAATACAAATTTAGAACGACGGATTTTCGTTGATGTAAGTGTTAACCCTAGGCCACCATGTTGGTCATTAATGTGAAAACATTATTGTTTTTGTCCAATAGTACTCAGGTCTCATTGATTGTAGAAGCATCGGTGTGATATTAAAATAAACATGAGAACTTGTACTAAAAATTATTGAAATAGATTTTCGATATTTAAATTTGCCAATGTTTTATGATTTTTTTTAAAAAAATTTAAATTTGTTACAAACTTTAAAAGCAAATACAATTGGTTAGTTAATAAATTTAAAAAATCTGTTCCAATAATTTTTAGTACAACTTGTCGTACTTATTGCTATACCAAAACCATGTTTCTAAAGCCAACGAGGTCTGAATACTATTGGACAAAAAAAACATGTTTTTACGTTGGATTTTTTTTTACTGCTACGGCCTCTTAAGTATTCTGAATTTCTGTATTCATTAACTATTTAATTATTATTTCATAAACATTCACTTTTAGCAACGTTAGTGAAGTTTAGCAAACGAAGGGCCCCGTGCAACAACGAGACAAGTCCACTTTTATCAATGGTTCAGGAGAAGCAAAACCAAATTCCACATATCATTTACCCCTATTGGCGGGAATTAATTCAGTTTGAGATAACTTTGGAAGTAATAAAGCGATTTTTCTGATTTTTCTACCAAAATATAGTATTTCTTCCATACAATTTATTCCATGGAAAATCTCATTTTTTATAAAAAAAAAAAGGAATTGTCTCGTTGTTGCATGGAGCCCTCCTTCAAACGCACTGTGGTCAAGATGAATTTAAATTATTCGTAGACATATTATTCTTATGAGTTGGGAACTAAATATAAATAAATATATAGTAAAAATGTAAAAAATTGCATGTTGTAGTCTATGGAGACTACTACAGGACCTTAAGGTATCCTCCATGACGATATTTGTATAAAAACCTCTTTCTGCAGTGGCGTCATATATATTTTCAATGGGGGAAGGGGGGTTCAATTAAAAAAAGTCGCTCTGCTGTACAGTAGGTTACAAGTGGGTCACTGTAATGGATGGTGTTAAATTTGAATTCAATGATAATATATTAATATCATTGTATAAGAAAAACGATTCTGAGCGAAAATGTTTAGTCGGCCTATGATATTACTAAGTATATTTGATGATATACAGTGAATAAAGTAATTTATATACAACCTTTTTAAGTGGAATCTTGTTTTAAATTTTCAACCCTTAGCTATAAAAGTTGAACATTTTATAAATTTTAACTACAAAATTATTATTAAATTTTAAATGTGATAAATTTTGTCAAAATTTGAACTTTAAATGCTTATAAAAAAAAAAATTGTAATAATGTATTTTTGATATTTTTCAACTGCTATTGTAACATTATATCAGGAGCTTTGCATTACATTTTCACGCTTTTTTACATAACAAATAACATTTTATTGATATTTATAGAAAAAAAAAAAACTAAAAAAATTTAAAACTGAAAATGACCATAAACAGCTCCAAACATATCAAAATATTTTGGAAATTTTATCATGTATAGAAAATGGAAATATAAACATTCAGTAAAAATTTCGTGTACCTAAGGTCATTTGTTTATGAGTTGCAATAAAAACCAAAATCGTTGTTTTTCAAGATGCTTTTGAAAACTACTGGAAAATTTTTACTTTTGACCCCCAAAGTACCAACTAGATTCACTTTCTTATCAGAAAATATACTGTTGAAGAAAATCTAATCATTTTTGCTGTCCTAAAAGGTGATGGCAGACACAAAAAAAAACAACACACATCATTGTAAAATAAATACATTCATTGTTTCACTCAGAATCTAAAAATATATAATATAACATTATATGCATAAATATCAACAAAAAAATTGTATTCATTTTTATAAAATATTATTATTTATACTTACCTATTAAAAAATACCAAGAGGGGCACCTAACTTACCTCGTGTTTATTAACTTGTATTTATTTTAGATTCTGAGTGTAACGATGAATGTATTGATTTTACGATGGTGTGTGTTTTTTTTTTGTGTGTCTGTTTGCACGATAAGTAGTCGAAATAATGCTTCGATTTTCAACTCCAGTATCTTGTTCAATTGGAAAGTGAATATCGTTGGTGCATTGGGGAGGTCAAAATTTAAAATTCTCAGTGACTTTCAAAAGCTCCAAGAACAATAAAAGAAAAATTAAGGAAAAACTGGAATTTTTACTCAAAATCGAATTTGGTATCTGGTGTAACTTTGAAACAAATGACAGTAGATACATGAAATTTTCACTGGTTGTTTATATTTGCATTCTCTATACACGATAAAATTTTCAAAATATTTATTTTGAACTGTTTAGGGACATTTTCAGTTTCCCAATTTTGTAGTTTTTTTTTACATGAATATCAATAAAAATTTATTTGTTGAGTAAAAATACTTGAAAATTTAATACAAGGCTCTTGCTATATTGTTTAATTGATATTTGAAAAACATTAAAAATCTTAAAGTTTAAATCTTGACAGAATATGGAAAAATCAGGAAAGTTAGCAAATTATTTTTAGTTAAGAATTCATAAAAAATTTTCTATTTATATCTAAGATTTTAAATTTTAATACATTATTCCTTATAAGATTATCTACCTTTAACAAAAAAAAAGTGTAAATAAGAAAGTCAAATTAACTTTTTATGAGCGTTTGAAATCCAAATTTTTACAACATTGGATATTCACTAGATTTCTCATGTAGCGATTTTCTTATTTTGTTGTGTTTCAAAAACGAATAACTGTAGATACATAAAAATTTCACTGAATGTTTATATTAGAATTTCCTATACACCATACAATTTTGAAAATATTTTGACTCTTTTGAGCTGTTTACAGACATTTATAGTTTTCAATTTTTTTAGTTTATTTTCATATAAATATCAATAAAGTTCTATCATTTGGGCTAAAAAACGTAAAAATGTAATACAAGGCTCCTGATATATTGTTACAATATCAGTTAAAAAATATTAAAAATACATAACCACACATTTTTTTATAAGCATTTAAAGATCGAATGTTGACAAATTTATCAAATTAAAATTGAATAACTATTTTGTAGGCAAACATTTATAAAATGTTCAACTTTTATATCTAAAGATAACGAAAATTATATTCTACGTAAGGAGTTAATTCTGTTACCAAAAAAATCTAAAAAATACATAAGCACAGTTTATTTTTATAGTAATTTTGGGTTCAAATTTGGACGAAATTAAATTTAAAAAAACCTAGAATAACGATTTTAGGTATTTTGCTGTGATTGTATAATATTATTCGTGGGTAAGTACTTGCAACTTCTAAAGTAGGTACACTTTTATATATCTATGATAGTACCAGGGTTTGTTGTTGATGACGATCAACGAGTTATAAGTACCTAATGGATATTGTGATATAATTAATTTTTAATTTATTATAGGAACCTATTATAGGTCAATTTTTTTTTAATTCCATAGATATGTATATAATATGTCTTATACCTAGACTGACATACCGTCCCCGCTCAGAATCGTTTTTCTTATACAATGATATTATATCATTGAATTCAAATGTAATACCATCCATTATACAGTGACCCACTTGTAACCTACTGTACAGCAGAGCACCTTTTTAATGGCGAACCTGCAGTATCCAAGTTAAAGAGGCAGAATAGTAAATTAATATTTCTTGCCTTAAATGAAACACATTAATATTATTTATAAAGGATGACTTTGAGTTTTTCGAGTTCTCTGAACACAAAATCACTAAATATAAAAGCAGTTGATGAGTTTTCTTCTCTATTATTGTCTCTGACGCTTTGATTTATAGACGCTATTTGTAAGTATAAAATAAAATCCTTTTCATGATTGAATTAATTACATTTTGTCAGTAGTTGCACTGAAACCAAATATTTTAAAAGAAATGTTAGATACCTATTATAAGAAAAAGAAAACTTTTAAGAAGCTCTATTCACATTCCACAAGTGGCGTACTAACAAGTAGTAACAATAATACTGTTCAGTGTTCACGCAGTGTTTTGAAGTTTTTGTTAGTGAATATCATTCTTTACTTACCTACATAGATCCAAACCACCTGAAACAATTTTTCAATTTTGAGTTTAATTTAACGAAAAGAAAATATATCATAGTTTCAAATAAACCACAAAAAGACTAGCAGTATTAGCACAACTGCAGGTCATTCGTAAGTTCCTTGGGAAAACATGGCAGTGAAAACATTTCATACCTTTCATAGGTTGAAGCTACCGAAACAAAAATATGCCGACAATGAAGTTTAATCAATTTGACAGGGTTGAGAATTATAAGGTCATATCTGTATTCTAATAAAATATATCGAAAGTTGCCTTAAAACAAAATTATGACTTTTTGAAAACTTTTTAATTTTATTAAAGTACCTATGTAAACTATAATAATACAGGTACCTAATCACCAATGTTATAAGCATATATGTACATTTTCATACAATAAACACGGAGTCAACTCCTGACTTTAATATACGATGTATTCCTGGAAAAAGTCAAAACGAAAAATTATAATAAAGTTTTATATTCATAATAAGTTTGAAGATAAGGCACGACTTATTTTGTTTTTATTATTATTATTATTATTATTATTATTGATTATGAATAAACAATGCAGCTTCGGTGACTGGGCCATTAGCATTACATATTTTAATATAAATATATAAATATAATAAATTAAATTTTAAAAATGAAAATATTAAGGATATGAACCAATAGTGTTTAAACAATACGATATTAGATAATATAACATAGATCTATAGATGTTTTATTCAATAGAAATGGACTTAGAGTACTATGATGGTTACAAATTTACAAAGGTGGGCATTAACTTGTTAAAAAGTTAAAGTTAAGTTAAAAAGTTAATTTTTTTTAACTTTTTAACTTAACTAGTTAATTTTTTTGTTTTTAACTTATTAACTTATTCAGTTAAAATGTTTATTGTTGTAACTTAACTTTTTATAGTTAATTATCATTGTCATGCAGTTAAATTAATTTAATTTTTGAGTCATGCGTAATCAACTAGACAATACCGATTGGTCGACTTTTTTACGATTTTAGTAATTTATTTTCGAATTATGTATTATAATAATTTAATTTTTTACACAGTGTTAAATATCTTGGTAAATGTTTTTGTATAACAAAATACTATGGTAGTATATGACTTAAAAATATTGTACCTTCAAAAAAATTAACTTTTTTTAACTGAGATAAGTTAATTTTATTTTCTCTCTTAACTTTAAACTTATCTAGTTAATTTTTTTTTCCTTGTTAACTTTTAACTTAACTGAAGGCAATTTAAATGAATTAACTTAACTTTCCACAGTTAATTATTTTCATTAACTTGCCCACCATTGCAAATTTACAATAAAGTTTGTTTTTTGTACGGTAAGACAATAATGGCGATGATATAATGATAATAAACGATAATATTTTGTTTATATTATTCAGGAAGCAAATGCATTTTTTGTAAAACGAATAAATTGTAATAACACGTCCATTGAAATTCAAAACCATAATTTTTTTATTCAACAAATGTATATAAATTGTATTTCACCTATGAATTGTTTCATATTACTTGACATATTTTAAGCTTAAAATATTTCAAGCTGGGATGTAATATTAGTAAAATTGTATAAATTATTTGATTTTTCAGCGTATTAAAAAATAAATAAAAGCCTTGTTGTAATGGAAGAGGGAAACATAAAATGTTAAATAAATTTTCAAATTCAAACAACTAATTTTTTTAATATTTCTTTTTAACTTTACTCATGATACATGCATAATGCATATTATACTGCATAAACAAAATGGCCTAATAATCTAAAATAAACAAAAGTTTTCTTAGAAGTTTAAATGATTTAAACCATTATTATTTCTTAATTTAATAATGAAATTCTAAAGGTATAACGGTTACTAGTTAATTGTTACAAATTAAATTTTCAATTTAAAAAAAGTTGTTCACTTTAATCACTTCTAAAAGAAAAAAAAGTTGATTATTACCATTGAGTATACTATATTATCATTTATAGGTTAGGTAAAAGTTATTACCTGTCTAATGGAGTTCATCGGTTTTCCCGAAGGACTATTTTTGAAAATCCTGGATTAATTTTCATTAATTTGAAATATAGATATTATAATTATATTATGTTATAGGGGTATTATAGCTATATGAAAATTATGGACAAATCAATAAAATAATAATGAGTCAATATAAATTTAATAAAATTATATTGTAACATGTTACAATATAATTTTGCATATTGCATATTATTGTTCTAAAAAAAAAATATCAATCGTCCGTTTTCCTTGTACATTGAGTTTATTCTAAATATAAGTTATTCTCTTACTAGATTTTGAAAAATAACAATTTGTTTGCTTTTGCTCGGTTGTGGGGGGGGGGGTTGCAAATTTCATTTAACGAACAAGACCGAACTAGCACTGGAAATCTCTGTCAAATCCAACTTTGACTGTCACGTAGACCGCCCATCGATAGATGATCTTTGTCATTATCACTTATTAGGAATAGGTACTCTATTAAATATAACCATAATATACTTTTTACCAAATTAAATGTATAACTATCGATCGTCTGTCGATGCGTTACCACTTATCGCGATATAGCGTCTACATAATACCTAATAAAGTGAAATATAAGGTAACTAAATATTACATAAATTTAGGGCACAGGCATTATATATACATAAGTATATACCTACATATAGCTATAGCCAATGGTGGGCAAGTTAATGAAAATAATTAACTGTGGAAAGTTAAGTTAATTCATTTAAATTGCCTTCAGTTAAGTTAAAAGTTAACAAGGAAAAAAAAATTAACTAGATAAGTTTAAAGTTAAGAGAGAAAATAAAATTAACTTATCTCAGTTAAAAAAAAGTTAATTTTTTGAAGGTACAATATTTTTAAGTCATATACTACCATAGTATTTTGTTATACAAAAACATTTACCAAGATATTTAACACTGTGTAAAAAATTAAATTATTATAATACATAATTCGAAAATAAATTACTAAAATCGTAAAAAAAGTCGACCAATCGGTATTGTCTAGTTGATTACGCATGACTCAAAAATTAAATTAATTTAACTGCATGACAATGATAATTAACTATAAAAAGTTAAGTTACAACAATAAACATTTTAACTGAATAAGTTAATAAGTTAAAAACAAAAATAATTAACTAGTTAAGTTAAAAAGTTAAAAAAAATTAACCTTTTAACTTAACTTTAACTTTTTAACAAGTTAATGCCCACCTTTGGCTATAGCCTATAGGTATGAATGTATGATAGTATCTATAATATTAATAATTTTCAAATACCTAAAGAAAGGAATTTATGTTTCCGAGAATACAGATAGTTTTCTTGAAGTTACCCTTCGAGAAAACGTATGGTAACTATAATACAGGGTACCTATACCACTGTATTTTTCCTTGAATGCATAAGCATAGTTTTTCTAATATATATTATTTAACTTCTTAAAAATCTTAGACACCCTGAAATTTATAGAAATATATTTAATATTATGAGATTTAATTAAAAAAATATACTTTATCGCGATAAGGGTAAAACAATGCAAAATGTGTACAGACTTGATCTTACAATTATTAGACGTTACAACTAACAAGCACATATTTCCGAAGAAAAAGAAAAAAGTTTTCTACTAAAATACGCAATTTCTATTTAATGTGTCGACTATAGACTACACAGTGTTATTTTTTATATTATATTTGCCAATGGCTAATGAGGGTTAAATATTAGAATTAGAAATGGTTACAACTAATATTGTACCTACCTATATGGCTATATGAAATAATATTGATTTGATTATTTAAGTATACGAATAAACACCTATTTAGTAAAAAATATTGTACACATTCGCATTATTTTTAGAGATTAAATTACATAATACTATCAGTTTTCATTAAATGTACCTATTCTTTGTAAAATTTAAGTTACATAATATTTTATAAAATATTAAAATACTTCAAATGTAAAAATGTATAAACCTACGCTTTCAGCTATTTAGATCATAAAAATTATTCAAGTTTAAATTTATAATTGCCAGATTATTATATTTAAATGGGAGAATATGCTAATGGTAATGTTAATTACCAAAAACTTTTTGTATACCTATGTTATTATACTACCTACTCTAACTTATAATCTTTTCAAAGTAAAATTTATTTATTTGGGTAAACGTATTTAAAGTTACCTCAAAGTTGTAGATTATTTTCATATACGTAAGTGTTTCTGCCATGTTTCCATTAGTCTAACTTGCCCGTTTATAATATATTGAGACATTTTTATAAAAGTAAATTACACAAAACATCAATATATTAATACTTTATTTAATAAATAACCACATTTGTACAGTATAAACGTATAAAAAATGGACAATTTATTAACAAGATATATAATATTATAGTGTATTAAAATAATTATACTTAACGATTTATTGAAAACCTCATAATTAGATATGTAGTTATAGTTGAGTGAAAAAAATTATAACATTAGGTACATCAAAGCATTTTATCAAAAATATTATTTATTTTACACAGATTTAGTTTCATTAATTCGGTAGGAAATAGTACCTATAACCTTAGAGTATATGATCTAAGCCTATAACCTAAAAAACTATAAGACAGCTAGAAAATAAAAAATTGCAGAAATAATGAGTGAACCGACGTCCAATTCTATCGTTTCACATGAAAAAAATTAAACATTTTGCTTGTTAGACCGTCAGAAAACATATAAATATAGTACCTATGTTAGAATTCGATTTCAATAGTTTCTCAATTTGCATACACAATTAAAAATATTAATTCTCATTAAGTTAGGTTGGCACATATGTATATGATGTAATGTTATCTATGCATCGATATGAACATGAATATGTTTAAACTCAATTATAATATTCAAGCATAATATTGGACATGAATGCACGATTAACATCAAAAATCTAAACCCCCTTTTATTTGTTACAATGTATTTATTTTTAATTATAATTTGTTATAACGCAGCGTGTCATTCACAAAGAATGTTATATTATAATTAAAACGAACCAACAATAATTATACATTGTTCGCTAATAAATAGTACATGCTATTACCCACAAACGTAAAAAAAAAATCAATGTTTATCGTATCATTTTAGACTTATTAGTAAGTACATACCTAGTGACTTATAATTATTATAGCTCACATTTGAAACTAATATTTGTCTGATTGCATATAATTGCCTGTCAAGATGTAAAAACACAACTGTAGGTTAATAAATTATTATTGATCTTGTCATATTTGATCGAATAACATGAACAAAAAAATTAAACAACAATATTAAGGTGTCGAATAAAATGTTTACATCAATTTATTTCTGTAGGATTAGTTATAAAACATAAACTAAACTAAAATTTTTAAAAATAATCACTTTAGAGTCGTGTACATTAGAACATGTAATATAATATTATTATTGTTTTATAATTTTGGGCACAATGTGTATTGCTGATAGGATGTATAATCGAATGTAACTTTTGTTGATTCTTTTCCGACCACACACTAAAAAATATACGTCATAGGATAAGGTGTTAATTATTGCGTTAAATGGTTTGCAATCTGATACAAGTCCTCTATTACATAAATGGTAGTAAAGGATATGCAAGTAATTAAAACGGTCCAATTACAGGATTTCAGACAACCGTTTTATGACCATTAACGTTTTATTATCGCTTATCGTATTTCGCAGTGTATAATGATTAGCATACAATTTCGGGTGTTTAAACTATAGGGTTAAAGAACGGTTATTTATATATTCAAAAGTATCACGAATTCTGTAGAAAAAATGGCTGTTTATAATTTAAAACATAAATCTAAACTTGCCATGTTATGAACGGTAGATAGGTACAGTAGAAAAAAAATAATACTAAACAGAGATAATTTGAAATAATTTTTAAACACATTGACATCCATATCACGATAATCTGTAACATAATATTATATACCTGGAAATCTTTAACGTATATTGATATTTATTTATTTATTGTTATAAACGCCTATATAAGGATCAAGTACGGTAAAGATAAATTATAGTAAATCATAAATACTTAAATATAAAATTACCATAAAAACATTGTACGAATAGAGTACATATTATGATATTAATATTAATAATAATAACAAATACATATAAAGCAACCAATAAGTAATAGAGCAACAATAAAATATTGCGGAAACTTGGTTTAACGTATGCAAATCTTATGTATAAAACAAATCATAGTATTTTAAATCATTGAATTCTCTGGCAATACGATTCAAGGGATTGTTATGTCCATAATAAGTACAGTGAAATGGAATAGAAAACGTTGGACAGAATCTTGAATTATATTGATAATCAAATAAATTTAAGGATTGTAATAAATCCGGACAGAATATAACACCATTTATTAACTTGTGCGTAAAATAAATTTTAAAGATTTTAGACAAATAAGAATAGACGATAAAGAAATAGTTGATGAATTACTGTTAACTAGCAATTTTCTCTAATAAGCGATGAAACGTAAAAACCTTCTTTGGACTCTCTCAAGGGTTTCAATAAGGCCAATTTGCGAGGGACTCCAAAAGACAGAACAGAACTTTAATATTGGTCTAACCAGAGGTGTATAATATTTTAAGACAGCTCGTTATACACTCCTTTGTATTACGGATTAAGAAACCAAGACTTCTAAGTGCTTTAGAGCAAATATATTCAATATGGGAACAAAATAATAAATTAGGCTGGAATACCACACCCAGATCATGATACCGCTACTAATTTCAACTTGTTTATCACCACAGACATAATAGTCGTTATCTATTTTTGTTTTAGAACGAAAATATTTCATTTTAAAACCTTTTAAGTGTTTTTAACTTCAGCCCGTTAGAGAGGCACCAATCACATAGTCTGTTAAGGTCGTCTTGAATTAATCTAGAATTCTTATTTGAATATACTTATAGTATATATCCATAATACAATCGTTATATTTTATGATAGTATACAAATAGTGCAACAGAATGACCTGACAAACGAATTAACTTTTAGTCTAATCAATATTTTAGTAGGTATTATTTTAGATTCTTAGTGGAGCGAGGAAGCTAGTTGTTTTACAATATTGTTTATTTTTTATATCCTGTATACAAAATTTCTACCAGGAGGAGTGCTTCGATTTCAACATGTAGTACCTTATCGTTTACCAAATTCGATCAAGATGGTACTTAAAGAGGTAATTTGTCTATTTTCTCAATAGTTACTGAATGCCACGGGAAAAACCACCGACAAATAACGAAAAATTGCTAAAAATGGGATTTTAATTTCTAACGCTTTGTTTATCACCATAGAAACGAATAAAAAAAAATAATATTATAATATTAATATTCAACTTACATGATATTATAATGAATACTGATATAAAATATCCAGACTGACAAACCGTCTCCGCTCAAAATCATTTTTACTTATACAATGATATTATATGATTGAATTCAAGTTTAATACAATCCATTATACAATGACCCACTTGTAACCTACTGTACAACAGAGCGATATCCACTTACCCGCTTTTTTTTTTTTTAATATAATTTATAGACGTTTCTGCGACGAGTTTAGTATACATTTTTTATTTTGATTTTTTAATACTTGAAATAAAAAATTTTAAATTGTATTAAATTTGTTTGGAAAAATTCAAATTAGCTATTTATATAAAATTATGCTGAAAGTAAAAATGTTTATTTAAGTCAAGTAATTTATTTTTCAATTTTTTTAAATACCAATTTTTTTTCGAAGTAAGTTAATAATTCAAAACGTAACAACCTTTTTCAAATTATTATTTTTGGGAATTTTCAAATATTACTAAATCTTAAATTATTTATCATCCATATATTTTTCATAATTTTTCTTCATGAATTTAAATTAATAATAATTAATAACTCACTAAACTTATAATATTATTTTATTGTGTTATTGCCATGTTTTGTTTACTCTAATAGTGTATACCTAATGGATAACGGACACATTTGGAGATCAATTTTTTACCATCATTACAATGTTCAGTTACAACTAATAATGTTACACCTAACTAGAGTTATACTATAGTTATACCGATAAAGTCCCCATTACACTAAACCATAATACTATATATTATATTTAACTTTTGGTGAAATCAAATTTAACTGGACCATGTTATAACGGCCATTAACTGTATCTTATTCAGTGTCAAGTTTTAGTGCCCGTTAAAGTAACTATAGCAAAAATAATCCATAATGTATAGGTAGGTACTGAATAAATATATTTTTTACCTTGGCGAATTATGGTGATAATTAATTTTATTTTAGATTCTGAGTGAAACGATGAATGTATTGATTTTACAATGATGTGTGTTTTTTTATTTTTTTATTTTTTTTGTATCTGTGTACACGATAAGTAGTCGAAATAATGCTTCGATTTTCGACTTCAGTATCTTGTTCGATTGGAAAGTGAATATCGTTGGTGCATTGGGGAGGTCAAAATTTAAATTTCCCAGTAGTTTTCACAAGCGCCGGGAAAAACAACATAAAAATTAAGGAAAAACGGGAATTTTTACCTCAAAATTGATTTTCCAAAAAATCGATTTTGGTTATTGGTGTAACTCTAAAACAAATGAACGTATATACATGAAATTTTCACTGGTTGTTTATATTTGCATTTTCTATACACGATAACATTTTCAATATATTTTGATTTATTTTGAACTGTTTAGGGACATTTTCATTTTCCATTTTTTTTTAGTTTTTTTTCTAAAAATTTCAATAAAATTTTATTTGTTGGTTGCGAAAGCTTGAAAATTTAATAGAAGGCTCCTAATATGTTGTTTCAAAGGCAGATGAAAAATATTAAAAATCCTTAGTCACAATTTTTTTTTATAAGCATTTAAAGTTCAAAAATTGACAAAATATGGAAAAATCACGAAAATTAGCAAATTATTTTGAGTTAAGAATTCGTAAAAATTTTTCTTTTTAAATCTAAGATTTGAAAATCTAATACAAGATTACTCATAAGATTGTCTACCTTTATCAATAAAAAAATTTCTACCGGAAAGTCAAATTAAATTTTTATGAGCGTTTGAAATTCAAATTTTTACAACATTGGATATTCACTCGATTTCTCATGTGGCAATTTCCTTTTTTGTTGTAATTAAAAAACGAATTACTGTAGATACATGAAAATTTCACTGAATGTTTATATTAGCATTTCCTATACACCCTACAATTTTGAAAGTATTTTGACACTTTTTGAACCGTTTACGGACATTTTCAGTTTTCAATTTTTTTAGTTTTTTTTTTCTATAAATATCAATTAAGTTTTATCTGTTGGGCCAAAAAGTGTAAAAATTTAATACAAGGCTCCTGATATATTGTTACAATATCAGTTGAAAAATATTAAAAATACATAGGCACAATTTTTTTTTATAAGCATTTTAACATCGAATTTTGATAGAATTTTTCAAAATCTCGAAAATTATTAATCATCGTAATTAATAAATTATAAAATGTTCAGTTTTTATAGCTAAGGATTGAAAATTTAAAACAAGATTCCACGTAAGTAGTTAATTCTCTTACCGAAAAATCTAAAAAATATACAATCACAGTTTACTTTTATAGTCATTTTATGTTCAAATTTGGACGAAATTACATATTAAAAAACCTAGTTATTTTGTTGTGATTATATAATATTATTCGTGGGTACCTACTTGAAACTTCTAAAGTGTACTATTATATATATATGATAGTATCAGGGTTTGTTGTTGATGTTGATGTATAACGTGTTATAAGTACCTAATGGATATTGTGATAATGTGATATGATTAATTTGGAATTTATTATAGGTCAATTTTTTTTTTAATACCATAGATATGTATATAATTTGTATTAAACCTAGACTGACATACCGTCTTCGCTCAGAATCGTTTTTCTTATACAATGATATTGTATCATTGAATTCAAATTTAATAGCATCCATTATACAGTGACCCACTTGTAACCTACTGTACAGCAGAGCGACATCCACTTACCCACCTTTTTATCAGTTGGTGTTATTGTTTGGCATTATGCTTACAAATTGTATTGTGCATTTATTTTATAATTTGGACAGCATATCAACATTTTCAATTAATTATATAATTGATAATTTAATAATTTGATAAAGGTTATTGAAGTCATAAAAAATTATGGTTATAGAAGACTAAAAGTGTACAAATAAAAATAAAATTACCACGATATCTTATCTGATGATGAATTAATCTACAATAATAGGTAATTATAATATATTTTGAATTTTCGTCTTTCAAACAATTGTATTTAGTGATATTAATTTATTTAAAAGTCAATTTGATTTTCTTCTTTTTAATATCATTGAATATGCTCACTGAGAAGGATTAAAATAGATTTAAAAGGTAATTTTATTAAAATGGTTTCGTATGAACGGGTAAAATACGTGATATCGTATAGTACTTTTTAAAATGCAATTAATTTAAATAATAATGTATATTATTAAGGTACTTTATTTTACCGACATTTAAAAATACAATATTTTATAAATGTTATTTGTTTTATTCAATAGGCATTATTGTATATAATAACGAATTACTTAAACCATGGTCATAAATAATTTAAACTAAACAATGGTAATATTATTTGTTAAATCTGAATTTCCAAGGTAATATTATTATGACCTATGTAAACCAATTTATACTTTATAGTATAATATTTTTTTTAATTCAAATCTTTAATATTATCAATGTAAAAATGTATAAATTTTAATACTAATATTTTAACATGGGTATACGATTTGTTAATCAATATTTTTTGATTTAACTGTTCTCGTAGTTCAGTTGTAACCGTTGATGCTGAAACATTACACTAGTTTATGTTTATATTTCAAAGCTTTTTTCCTTTTTCTTTCGCAAAAAACCAAACTTGATCAATAAAGTACCAGCAATTCAATGGGCTTTATAGCCATTGTATTATTACAAACACATATGGATAGCGCAAAGAAGCTTTGCCAGCTCAAATTCAGTAACCAAGGTAATTACTCATAAATTACTGTAACCGATTATATTTAATTAGTACGGCCGTGGCTTATTGCTGTTATTTCGAGATGGACTCAAACCGTCTCGTGAACCATGGCACATAAATATTCTATAACAACGTTAAAAATACAAAAATCTCGTCTACAAAGTGTTTCAAAGCACACACACAGTTCACCTTCTCAATTCAAATAAAATAATGGATTTCTCATTCCTGTGGGTTCTAGTAAGTCTCATTTTGTCATCCCAATCATCAATCACAACTGCTCATTAATATAAACAATATACCTAAATATATCATCTCAAAAGATCGCTTCTGTTTGTTTTCATTTGATCTTTTATTAAAGGCTCCCATTAATCGTGATAACCAAACCAACACATGGAATTATGGTCCAGACATAGAAGACCTCACCCGGCCAGTCATTCTTCACGTAGTTACTGAATAACATTTTGAGTGTAATGTTTTCAAAAAAGTTATCAATGGTGAACATTTCTTCTATAAAAGTTCATCAAATTGTGTTTATTGTCTCTACCCAGCAGAGTTTTATTGCTTAGTGGTTAAATACCTTCAATCTAACAAATCTTAATTTTACACTCATCATTCAAAAAAAGACAGAGTACCTCGTGTAGTACTAAGAAATTATTGCCACACTACCACGATAGAGTTAATAACTAATTACTAGGGCTTTGATTTTGATGCAAAGGTATCTTTTTTTCTGATGTTTTGAAACGTTGATTAGTAAGTATAAAATGTGTTTTGGGTGGTACTGATTATTTTAAAATATTTTTTATTTTGCATTTTTTTGCATTTTTTGACAAAATTAACCTTAAATACATTTTTAGGACATTTTTTGAAATTTTTATTGCATTTTGTTAGTTTTTAGAGCATTTTTCACAATGTCTTCATAAAATTAACGAAAATTGTTGAGATTCACAAGAAACTTTCGGTAAACTGCCGACCGCGACGGTACGAATAATAAATTATCTATAGTATCATAATATGATATATAATATTATATTCATATATTACGGACGATATTTCACACTTTAAGTATCATCAGTCGAAATCGAAAGAAGTTTTTCTACTTGCAAAAGTATATTATCCGACCAACGACAATCATTTTTATTTGAAAATATAAGACAGCATATCATTAAACAGTGTAATAGAGATTTTGTTCAGGTTAGTATTAATAACAACTAGCAAAAACAAGTTAAAATATTAATTTTTTTTTTTTAATATTTATTTTAGAATGAATGATTAAGAAAACAGAAGCATAAAAACAAGTACAACTAAACAAATAGCAATGTACAATAAACTACTTAAAAAAAAAAAAAACAAAAAAAAATACATTACTATAATTTAAATTTTTTTTCCAATTTTTAAGCTATAATAAATATAATTTAAATGCATTTTTTTAGTGCATTCTTTGAGTTTTTAAGTCATTTTTGCATTTTTTTAAGGGCATTTTTTGAAATTTTTTAGGGCACTAAAATCCCAGCCTTACTAATTACCATCACTTCATGGTCAATGGTCATACTATAACTTATATTCTATACAACATTAAACTTCCTTTCCCGATTTCCCAATTTCCCACTTTCTTTAAATATGCAATAATTTGAAGCCTACTCTTAATAACAAAGCCATATTGAAAATCAATTGTTTAAGCTATTGAAAAAGCAAAATCATAGAGCCCTTAGTCAATTAACAAACAGTTCAATGTCTTTTTGTCAAGCGTTTAGTCACATCGAATTTTACCGTAACCGCTCCCCCATCAGCAAGGATGCATTCGTTGCGGTGACAAACTTGTCCAATAAATGCCCAATTTAGAAGAAATTTCTGTCTACAATCAAAAATAATATAATTAATATAATAAAATTATAATAAATTAATATAAAATAATTGTCCACCAATTTACTAGTGTTTACCTAAATATTTTAAACTCTATTTTAAGCTTATCTCCAGCTAAATCTAAAGCTGAAGCTACAATTTAAAATGCAAATAACCACTCCTGACTTTTCTTCGTCTGCCAATTCAAGCATATATTATCTGTTAAAGTTCTAGCTATTATTCATGATTCTAAAACCTTAATCTAAGCCTCCTAATCTATCTTTAAACTACTGTTATCAAACAACTTATTACATCCAAAAATTACAAATAGAAATAAAATTAACCTTAATCCTAAATCTATTCTACTTATTAGTGTCAACGGTCTAATGCTACAATCAAACGAACAACCACATTTTCTTACCTACTGAAAACAAAATTAGCATAATTTTATTAAGTGAAGCACACGTCACTCCACACTCTATTTTCAAAATTCCCGATTATTGAACCAACCATTTTGATCATTCCGATTGAACAGCACTATGTTGGTTCTATAATAATAATCAAATCAAATGTTAATAATTATGCAATTTAACCTTAATTTCAAACCACATTTCTTCAAGCCACTGTTAATTTCAATGCCATTAAATCATTTCACCACTACTATTTCGTTAATATATTGCTAACCACCTGGCCATGCAAATAAAATAAACTGACAATGACAATGTATCATCCTAACCCACTTATATCCAACCTTGCCTACATCACTATCGTTAATAACCAAACTCATCGACTTAATCATAACTGGCCTAGACAACTTCTCAATGATTAAATATTATACAGATCCTTCAGAAACAAATAAAAAAACCCTAAAACATAAAACATTTCAAATTGGAGGTATTTATGGACACAACCTTCGCTCAAGTAGATCTGTCTTTTAATATTTATCAAATGTATTGCTTATTGACCATTTTATTACCATATATACCAACTTTAACTTAAATATTTTTTTTATAAAAATAAAACCTAAAAATTCTATAATATACATATATAAGCACTGTAAACTAGCAAAAACAACGATGGAGTGAGTTTATTATTGCAGTATATTATTATTTATTATAGTACCTATACGATATAAAACCGTGAATTATGATATTGTTTATAACAATTAATATACAAATTAAAAACATTTTCAATAATTACAAAAAATTCAATTTTAATTAAATGTTATGTAGATATAATTTAATAGGTATATGCACATTTTATTATTAAAGATATTATTATGCGTTTCCCGAAATCAATAAAACTATGTTAAGCAATCGGCGCATGAACTAAAAATAGGTATATTATGATTTTAATACTACGTATAATTTTTTTTTATGTGTTTTTATAATGTCTGACCATTGTGAAATATTCAAAGCTATAATATTAAGACCATCTTAAAATTGGTCTATGTCTTTTTCTCTTTAACATCAAACCAGTATCTAACATTTTAATGTTTGTATTTAATACTTATGTCATGTCCCAAAAGACTGTACCTAAAATAAAATTCCAACTCGTCGTAAGGCCTAATTAATCGAAAAAAACGTTAGTAAAGTGACATTTTTTATTATAACTATCTAGTAGATATATATTTGTTATAATAATATGTTGCATTTTCATTGCAATGGTCTTTGAATGCTGTATATTATCCAACAGAAGTAGCTTTAACATTAAAAATATAAATATGTAGTTAACCCCAAGGTAATATAACATAGGTACCTAATAAATTAGAAATTGTAATATAATAATTCTCCTCAAACTAATTACCTGATTGTATTTTAAAACACTCGAATACAAATTATTCGTTTCTAAAAATTCGGTGTTCATGATTTGCAAACAAATAAAAAGTGTTCAACTTATAATGGACGTAGGTAAGATTTATTCAGAATTGTAGTAAACAAATTAAATTATCTTCAATAAATGTAATAAATAATAATAATAAAATCCATATAAAAACCAGCTGAGTGAAAGACAGTTACCTATAGGCTATAACCAATAATAATTACTTGATTGTTATTTGTTTCACAGTTATAACTTATATTAAGACTTAGGTACATTATTAAAATTAAAATTTTAAAATGAAAATATAATCAATTTACAAATTTCTATACGATGTCATAAGTAGACAGAGTAAGCTGTCTCTATTGCAATTTAAGTTTAATATATTTAGCTATTTAGATACTATACCTAGTAGTATTTTATTTTTAATTGGCCGATGTTCATGCAACAATTTGTATTAAAATTGAATGACTCTGATTTAGTTAGAAAATGGTTTACTCTCAGATTACTATCCGCAAGTTTAAATTAAAAAAATCACTTTATTATACCTTATTACTTTTTATTAATTGTATAAATACAGTAAAATAATTTTAAAATAGTATAATAATATTATAAATGAATTAACATAGACCCTCAATAACTCTCGTATCTTTTAAATTCTTTTAATTTTGTTTAAATTGATTTTTGTAGTACACCTGGTCTGTCAGATATAAAATGTGAACACATTTTAAGGCAAAATACAATATAAAATCCCAAAATCCTAACACCACATATAAACGGGGTTAAATAGACTAAATAGGTACTTAAAGTAAATACTTTTATCCTCTTCAAACAAAAATAATGAAAATAATAAATGAAAAATAAAAAGTATATTATATTAAGTACATAAGTACATTATATTGCTAACATAAGACATAACTGACATTATATACCTATCAGCCATTTACAATTCAACCAGTACTAAATATTAAACCCAAATGAAAAGGTGCGGTGAAATATAAGTGAGGTGATTTTTTTTTCTTTCAAAACATCAATCATTCTTCTTAAGAACAAAACTACTAGGTATCGATATAATATCCCATATATATGTATACAACGAATAACAAAAATTAGTCGAGAATTAAGAAAATTAAAATAAGAAAAATATAATATTATATATTATAATTTGACGGCTAACATGCAAAAAACAGCTTGAGAGGATGTCAACGCACTATTTGGACGCACAGGCTGATACCGAACATCCAAGCCTGGCTAGACAAGAAATGAGGACAAATTAGTTACCACGTCACTCAATTCTTAACTGGGCATGGTTGTTTTAACGCGTACCTGTATAAGCGCAAGAAACGTGGAGACGCAGTGTGCATGTATTGCAGAGATACCGCAAGACGACGTGGAACATACGTTTATTGACTGCGATAGGTGGTGGAATCCGAGACGGGATTTGGAAGTGGAACTCAACAGCGCCATTACCACAGAGAAGTTGATGGAAGCCACGATGCAGTCAAAGACGAAGTGGAATGCTGTCATCAAGTTCATAACTTCAGTTTTGTCAAGAAAAGAAGCAGATGAACGGGCAATCCAGGCAGCTGAAAATTAACTAGTTCAGGCATTTTTCGTGTGGCTCAAAGGGAAATTTCGCGGGGATAGAGCCCTGCTAATTTTGTAAATATATAATGTAAGAGTTAGCAAGAGGGAGATAAAAAAAATATACTACTCTAAGATGATTAATTAAAAACAAATAATTAAAAATAAATAATTAAATAAAAAATTATTTTGCGTAAATACGTTTTGTCTATATTGCGCGTGGGCTAGAGAGAGAGAGAAAACAAATAGTGGGCTGACATCCATTTAACAGCCAAATATGATACTAACAGGGAAATGCAAATGTATATTAAAATATTATATAAAATGTTAATGTATATTATAAAGTGCTTATATTTAAACACTAAACATTTACTTTATCACGAAATTCTCGAATCAACTATTAAAGCTGGACAAATTATATAAGTTATTTCATTTCATTCCGAATACGTTTAAGAAAAACATTTTATATCTAAATGTTAAAAAACGAATTTATGAATATTAAATAATATTTAATCTACAATCAGCTAAATTATCGAATGAAAAATAAATAAACAATATTTTATATTACATCATAAATGATTGTTAGACTTAAATGTTATAATAAACTTGAGGGCACCGCCCCTGCTCGCTTCTCTCACAAACCCCAACTGACCACACTGACCCCTTTGGGGGTTTCGCCCCCATAACCAAAAGGTCACCAACCATTTGCATCTTGAAATTTAATATCAGTAATTTAAAATATTTAAAAATTAAATATGTGGAAGATAAATTTTACAATCGTTTCTATTATATTATTATATACCTACCTATTCATTACAATGTACCACATTTTGTTCTATAACCAATAACCATAATGCAATATATAATATGCGACACACGTGTGTATATAGATTATAGGTCCTATATTGGGCCATTGTGTCAGTTTAAGTTCGAAATACTTCAAATCAAATAACGTTTGTCCATGACGCGTTTTCCTGTTTGGTTTCGACCAGTTTTAAAGTCCCAATCGCGAGTCTCAATTCTTTCGCGGCAACTGATTGCCGTTTCTCCATCGGCCATTAAACTGTCAAATAGGAAAATGCGAATTAAAAACGTGACCTGTCTAACCGATTCGTACAAACAATAGAAACTCTTTACGCGCAACTTTCCACTCCACACCAACGCACCGTCATAACAGAGCCGTCCACGTAGGGATTTCACGGACCAATCCTATTCGACCACAAATCGACTTGACTGCTTTTGTGATGCAACGGGTGTATACCCGTACCTTGTTAATAAAATGCCACCGTTCGTATTGTGCGTAAAAGTGGTATAGGTGAAATTTGTGATAAAAAAAAAAAAACGTGTAAAAAACAGCCTTCAAAACATATTCTATAATTTCGTTTTAGCATACACTAGTAATTTAATTTATAACTGAACAACAATAGAACGTGCATGGTTTCTCATTTCAATGGTACCTTTGCGCATCGGAACAATGCTTAATAAATAATAATGTACTCGGGGTACATATTATATTCCTGTGAACAAAAACAATACGACTCATCAATACATTTACGATTTAAAACCGACCAAAACACCAAACTGAAATAAAAGACGTTTTTTTTGTTTTTTAAATGTATTAAAATATTTATTATTAATATCTATATAATGGTTCTGAAGATCTATCTATAGGCGGATGTCCTGAAATCTCGATGAGAAATTTGCTTTTTCAACATAATTATATATTTATGCAAAATAATTAATGTAATGCAATAGATAACGCATAATTTGTATTTAATATATTAAACAGATAAGATTTCTTTTAACAACAGTCATTTATACTTACTCAATAATAATATTATTTCCAATATTTTATTGCATTAGGTAGTTAAAAATTGAAACTCAAGTACATGTTATGTATGATTCATAAATACATATTAATATAATGTGTGCACACTGCACATTATACGCACACAGATGACAATAAAAATAAAAGTACTTATTTATTTGTCATTCTATATTCCATAAAAAATAATAATATTAACACTATATAAAATCTTGTAATAAAATCATGCTTAATCTTATATCACAAAACGTTATCCTAACATTTATTTTTTCTTTCTAAAACGATGGTTATTATTCTGTTTTGAAGAGGATATTTCAAACAAAGTTTTCATGCTTAGTGTTTTTACTGAATTCTATGTTATACATAATAATAATAACAATATAATAATGTATAATGTGTGTTCGGTATGCTCGGCGACTATCTTGGATACCTACGGTAATGCACCAGATAAGCACACTAGTTAGTAGTAATACGGACGGCGTAGCGAACATATCGCGCTCTCTGCCCAACGGCAGTATATAATATGTAATACTTATTAATTAAAGATTTAAAGTGAACCAGTTAAAAAAGTATAAAGTCGTTCATTGATTCAAATCATTATTTTCATTGCACGTAACAATGTGTGTGTATACAGCACCTGACGTGTACGGCGTAGGTAGGTATTGCAAGCTTGCTATTCTCGTACAGCTGATCTTTCAACAAATAAATCTGATTTTTTCTTCAGAAGTTTTACTAGTTTATATTACTTGATCGTAGCACGGTTATTAAGACAAGTACAATTGTACGCCTTCGAGACATTAACCTTGTGTAGGTGTGGTTTGGATGTCTTCCAGTGGTGCTCGAGTAATTATTGTAAAAAGGTAAATATTTACAATGTGTATCTGATGGTCAGCGTGTTGAGTTGGTGTTTTGTTATCGATTAGGTGATTATGGGTGTTCTTTGTGTTTCATATTATTATCAATACCGAATGTTCGTCATTACTTTCCCTTTAATAAATAATAACCGTATTTTTTTTATCTCAATACAATCAATAGTGTCTTTTTAACGAAAAATTATATAGAGCAATTGTAATAAATATTGATAATAACCATGGTAGTACCTGACTGGAGATGCAATTTCCAAACTTATAAAATAATACAGACGGTGTTATGTTAATATCTGTTAGCCAGGGCACCTGTGAATTTGATTTGGGGTATGCTCAAGCCATAGATTAATAATTCAATATTAACGGCTTGTTTGTTGGCCATCGTCCACATTTACCAATAATATGATAATTTCAAATATTGGAAGTGGTCTATAATTGAATAGGATAAACAATAAAATCAGAAGATTATCGATAAATTTTGAAAAAGTGAAGGGCAATTTCGTTTTTATTATTATTTTCTGTTTTAAATTGGCTATTCAAAGAATAAAATTATTAGGCTTAATAAGTTATTGCTTATACGATAAATTATTATACAGGGTGTGACATCGTATTTTCTTGTACTTACTTATTTCGGGAGAAGGTATTTAAGACATTAAAAAAATTTAGCATACTACTAGATACTAGATAGATACTAGATCCTCTGCATGGAACATTTGAGGAATCATAGATATGTTTTTGGGTATGTGATAAAATATCAAGTAGCGTGATAAATTTTGTTAGGAATTTATTGAATTAAGAATTAAAGATTGATTTTTAATATAATATAATATTTTATTTTATTTTAATAATTTGCGTTTCTATGGCGATAAACAAGGCGTTACCAAAGCAAAATTGAATGGAAAAAAATGTTGTATCCCGCCATAAAACATATCAATGTTAAACAACAACCGCTCAACACGAGTGTACAAAACCTTACAGTCGAATTTTGCATATAGACTGGTACAATTAGTGTTCTTGTAGGAGGTGAAGCCCGATGGTAAGAAAAACCTATAGTTTTATACCGGAACGTTTTCACAAATCGTGTCGACTTATAAGCCAATCGGGAACTGGAAATATATGACTTAATCACATATCTAGTAGACGTGGGCGACAGATGCAAAAACTTTTCAGAACTTTGATCCTAATCTTCCACCGACATGTACCTACATGCAGCTGTGCGTTGAAAAAAAACAAGTTGGGAAAGCTCACTGTGCGAACGTGCTAAATTTCCGGTTTCTAAACGTATTTTAATACAACACGATAAACTCCGTATAAAATTTAAAAATAATTTGCTACTTAACCTTTATAATATTTTGATACTTATTTGTTTTAATATTGGATAATGTGAATCCAAATTAAGTACTCATATTTCGATCTATGTATTATTTTTAATCCTGGAGATTAGTACGAGTTTACTTTTAACGATTTGAAACTACTTACTTATTCAACTGGGACTATATTGATATGTACAATTGAACTTTTAGATAACTAAACTAAACTAGCTGACACAAAGGGAATGGCATAAGGTGATGGTATTCTAAACTCATGTTTAGAGACTAAAACGGAATGAAATTGAGAGAAAAAAATCTGCTACCCTATAGTTACAATATTATATTCTCAACTCGTGGATTATACTAGAATATATTTTTATACTTTATATTTTAGTATTAAACTTACATATAACTCGTGGGTATTGAATGGCCAATATGGTTCTGAATCGTTGGCCTAGGTGGAAAAATACAATTCCATAGCTTTGGAGTGCACAGTATGAGGAAAAAATATTAAACATTAATATACTATTGAAAAATATTTAAAATTTATTCAACTGTAACTATGTACTATTAGGTAACTAAAGGACACAACTGAGATATAAGGTGTTGGTGATCTAAAATCGTGTTTAGAAACTAAAACGGGATGAAACTGATAGAAAAAAAGTATGTTAACCTATAATAGGTACATTATTGTAGTCTTAAGAGGACGTGATTATAGAGGTTCATTATTTTACTCTTAAATCGTGGATTTTATACTCGAATATATTTTCATCGATACCGAATTGTTACAATATTACATTAACATATTATAATATCTAATACTCGTGGGTTTTCAATGGTCAGTTTAGTTCTGAATCGTTGGTCAAGGAGGAAAAATAAAAATCCATATAACTTTGGAGCGCGACGTCGGTGGATGTGGAAGAGGATGAGGAGGACGAGGAGGAAAAAACCACTAAACGTTCTTTTGTGCAAAAGACTCAACTCGACCTTATTTGCAAAATAATCGTAGTCATTAATCAGGTAAACCGGACGAATCGGTTTTGTAGAATTCACTTGAAAACGTCTTGATCGGTGGCATTTCGTTACGTAGGTACTAACGTGCGCGCGCCACTATATATTATTATAAACGACGACGTTACCCCATAAATTGAAATCGGTTAACAAGATACTCGGTATACTGTTTACTAAACACTTCTCGTTTCGTTTTAGATCGTCCGCGACTCGGCAATCGATCCCAACGCGTATCGTACACAAATTACCATCACATTTTTTTCCCTGCCGGTAATAAATTTACTTTCAGCTATAATATGCGCACACTAATGAATTGTCGAGACATTTAACCGGTGTTTGGGACATTCATTTCAAAAACAAATATATTATCATAAATTCGCGAGAAAAAAAAGGAAATTCATTTATCGGTCACCGTTATTTTTATAATCTAAATGAATGCGTTCACCATCACCATTCACTGGCATTCCTTCAAAAAATTACTGCATTCCGACAAATATAATAATAATATTTCAGAGCACAGACAAATAACTCCGAACAATTTATTGCATAAACACATTTTTAAATTACTACACATAACAATATCTTTCAGACATAATAATTATAATGACATTGCTAATGTTGTTTATTAATTTTTAATGAAAGATTTCAACGTAATATTATTGTTCGTTATTTTATCGTTTAGCAATAATGAAGTTTTCTTTATAATAAATAATATTTATTACCTACATTATATTAAAACGCAATAATAGCAAGCCACTCTGTATACTCAGTATGCTTCAATTTTTTTCTCGTTTAAAAAAATGTTTACCTACCAGAAAATGTGCTCTCTGCCTTAGTAACCACTCAGCAAGTTACAAAATGTGTCAAGTACGTATTTTTAATATTCAACTAAAGGAAAACACATTTTTTAAACAGACAAAAACCAAAATATTCAAGATACTATAAAAATCCAAATGTATAGTTTTAGCAAAAAACCCAAAATTCTATGGTCCCCTCAGAAATCAGAATAGATAGATATACTTTGAAACTACCTACGAAAAAACTCTAGTACTTGCAAAATACTTAATTAAAATATCAAACAACAAACCTGCAAGATAAAATGTTAAACTAATACCGTTCCGAAATCATTTTAATCCAACTATCATCCTTTATAAATTATACTTCAATGTCCTTATCAATCCACTGATTGCCTTTCATTATCTACCAATATAAAAATTCTTTTAAAAATTTTAAAATTTTACCTAGATCCAGCTTTATCTTTAATCTTTATCTCTAACTCTTTGAAAACCTAAAAAAAGTATGAGGTTTCGTTATAATGAATAATAGTTGTAATTGCCCCATTGGCATCATGTCTTTCGTGTTAATTATAATATACTCGTATCAAGTTTGATCATTTTTATAATTTATTATAAACAGATTGTTCACAAAAAAAAAATATATGTATAATATACAATCATTAATATTTGTACACGTCATAATATTATCTCAAATGGACTCATTTCTACTGCACAAGTCAATGAGTGAGCCGTATTATAATTTTAACTTAATATGTAATGATGGTAATGATATTAATTGTCCGCACTCACGTGAATGTCTTTTCAAAGACTACAAATATGTTCGAAATCCATAGAATGAATTCTTATTCTGAGAATTGCATTTGACTGTACAGTTTGCACTTGCTTTAGAAACATGTCCATTAAAACTGTTTACAATATTGTCTGTTAAACAACAGACGTTAACTAACTGCATGCACAATGCAATACTATGTTCATTGTACGACATGTCGACATATTATGCATCTCATTTTATAATTTGAATCTAGTTCATGTGCATCAGTTCTACATGTACCACCATTATACCTATTAATAATATACCTACCTTACTCTCACATCTATTATTCTATAAAATTATTCATAAAATATGTAAATCGTGTTTTATACGAATAAACGGAAGTTTTTATTTCTCCGATAGTTGAGAGGGAATAGTATGATAATGATGATAACAATAATAATACAAGTCTACATTGATACAAAACTATATTTCAAATCAAGTCATAAAACATTTTACGAAATATGTTTCGACGAGTAATTTTAGATATTCTGAGTGGAACGCGATGAATGTATTGATTTGACAATGATGTGTGTTTTTTTTTTGTGTCTGTATACACGATAAGTAGTCGAAATAATGCTTCGATTTTAAACTTCAGTATCTTGTTCGATGGGAAAGTGCAAGCCTGGGCATAAACGCGTTAAAAAGTTAAAAGTTAAGTTAATTTTAACTTTTAACTTAACTTTTTGAAATTTAATTTTCATTAACTTAATTTTTAACTTAACTTATTTTAATTGATATAAACTTAATAAATAACGAGTTACTTTTAATCAAATTCAAGTTAAGTTAATTTATAAATAATTAAATAATAAATATAATAAAAAAAATTATTATTGATATTACATAACCATTTATTAGAATAGGAAATTACAAATATAGTTAAATTAATTTCTCGTTCCGTTAACCAGAATTCTTCAAAAAAAATAACTTGATTAAATACATATAGATATAGCAATATGCAATAGCCAATAGCCAATTATATTATAACATAGAGGTGTATCGTATAATATATAAAGATATACCGTACCATACAGCGGCATACGGGCATATTGTAATAATAATAATTAATAAATACTAATAACTAATAAGTAATAAGTTAATAAGTAATATGATAAACCTATTATCTTATTATTTTGATATAGATACAAATCAAAAATGTACAATTCTAAAGAACATAATGTAAAATATTTTCGGCATAAATAGGTTATTTTTAAATTAAAACTAATTGGGTTGTGCCCATGTACATTTATATTTCAAATGTTTATATTTATAAACAGTCAATATTGTCAGTAGACAAAATATTCATAGCCCACATGGGTTCACTTTTCGTTCTCGGCTCTATCAGCACTCAACACACGATTTCGGATTTACAATACCGCGTTTCAGTGATTTGTGTGAATTGTGTACCTACAATATAATAATTATGGGTAGGTAGAATTATTCTATTAATTCAGTACCTACCTATGTATAGAAAAGCTATTGGCTATTTCATGTGTTCAATAATATTTATTATTTTTATTATTTTAAACCATATTACTGGGTGTTTATATAGATACAGTAGAACTTCCATGTAACGGTCACCAAAGGGTCTGTAAATAATGACCGCTATTTAGAGGTGACCGTTTACGGAAGTTTTACTGTATTATTAAAAAAAAAATTAACTTAACTTAACTTAAGTTAATAAGTTAATTGAAAATGTTCTACGATTTCAACTTCCAGATCTGTTCGCTGAGTGAATATGTTGTGCATTGGGAAGGTCAAAATTTAAAATTGTGTCAATAAAACTTTATAAGTTGAGTAAAAATAATTGAAAATTTAATACAAGGCTCCTATTATATCGTTACAATGACATTTGAAAAATATTAAAAAATCCTTAGTCAACGTATTTTTTTATAAGCATTTAAAGTCAAAAATTGACAAAATATGGAAAAATCACGAAAATTAGCAAATTATTTGAGTTAAGAATTCGTAAAAATTTTTCTTTTAAAATCTAAGATTTTAAATTGAATACAGATTCCTTATAAGATTATCTAACTTTATCAAAAAGAAATGTCTATAAGAAAGTCAAATTCAAATTTTTACAACATTGGATATTCATTCGATTTCTCATGTAGCGATTTTCTTATTTTGTTGTGATTCAAAAACGAATAACTGTAGATACCTACATGAAAATTTCACTGAATGTTTATTTTATCAATTCTTATACTTGATACAATTTTCAAGATATTTTGACTTGTTTAAGGACAATTTCATATTTCTATTTTTTTTATTTTTTTTTCTATGAATATCAATAAAGTATTATGTGTTGAGCCAAAAAGTATAAAAATTTAATACAAGGTTCCTGATGTATTGTTACAATAGCAGTTGAAAAATATTAAAAATACATGCTCACAATTTTTTTTTATCAATTTTTATAAATAGAGTTTTGGCAAAATTTATCAAATTTAAAATTGAATAATTATTTGTAGTTAAAAATTTATAAAATTTAAAACAAGATTCCACGTAAGTTGTTAATTCTGTTACCAAAAAATCTAAAAAATACATAAGCACAGTTTATTTTTATAGTCATTTAAGTTCAAGTTTGGACGAAATTACATACCAAATAAAAAACCTAGAATAACAATTTTAGTTATTTTGTTGTGATTGTATAAAATTATTCGTGGGTACTTGAAACTTCTAAAGTATACTACTATATATCTATGATAGTATCACGGTTTGTTATTGATATAATATAACACGTTATAACTACCTAATGGATATTGTGATATGATTAATTTGGAATTTATTATAGGTCAATTTTTTTTAATACCATATAGGTATAAGTATATAATATGTCTTATACCTAGACTGACATACCGTCTCTGCTCAGAATCGTTTTTCTTATACAATGATATTATATCATTGAACTCAAATTTAATACCATCTATTAAACATTGACCCACTTGTAACATACTGTCGCAGAGCGACATCCACTGGCTCACCTTTTTATATTAGTAAACTCTATTTTGTTATTCTTGCGTGATGCCTGTGTACTAGATTAATTTATAATAACACTTGAACCTAGGTAGTTTTAAAATTACTTTCAATATAGGTAGACTTATTTTTGGAGTACACAATTTATAGTCCTTTATCAAAAAACAATTTTGATTTAATCAATAACAGTTGTTCTTCGATTAATATTCTCAAATTTTGTACAAATTTAATATTCAAATGTCTTTAAAAAAAAACTGTTACTATGTCTCTTTATTATTTATTTTTTTATTTAAATTTTACTGGCTTCAATATCTAAGGTTATTAGTAGGGCTCGGATTTCAATTGATTTGCATCTATTTTTTTGAATGTCTTACACGAAGCTTTTCAAACTACAAATATGTTTGAATAATCTATGTTATAACTACAAAAATTTTAGGGGGCATTTTGACTTTTTCAATGCATTTCTTAATGTTTTAAGACATTTTTGACCCGTATGTCGTATTGTGACTAAAAATGGACTTCATTGAAATATAAACATAGTACTACGTAATATAAATCATTTTCATTTAAAACTATAAATAACATCAGGTTATCTGGTTTTAAATTAGACAAAGTTGAAATTTGTCATTGTAGTGTAATACAAATTTATTTTTTACATTTATAAATGTACCTACACAATTTTACATATTGATTGCATCTTTTGAAAAGGGATTTTTTTTTTTAGGGCATTTGAATCCGAGCCCTATTTATATTCAAAAATGTATTTACATGTACCTATTTAAGGTACCTTTTTATGTTAAGCGTGTTTGACATATATTGCATATTTGCAGATGATCTTTGCTCATTATGAAGGATTATACGTTTATATGTATACTTAATATTTTGAAATAATTATTATATCAACTTATAAGGAACCTTGTATTAAATGTTCAACAATTTTTTCCGATCGATAATTGTTATCGATATTTATAGAAAAAAATTAATACTTTTTTACTCTACTAGATCAATAACTTTAAATATTATCTCAATAAGAGTCCAAATATTTTTTAAATATTACCATGTATATAAAAGGAAATTTGGTAAAAATGTCAGGTATTTCAAGTTATTTGTTTTTGAATTACAACAAAATAAAAAATAGATTTTGACCAAATACTATAGTCTTGCGTAATAATTCCTGTTCTTTCCGATTATTTAAAAAAAGTGATGGAATTTTAATTTTGACCTCCCAAAAGTAATAGCTAGAATTACTATTGTCCTACCAGAAAATATATTTAAGTTGAAAATCGAAGCATTTGTTCTACACTTCGACCATAGATCGTGGTCAAACAACAAGAAAAAGGTGGGGAAGTTTGTATACACTGCAGTACAGTAGGTATCTATTGGGTCATTGTAATGGATGTGTTACATTTTAATTCACGGATAAATCATTTTATAAGATTAAAAACAATTCTGAGCGAATACTATAATTTTTTTGGTAACTACCTACCTATAGTTTATAACAATATTACAATATTACTAAATTATCGTATTTTTGTTTTCAATTCCCAATTATTTTTTAAAATACTGCGAATATTTTACTTTTGACCAAAGTACAAACTAGATCCAATTTGCGACCAAAAACTACCCTCAAAATCCAAAGAAATTGAAGCATTGTTACTATTATAAAAAAGTGTCTTCAAACGCGATAAAAAAAGCACACATCATTATTATATAGTCAACACAATCATCGCTCCACTTATAGAATCAAAAACTTGACATATTTTTTTTGTCTTAAAGGATTATTTTCTGGAAATTCTTCAACGACCTCTTTAATCAACATTTATTTTGGAAGACACTAGCATGTAGCTGATATAATAACAATCGTACTTAAGACATGCCTTCCGCCGCAGACTGTTCTGTTTAATTTTTGTAATACGAAACTGTACTCTAATTTGACGCGTTCTCTTATGTGCGACTGTCATAGATTGCCACCCGTCAACTACCCACATTGCCCCGATGGTTGACCCGGTGCGTTAGTTTAGCCCAAAAAGGTAATCTAATTAATGAGTCAGGTTTTCCGACGATAAGAATTAAAACCAGGCTTGTTCCGACGCACGTCAACGGCGCTACTCCGTCACCGTCCCTTATTCGTGTCAGTCGTTTAGGACGTTTAGGACTTTAGGTAGGTACTGAAATTTAGCACAAGTATTATTTCGTTTCATGGTTTCCTAGTCTCTGATCATTTTAACCGTAATTTTGGTACAATATTAAACTCGTAATATGCTTCTGAATGACCCACACGAATTTCGTCAAATATCCAACTTCACACCTCCATGGTTGTTGTTTACGCATCACTATTGTTAATTTTGACCTTTCAGCCATCTCTATCAATAAAAGTGTCTACAATTTTAAGAACTCAAGAAATAACTGATGCACTAACTAAAATAAAAGTATTAATGTATTCAAAACTAACTATAATATTCCTTGTTCATATTCTTATAATATCAATTATTTATTAGATATGTAACACAAATACAATAATAATCGTTTAATTTATGTTTCACGACAATTTACATTCTTGTTTAGTCCTACAAGAGTTGTTTTAAAAAAGTTCTTATATGTTCATAAATTGTGTACTAGTTAACATTTATACCAATCTCAAAATTGTTAGTTAAAGAAAAATAATAATAATAATAAACTTTTTAGGGAATATTGATGACGATACGATGAATGTGAATACTTAAATAACCTATATTTTATTAAGTATTTATTATCTTAATTTAGTCTACTGATTTCTTGATCAATATTATTATATATTTTAAACATTATTTTATTATTTTCCAGTAGATATAATATATATTTCGTTGCACAATATTAAAATGTGTGAATTACCGTACAGTTAAAAACTGTTATTTTTATAACAAACGTAAAGTAACAATGTTTGAACAAAAATATTAATATGAACATATTATACTTTTCAGTAGTAGGAACTATGTACATATGTATCTTTATCTATTATATACCACTTCTAGCCATTATGTAGGTCTTTTAAAACCATATACATATAATATATATATATGATCATTATTCATTACTATAAAAAAAATTTTTATTAAAAATGCATAATAACTCATTATATTATGTACATTTATACATATATATATATGTATATTAAATATATATTGTATTTATTATTGCTATGTAAAATGTTAAGTATTGATTATTTTTTAAAACTGAAATAAGTGCATTAAATTGTTTGATGAACCTCTAACCGTAATACAATAAATTGTATAATTACTTAAAGTATTTTTGTGCTTTAAACAATTCTAATTAAAAAATACTTGGTCCAAGCAAGTTTTTATAAAGTACCTATTTGAAATATGTTTTTGAATTTTAATCTAATACTTTACAATACTACACACAATATATTTGTGATTATATATATGATGCATAATATATTTTATAATATATTACATGCATATTCATATATATTATATTTGTATATTAATTTTTGACCGTGCCAAAAAGACTTTCATTTCAGATAATAGTGTCCTCAAGTTAACATAAAAAAAGGAAGGGACTTCCTGTATTCTCAACCAAACACACTAAAAAAGACCTAAAGAGCACAAAAAATCATACAAGCTCCAGCTAGAGAGCTAATTAGTCAGCTTTTTGACACTGCTTTTTCAACTCCCATATTCTCAAAATTAACTAAAACCATCAACGTAAAGTTAATCATCTAAAAAAGCCTATCATTACACAAGTAACATGTAATATGGCAAAGTAGTAATGTCGATCATTGAACTCAATCAAACATGGACATCCCTCAATAGTTAAGAAAATCTATCTTAGAAAAGAATAACTATAAACATTAAAAACGTAGATAATACACACACACACACACACACACACACACACACACACACACGAGCACACACACACCACTCATCTACTTACATTTACATAATAAATTACACAACAACCAGTAGTAGCATATAAGACCATTACCCTACATCTATCTAATAATCCATATACAATTGCAGCATATGGAATACCGGCCATCATGACTCCCCGTCATGTTCGACGTATGACCTTTTGCGGTGTAGTTACATTTTACACATACCCGTATTTAACAAATAATATATTTTATTGAATCAAAAGAAATATTTTAACATTTTAACGCCAGAAAAATAACTGCATAATATATAATAATAATTCATCTACCCACTATTCACTTTTACCGTCCTTTCCCTACGCTTTTTTTTATACTTCTACACCACCAGCACAACTCCCGGCATTCCGGTATCCTGCACCTCTGATTATTTAATGTTTTATTCAAATTTGTCATTCAATCATTTATTTTTGGTTACCATAAAACGATTATTCTTATTTTGAATTATATTATATTAAATCCGTTTTCAATCATTAATTCATTTCATCCAAATATCCAATATCCCTATATTATATAAGAAAAATACAACATTGAAAAAATGAAATGAATAAATAATTTTGTTGAGTTATTTTAATATAAACCAAGATTCAAAAATCGTATTATGATAAAATATACTTAATAACACACTAAGTTCGGTTTTCAAATCGCACGAAACAGATAAACAACGCGTGACTTTTTAAACATATTTTATTAAAAATAAAAGTTATGTACCTGTCCTACCTACCTGTGTACTATACATAGTATAGGTATGTATGGTATTCTTATTATAATAAAAATATAAGCAAACATACTTTGAGAACAGATAGGTATTATACATAAAATATGCATATAAATTGTTTCTGTTTTATACCGATGCTTGAATTGTAATAGACTTTTAAGACATTTTAAATTCTATCAATGTTAATTTGGTTTGACTTTAAGGTGATACTGGGTGGTGGCAGAAGACACTGGTTACCAAAAGTAGCACAAGATCCAGAACAACCCACTGACGAGGGTAGACGATTGGACGGCCGGAATTTGATAGACGATTGGATTAGAGACAAAAAGAAACGAAACATTAAAGCCGAATACGTATGGAATAATAGTCAGTTGGACAAAATCGATGCGAAAAATGTTGATTATCTTTTAGGTAAGTCTATGAATAATCATTAGAATAATGATAAAAAGTTAAAATAAAATCACTTTTGACAAAAATGTCGTTAAATCAATAATAGTTGTATAGAATAGAAATGAAATAAATAAATATAGCCAATTGCAAAGGTAAAATTAAGATTTTAGCACTGTCAGCCTAGGGCACTAGTGTATAGCATCAACCAATTTATTACATATAGGTACCTATTATGTCCTATGTATTATAAAGACAATCGCAATTTTTTTAATTTATTTCATATTTCTATGCAATATTTTATAATCCTGTGACGAAGCAAAATTGCAGAGGGAATACTAAATTTTGTTCCATTTTATAAAATTAATGGCACGCTGTTTTTTTCTTTTGAATAAATTAATTGTGTAATTTTGTTTTATAGAACTGATTTAAGTGTAGTAATTAATACATTTGTATAATAATTAAAGTTGCAATTTTATTTTAATTTAAAACGGTTTTTACTTAATTCACACTGCTGGGTGGCGTTTCCTGTTGTAAAACTTTACATCCACCACATATAGACTGGAATCGATAATGCGAGATAAAAAGTTATGAAAAAATTGATTTAACACAACAAGCCTTTCGAAATATTGAAATTGAGTCTATTTATACCATGCAGATGGTTTATGGTACGTCGGTATTGGTTTATGAGTTAATAACAGCTTCAAATATTATATGAAATAGTATTATTTACTATTAATATTAGTAGTAAAATATTTTACTATTTTGTATATATTATGATACAAGCGGTTAATGTTTGCCAAATAACGAAACACGTTTTTACAATCAAAAATGTTTTTCTTTATTTTCTATAAGATTTACGTTAGTAAAACTAACGTAAGTTTTACTAACGTAAATCTTATAATAATTTGTTTATCTTTTTTTTACTATCTTGTATTGTACTCAAACTTTTATACCCCCCAAAACAAGCTTATGCCTAAAGGGTAGTTGCAAACATGTGTCTTACATATTTCTTCTCATATATTAGTGTAAATGTATATTGTTTTTGCTAAATAAAATTATTATTAAAATTATTATTATTATTAAATAAAATTTTTATTGTTTTTAGTCTATGTATAGCAGTATAGGTAGTAGGTTAGTACAATGACATTTAATTCAAGATAAAATGTAATGGAAATATGTCAAATATAATGTTTAACAGTGTAATAAAAAATATTTCATGTTAATTTAAAACTACCAAAAATATGTAGGTACAAATTTTTGTAGAAGAATTTGAAGATTAAAATATTGTGTCAAGATATTTAAACGAAAAACAACGATTTGTCATTGAATGATTTTAGTTATTTTGTCGTAATTCAAAAATATTCATCAAAGAGACTTTAACATTTTTATAATGATTGCGAATATTATTATTTTTCATACACAATTGAATTTTTTAACGCATACAATTATATATTATTTGTAATTACAAACCTTTTCACATTCGATATTTTGTCAAAAAATAAATCAATCAGTCAAATTAAGAAAATGTTAATCATAATATAAATATAATATAACATAAACTGTACTTAGAAATTAATTCTGATCCATTTATCTCTATCATTCAAAATCTTTTTTCCATTTTTTATAATGATGTGTCGTTGAATTCAAATTGATCACATGCCATTCAGAGTTCTACTTAATAACAAAGTATACTTGAAACTTACCTGACAACACAGCTACCTCTACGGTGTTTTATTTCATCTTGTGTGTCCTTAAATATATAAACGTAATACTTAGAAAATCATAACAAGATTAGGTTACAGGTGTGTTACTCGGGATTATTCATTATTTTAACAAATTTTAACCTAGACTATGTACAATAAATAAAGTAAATAAAATATTTATTGTAAAAGTAGATAGAAATCCCATCAGCTAGAAAATGTAATTCAGATTGATCGGAAGTTGTCTATAACTCACATGGTACTAATGACTCGCATTACATCTACTCTCATTAAAAATAAGAATAAGAATATTTATTTTTTTTGACAATATTACATCAACTTTGTCCCAGGTGTAAAACTAAAAACTAAATAATTGGTAAAAAAAATAAGGACAAAATAAAAATACTGGAGATGTTGGAAATCTCCGTGGATATACACTTACAGGCGCAGGATAGACTCCTGCTGCAGTAATTTATTATTATTGTGATATTAAATTCGTAAACAATGACATACAATTTTAAAAACAATTCTGTATCTATTGAAGGAACTTAAAACCACACTTTCCGACATTTATGGACGGTTGTCGTAAGTTTTTGTTTACGATTATATAGAAACTATTGAAAAAACCGAAAAAAATTCGATTTCCGAATGTCGTAACATGAAACTTTTTGAGCACTAACACCCAAAATATAAAAATAAACATTGTTGTGACAACAAATACATTATCGATCAACCCACACATTTCAATCGGTTTCCTCTCCTACATAAATATATATGGAACTCCTCGATCCCAGACGTATAATAATACATTTTTAGTAACAAATAAATACAATTATTTGATTATATTGAAAACTAATTTTACAAAGTATTGTGACACAGTATTAAGAAGTAGTTTTCCTTTACTCGCCTCTTTACATCATAGTGATGTATAATAATTATAGCCTAATAAATTAATAACCTAATATGACATATTATTATAATTTAAAAATATTTTTAATATTGTTAAATGATTATTACGTATATTGAAGCAGTTAAAATTCAAAAAATTCAATATGTTTTCTAGTCAACAAATTATATCATAAATAAATCTAGTATATTATTCAAAATTAAAAAAAAATAATTATAATAATAGTTATCATTAATTCCAAATAGATTGAAAACGCAACGATCACCACATATGCAATATGCTTATAGTTCATTTACACTAATTTTGTTTTTAAGTTTTTATTCTTTTTAAGATTTCACAATTGAGTTTTTAATAATATTGTTTTATAAGTAGGTACATCTTTTATTATATTAGTCATTAGCAATAACTAATTACTTTAGAACATCATTGATTATATTTGTATAATTATAAAGTTACTTTGAACGTTGAAAAACATATTAGCTTATTCCATTTTCATCTCAAAGTGACATTTTGCTATCAAGTTATTATAACTCGTAAGAGTAAATTTTATTTTTAGTGCAGACAATAAAGAAACATAATATCATATACATTTTATTGGACGGTCTGTATAATAATGTTTAAAGTGGGTTAGTATTTCATGTATTCGTATGCGTGTGCAACGTTATGTATACAAAATACATACATAGGGTCATGTATGAATGTTTGATGTACATAATAATAAGCGTGTCCTTATGTGAACTACGTGTACCCGCAGAGTGGGGTTGCTGGTTATATTATTATCCGTGCCAATTTATAATTTAAGTTATTTCTTTTTTTTCATATATTTTTGAATAAGTTTTTTTTTTTAATTTTCTCTCATATTTGCTGTCATACGCTGCACACAATATTTCAAACAAAGTTTCCAAAATAGGTAGTGCAGTTGAGACCATTAAAAATAATATCTTACAACGATTTCTCAAATATATAATTGTACTTACATACTGACCGATACTTATTTTTCGATACGGTAATTGCTCATGGATCCATACACAAGTTTTACAAAACCACTTCACTTAAGATTGGCCTTATTAAATGTCAAACGTTCTTGGAGAACTAAGAAGTTTCCATTTATGATGCTTTTATTTGGTGGTGTACCTACCTATATAAATGCATAAATAAAACTAATATTCAAAATATGTAAAATAATATTCATACACGCTGTCTGGTCAGTACATTTTATTGAATTCGGAATTAAAAATATCATTTGCATTAGATAAATTATTGAAATATTTGAAACCATTACGCATTCGATTTTCAAGTAGTTAAAAATATAAATATAATATTAGGAATATTTTATACGAATCTATTATCAATTTTATATCGTTGTTCTTTTTCCTTCAGAAGTTTATATTATACAGATAATAACTCATCAGCTTAGGTTTTTTTTTATTTTTTTTTTTGTCGACTTCCATTAAATTGTTTAATTATATCGTACATTAATATATTTTAAAGTTATGAATGAAATCTTGAAAATATTGAAGATACTGTTGAAATAGAAAACTTTTTAGTAATTTAGATAAAAAGTACATATTGCATTGTTCCCACGAACCATGTGAAATTTAACACCATGAGAGAATCTTAATGGGGTGGTTTTTTTTTCATTAGTACTTTTGGAAGGGAACTTTTTGGAAACAGTTCAAAAACAAACAGGAATTGTGGCAAAACCGGTGTCTCGTGACGATCCTCGGTTGGCCGCGTGCCCAAAATATCGGCTGTTGAAATACATAATGTCTTTGATACAAAACCGCTGAGCAAAGTCAAATAAAAGAAATCATGTTTATATGTGTCCTAGGTTTGTTTGCGTATTCGCACATGGAGTTCGAGGTGGACCGAGACAAAGGACAAAACGGCGACCCACCCCTAAGCGAGATGGCCGTCAAAGCGTTATCTATACTCCAGAAGAACAACAAAGGATTTTTTCTGTTTGTTGAAAGTGAGTAAATTCTGACGATTCACATGTCATAGTAATGGGTAGGTGTGCTCACGTTGGTTGTGATGATTGTTATTATAGTCATGCTGAACAAATTAAATCAAACACAATTATTCCAAATCCATACAAACAAGAGCCATAGAAATGCAAATATGAGCCATAAATAATCTATATAGTTTTAAATAATACACAATATTATTTATTTGTATAATCGTTTATAGTCTGATAATTATTTACATTCAAATTATGAAGCACAATACAATATACCAAAATTCATGACACTGAAGGTTTAAATTAACTAAATATATAATGTCCATACTAAACATGTGTTTTTCATTTAAAACATTAATAAAGCTAATTAAAATAAAATATAAATTTTTTCATTTTAAAACTAACACTATACGTTTAAAATTAAAGTATATACGTGTTAATTATTCAGCTTATACCATGTCTAAACTAAACGAAAAATAAATTGCCCTTTTTCTAAATTACATTATAACCTAATTTTGTTAAAACATAAAAAAAATAAGTGCTCTCACTTCGTTGAAGTGTGCGTATAATGGGACAAAAAGGTAATCTGTGTACTCACATATTATTACTTGTGTGTGACTCAGCTCATGATATAAAAATATAATTTGTTCTGTCAAATTACTAAATTCTTACTACCGATATTATCCTGGCATCCAGCTTCCTCACAAGGTAGAAACTGTTAAGGAAAATAACACCAATAACTTACCAAAATTAGACAAGACTTCAAGAAATTGGTTATCATAAAGTCTTCCAACGTGCATATAACCATGATAAAAAAAAAATATTTTTTCATATTGATGAACATAGGCACTTAAGTCTTAAACATATATAAAATAAAGAAAACAATATTTGGTTTAGAAAAAATAGTACATTTATAAAATAATTTTTTATTTAACTGAAGTCGTCTGATGCGAGTGACAAATAATTCAAAAACTGAAGCTAAATTTACTTCAATATAAATATTTAACCGACGTAATACTATTTGTTAAAATTATACCTAATTTACTATGTTACATTTTCACACTAGTTATTATATATCTATTTAAATTTATGTATAATCTTTTCATTCACATTATTCTTTAAAAATTAAATTCATTAACTTGTATACTAGTTTTTTTTATCCCTACAAAATTATTGTAACGTTAACAGAATATTTTTGTTCGAATATGGTCATAGTTAAATCATTGATGTAAATAGTTTAATGGAGGGGAGTCTTATCTTCCCCCACTTAAATTTATCGACATAGGTACCTCCTAGAGAGTTCTATACAACTGAAAAAATTATCTAAACATACATTATATTCAAGCAAACGGTCCTTTATGTGAACTTGAAGGATAAAAACACGTATTAAAGTGCACTGTGATACAAAATAAAATCTATTGATTTACGTCCTATTCCAGACATCAAAAGAGAACACAATTATTAAAAGTATCGATATTTTAAAAAGGTTTTCAGACTTCAGTCAAAGGAGATCGCATTATATACCTACTATTATTAATATACACAATATTAAATGAAAGAAATATTGTGTTTAATAATGTCATTATTAGTTGTATATAAATAAAGACGTGAGACTGTTTTGATTACGTTGTGTAGGTACAATTTTTTTATACAGGTTGTCCATAAAAAAATTTAGTCAATATTATTAGAAATTTAATTTAATATGTAATAATATAATGTTCTGTTAACTGCAAATACATTATTTTATATTGCAATAATGTCTAGTTACTAGGTAATAGTTATATCAGGGTTGGTATACCATGACATCAAATATTAATTTACTCTAAAATAGTAAAATTCTAGTATAATAGGGATTTTCTAAAAATATTTTGCCCTGTTAAAATTGGGAATAATAATATACAATAACTGTATAACCTGTGTTCAATTTTCCGATAATTTAAGGTTTTATACGGTATTATACAAGAAAAATAATACCATATTTTAATATCTCTATATATAAATGATTAGGTTCAGTAATAATTTTAGGCAAAAATTGTAAATGAGAATCTTAATTGCTATAATGGAGGATGATACCCTTCCCAATGATATTATTTTAAAACTTTGGTGTAAGGACCATGCAACTTCAAAATCCTAATAAAGCCAGTACAGAAAATATGAGCTCGAGCAAATTAAAATCAATTAAATTTTTAAAATCATTAATAATTTATTAGTAATGTGACCACTTGTTTTATTTCAATACCATTACAAAGATTTTTTACGCTGGAAATCTTTCAGGTGGCCGCATCGACCACGCGCATCATTACAACAATCCTTACAGGGCGTTAGAGGAAACGCTTGTGCTGGAGTCCACGCTGGAAGCCATTATGTCTAAGGTAGACTTGTCAGATACACTCATCGTTGTCACAGCGGATCATTCGCATGTAATGACAATGGGAGGATTGGCAACTCCTCGGGGCAACGACATATTGGGTACGTGCAATTTCATCCCTACTCAATATTGTGCTACACTAAGCAATATAATATAAATTCGATGTCTTGTTTATTTTTTATCACTAAATATAGTGCCAACCGAAATGTCATGCACCAGTTCGATTGACTGCACTATTTAATAAAACTATTTTCGTAACTTATTCCAACTTTTGAATAACTTGTTTTTGATCTTTTTTTATTCGTTGATGGAATAAAACATTTAAAAATATTAATTATAAAACAATTTAAACTTTTCTAAAGGAGATTCGTAAATTCCTACTCAACATTCCAATTTAATCAGATTAAATCATTGTTGTTAGGAAGTGTAACTTGCAGTGACAGTATTAGTAAAAAGTTACAAGCTAAAAATGAAACTATTTTTTTTCGACTTACCGATAAATACTAAAACCGAATCAACATCATACCACGTTCAAATAAATTGCTTCTTCTGTATGAAAAAAAAATAATATTATATATTTGTAATACCCAAAAAATAACTTTACACGACTAAATTGAATGTAAAAGAACAGTTAAAAAACATATCTTTATGATTTTATTTATAAATATTTAGATACAATCATGACACTTTTCTAACGACTTTTGTTGTTTTGAAGTCGTAACTTAAAATTTGTTTTTTAAAGTTTGTATATTACACAAATTACCAAAATTAAATTATCGCTTTTTCAAACAATTTATCAATACACACAAACCTAAATATTACTTTGTTTTAAAGAATATTTGGTGAAATCACACTAGGTCAGCCTCTTTTTTCAATGATATTTTCTAATTTATTTATAATACTATTTATGTAATTTATTTTTCTATTATGGTATGTTCAACTAATGTTTCCTAAAACATTATATATATCATATAAATATCGACTTTTAAGTCAAATTATGTCAATCGTACAATGTGGTATAAACAGCATAAAATTAGTCTAAATATATATATATATATATATTAAATTATGTATAGGTAATAATAATAATAATAATATGGGCAATGGTCAAAACTTTTAAATTACCAAAATTATTTAATATTTACATTTTAAGAAATTTTAAAATTCAATTTACTCTAAAACAATTAATTATTCATGATTCATCTAGAAAAGAAAAAGTTGATGTATTCATACACAAGACCTAATTAATATAATAAAATATTATAATAACTAATACACATGAAAAGTTGATTTACATAGTTATATTATATTATTTTACATGCACGCAAAATAAATGTAATACTTGTTATTGCCCTGCTCGAGACTGTATAATACAAAAATATAGTACGATATTTACGTAAACAAAACTTTCAAATAAAATTAAACAATAATAGTATATTGTTTACAGTTAATGGTTGTACAGTCAATATTATATCATAATTAAACTTAAATAAACACAAATAATTAATACGATTTCCGGAACTTCATTTTTTTTTTTTTTTTTGTAAAATTTAATGATAGGTAAGTATAAAATATTGTGGTCAATAAAACATAAAAATTCATTGTAAACGATATATTAAAATACCGTTTGTCATGCTTGACACAACAAAATTTTTTTTATGTCAACAATTCTATAATTTCTACGTAATATATTGTCATTATGGGGTACAATAATATTATAAGCAATTACATTTATTTATTTGCATTTAAAAAATCTGCTTAAATGTGTGGGGTAAAAACCGACCAGTGACAGCACTTCAGCGTGAATTTCTGTTTTAATGGTGTTTACTAAGTATTAGGTCTCAAGGCCTTTGTCACCTGAGCCTACTGGGAGAGGGGTTCGGGAAGTAAAGATTGTTAAGAGGTTATGATCGAAGGTATTAACATGACGAAACTATAATAAAATACAATTCAACCTTAGATATTTTTCATTTTTCAATAAAAATATCACGTTTAAGACTTCGAAATACTGAGAAAGGAATATTGATCAAACATTTTGAGTTTTCACGTTTTGGAACTGGATACAACTTTTCTTTCTAACCAATTTTGAGTGACTCTTTGTTTATTGTCACATAAACATAATTAATAATATTGTACTATAATATTATATTAATATTTTTAATTCATTAAGTTCTCAACACAATTTAGCATGCTACTAGATTTTTTTTTATTGCATTATAACCAAAAACATAACATCTATAATTCGTCAATTTTCTTCTCAGAGGAAAAATAATTTATAGTAGAATGCTACATTTATAATATTTCATATGTTTTGAGATTAAAGACTGCCGATGAATTTTCTGGTGACAGGGCGATAACAAACAATTACCGAATTTACATACTTCACTATGGGTGGTTTACACCTCATATCTAGTTGAAATCAAACAACTTGTTATTTTACAGAGTAGGTACCTATGTTGACCTACCAAATTAAATGCCTATTTTATGATACACTCGACTGTGAACAACATATTTTTCAAAGCAAGAACATCATCGTAACTAGCAATATCGCGTAATAACATTATGGTTTCCCAGTTAATACCACGGTACAATATCGTATTATTGAGTCATAATACCATTTCAAATGTTTTGCATCGACTTTAACGAACGGATGTCAAAGCATAATGGTGATCGTAAAAGTTAAGAGTATAATATGCATAAATCATGGTATTTATATAAATTATACGGTCTTTACAGGCACTACAATGGTACCTATATGTAAGTTTATTATAATATTTATCATGTACATATATATTTGCATTCTACACTTTTATAAAACGATGCGAAAGTTGAAAGTTGAATGTTTATTTTTATGTTTACTGGTTTTTCATTTCCTATTTTCCGTCGTGACACATAAACGAGTTTATAAATGTATACATTTTACATCTGAGAGGATCTGACGGCGTAAAACAACGTAAGAATCGTACGACAGTTTCATCGTCTTTCATTCCTTCGTGACACAATAGGATATATAGCTGTACACGGAGAGTAAAATAAATAAAATCCTCATATCTCTCATAGTTTTGTTTTGTTTTTTATTTTTATTTTGTATGGATGTTTATATAGAATATGTGTTTTATAAGCAAAAAAATAAATCAAATAAACCGTACGGAGAACTCAGAGTTCACAATATTTTAACTTTAAAGCGACGATGTAATATTAACGAGAACACCTTATATAAACGTCTCGAATCGTCATTAGCACAGTGCTAAGATATAATATTTATACGTTGTTTAGAAATTCATGAACAATAAGTTCTAAATTTATATCCATTATCGTGCAGTGTAGTGTATTGTTAGTGATATAAATTGGCCCTCGTAGACTTCACACTTCGCTCACATGTTGAATGACATAATATGTATATAATACAAATATCTACGCACTTAACGCAAACTAGAATTTTACGAACACTTACGTTTTTAGACGTACATAATTGTAACATTATATTATTTTACATTTAGAGATGGTTATGCTAATTTAAATTTGGTAAACAATATTCTACCAAAAAAAAAATGAATAATAGTTAAATTGTTCAATCTTTTTGTAAATTTAAAAAAAATTACCAATTAAATGTGTTAACATCCAGCCAAGTCCATAAATACTAAAAAGTCATATGAATAAATAATTTTTATATATTATCAAAATATATAGAAAAATTGCTAGTTTGAATTTCATAAATTATTTACCATTACTGTAACTATCACAAAAATTAGAGTAGCAAAAATGTATAGAACTGCAAAGCTAATATTACATGATATAATATGATTATCAACTAAACTGATTTTTTAATACATTCTGATAAACAAAAAAAAATATATATATTATGTTTACACAATAAATTTATATATGGGAGATAAGCTTACATTGTTTATATTTAATTGCATGGTTGAAGTCCAGAGTCCTATAAAAAAAAAGTAAATATAGAAGTTAAATTATATAAAACGGAAAAATGTTTAAAATTAGAAATACAATTTTCGAAAACAAATAATTCGTGATCGGATATTTTCTTTTTTTATGAAACCGTGAAAAAAATGTAAAATTATTAAGACTATTGACATGGAAATAATATGTATGCCTATACATTGTATTTACATAACAAATACCATTACAGTAATGAACATCCAACACGACACAATTTGTTATTTATTTATTTTGACGTTTATGTTTAGCGATGACTTGTTTAACGAAAACAACTTATCCTCTAAAGGAAACGTACAATAAATCATAATCCAAAAGCAATGACATGTACGATTTATTGTTGAAACGTTATTTTTTACCAAACTATGTTCATTTACCATGACCCTAGCTTAATCGAAACCCTCCGGAAACCACAATCCCACAGTTATATGCATAATTTCGTTATCAACTTTTTCTCGTTCATCTAAAGAGGCCACCGCGTAAATGACACTTCGGGGATTTATTTTCCAGGGGTTCGAGCTTTTTCAGTTAAATTTACATGATTTGAGTACTATAATCGTTCAAATTATAGATTAAAATTTACATGTATTAAGCATAGCTGTTGTGCACTGGGCACGTTAATATTATTATAACATGAAAAGAATATTTAAATAATTGTTAAAAAATATCATTCGTTGATTTTAAAAGGTGATTTAGAAAATACCAGGTGATTATTTTATCAAAGAACACTCGTTAAGTATACATGGTTTTGAAACAAAAAAAACTTTAGATGGTTTCGTATCGTTTAAAATAATATTTTAAAAAGAATATATATTTTATCCTCGACATTATAAAAGTTTGTTTTTAATTTTTGAATGACAACATATGGTTCAAATTTTATAGTCCATAGTAGTCAGAGTATTTCGAAACATAAAAATTGAATTTAGGAGTTTATGAGTTATAAGTGTTTAAAGTTTAGATGATCATTGAGCGGAGTGGAGTGGTTACCCTGTAATTTGTTGGTCAACTACTCCGATCATCAAAACTTTAAATACTTATAATTCATATAATACTACTGATTCTAAATTCGATTTTGATGTATCAAAATACTCGGAAAAATATTCTACTTTCAAAGATGAAACTAAAACTGCATGTTGTAATTCAAAAAAATAAAAAAATAAAAAAATTATAAATCATTATAAGTTATATTTTTTTCTTAAATATATTTATATAATATATTATATGTATATGTACTTAGGAAAAATATTATTTCTAAATTTGCTTATCCAGTTCAGTTTCTTTAAGGAAGTAGATAATGTCAATTTATATGGTATAAGACCTATGGATTCCTATAGGTTTGGGTTGATTTATTTATTTCTAATATATCTGTGTTATTTTCTATAAAAATAATGATTTATTTTTATGTTCGATGTCATACTACAGAAGTTACAATATCAGAGTTTCCTCGGTATAATTGGTTTGGTACAACATATTTTAACATATTTTCTTGATGCAATGAAAGAATTCTCAAAATAATGTTCGTCTTGTAAGTGATATTCAATTACGAGGATACCTGTTATTTAGTTATACATAATATGTTAGTAAACGAATGTACCATAGTCCATAGTAAATTCACATCGTGTTGTTATTCAATTCAGTGGAGTCTCTATATTATATCTGATGATAGTTCTAGAATGTTAGTTTACATTTAAAACTGAATTTATGGTTTATATACTTAATTTTAATAAATTGTGTTCTGTGTACAGAAATTAAACACAATTAAAAAATAAATAAACTAATAGTTATTAATTTTAACTTTGTGTTATGTTTATCAAACAATTTTTATGATTTAAAATATTTTGAAGTGAATGTAATTTATACATAATTAATTTATATTATAATTTCAATACATGGAAATCTTCTGAGACGTCTGAAGCGTAAGTGGTATCGTGATCTCTTAAATTAAATTAATTGACAAGCTAACAGAAAGTGTCATCAATAAGTGGCTCCTTTCAACAAAATTATCATGACCAGATAATTGTAACATTTTTATAATTGAGTCTAGCTATTGATGCAGATAATAATTATCTGTAATAGAGTAATTATTGTTTATTACTTGTAAAAATAAAAAATTATTAAATTTTAATACTAATAACAAAGGAGAAATAAATAACTAAGTAAATAGTAAATAACAGAGTAAATACTGTAACAACCTAACACACCCACATTCAAAACTCAATAATTGATAAAATAGAAACACAATCCTGAGGTAAAATTGCAAAAGAAAAGCGAACGAATTAATTTGCTCACGGACAACTAAAATTATTCGCACCGAACTTTTAAAGTCATCTTTAACGTTAGATTTAAAATTTAAAATAGCAACGTATGCTATAGAGTTACGTATGCTTAATCGTGTAGATTTTCTTTTGTATTTATATATCCTTTGATACCCCACAAAATGTGCTCAATCGTGTCTTAAAATATGTGTTTTATGCCCAATCGTGTCATACCCTTTTGAGCACCATCTTTATGATATTATAATAAAAATTCTTTTAACAATTTTACTAAGGATAACAAGAAAAATATTGATATTGATTTTTTGTTTCATCATGATACAAAATATTAAATAAATCACCAAATGTATAATAAATAAATATGAATGCATAATAAAATAATTTACCATTTAAATCGTTTAAAATTTTATTTTTATTTATCGAAAATTCGTTTTATAAATATACTGTCAAACTCATTAAGTTCTATTTCCAACTGATTAGGTACAAAAATACTATAATAATATGATTACTAATTCCATCATTTTTTCATTAATTTTAAAATAAATTTCCGAAATCAATTAATTAATAATTTACTCTGGGAAGTGAAAATTGCTGAATTTGTACTAGCCCCGGGCGAACTGTTTCTTAGATTGCCTCGTCATCAAAAAAATGTGTGGTATGGATCAGAAATATCGTAATAAACATAGACATAAAAAAAATGTCCATTAATTAATTGCTTTTAGTTTTATAATTGACAGCCCTCCCGGCCAGGCACCAGCAAAATATAAGCTTTGACAAAAATGTTAGAAAATGTCATACAATATAATCTCGAGGACTGAGGCATTGAAAAATACATTATATAAACTTGTCTCAAATGTCAATGTCAATAATTCTTAAACAGTTAAGCCATTGTACTGAAATGTGTTGATTATATGATACAGTGTGAGGTAAAGCATTTTTTTAGAAATTCGGTGTCAACGACGAAGAATGCGTCCAATATAGTCCATTACACCCCGTTCACAATCCTGTACACCAGGGGTTCCCATTAAGTTGTACATAGTCCAAGGCCCGCGGATCAATGTTAGAGAGCCCGTGGTTGTGGTTGACCAAATGACTAAGCCACAGGTTTAACAATAAACCACTCGTTCATGATGCCGACGATACCACAGGCAAAGAATTTTTTCTTCGTTTTCGTGTTTTTACAAAATTGAAACAATACAATATGACGTGCAGAAGGCGGGAATGTTCCATTAACATATCCCCACCCGGTCCAATTTAAGAATTAGCTGGGGATACTTGGTTTCATGCTAATAGTTGGGAACCACTGCTGTGATAATATTTATACAAAAGCCCATTTATTTAAGACGTTTTATTATTTCTTCCGGTGCTGCAGACTCAATGGTGGTCAAATCATAATCTTTTCACTACATTAATTTTTGTGTTTAAGTTGTTGCTTCATTTTCTACTAGATAATAAACATCGTTAATACTTTTTCCTTGGCCAACAGCCATTCAATATTTTATTTTATTTTTGTTAGTGTGAATAACTAAGTACACTCACTTATCCTAATTTGTTTCTTTTCTTAAAGAGTAAAGTGTATAGTATTGTATTATAATGTTGGATAATACATACATTTATGTTTGTTTATTTTTTTGAAGAAATTATAATCATAATACATTGTATTATTATTAATTAGAAAAAAAAAACTAAGAAGAATAAAAAAGATTGGGTCATAATAGTGATGTACCTAATTTGCCTATATATAACGCCGTGCAAATGAAATGTAAAAACTGCAGACATAATACATTAAAAAAATTCCATATTTTTAATAGATATTTTAAAAAAAAGGATCCTTTGCAAGTTCCAACTAAGAAAGAAAAAAAAGTAATTATCCAAACCATGCATAGATACCTAAATTGGTTTTTATGGAATTAAGTGTTATATTATATAACAGACAGTATTATGTAATTAATTATACCAAGTAAAAATGTTACATTTTCATTGTAACAGACATCAATCTTATATTATATAATAAATCATAAAACTTAAGAATGTAGTCACTTAATTTATGTAATTGTTTATTCATATTTAAAATTTTCTTAGGATTTTAACAGTGATATTAATTTGATGTTTTTCAAGCAGAAAAAGAGTGAAGTTGTATTTAGTATTTACCATGCCTATCAATTTAAAATAAATATTTATTGGATTTTGTAGTGGCTTTTTTTTAACCTTTTCCAGTAGGTTTACTAAAAGGCATGAACTACTTCATTGAAGGCAAATGAATAATAATTTTTCAAATTAGAAAATATTATTTTCATATATACAAAATACAATTTATAATAATACATAAACTTACTATTCTCTGCCGAGGTGAGCTTAATGCTGAACAGTCCTTCCTAACTTATACATTTTTATTTTCTAAAAAAATTCATTTTTTTTTTTTTTCAGATGAATTCGTGCCATTTTATGTAAAAATATTGAAATTACTATTTTATTAACCAACCATTTTTTTTTTTTTATTACAAAGTATAGTCTTTATCTGAATTATCTTATATTTAATTTTTATTTTCATTATCGTCCTTCCAAATTTTCATAAATTCTTTGATATTCCAACCATTAACTACTATTATTTCTCCTGTTTATTTTTAGTTAAACCACAATTACCATATTTACGAATGCTCAAATAATTACTTTTACATTCAAAGTTTTAAACTTGTTTTGTTAGTTTTTTATATATTAATTAAGTTTCGGTGTCCTTATTTTTAAAGTAATCGATGTTCAAAATTATCTACAAAATTGTATATATTATTAAAGTGGTCGAAGTTGATTTGCTTTGATATTTCTGTAATAATATTTATTTTTATGTCTTGTTATTCTACGAATTTAATCACGTACTTCAGTGTTATCGGTTTTTTTCGATAGTCTAATGATACCGCTAATGAAATTTTTGTCCTAACCCAGCCTAGAACTGTAAGCGCATAATATTTATATACTTTTTAACCTTGTAGTCTTTAAGAATTGATTTATAAACACTTACTCAAATTTAATAGTATGAGTTTTCTGATGCAAATTTACATAATATTGTGGATACACAAGAATATTTATACAGTCATATGATGCTTTACAAAATAAATCACGAACTACTTATAATATTTAAGGTTCTTTTTTATTTTAGTCTGTGACGCAAATATATAAGTTAAAAAACACATTGGTAATATATTGTAGAATACGTAAGAGTTTTATTTTGTTAGGTTTAAACTAAAATATAAAAGTTAATTTCTTTGAATAAATATTTATGTTGGGTAAAAAAAATCAAAGAAAATACAGGTGAAATACGTTTCAAATAAAATCGCACTTTAAAATATTTTTGTCATTGGCAAACAATAATTTTTGCCATTTGAACTACATGTGTATATTGTACATATTCCATACCTATACGTCTACGAAATGTGACGATTATTTCCAACATAACATTATTTGGAAAATGTAGGTGATCGTAATTCATTTTTTTTTATTTCATCCCGATAGTGTGCGTGCAGGGGGCACCCATTCCTACATCCACGATTATACCAGAATGTTAGTATTTTAATTCCCTTCGATCGATATACGATTTGTGCGTATTAGACGTGGTTGATTACACGCTACCTATGCGCCTTGCCGTTGTGTTAAAATTGAAATTCATCTTTGAACTTAACCGGTGGGCTCTAGTGATGCATAACACTGATATTAAGTATTTACCTTTTTTAAATATTTAATACTTCCTACGATATACTTGCTTTGGCTGTAAGGTTGTGCTTCATTACTGTGCGTCTGTACGAATATCTTGACGCAATGATCACCGTGATTTAGTTTCTCCAAGAACATTGATTTAAAATTGACGTGCACATATTATTTTAATACACATCTATAGAGTAAATGTACTCCATGAGATGTTTAAAATATGTTACCAACGCCCTTGATTTACCTCCCTAATATCATAATTACGACTATTTTTAAACTCTATGTTCTGTCTAACCTACAATGGCAGTTAAAGTTAATGTTATAATATTATGACGTCAATCGATTATATAATAATTTAGGGAAATGTTTTTTTTCTTTAATGTCCATTATCCGAAATGAGTTCACTCAGATCTCTTTGTGAAATTTTCAAACTGCGTGTGAACAAGAATGCTCACTTTGTAATATATTGATCGTCTTAAAAATTTCAGTTTTTCAGAATATTTATACTTGATAGTTTATACTTTATAGGTATTATAAGTAAGTGTGAAAATGTTTTTATTTTGCAAAATAACCTGAGAAAAATATTCATTTTATAGGAAAAACATTTTTTTCGAAAATACTTTTTACTGGTTTGTTTCATATTATTATATAGTGTATTAATTTCACTATTTCAGATATACGCCACGTCAGTTTAGACTAGTCTTAAAGATTAATATTCGGGCCTGACAATTCTAAAACAGTGAAATATGAAACACAGACTAAATATGGAACCAAGCCAAGCCTCTAGCATATGGCCAATGCCCAATATAAGCGTTCCAATAAATATTTTTAAAACAATTAATAACCGATGGTTTGTCACAGATGAAACTTTACACAAAGACCAGCCCAACAAAAGAGTAAACTTTCTATTTTTTATAACTATTAGCAATTATTTATATTTTATACTAGAAATATGTGTGTTAGCCCTAACTAGCCTCACTGTCTCAAATAGTAAGCACTAATGTCATAGTATGAACAAATCAATGGACAATAGATTACAGATTGTATAATAATAATATTAAAAATATAAAATATCAGCCTCCAACCCCACCCCTAGCCAGAAAATCTTCCAATATAGTTACACCACTGAATTAAACTATTAAATGTATTGTGGCGTTATACTCGAGGATATTATCTCTAAAATTATTGCAATAAAATATTGTAAGTTTATTTTCAACATAATTATGTAGATGAACATTTAAAGACTCCTGCTAAAAAAAAAACTCAAACACTAAGTGCAGTACTAGGTACTCAGTAGGTAGGTATAAACTATATAATTATGTACCTGCTCGACTGTAGTATGTAACGTAAATATTTCAAAATCCTCTCATAACTTATACAATTGTTGAAATTGGTTAGAGACTCTCGTAATAAATAATATATTTCTGCTTTCTGATATAGGTACCTATATTATTATTAACTACCTATTAACAGTGCTTGTGATATAACCTGGTTATAATATTATATCTGTTATTCAAAACTTACCTGTTGATGCGTGTGGACGCGAAATTCGAGCACGTCTAACGATCAAACACATCGGATTACGTCTTTTACACTGTGAATATTTCAATGCCGACATTTTTTCCGCGAAATTTGTTTTATTAGCATACCGTTTTAAAGTATTTCAGTAGTTGTCAAACTACAACTATTCGGCTAAACCGAATACCTACCGAGAGGAAACCTCGCGCGCGTATCAATGTTTGATGGAATGTTAACACCCGAATAATAGATATTGTGTGTTCGCTTTCGAGTGAATCCAATACGTCGACCATTGTATTTCGTCGTACCTACCCACTGTTGTGCAGGTGACTGTTCTTTTTTCATCTTCTCCTCTAATTCCGAACCTTTTCGACTTTAATATCCACCCATATAGACACGGTCCTTTTTCTTATTCTCCGGTGACGTTTGCGAGGCAACGACCCAATAATGGCGAAAACGATTGCCGCGGCCCACCCACATCCTGTCCATTTGTATTGTCCGTACCCAATAATAAACGAAAATCGTTCGATAAAAATAATGTAGATTATTCCGGAGGGCTTTTTCGAAGTGCACAATAAATACGCTTTGTGAAATTCCACAGCTGAATTATGGTATGCAATTTTATATCACAAAGATAGATACATACAGTGAGTACTTCAAAGTTACTACCTATACAATATAACATGTGAACGTGCTCTGTAAGAAATGTTTATGGTCTCTTTTTCTCTTTTTTATTTTCTTTTGCCCACTAAGAATATACCCACAAATATTCCATACTATTCTAGATTACCATTCGCGAGTACACAAATTTATGTTCAAACTGTAAACGGTCGAAATTATATTTTTGAAATAACGTTTATTATTCCACGTTTTCGAGTGACAAATATCTATAAATTTCTCACTACCTAGGTACTTATATATATATATATTATATCGGTACCAGACGAATGTTTAAAATAAAATATGTCATCGTTTTCAAACTCAATATCTTTACCATATTTTTGCACCGGGTTCGATTGCGTCGCTTAAATAGTAATAATTATTGTTATAATTCTATCGATTCAATTTTTTATACGGGACAAACGAGCCGCGCGCACAAGTCCTTTCCTTTATTATAAATAATTGGTTACTATTACGTCTTATAAAATATATAGTGTGGTTACGTCCAAACGATAAAGACCGTTGGCGTAAATTGAACACACAGAACGTTTCGGTTATTATAATTTGAGGATAAAACGATGCGCGCGTATAATCTCGGTTAATTTATAATCGTGGAAAACCCTGCCGTTTGTGGGTGCTGTGGCGACGCCTGATGGGGAAATTTCCTGGCGGGGTGATATAATGATAATAATAATAATAATATTAGTCGCCTCCGCGGGTATAGAAGTGGTCTCGAAGAGTCGTGGCTGCCGGTGTGTGGGGTTGGGGGTGTGGGGGGGTGCAGGCGGGTCGACGGGGTGAAATGGGGTCGCGGCGTCGGAGAGTTAACATCTCCGGAGGAGGTTAGACGAAAACAAATTGTGTCGGCTGAGGCTTTAACCGGCCGTCTGATTCATGATGGCACTTACGGGCTCAGATGCCAGCAGCCCCGACCTCACCGCCGCCGCCATTGATGCGCGGGAAATATGATAGATAGATGGCACGGGCGGCTGCGAAACGGCATCCGGTACTTAGGGATAGAGAGATATACGCTCTGCAACAGTAAAACGGAACTGTTTGCGGGCTTTTCGGATAAACAATCGTTTTAAACGCCGCCGCCGCCACCGCAGCACACGCATATACAATATTATTGAAATATTATACGCGAACGTTGACAGTCCGCGTACAAGAGGATCAGAGTTTTTTTTAATTTTTTCCTATCATTTTATTGTTTTATTATCGTGTTTGCTGTTTATACTTTGTCTTATTTTTACGCCGATCCCCCGGTGCGCAGTGTTTTATTGCACAATGTCTGCGTGTTTCTGTTTCCGCGTTGGTCGACAACCCGAACTTCCATAATATTATATTCTTTAAACACCTATGAATAGGGCCCGGAACTTGATGCATTTGCATCTTTTTATGTAATGCTTACACACGAGGCTCGTCTTTACAGGAATTTGATTCATGGAATATGGAGTTTAATGGTACAATTTTTATTTTGCATTTTTTGCATTTTTAGGGAATTTTATGCTTTACGGTCATTTAGTGCAGTTTTTAGTGCATTTTATTCATTTTTGTACTTTTTTTTATGTATATTCGCATTTTTCTTGTCGAAAGTTACATTTCGATTTACGATCCAGGTTTAGAATTAAATTTAGTTTATATCAAATCAAACTTTGGATCGCTCCCAAATTCAATCAAACGATTAGAATCGTCAAAAATATGCCTTGCCGATGCTATACTAGTTGTAGACGAAGAAAAAGATAAAATTCAATTAGCACGAAATATAGTTGGACGCCAAATTCAACATAAATTTAAAACTGTTTTAGAAAAAAATAGTGGTTATAAAACTATGCAGATTATTTCAAAAATATTGGAAGGACAAGAAGTGACAAAAGAAGGATTGCCAGAAGATTTGAATACAGATGATATCACTTTTTTCAAACATGCGCCAATCACTTCTGTGGAAGTTGAAAGAAGTTTTTCAACATACAAAACTTTACTATCGGACAATTGCCGATCATTTTTATTTGAAACTATTAAACACACTTTAATCGTTCAGTGTAACACATTTATTGTTTAAAAGTATAAATATAAATAAAATTTAAATTGTTTAATTACTAAAAGCATATTTAATGTATAAAAATAAAATTTATAATAATTATAAATTTATAAGAACCATTATGTTACATTATAATTTTGAAAAACGAATTTTTTTTAATATTTATATAATAATTTTTAATTTTTAAATAATAATAATAATGATTATTATTTTTTAAAGAAATTTTTGGTATTTTTTTGGTCATTTTTTTAAGTCATTTTTTGATGTTTATAAGTCATATTAACATTTTTTTTAGTGCATTTTTTAAAGATTTTTAGGTCATCAAGTTCCGGGCCCTACCTATGAATAATAATAACAATATATTTATCATTTTTTAGATTCAGAGAGGTGCGATGAATGTATTGCTTTTACAATTGTGTGTGTGTGTGTGTGTGTGTGTGTGTGTGTGTGTGTGTGTGTGTGTGTGTGTGTGTGTGCTTTTTTGTGCCTGTCATCACCCTTTTAAATTCAACCTTTTAGGGCAGTAAAAATGCTTAAATTTTCTTCAACAGGATCTTTTTTGATAGGAAAGTGAATCTAGTTAGTATTTTGGGAAGTAAAAAATAGTTTTTTTATAGTTAAAATTTGTAATTAATTTTGTAGTTAAAAATGTATAAAATATTCAACTTTTATAACTAAAAATTGAAGACTTACAAAAAAGTTCCCCCTAACTCTTAAGTAGATTATTGTGTAACCAAAATATCTCAAAAATATAAAAACACAGTTTGTTTTTTAGTTATTTTATGTTCAAATTTTTAGAGGAAATTACTTGTTATTAAATAACCAAGAATAACAATTTTAGTTATTTTGTTGGAATTTTATAATACTAATTCAACTTCCGCCTACCATATTAATAATAAGTAATAACAATATAAATATAATGTAAAACATCCACACTGACAAACCATCACCGCTCAGAATAGTTTTTCACATACAATTATATTATATCTTTGAATTCAAATCTAATACCATCCATTTTACATTAACCCACTTGTAATCTACAGTACAGCAGACTGACATCCACTTACCCACATTTTTTTTTTTGGTTCTACGATATTTTAAAAACCTGTGTATACTTACTAACCTATATACGCCGACTCAAGCCGATTTTTTCTTAATATATTGATTCTTTATACAATATTATACATTTTGAATTTGTGAAATTTCACATAAATTATATTCCACCTGCAGACTACTCAAGGGTAACTACGATTTTTTTTTTATTTTAATATTATTCATTATTTTACTAATGTGTTTATTGTTTATATATTTTCTTTTTTTTATGCCAATCCTTCGGTGAGCAGTGTTTTATTGCAGAATTTCTGCATTTCCGTGATAGTCTCTAAACCGAACTTCAATAATATTCTTTGAAATATACGAATAACTAGCTGCCCTGCCAGATGTTGTCCAGGCTAAAGATTTGTATTTTTAATAAATATATTAAAATAAGTAGAGTTATTTTCGAGATATGCCCGTACATACAAAAAAGGGGCAGTGTTTCTCTACTATATTATGTTATATACACTTAAACCTTCCTCTTGAATTACTCAATTAATTAAAAAAAACCACATCAAAATCCGTTGCGTAGTTTTAAACATGTAAGCATACAGGCAAAAAAAGGAACTTGGTTTTATAATATGTTAATAAAATATTCTTTAAATATGAATAATAATAATAAAATATTTATCATTTTTTTTTTTGGTTTTACGATATTTTAAAAACCCGTGTAAGTACTTATACCAATGTTTGAAACTCTGAAGTCACTTTTTTTTTATGATATTGATTCTTTATGCATGCATTTAGAATTTTTGAAATTTCACATTACTTATTTACCGATTACTCAAGGGTACACTTTTTTTTATTTTAATGCTTTTATTGTGTTTACTATTTATATTTCTTTTTTCCAAGCCGATTTTTTGGTGCTCATTGTATTACTAAACACTGGCGATCGTAGTATACCTAATACTTTCAATAATATCTTTTAAATATGAATAATAGTACCTACCTACGTAATAATAATAAAATATTTATTTTTTCACAAATTTGGTTTTTGGTTTTAAAAACATGTGTATCTACTTACATGTTTTATTTCGTATATTCTGAAGACGCTTTCTGAACATCTTGATTCTTTATACATGTAGAATTTATAGTACAAAATAAATTTTCACACGAACTTTACTCCATTTACGTCTTACAGACTGTTCCACGTTATAAACGCTTTTGGATGGTTTGTAGTATATCACTGTCTCAAACAGTATTTTTAGATTCTGAGTGGAACGATGAATGTATTGATTTTACAATGATGTGTGTTTTTTTTATATTTTTTTTTTTTGTGTCTGTGTACACGATAAGTAGTCGAAATAGTGCTTCGATTTTCAACTTCAGTATCTTGTTCGATTGGAAAGTGAATATTGTTGGTACAATAGCGCCTTGAAAAACGAAAGAAAAATTAAGGAAAAACGGGAATTTTTAAGCAAAATCGACTTTTCATAAAATCGGTTTTGGTTTTTGGTGTAACTTTAAAACAAATTACCGTAGATACATGAAATTTTTACTGACTGTTTATATTAGCATTTACTATACACCATGCCTTTTTAAAAATATTTTGACTTATTTTGAGCCGTTTAGGGACATTTTCAGTTTCCAATTTTTTTAGTTTTTTATTTTATAAATATCAATAAAATTTTATTTGTTGGTTAAAAAAGCTTGAAAATTTAATAGAGGGCTCCTAGTTTATTATTTCAAAGGAAGGTGAAAAATATTAAAAATTCTTAGTCACAGTTTTTTTTATAAGCATTTAAAGTTCAAAAATTGACAAAATATGGAAAAATAACGAAAATTAGCAAATTATATTGAGTTAAGAATTCGTAAAAATTTTTCTTTTTAAATCTAAGATTTTAAAACTGAATACAAGATTCCTTATAAGATTATCTACCTTTTTAAATTTTTATGAGCGTTTGAAATTCAAATTTTTACAACATTGGATAGTCACTCGATTTCTCATGTAGCGATTTCATTATTTTGTTGTAATTCAAAAACGAATAACTGTAGATACATGAAAATTTCACTGGATGTTTATACAGTCGATTCCGCTTAATAGAGACACCGGTTAATAAGGACAACCGCTTAATAGGGACAATTCTCCAATTACAAAAACAAATGTATACTTGTAGGGTAAACATTCACCGCTTATTTGGGCCACGAATCCGGATAATTGGGACATTTTTATCGAGTATATTAATAGATCAATAGTTCAACAATCGTCACGGACTCTCGTAATCGATTATTACATTACATTTTATCTTATTTAACTTTATTTTATCTTATCTTTTATCGTATGTTCAAATGTGATAGTTGTTAAATGTTATTTGGTGCAATGGTGCATCAGTCGTGTTTGTCGCGTGTAGCAACGATGGCTCGTGTACGTAAAGATTTATCGTTTGCTCAAAAATTAGAAATTCTGGACAAAATTAAATTACAGCTACCAGGCTGTAATACACGTCGTATTTCGGAAATTTTAGGAGTACCGAAATTAACAGTTTTTTTAAATAAGATAAAATACATAATAAACAAATAAAAATATTTATATGTACTTTATATGTAAGTATTTTTATAAATAATTAGGTTATATCATGTTTTTCTTTTTGTACTATCAAATAATTTCTATAATACATTGTTTGTAATTTGTAATAATAAAAATATATAAAACAAAGCAGTTTTTCAACAAATTTATATGTGGGTTTTTGTATTTCGGATTATTGGGACAACCGCTTTATTGGGACAAAATAACAGCCAACCAATGTGTCCCAATAAAGCGGAATCGACTGTATTAGCATTTCCTATAGACCATACAATTTTGAAAATATATAGACTCTTTTTGAGCTGTTTACGGACATTTTCAGTTTTCAATTTTTTTAGTTTTTTTTTCTATAATTCAAATTTAAAATTGAATAATTATTTTGTAGTTAAAAATTTATAAAATTTTCAAATTTTATATCTAAGGATTGAAATTTTAAAACAAGATTCCACGTAAATAGTTAATTTTATAACCAAAAAATGAAAAAAAAATACATAAGCACAGTTTATTTTTATAGTCATTTTAGTTCAAATTTGGACGAAATTACATTATAAAACACCTAGTATAACTATTTTAGTTATTTTGTTGTAATTGTATAATATTATTCGTGGGTACTTGAAACTTCTAAAGTGTACTTTTATATACCTATCTATGATAGTAGTACGGTTTGTTTTTGATATTTATATAATATGTCTTAAACCTAGACTATGTCAGTCTCCGCTCAGAATCGTTTTTCTAATACAATGATATTATATCATTGAATTCAAATTTAATACTATCCATTATACAGTGACCGACTTGTAATCTACTGTACAGCAGAGTACTTTTTTTTTTTTGAAATTACAGTGTATCAATACTATACACATCTTTAAACAAAAAAAGTCTCATTGATCCTTTTGGAATTTAAAAAATAAATTACTATTCTTCAATATGAATAGTAGTAATAGTTAGACAAGAAATTATGTTGAGGTGGTATGAAAATGGACCAATTGATTCATATAGAATATAGATTGTCTTGAATGTTAAATTAATTTCTGGCATAGTAGAAGTTTGGGCAGTAGACCTGGGTCGGATCTGTCTTTGGCATATAAGGTGCCCACATGTTAATTTGGTGTTACCAATTCTTACTCGATTTAGAATCATCTCTTTGTTTCTATTTAGATCTATGTATATCGGACAAGAGTTCAACTGAATGTTTGATTTCCCTTACTTTATTTTCCGTAGTTATGTAACCATTCTGTGTTTAACAGATCCACATAGTATTAAATTTGTTAATATTTCTTATAATCTAACTATAATAACTATAATATATGTATATAGTATATTATATTATATTATTAATATATTATACTAATTGGTAGGTACGTGATACCATGATTGGATTATTAGTTATAAGATAATGTTGATTTTCCTTTTCAATGTTTTTACCAATTAATTTATTATGTCATCGGTAGTCACATTAGTATAATGGTAGATGTTAATATTAAGGTTTAATATTTTTAACGATTTTTACTAGTAGAATTCCCTGAATTCTTAGAATTGCTGAAAAGGTTATTAAAACGACGTAGTGACGAAAATAATCAATCTCCCGTTGATGTATAGGTAATATGCTGAAAGTGTTATAATAATATGGAGACATTTTGATATTATTGGATACACATCTGGAGTATAGTTCTACGTTTAAAATATAATCATTTATATTGAAATCTATACATTCATTAATAATTTCACTATATTTTCCAACTAATTCTTTAAACTTATCTCATAATTCTTGGGATTTTTTCATAACTTTTGGTGTAAAATGCACCATACATGTTTCTATATGGATATTCCATTAATACTTCCATTGATTTATCCATAAATACGCCAGGGGCGTCGTTGGAGGGGGGAGGGATGAAGAGGGCGATCACCCCCTCTGTAAGGTGACTGGCTTACATAATAATTATTGGTAAATTTTACAATTTATATTAAATTATTTGACATTTTTTTTTCATATGAAATTATAACATAATATGAAATTTCATAATATTATCTTGTTATCAAAACACGTATTCGAGGTCATAGAATTAATTTTTTATTATTTCGCCCCCCCCCCCCCCAACTGGCCAAGTTCTGGAGACGCCCCTGAAATACTCTGTATATTTTATAACCAATGTATATTGTATTTGTGTTGTAACAAAATTATAGCACCCCCCCTCCCAGATCTTTGATTTGGATTCACGCCTAGTAACCAGAATGGCAAAATCTACTTTAAACCCAATAAGTTCTCTAAAATGTCCTTGGTTATCAATCTCCATGTATGTAAAGAATGAAGGTCTTGTATCTCTGTGTCCTTGAAATATTATTTGCTGATCGAACAATAACATACTTAATTAGGTATGTTATTTTTGCATTACGAAGACGATTTCTTTTTTTAACGATTCGTTTATTTTAATATTAACAGATTCGATTTTTTATTTTGAATTTTCATCTGGCTAAGTTTGTGATATAGAATATGGGTTTTTTTGTTGATATTTGATTAAATCTTTTGCCTTTCCAACTATCAAAATTGTGTACAACGAACTTCCCTGGAAATTGATAAATACCTTTGCCTACATTGTCTGGAGGTGAAAATTATATAATCGTTTAACAATAAGAGCATCGTCGTGTAATTTTGTGGAACAAAGTCAGTGAAACGCATGGTTTCGTGTAATTTTAAATGTTAAGTTTCTTTCTCCACATTTTGATGTCGGAACCCATAACTTGTGCAAGACTGTTGTCTTTTCATCATCAGACAACAGAAAATCAATAGTTTTTGTATTGATTTTACTCTTTACATCTTACTATTTATTAAAGACTCGTTGACAAAAATTAGTTCAACTTATCATCTTACTAAGAATAATATAAATAAATTATAAAATGTCTTTAGATGTAGAGGCTTACACACAGTCTCTTCTCAGAATCGTTTTTCGTATGCAATAATTTGTCATTAAATTTAAATTAAATGCAACCATTTCAGTGTCCTACTTATTGAAGAGGGAAACATGTAACCTACTATACACCGACTTTCCCGGTTTCATTTGATTGAAATTTCCATTTTGCCATGCGTTATTTATAATACCGTGACTATACCGACAATATTATATCTAAATTTTTGTCAACGGCTTATGGCGTGAGTGTTTTCACGGCATGTTTATTTTTTAAAAATCCAGAGATTTAAAATTCATCTTAGAATAATTCAATAAATTATGATATTAAAATGAATAACTCTTTCAACTAAAATTAGGTGTAATCTTCAGCTGAATTTAGTGCGATTTCAGTAAATATGTAAGAAACGTTTGTTAAACTTCGACTACATAGTCAATTAGGCGTTTATTAAATATTTTAACAATGGGTGTTGAATATTAATTTATTGTTCATTACGTCAATATAATATGTAGTATAATATAATACTATTATCAGTATTATCTAACATACGATACAGTCTTAACTGGAAATCATAATTAACTATTGATTGGAATCGTAGAGTTTTGTAGCAGCTATATATTGTGCAATATTCAGATATTCTATACACGTCGGCGTATGTTTCTCATTCCCACGGAACATAATTGAATCATTTATATTTCAAAGTTTTGTTATTTAGTCTATATCATAGCCATGCATTATTATAACGCCATGTATTTCACATGACCAGCTGTATAATTTTACTAGCTACCCACTATTATTTGTTATTGTCGAAATAACTTATCCTAACCTAAATTAATCCCTGCAGTTACCATAGTATAAGGTACGCGTATGTCGTATAATCTATGTTCATAATAAGGTCAATTTTGGTCTATAATATACATGTCTAGTACCTACAAATTGTTAGGTAATATACCATGTACGAGTATTACAGTACTTAAATAAGCATAATTATGTTCGTACACCTTACGTGATATATCTATGACTATATTTAACGTCGACTGCATATTATATTCTATTATTGTATAGTCGAAGTTACGTCGATACAGGTGTAAAGACTAACGATGGATAATCATATATTTTTAGCTTATGATTCCAATACTGTATTCGTATATATATACGAATATACGATATAAATACCCCTTTTTTATACTAAAAAAAGTGGAATTTCGTGTGTATCAAAGTTAGGTTAAGTTAGGTCATACGTTCAATATATTAGTAACGTATAACTATAATATTTGTGAGATACAATACCTATGTCTTTTGAGTTTTGACTCAATATAATCCTAGAATTGAACTAAATAATAATAGGTATGTAATATTCATACGTTAGTATAAAGTATACATTTTATGTCCGTTTTAAAATAAATACATATTATAACAGTATGCATCTATAATTGAAATAAAATAAATTGTTATTTTAAATAAAAGTAAGTAATATTTTTTGAATACAAAATGCAAGTTTAATTATAAATATTGTTAAACATAAAAATAAAAGTACATACATTTAATAATATTATTTTTATTATATTATATTATATTATATCTTATTTTATTATATCGTATACTATTTTTTAATCACCGATAATGAATGCTATAATTAAAAAGGAAGAATTATTTCTGTGTCATGCCGAATAAGATTATCACAATGTGATAAGTATAATTATCGTTAAACATTATGCCTAACTAATATTTGTATTTTACACTATAGGCCTTAAATCAATATAGGTAGTACAGGCCATTGTAGAATGCAGAATTCTTATTGAACACACAAAAACAAAATATAAATCTATAAATAATATAATTAAATTTTTATCAATTAAATTATTTAGCATAAGTTTTAACAAGACATTGATCATTTTTCTTCAATATTTTTAATTACGAAGATAAGATATTCGATCAAAAATGTTCATTAAAACAATTTTCTTTAATAAGTTATTAAATTAAAAATATATATATTCAAAGAAAAACAATTTATACAGGTTCTGTAATGAGCGGTGAATTAATAAATGTATAACCATAATATATGTCTTTACTCGTTATGAATATAATATTAATATATAAATTGACGCGGCCACAATTCATGATAATCAAATTAATAACTAATAAGTAGATAGTTAATATGAATATACCTCATCAACACGTGGCTATTAATGTACCTACCTATTCATACAACAGACGACGAATGTCCTCTATACTATAGGGCCTATAGGGGCATTTATTTATTATTATCAGTACTTAATTAATGTGATTCATTTATAAATATAAAACATACGAAATTCTTCGTAAATATTATACTATCAAGTTTTTTTTCTCATTATAATTCCTATATTCTACAAACTTGTAATTTATAATAAACAATATATTTGTCTGGGTTATATGAAAATTAAAATTGAGAATATTAAAAAAAAAAAATTACAAGTTGTTCTTAAGTTTACTTAGAAATAAATTAGTTGAGATTATTTCAGTTAATTAAAAAAACATCAAACTATTAAGTTAAGAGGATGCTATACCATAAATACCCGACTGCGACCAGAATTCTGATAGGTCTATCGCGTCCTTATTATAAGTAAGCCATTGCCCGTTTACGTCCAAACACACATCAGTTCAAAAAAAAAAAAGGTATCAGCGTATAAGTAAAATTGGTAATATGTAAAAAAAAAAATCAACATACAAATATCAAATATCAACGTTTAAATACCTATTAGTCAATTCAATTGGCTCATAATAGTATAATTTTTTAAGTTGTGTAAATGCGCAATTTATAAGGAACAATGGAACAAATTAATAATACGAGTACATATATATTTATACGTGTTAACTGTTAATGGTTCACATGTTTGGCATTGTTTTAAAATTTGTACAAATGGAAATAAACTTGGATGTGAAGTATAAAATAATGATTTGAATTTCGCATTAAAACTTTATAATATTATTGTAAGAACTATTTGCTCAAAATATATTATAATTGTTAGCTCGTGTGAATGCACTGTAAACTATTTATATCAAAATTCATAAGACGCAATCGGGATGTTTGTTTAGTTTTAACAACCACTAAATAATATAACAGTATTAAATATTAATTCCAACCTACTTTGTACGGACCGCAATCGGGATATTTTGAAAAATATAAATACATTTTACTTTGGATATACACACATGCGTCGTCTCCGTCTTACAAACGTTTAAAGTGCCAAATTGTAACTACTGAATAATTCGTTTAACTCTTTATGTTTAATATTGAAGTGTATTGATCCTTTATCAAATTTGAAAGTATGAATATTATCTTGTGAATCGCATTGGGTTTTAATTATATTTTAAATTACAAACAATTTAAAATTTTAAAATTATCGTAATTCACTTTAAATTTAAAATATAAATAAAAAAAAACGTATTAGAGTCAATTCACTGTAACATTAAACACAGCAGAGTTAAATGGATTATTCAGAACTTACAATTTGCCATGTTAAGACGACGGAGACAATGCATGCGGGTGCAGCGTCTTCATAAGTTAATAAGTTGTAATTGACTTAACTTTTAGCTTATTAACTCGTTAATTCCCAGCCTTGCTTCACTATCAACATACTGTTATATATTATAAAACACACTTAGTTGTATAGACTGACAGACCTTCTATGCTCTGAATCGTTTTTCGGATGCAATGATTTATCTTTGAGTCCAGATTTAACATATACATTACAGTGACTTAATCAACAACGAAGTACACTCGATTATGTACAGCATAGCTACTACTTAATATTATATTCCCACTTTTGTTACACTTGTATTCGATTGACCAATAATAAAATTAATTAATACTTTTATATTTACCTATAAATATTATACTTTGTTTTGATCTAATCGTTGCAGATGAGTTATTTTTGGTTGTGGGGCTTACAAATTGACAATTGTCCTACTTTTATTTAATACTATATTAAGGACCAGAATAAAAAAAACATATTGAATTTAGATTTTAAACTAATAATTGGATTCGAATGTAATCGATAGTACCTACTTGGAATACGCTAGTACCTAAATCCAGGGCCGTCCCTTGGGCAGGGCGATCGGGGCCCTCTGTAAATACAATAGAAAAGTCAAATTAATGAGAAAAAAAAATTATCATTTATATATTTTTATACCTTCAATTGCTGTAATTTTTACTACCCATACGACTATACATACGACTTATATTAATTGACATCAGTCGCAAAATAAATGTATTGCATTTTAAACGAGTTAATATGATTAAAATTCAATTTTCAAAGTTGAAAATTATGAAAATCTTCAAAGCGCTCTGTCCCAAAAAAAAACACCAACTTAGCTATAATATTTATAGAAAACATAATATGCTGACTAACCAAAATGTATATTTTAATTTCAATTTTTATTGACACATTTGCTAATTTAAGACGCAGGAGGGTTAATTTATAATATATTAGATTCTGAGCGGAGCAAAAAAATGTGTGGATTTTACAATGTGTATTTTTTTTTCTGTTTTGTATGGCGCATTTTGAGTAGTAAAAGTGCTCAGATTTTCTAGATCAGCATATTTAATGAGAAAAAAGTGAATTAAGTTGGTATTTTTGGGAAGTCAAAATTAAAAATTTCAAGTAGTTTTAGAAAAGCGTTGAGAAAAACAAAAAAAACGTCGACTTTTATACAAACCCGATTTTTGAAAAAATCGATTTTATTTTTTTGGTGTACCTCAAAAATTAATAACTGTAGAACCTTGAGATTTTCAACAAATGTTTATATTAGAATTTTCCATAAAACATTTTCTCAATATTTTGACTATTTTTGAGCTAGTTATGGCCTTGAGCCCTTGAGAAATTTTTCCATTTTTCTAAATTATTTTAAAATTATCCTCGATAAAATCTTTTTCATTTAGTAAAAAATCTTGAAAATGTAATGATAGGTTTATTATAATTATCATTAATGGAAGTTAAAAATACATAGGCTCAATTATTTGTTATATGTTAATAAAGTTCAAATTTTGGAAAAATTCATAAAAGTTTTTCTTTTCATAGATAACATAAAAAATTTTAATAGAATATTTCCGATAATTTTTTTGTCTCTATCAATAACTAAAAAAGTTCCCCGGAAAGTCACGTTTTCAATCTTTGTTAATTTTATTTTAACTACTAAATTTGATTATTTATACAAGTGTGCTAGGGGAGACGGAGTGGCCGAGTGGTCTAAGGCGTCGGTTGCGACGCTGCCGGCGCCGGTTCGATCCCGTGGTCACGGGCGGCATTTTTCTTCGGGCAAGTCACGGTGTCCGGAGAACAAATGCCGCCATCCCCCACCCGGGCATGGGACATACCTACGGGTGCCCAAATCGAAAATTCTGCCAAAACCCACACACGTGTTAACAACCTACAGTTTCCCTTACAGTACCACAGGCTAATGATCTTTGTTGTCGAAGCCTCAACCCTAATAAAAAAAAAAAAAACAAACAAGTGTGCTAGGCTGATACAACGTCTCCGCTCAGAATATTTTTTCGTTTACAATAGTTTAACAATGTCATTTAAATATAACACATCCATTACAACGACATGCTTGACAACCACTGTACAGCAGAGCGGTACCTACTTGTCCACCTTTTTTCATATTGCATTAGGTGCCTACTATATTTATAGACTTATTAATTTATCAATATTATTATATTAAGTATAAATATATTATATATTACGTGTTTTGTTCCTTAATTAATTTACTTATTCATATTATTGTAAGTACAAGGTACTATATTTTTAAGTATATTTGCGAGTAGCCCCCTTATACCTAGGTATATATCATAATATTTAATATTTAAAGATATGCAACTGTCAACTGACGATAATGACATTTTAGGCCACGCAAATCGTCAGGACTGCATTGCCTAAATCTAAAAACAAATTAACGAAATGATCTTTGGCGATTGCCACAAACCTTATCAAAATGGATCATGTATCTAACCATAAATATATATCGAACATAGTAATCAAATTTGAAGAAAAAAACACATCATCATTGATTATTGTAATATATTTGTGACAAAACAATATGCCATAATATATGTAATTTAATTTTTTTTTGTGGGGGGAGGGGGTTCATCCCCAAATGACCCCTCACTGGGTGCCCCACCATCGATGCTCGTATATAAAAGTTTCACCTGCACTGTTCAACACTAATATAATAAGATATAACATTGTTATTTTATATTGTTCTATATTTATTTTGTGAATGTAAAATGTGATAAAATAAGTTACAATCTATACAGTATACATATCACGTATATAAGGATAAATGGGATAACAATTTTATTATTTTTTTTTTTTTTTTTTTTAATTTACGAAGTGCTATTATAATAATGAATAGCTTCTTCTTCAAGCCAATGACCAATGCCCTATAATTGTATTTCCCCTCCATTGTGCTTATTGTAATTATATTTTTATACAGATTGTACAAATAAAAACAAATATGACAAAAATTTTTTTTAATAATATCACATCGTCTACCCCATGTTCCATATTATTCCCTACTACTATAAATTCACTATAGGTTTAAATGGACGTTTAATAGGTAGTTTAAACTTGCAGAAACTTTCAAACTTATAATTAGTGTATTTGTCAGACTACATATTTTAGACACTAAATTAAATATTTTATGGCATGAAAACACGTAGCAGTGAACATTTTTCTTAACCGTCTTCGTTTAAATTTTTATTTTATTTAGGTCAATACTAATAAATTGTCACGCAATGTTTTTAAGTATATAAGCCAAGTTATAGCTAAATATAATTCATTTAAAAAACAATAATACACACTTAATGTACAAAATTCCAGTAAATTGTTATAAAACCTACTTGAATCGAAAATCTGTTTCAATATGGATGAATAGAATATTTTTTTTTTAGAACACTACAGGTTAATATTTTCATTGAATATGATTTGTTTTTATTTCAATGAATTTTTTTATTGAAAAGTTCAATTAATCAAAATATGTGGATTTATTACGGTCACCTGTATTTTTAGTTATTTATACTTTTTCGACATTTTAATGACATTGCAATTATCTACATACATAAATACATTAAAACTTTATGATCGGTTACCATTGTGTAGAAAAAAATATAATACTAAATAACTATTAACGTTTTTAATCGTCAGATTTGTTTGCATTAAAACACTGTGTTGAATATAAAATATGTAGTTTTTTTAAGGAAAGTATAATACGCTTAAGCTTTGTGAATATTTAATATTTCAATTACATTCATACCATTTTCTGTATATTTTCCTAAGATAAATATAAAAATTATAACAAAATAAAATGTTATGGTTATAATAAAAATATTAATTAAATTAAACCTAACCAATTTAAATCCAAATAATTCTAAAAATGGTTGAATGCACGAACAACTGATTTATTGTTAATTAATATATATTGTATAGAAATCACAAAGCTTAAGAATTAATTTGTCGAGCAAATGTTGTATACATAAAATAAAAAAAAACATTTAAATTCTCTTATTTTATGCATTCATTATTAAAAAAAAAAAAAAAACATAATTATTGTTTAGATATAGCATCTTTATGGCTATTTTAATTTTAATTATGAAAATAATTTATCTTTTTGTGTCATTGTTCTGATGACAGAACTTTAATTTATTCTTATCTTAAACAAAGCGTTTCTTAAAACAGCATCAAGTTTCATATTATATTTTTCTAATTAACAATAATTATTGTAGAAACCCAGCAACTTAATAGAACAGTTTTTCAGTTTGGTTTTTAGCATTCCGAGAAAGCAAGAAAGCACTGTTTTTGATTCAACTATTATCATTAGGACTTATGCACACACAGTGAAAACGGTCTGAAAAAGACTGCGAGTGAAAAGTCATTCATCCTAGGATGGAAGAATCGTCGGTATCGAAAAATGAAATAAGATTTTATTTTATTTGAATTGAATGGAATTGAAAACAGTCCTAAATATAACTTTGCTGATATCTCGAGTTTCCCTCGAATACGATTGTCGTCCGTCTTATTCCAATAAAAAAAATATACGCATATTATATATTATAATCTTTGCACGTCTAAAAACGTGTTACTTAATATTCACCGCGAAACTAAAAAAAAATATGTGTATAATTTGTGTAGTGCGCAGCTGGTGAGAAAGTCGATGAAATTAAATTTAAGAATGTTATGGTTTTAATATACAATTTAATAAAATAAAAACGTGCCAGGCGGTGTGCGCATACATTTTTTATTTACCAAATATCGTACTTATAGGTATTTTATAACTTATCATAATATATACGAAACGAACATAAATAAAATATATGTGTGGAAATTATTACAATTATAATATACAAAAATATTCAGTAAGTACAAAATAATAACATTTTACCCACACAGTATGAGGATATAGAGAAAGGTGCTAGGGTAAAAATAAATAAATCTTATGCGACTCAATTATTCAAGCAATAACCTAAACATGATATTGTGTACAATAGGTATTAATGGCGTAATTCGTTTTTTTTTTCTAAGGGGAGGATGGGCATTTAAGCTTTTCCGTTATTTGATTTTAAGCAGTTCGATGAGTGTTGCTGAAAAAAATAACTATTCTTATGTTGAGCGAAACTATATATACCTACATGAACTAAAATGTTAGTGAATTATGATTTATGACGCTAATAATAATTTTATAAAAATTATGTATTTTTTAATAAAGTGATCATACATACCTCACCATTTTAATAAAGGAATCATAGGTACCTCACAATAGGGCCAATCCAACTCTTAAATTATTTATCCGCTATTTTTAAAGAACCTCGGATATTATTTAATATTTTTCACTTTTTCATAGTAATTTAATTTGTTAAGCTTCTAAAAACGTACTTGCCAAGTATATTTTTCAAGTCCTCTGTGGCTTTTGTAGGCTGTTAAATATTAATATTGTGACTATGGTAATACATAATAAAAATCCATTATTACGGCAATACAATATGCATGCATGGCGATTGTATTGAGATACAAAAGTAAGTAAACATGTGCAGGTGGCGAGCAAGCTTGAAGTTTTTTTTTCACAATATTTTTCATGGTAAAAACCTCCCCATCTCCTCCACATATCAAAAACATAAATTACGCCACTGATAGGTATATAGTGTGCGTGAGCGTACCTAATGCGTGTTATAAACGTGTAAGTATAATATTACTCGATTTCGGCGGATGATTTATTCGCAAAACATTTCAACAACGAATCTGTATTATACGGTCGTGACGTGCAAGTAGTACTTATTTTCATATCATTGTCCAGTGTTATTATTATAGTAATCTGTAAGATCATATCGTAGTCGATCAGTGTGATGGGAGGTGCACACGCCCAACGTTTTCCACGGTTTGGCAGTAACACGCCCCGAGAATGTTCACTTAGAGATTATAAACTATAATATAGATAAATAGGACGAACGGTAATATATTTCTAGAAAGATAAAGCAAACCAGGCAGAAACCAAATCCGATTGCAAAATACTGATTTTTCCACCGTTTGTGTCGTCTAAAATACACCCCCGTCCATAAAAAGACCTACCGGCTACCAGAATTAGAAAATAATAATATTCCTATCTGTAAGGTCCTCTCGTAGTCGATCAGTATGATGGGAGGTGCACATGCCAGACGAATTCCATGATTTGGTAGTATCACACCCCCAAAATGTTCATTTAAATTTTATAATATATAGGTAAATAGGAGAAACGGTAAATTTCATTTAAAAATAAAACAAACCAGGCAGAAACCAAATCCGTTACCATAATATGCTGATTTTACCACCATTTTCGACATTTAAAATACACCCCAACCCTTAAAACGTACCGATAGGAATTAATAAATAATTTAATATTTCGGTCAGTCAATTCTTAGTCCGCCGCCGCCAACTGTCTGAGATTAGTTAGCAAGAAAGTTTTAACTTCCCCGATGTTGTCTTACAACCTATTAATAATTATTATTAATTTACCTAAGGACGACATCATAAACAATGTGCATTGACGCTGGACGTTGATTAAGACTTAAGATTAGTGCTTATTAATTACTATATAAGTACCTAGATGGGTAGGAACCTACCAAAATAGATGTTTTTCTGACTTAAAATAGAGTTGAATTAATTAATTAAGAGTTGATGTAATATAGATAATATTGGTAACATTCGGATATGGCTTGATCGGAATTTCCACAAATTAGTGTACCTCAGATTTTTATAATTTAATATTATTTAAGAAACAAAAATATTAAATAGTTATAAATTATAATAATTACAATAATATATAATATTTTTAAATTGAAACAAATTATAATATAATTAAAACTCAATGCAATAAGAGTTTCACATGTTACTGAATTAGCAACCAGTGTATACAATGTTTGAAAATATATTATTTAATTTATATAAAATTAAATACTGGTGGTTTAGGGTAATGAACATTTAAATGGTTAAACAGATTTTCTTGATTAGTTTTTGTTGTTCAAAAAAAAAAAAAATGTTTTAACATATTTTTTTTCGTGTGCATCCAATTTGAGTTGTCAGATTTTAACATCTTGAAGTTTAATTTATTATTATTATTAGCATATTTTTTCTCAAATTAAATAAAAATAATTAAACAAGTATACCTATATATAAGTGGATAACTTTAAAAGTAAGTACCAAACCTAATAACTGGTTATGCAAAATTAATAACAATGAATTAAGTAAATTTATAAAAGTAGAAAGGTATCATCAAGTAAAATAAAAAAAATCTGAAAAAAATAATTACAGGCCCGAATAATTAATACTTGTTTGCCCTTGCGCCGGATATAATACTGTTACCTATTGTTTGAAATTAAACTAATTTTCACTAATTTTATATTAGATTTTTCCAAGAAATACCTATATATCTGATGAAAACCACTAGTTAAATGGATCCATCCCGTTCGGTCGATCGCAGCTGAGACTATACACAAAGCCGGACCAGTAGTAGTAGCGAGGGTGCAGGGGGTGCAATGCACTGAGGTCTCAGGTTGATGTCTTAGATTTTCTAATTTATTAATGAACGGTGATCCAACCCGCGGATCTCGATGCCTTTTTATCCCCTCCATCAACCCACCCTAGAAGACTTATATTAAAAAGAAGTCGGTCCAAGTGCTAAAGAAGTACCTAACCTTCAAAATCATGATTCAATTCAGCTCGCTACGTACGGTATCGTGTTTGACGTGTGTATAGCAGTAACAGCGAATCAAAATTCTAGTGGTGGTAGATCGATAATAAAATATAAACAATACAATTTTTTTTTCTTTTGGCGGAACCCAGTGTTTCTATGAAAGTGTGAATCGGCCCTCCAGGTATAAAAGGTAGGACCACTCTGTAATATTGTAAAAAAAAATACATTGTTAGCAATATTATATATTGATGAAGAAAACAATAATTTAATAAAATTACCAACAGCCGTTTAATATACATAGACTATTATGGGCTAAGTCTATCCGTACTTGTGACTTCGCTTTAATTGAACACATGACTACATGAGCCTCGAGGTACCTATAGTTGAAATGTTTTCTTTTTAAAAACCATCTGAACTTTTGACAGACGACAAAAAATATATAACTAATGCATCATGTATTATACGTATATATAGGTGTTTTTATAAATTGCAATTTTATTTATTATAAGGCCAAAAAGATATTATTATCAGAGACTGACTCAGATCCGGAACTGCATGACCTGCATGACGTTATCATTAATTTGCACTTTGTCCACAGGCGTGGACGTGAAGCCGTCGGATGTGGACGGGCTGCCGTACAGCACGCTGCTCTATGGTAACGGGCCCGGCCACAGTGCCGAACACCGGTTGGTGCCCATGGTGAACGCCACTGACGCCGAGACGCACAACCGGTTGCACGGGGCCGCGGTGCCCCGTCAGTGGGCCACGCATGGAGGCGAAGACGTGCCCGTGTACGCGGCCGGGCCACAGGGCATCACGCAAGCACTGTTCTCCGGCACGTTCGACCAGTCTTACGTGCCGCACGCCATCGCTTACGTGGCGTGCCTGGCCGAGCACGCCGAACGATGTCGCCGACAGGACGCCGAGGCCGTCAACCGAAGCAACAGCGACACCACGTTCACCGCCGGTAAGGCGGGAGTCCTTGGGGTCGGACCTTCGTCGCAGGTAACGTTTTTCTTTGATGGTTTTTTGCTATTTGTTTTGTAAAGTTCGTTTTAACTACTGGGCGTGAACCAAGCGGCAGCAATGAATAGGATTCGAAGCCCAAAGCCTAAAAAAATTCCATAAACTAAATAAAAACACCTGTTCTATAATCTTATCTTAAATGAACGGTTTGAAAACCGATATTTGTTAAACTTGATCGATTTTAAATTTATTGTAATATTGATAACATTCTACTTTAAATCGTAGTTAATAAATCAGAGACGGAGAACGAGTTTGGGCTATTTTTAATTTGTATTAGCTATCGGTTATTATCACCCCGTTGGAATAAATAGGTACATACACGAAAATATTATACTTAAGACGTATTACAATATGATTTATTAATAAAAAGTACAATCTCTAAGTTCGAATAAATATTATTACGAAAAACAAAATTATTCTTAACATAACATTCACTAGAATGAGGTACTTTGGACAATGTTGGTTGTAATTTTGAACTTGCTTCGGCAGTTGTACATAATATACTAAAATTGGAATTTGATCAGGGGTCTAAATTATCATCAAAATAGTTTTATTCTGCAATTAAACGTTGGTTTGTTGAATTTTATTCTGTCTAGAATTTCAGGACAGTCTAAGTAACTATTGGCTATAGAAACTAAGTCCAGGTATTATGGCACTGGACCAAAGGTTTCAGGCCACATAATTTAAAACCTCTTCAGAAGATTTCTATGCCATTTTTATCTCGTACACCACCATTCTTCCACATTTTTTCTGTACTCTCTCCTATTAGTTCATTAACTTGTCCAATTCGTATAGATTCTCAAAATATATAGCCAAACTCAACAATCGCTTAAGTTAGAGGCCCAGAAATTACTTTTTATCGGTGCCTCAGAATCCTAGTTGCGCCACTGCATATAGGTGAAACCTGAACAATCAGAACCAAAAGACGCATCCGGTGAATTAAATCTCGGCAAACACCGAGAGTAATACATTTCACATTACTACTTTAAGTAGAGAATTCCGTTAAACTGTGTCCGTATATGGCTGGTGTAACTCAACTGAGTGGACTGCACAGTGGAGGGGTAAAGCACTCTTCCGTAAACGTAAGAACAAGTTTATAATAAATAACCAGCTACGTCATAAAAAATAATTCACTAAATAATTTTTAGATTCTGAGTGGAGCGATGAAGCTAATGGTTTTATAATGGTGTTTATTTTATTTTTTTTTATATATCCACTATACAAAATTTCTACTAGAAGGAGTGCTTCGACTTCCACATAATAGTACCTTATATTTTAGCAAATTTAATCAATATGGTACTTTAGAGGGGTCATTTTTTGATTTTATCAATAGTTATTGACCAAAAAATTACGAAAAACCGTTAAAAATGGAATTTTAATTTCTAATGCTTTGTTTATTATCATAGGAATGAATAAAAAATTATAATATTATTATAATATTAATTCAACTTACATGAATAATAAATAATAACCATATGAAACATCCAGACTGACAAACCGTCTTCGCTCAGAATCGTTTTTCTTATACAATGATATTATATCATTGAATTCAAGTTCAATAAAATCCATTATATAATAACCCACTGGTAACCTACTGTACAGCAGAGCGACATCCACTTACCCGTTTTTTTTTTAAATAATATTTTTTTCGTGAATACGAAATTATTATCATCGTATGAAACCTATGCCGGACTGAGCGGGAGGTCCTAAAATATCAACAAGCGGTAGGAAGAAAACCAGTTGCATCAGACGCATATAACTATATAAGAGAACCAGCATCGTTAGAGTCTTGGACAACAAGAGTATCAAGAATTCCCGATATTAAGTTTCATATTTTTTGCCGTGCCGGACATTTGTGATGTACCGTTAGTAGCCTATCTAAGACGCCACGTAACTATAATATATTTTATAAAATAGTGATGACTGATGAGTGATGGCCAACAATTCCGACATCGTTTTAAAAAAATTATCATATACATACTGTGTATTGGCTAGCTGTAGATTTGTAGATAAAATATTTTACCCGATAAACGCCATATCTTTATTCAAATTCGATTTGAACTACTTGAAACGAATTAAAACTATGCTACAGGGACCAAAAATAATGTTAATGGCCAAGATTTAAGAAATCAATTTGAATATAGATTTTGCTTTATGAAGTAGGTACATATACGAAATTATGAAAAATGAAAATAAAATATGTTTAAATGATCATCGAAGTCGATATTTATAGTTATATTTTAGTATTATTTACGATTTCTGAAAATTTTTAACGATATTGATATTATGTACCGTTAGACATCTTTAGTGTTTTATAATTAAAAAAAAAATAGTTACTTAATAGTTATAAATTTTAACTTGTAATATTTATTTTAAAATATATTATATGATGCATTTTTTTTCAACCAAAAGTAGCTAAAAGTAGTACCTTGTGCTTATGTGCTGGTTTATGTGGTGTAACTGATACATAGTGTCAGCATAATGTTGTATTCGGTACTCATTGGTTAGTCGTTAGTGCCTCTGAGACTGTCGATTTAAGCGAAAAATATAAAAAGAAAAAACCGTAACACACGTATACTGTCTGCATTTATCGACGTCAATCCAACAAAGTATATTATAATATTATGTATATAAGTAGCATTTTAATAGTGTACTAGTATGCCCAACGGAGTCGTAAAACGTGAGCATCCATCACAGTAAACATAATTTTATTTTGATCTGTTTTCTATGCAGAGAAGTTTTCTAGAAAAATTCAGTAGCTATGACCGATAGTGGAAAACTTATTTTTTTGCGATAACACTCATCCGTACATAACTTAATCAACGATATGATAAACATTCGATGGAATTTTGTGAGACCTCAACTATAAACAAATGTTTTACGTTAGTGCGTTGTTGTATTAACATATTTCGAAGAAAACTTTTCATTATTTTAATTCATTGGTCACATTTATAAACACTTTACACAGACGTAAGTAGAATAATAGTTTATAACCTGAAAAATAACGACGAGACGAGTCTTTTAAATAATAATCATCATCTTGTATTCCAATCTATGCTGAATAAATAGTGCAAATAATCTATATTTCGTCGGTAATGATATAGGTACCTTAATATAAGTAGGACCAGGAAGTTGATCCATTTGCATGTTTTTATGAGCCATTCGATGTATTGCTATAAGTACCTAAGCTTTATAAATATTGATTTCATGATATTACGAAAAACATATTAACAGTTTATACGTAGTGATTTTGTGGTGTTAAAGACATATTTATTTGTTACCATTTTTTAATTATTTGATCACTTTAATAGTTTAATGATAAGATAATAATACGATTTAAACAATCGGAAATACAAATAATAAATACAGTTTAATGTATTTTGAGAGTTTTCACTGAGTATTATAATTGTATCAAATTTAAAATCCCTTGTTGGTATTCAATTTCACGTTTTTATTAGGTTATAACTATTCAGTAAAAATAATTATAAAATATAAAAATATTTTTTGGAAAATATTTGTACTCACAAAAATTATAATTAAAAAAAAAATATCTGAGTATTTTTAAAGCATATTTGTTTTTATAGTTAAGGCATAAGTTAGAACTTTTCAATTGAATTAAGTTCCGAGCCCTACTCTTAGAAGTTGAATATTATAAGTTGAAGATCTCTGCAGATTATTGTTTCATTCATGTGCTATAATAATGTGTTTTACAACAAAATATGTGACTCGACACTAACGCACCTGGTTTTAGTTTTTCTCAGTTTGGTTGTCGTCAATTTATGTTGGAAAACAAACAAATAACGTGATGAGCAAGGTCAGCTGGGATTGTCTGTAATTCATTGTTGAACAAAATTCTTGGCCATTCGCCTTTTTTGCATACGTAGGTCACAATGGTAAAAATCTTATAATTCAATCGACAAAAAATATTTATAGCTTCACTCAAAATAATAATTTTTTTAAGCCATTACTATGTAAATTCATGTAAATTCTGTATGGATACAGTTAGTACATATAGTCAAACCGGGCGACTTGGAACTGGGAGGTGACTTTAAACAATTGTGTTATTTTTTGATAACGGCGTTTAATTTTATGCTAGATAAGGGAAATTCTGCTTCCACAACAATATTTTTCGGAACGTTTGGTTATCATCAAAAATGTGTTATCTCTTATCAATAAGCCATGTGATACAATCATAATTTAATAAAAAAAATCCAAATTTTCAACTCCTAAATTAAGAGCTTCGAAGGTATACTTCAGCTTCAAAAATCAAATTATTGTTATTTTTTAGTGATGTAGTGATGATTCCTAATGTGTTGTTAGTGTTAATCGTTAAGTAGAATTAGGAAATAATAATATTTACATTTTTTAGGGTTATTTTTATTTTCCGTAAAAAATAAGTGGGTTACTTGGAACATGGGTACGTAGGTCCCTATATTACTTGGTACCGAAATAATTTTTTTTGTCTACAAAGTTTAGTTATATAAATATGTTGGTTAAATTTATTTTAGTATCAAAGACTGTAACTTATAAAAAAGTATTATTTGGTAATAAATAGCCACCTAGTTTTAAAAAAAATGTTAATTAGTTTTTAAATTAATAAAAATATGGTTTTTCACACTTTTTTTTAAAAAATAATTGTAGCGTTCCAATTGACCCTCCACAAACATTAAATGCAATCTGCATTTGAAAAAACGCATGTTCCAAGTCACCCAAAACTCCTTGTGACTTGGAACAAACACTTTTTATTTTTATTTTTTACCTTAATTTACTTAAGAACTTTATTTTTTTTTTGTTCAATCTATTCCTTCGAGGTGTGCGGCACTACATGATTTTTTACAGAATTTAATTATCAATAATGAATGTGTTAAAGTAGTTAAAAGGTCAAAATCGTTCAAAGTCACCCGAATAATAATGTGTACCTTTAAGGAGGTGGTTTTTGGATATTTCGCTGTAATAATTTTCCAAAAAAATCATAATATATACCAATATGTATTGAACGTACTGCGTGACATTCAACGTTGTGTATACTTCGAAGTGGATATTGAATTGGGTATTTCAAATGTATTCAAATACTAAAAAATGTACTTTGAAACAATTTAATAAATGCAAATTTGCTATATATTGGTGAGAGGTCTCTATGACAAAGTTAAAAGGAACATTTCACGAAATCACGCATAGGGTGTCCAGACATCCCTTTTTTACGGGAAAGTTTAGTAAAAGTATGTCCTTGTATCCCGGCTAAACATAACTGACCCGTTTTTTTAAAATAAGTCTCATTTTCATAATTATAAAAAAAAATTTAACAAAATTACAATTTCAACTAGAGTATTTGGACGAAAAAGATGCATCAACTTCTACCAGTTGTTAACCAATAGGTACCTACCTTAATCAATATGTATAAACTAATTTTTTTAAATAAAAGATAATATAATTTTATTTTATTAAAAAATGAAATGAAGGTTTTATTTTAGTAAATATAAAAAATAATTAATCTTGTATTTAAGTATTTTATATCTGGCTACCCTAATCATGACGGAATGCTCAACAATATTAAATAGGTACTCGACATACTTCTATAACATAACTAAATTACAAAGAGCATTTCGCGGTATTAAAATAAAGGTAGGAAGTTTTCTATTTTCAGGGATTCTAGATAACCCAGAGGGTATCGAATTCTGAAAAAAAATAATTTCAAAATGAAGCAGTTTGTACAAAAATGTTGATACCTATCCATTTCTATGTATTAAAACGAGGTTCCAGTGTCAGGACAGTTTTGATTTTGAGAGAAAACCGAATGGAAGCAAATTCTAAAAATACAGTTGCAAAATGTATCAAATTTGTTACAAAACGTGGTTGACGTATGTTGGTTAGAATGTTTGTAACTGATGTAAAGACCGGTGAAAACTTGACGAACGTATAAGACAGTGACTATGGTTATAATATTTTTCTCATTTGTACTTTTTATTCCGTTGGGTAAATTAAAATGTAGTTTTCTTCATTCTGAGCGGAGTGGTGAATGAAGGTATTGATTTTACAATGATGTGTGTTTTTTGTTTCTGCCATCGCCTTTTGTTGCAATGAATATGTTTCAATTTTCAACTTTCAACATGGTTTCTGCTAACAAATTGGACTTACTTTAATTTACTTTGGTGACTTACTCAATGACGGGTTACACTTGACATTTTCTATAAAGCAGAGCATTTACCTACTTTCTACCTTTTTCGTTTTTATTTTTAAAAGTTTAATTTATTACCATATTTTCAAAAACTTTTGTTTTAGTAATCTCAATCTGTGACGTCCTCTGCCGTATGTATCAATAGATGCACTTCACTTCTCGGTTTAGAACAATGTGAATACAATCTTACTTAAACCATCGAAGTTTTCTTGCCGAATCTACTTTAAACTTATGTTTGTCTATATTTAGCCTTGTTTTTCTAAGAACGCGCTACAAGTTTATGTCCAACAAGTATTTACGATAGCCATACGTATGCTAATAAATCCAAAAACTTGTATCCAAAAATGTTAACTTTGAATAACTTTTCGTGAAAGAAATAAAATTGACATTTATGAATCGATCACTAAAAAGGTTGGCTCATCCAGAAATCTCCACTATCTATTTTATTTCAATAATAAATAAATTCAAATTCTGATTTTAGAATTTATATATTGTATATTTACTACAATATTAATTATTATAGACCATATTTTCGAATTCGTAGATTTTGTAGATTTTTTATTCCATTTAAGGAGTGCCCATGTCGGTTATTATTGTTTTTATATTAATGCCCCCCCCCTTTTTTTTTCAGTATATATTTTAAACATTGAGCATATCATTTTAAGCATTTAATTTTTTTATGTATATAAATGAAAATCCAAACTTTATGTGCTTAGGATAATGGAATGAAAAATATGGGACATGGGGTCTACATTGATTTAAAACTTGTAGTAAGTAATTAATTTTTATATTATATTAACATTTTATAATTTATCCAAAAACGTTCTAATAAATACTATTATAAAATAGACCAATTAATATAAAATCTTATAATTTATATAAAACCACTGTTATAGACTATTATCTTTATTGCATAAAGCTAAATAACCCAGAAACTGTTTGTTTGAATTTCAATATTTATAATATATACATCAACATTTTCAAAAAAATCATCTGCTTAACATTTTATTATAAAAAATGGGTGGTTCTAGATTGAAAAAAGTTGTGTTGCTACATGACACTACTAACAGTATAAGTAATGTAAAAATACTAGAAATACGGTCTTTAAGATTACTTACTTAAAATTGTAAAATTCAAAATTTAAAAAAATACATCATAAAATAATATACTATTTAGTGGATGCGAGCACTCTTGATGCATCACTCCAAATAGTTTCCGTATACAAGCTTCTATTAACCACGAAAATCTGAAAATATTACCCTTAGTTTTTAGCCTTACTCTTTTGTGATAAACTGAATAACACTACGTTCCACATTTGTAGTCTTGTAGATCACACAGTATTAATATGTTGGCCATTAGGTGAAAAGAAGACTGACTCATTTTTCAACACGTAAAAATAACACCAATCACAATTATATAACCAACTCGCTAACTCTGAACTAAGTATAATATAGGCGATACACAATATGATTAATGATTTTTGCGAGATATCTATATAATATTCCAACAAATCACACAATACGATGGCACCTTCCTACATCCAAAACGATTGATATATTTTATCCAAATTAGGAACTAAATATAAAATATTGAGAGTTCACAAGATAGATACTACCTACATCTTAGATTTAAAAATTGGAAGTCTGAAAAAAATCCCTCAGAGTTTCAACCTTTTTTTGATGAACTGTATAACACTACATTCCAAATTTGTAGTTTTGTAGGTAACTTAATATTATGTTAGCCATTAGGTGAAAAGAGGACTAGCTCGTGCTTCTATACGTAAAGCTAACCATAATCACAATATTATAGCCAAATCACTAACTCAGTAATCAGTATAGAATACAATACTGGGAGCATTACCCAATCCAATTTAGGTTTTTGAGACATTATTCAAACAAATCACACAATACCTACCTATCCAAAACTATTGATCTTCATAAAAATTACTAAATATAATATTAAAAGTTTCCGCTATAAATATTATCTACCTGCATCTAAGATTTAAAAATAATAAAAACACCAAGTATGCTAAAAAAAATCAAATTTACAGAAAATACAAATTACTACTGTACCTATTCAAAATTTATACCGAAATAGTTTTTAAAATAACTAGTTATCTGGTGAAGAAATAATCATGAAATCTGATTTTTAAGTAGTTACTACTTCGAGAGTACCTCTATACTTCTATAGAGTGCAGATTTAAATTCTAAATCAAAACGAAATATTTTAATAAAAAAGATATCAAGCATGCTATCTCTTATTATCAGAAATATTTACTTTTGAGTTGAATCAAACAACATATTTTATAAAAATATAATTTATAAATTTAATCCAATAAAATTACATTACTATTTATTGAAACTTAGTCCAACGAATACAGATATTTTAAATGGTAATATTGTAATAACTTTAATACGTTTTACATTTTTTTTACTATAGTTTTACGGTATTTATAGTGTTGTAAATAACTTAATCCTGTCCATAATAAAATTATAATTAAAATGATGATAATAATAATAATAATAATAAAAATAATAATTTATATTTGCTTTAAAAGAAAATACTAAAACAAATACATTTAAAAAAAAGTCACGGTAGGTAGTTTTGTATTTCTATTTGCACGTATTTTAATACATGAAACGAAATTATATTTATAATTTAATTTTAAAAACTATTATTTTTCCATTTGCATTATTTAAATTTAAATAAATCATCAATAATATACTTTGTTACTGATTGAAGTGAGTGTGCGTTTAGTTTTATTTTCGGCCTATAATTTTTAAAAATGTAATTATAATTAGTGCTCAATAAAATATGTAATCTCACTATATTATTTTATAAACAAGTTATAATTTTTTTTAGTCACAATTCGATATATTACCTATAAACTATTGACCAATAATACACCTACTTTCCTAATGCTATTTTTATAAAAAAAATTACATTGTCGAAGAAAAGTTTAATCAATAATATTATCACCTAAGGACTTAAAAACTTAATTAAAGTATCTTTCTGAATGACGCGAAAACAGAAGAATTGTTGCCATCTTTTTCGTGGAACTTTTATCATTACAATATTCTGTGAATATGAAGCAAATTTAAAAATTGTTTTTTCTTTAGTCAAGGAAACCATAAAAATGTAATGATAGTTTTTTTATTTTTGGAGTTACTATGTTCATTTTTGATATATTATTATCACTGCAATCAGCACTAATAGCTACATACATTTATTTTATTATACGTATCATAATATCTATATTGGTAGTTAAATTAAACAAACCGTTTCAGTTTTAACTGAGATAACTTAAATTTTTCTTCACACCTCATCCAACACATATAGGTAATAAACATCTAACGATACCGCAGACTAGAGATAAAGTTATTATGTGGCAGGAAATTGGTACTAATAATATAATTACGTTTATGAACACCAAACTACATTACTTTGTACTGCGCAAAAGAAAATGTTTCGAATTCAAAGTACATATATCAGAAGATTTATACAAACGTAAATTTAACCCTTAAGTTTATTTTATTAACGTTGACCTCGGCATGAAGAGGCTTTGCATACAATACTGGAAATTAACAACTTATAAATTTTATTTCTCTAAGTATTTTATGACGTTTATGAAGCCTCTCTAGGTAAAAACATTATTTCGGACAGTGATGGTACCTATGATATCTAAAACTAAATGTAAACAACGGAATCGTAATATTAATATAAAAAAACTAAAATGTTAATGATATTATGACTGAGTTTACGGATGGGTAGAGGTACTTATTTTGTAAAGATGTAATTCAATCGATTATAGTTGCCACCCGTCTAAAAATATTATAACTGAAAACTAACCACTGGTCTAGGAGGATATTTTCAGTAGGAAAATCTGTTTTTAGCCACCCCTCATCAAGTGTTCCAACCTAACTAAATTACAATTAATAATAAAATTGAGAAATTACTCGTACATATTATAGACTTGGGTGTATCAGTACGTAATATTGTATCTTCTCGTTTGCAGAATAATATATACTTATTATAATATGTATTTTTCTTTACTATACAGTGTTATAACTAATATAGTATGAATGCGTTGTTGTGCTATACAACAATTATATAAAAACGAAAAAATAAATTGAAGTATTATAAAATATAGTAAAAGTCCTTAAAAATCCTAATTTTTTTTTTTATTATATGATCTTTAGGCATATTTTTCTAGTGCTTTAAAATGATAAACCTGTGAAATTATTTCTTAGTGTATACTTTCACGGTGGTAAGAAGGTATCGTTAAAATAATTAGGCCATAACTATCATATTTTAAGTTCTACGTTATCTGTCAGTGAATCAGTCATTACACTTTTGATTATATATTAATAACATTTCCCGTGCCAAATAGGGGACCTGTGAGTTTAGCTATTATGATTGTGTGGGCAGTATATTTTCAGGTAGACGAACCCCTATCGAGGTGCATACAAAAGTGTATAGTTATTAATTTCTAACTACAAACTTTCAATTTTTTTTTATTAGCTTCCTCGAGCGGCAACCAATGTTCCTTCATTTTGCTCATCCGATTCAGAGACTCGAATTTTCTGGTTTTTCCTTGCTTGCGGCGTACATGGACCAATCGATGCTTTTGGTTTGCTAGGCATATTAAAGTATTTTAATTTAAACTCTGTTGACAGTATTGCTGTTATGGCTTAAGTTACATTACAAAGCTTATCATGAAATCTTATGATACACATGTATGATGTATTGATATAAACACATTTTTTCGTCTGATTTTGTTCGTAATAGTTTAGAAACCTTTCTTTGGGTGCTGAGAGCCCGCCAACGAAAGTTTCATGGTGATGAGATGAATAGTGTATGAATACATAAAGGATAAACAAGCATACATACATTCGCTTTTATATATTATATAAATACAAGTATACAACGAACCAAAACGAAGCCTCCCCATAAATGGAGGCTAGGTGACTAGGCAACAAGGTTCTCGCATAAATCAAGGCCTGGCCACGAGCTTATAACTTCTTTTAATAGTCTCAACTAATATGTTTTCTACACCAGACATGTTACTTTCTGTAATACTTACTCGCTAAATTGACTTGATTTAAGATTCAGTGCATTACAATGCAACACACAAAACTAAAGTTGGTTCTTAATTTGTTTGGCAGAAGACTCGGCTACTAATCGAGTGATTTGATTAAAAGATAACTCTTTACTTATTTCATACAGTAGATCGTATATTTCACCAATTTGATATCTAAATGGTCTAATTGCATATTATATTCTACCCTCCCATCTTGTAATACTCGATGGTTTCAAGATTAAATTAGTTACATGGTTTTCTTTTTGTGTTAACAGACCGACGGGTAGAACTACTCAAAAATAATTAGCTTCTATTTCTGTTAATATGTATTTTTGGGCTATTTGGTATCGTTTTATTCTTTCCATGTATTCAAATTTCAAAAAGAGAACCATAATTTTGTTCTATTCTCTTCTTTGGGTTAATTTTTTTGTCTACACTATTAGAAAGCCGTAGTTGACGTTTTAACTCAGACATAATAATATTTGTACCCTTATTATACATCGACTAAACGTATAAAAATAAAACTAAATCAATTAGTGGTAACTACAAAATATTTAAATAAATTAAATAATAATATGGACACACTGTCAGACTAAAAACTGAAACTGAATTTTAACAACTGAAATTTCTATTTTTTTTAGCAATAATGCAACTATATTTTTACCAACATGAATAACGCATCTTATTCGCTCAAAACGTTATATTATTGACACAACTCAAGTCTGAGTGTGATCTTAATGATTTAAATCGATGGGCATTGGGAAGATTTAGTCAATCATAATTTCTTTGCATAGGTATTATACGTATATAATGTACTAGATAAAATGTGGTACTTACTGTTATCTTTATCTAGATAAATTATTAGTTATCAATTCCCAACACTGCTTATATTATGGCATTGTATTCAATCTAAGATGCATTATATATTAGTTGCATAATAATATTATATTCATACTTCCAGTCAATGTTATTATATTTATCAATTACACATTATTATTATAATTTTCGAACTGAACGATGATACATGAATTTGATAAGTATACAATCAACGGTGTGCATTCAAACGATTCGTGAATAGTTTCACAATATTATTATTCGTAGAAAATCACTAATTGAAAGAACAGTTTAGATTCCGATAAATTGAAATTATTTCTCTTGTTCGTGTTTGTTTAAAACGATTTTCTGTTGCCCCGCCATTCTTCGACATTTTTTCTATTTGTAAACGAATTATTGAGAATGTAGTTTCTACAAGCACTAACTATTTTTAAAACTTTTTTTTTCAAGATTAAAAAATAAATTAGAATTGAGTAAATACCGATTGACTAAGAGAATTCTAAGTTATTCGTTTGTCCGGAGTATTGAAATACCTACAGACTTTTGTGACATTTCGTAATGTGCGAATAGCGTATTTTACATTTTTTTTTTTTTTTAATTATTCACCCCGGCGTGCGCACTTAAGGGTGCACGAGGGGGTGAACTTTCGTCGGAATTTCAACGTCGACAATTAAACATATTTGAATGGACAAAGAAAGCTGCAGTACAGACATAAAACTATATAGCGTAGGTACACGGCCATTAGATTTTACGATTTCTGGTCGTGATTCAAAACCATACGGATCGGTTGATCACTCGCTACTTCCCCGTGGCTTATCATTGAAAATCATCGGCGCGTAAAATACAAACGCTACAGCGGACCTAATGAACTGACGACGATTTTCACTGCCAGCATGGAAACTGCAGAATTTTAGGCGCTCACCCTCGGAGCATGGCTCTCATCAGATACGTTCTGTACACTGTATAGAAACCGTGTGCGTGTTTATAAGGGTTTTCTATTAAGTCAACAGAGTAAATTACGCGGTTGGATGAATTTAAATTTGATAATGATTTCTCCTCTTTTTTTTCATTTTAATAACACTGAAAGCCAAGGCGTGAAAGTGTAAACAATTTGATTGATTATCGTCCTAGTATGGTGGTTTTTTTTTTTTTTTAAACAAGACAATAATTCATTGTTTGTCGGATGCAACAAACACATGTAGATATTATCAGAAGGTAAAACCTCTATAATATCGTGCACAATTCCGATAATACGTTTAAAATTATATACATATATATATATATTCCGATCGTTTTTCTTTCATAAAATATAGGGATTACGATTTTCAACAGGCCGAGATTGGTGGTATAGATCGGTGAAAAGGATAATATTATGAAACGTCAATACGTAAAAACGTTAAGGTGACTATTGAGTCTAAATAATTACACTAAAATTGTCGATATTTAGTTGATACCACATTGAAAAATAAAAATTATAAATTGTAAAAATAAGATGTTTAAGAAATAATATTGATGTTTTCAATTCATAAAGGGTATTATTTATTTGATCATTTTATTCTCCGAAAATACTAGTAATAAAAAAAGCAATACTTCTGATATTTCTCGCTCCAATCAGAATCTGAAAATTTAGTTACGACAGTAGCTTTAAGTCAATAGCTTTTCAAACTTTTATTGCGGTGATGTGTTTTTAAATTTTACTAAAATATAGTTTTTAAATTTCTAAAGAATATTTGTTGACATATTGAGAGTGTTATGAGTTACTGTAAAATTAAATTCACATATTTTGTTTTTAAAGAACTTAACATTTTATAAATATCCTATCAGCACTGAACAAGCTCTGTTCAATATCATTGGTTTTTAAAGTATAATTACAATACACGCTGGCTTTAGCTAAAGTCAGTGAAGCGAGACGAGTGCCCCACACCCGGTCTCCGTATCCTGTCTGGTTTTATATATATAATATAATATATAGGTTAACTATTTCACAATGAAATATTGGAAACTTTAAACAAACTTTTTACAAACACTTGTTAAAAGTAACTAATAAAAGTTTAGAACGTAAAAAACTATTCCTTAAAGTATTGTACTTTTTAAAGAATTCAATTAGAAATACTCTAACGTATAAAACAAAGTGTACCATTATTGTTTAATTCTATTAGAATTGAAGCAAACATTCTGGCACAACACGACATAATATTTTAATTATGTAGTACGATAAAATAAATTGTACATTAATTTAAAAATATATTAAATAACACATACTGTGGTCAAATAGATACATGAAAATATTAAATTTTGTTTTCAAGTGAATTAAACGGTGAAGTGTAATAATACATTTGTTGGATTTATAACTATTCCCATGTCCAATGAAATTTCTCTGACTAGCTTTATCGCAGGACTTAACAGTGAACTCGACCGTGACACTTCAGATACTACTTATATATTTTTATTTAATCAAACGACATTCGAATATGTGACCCACTTTCTACACAGAAAGGTGTAAAGTACGATATGAATATATTATAATAATATAGATAGATATGCTAATAATAATATGTTATTTCCTCTTTTATGTAAAAGAAATGTATAATAAGTTCTATTCTTGGTTTGTTTATTGCTTGTAGAATTATCTGTAAATATTGAAGAATACAGCTTTAAAATATAGTTTATCTAATATTATACCTATTACCTATACTAATGATAGATACTTTATATAACTACTAAAATTATGTTCACATTAAATGTATAAGGAAATGGATCGCCTACTCGCATCTCTAAAGACTAATATGTTATATTATATATTTACCAACTACGTGCTTCATTACCTATCATAATAATTATATAATAATATACTAAATAAATATATAGATACCAAAATAAAAACCTTGGGTAGTAATAATAATAATAAAACAAAAAGCACCGGCCAAAATATTTTTTTCGAATTACAATTATTTTACGAGATATCGTATGTGATTACTTTTAAATAATAATATACTATGCACCAGTATCGACAGACTTCCGAGGCAGATATTTAAATAAATATCTTAAGCGGCCTTTAAAATCCATCCCATACTGTGGATAAGAAAAAAATGTGAAATTTGAAATTATATTTTTGACGTAAAAAATGGAAACGACTTCTTTTAATTAAAATGTCCAAAGGATTATTACAGACGTTTTGAACGCTTCGTGGTAATTAATTTGCAGTTTTGAATTTATTGCCCTGTAATATCGTAGTATCGACATATATTTAATTATTTTAATTATAAGTTTATGTAGAGTTATTACATTTGAGGTAAATTGACGAACGTGAATGGTTTATTGTTGCAGAAACTTATAATATCAACGTAGTCCGTAGACTCTTTACAAATTTAAATAATTTTAAAATGCAGGCCAACAGTTATTACATTTTAATTATTCATATTTCATTACAATTCTAATTATTATATTCCGTTATAAATTAATGCCTTGCTAAAATAAATCCAATATAAATATTAGCTATTTGTAGAAAAAACCTCATTCTCTTATTATGTATTTAATATTTATGAAACTACGAATTAACTTTCAATAAAGTTGTTATGTAACTAAACAATAAGAAAAGTATTAAAAGTCAACCAAATTTCAATCGCAGTGTATAATATACAATAGTATACAATATCATAAAGTGGGTAGGTATTAAGTAAGCATATCAACTTAAGTGTTTTCTAATTTTGGTATTATAATTTGACATACAAGGTTTTTTAAAATCCCACCCAAAAATCATTTATAGGAATGCTTCGATTTAAACATAATATAGTATCTTATCTTTTAGCAAATTAGATCAAAATAGTACTTTAAAGAGGTCATTTTTCGATTTTCTCAATAGTTTTTTCAACGGCACGGTTAAACCGGCACGGCACTGCCGGTTTAAACCACCAGCATTTATTTTTCTAACCTATTTTTTCATCACCATAGAAACGAATAAAATTTAAAAATTACCTAATTCCCAACAGGTAGATTATATTACTATTATAGATTAATGGTTACTTATTAATACATATTTATGATTTAAAATATTTTCTATCGTCAGCTAATAATCGTTTTTTTTATCAAATGCAATCATTACATTCAAATCGAATGCTGTAATAAAACCCTATGTTATCCGAGGACCGAAGAGTCAAATAGAGATAATAAGAGGATGGATATGCTATTGGAGTTTATCATGCAACAATTTATTACTATCAACTTTAGGTATATGGGGTAAATATTTTTCATTATCATTTTAAAATATATTTATATTAAAGGCAATTTTGATAGTACCAGGGACTGGAATCTATGGTTCCGGTTCCGGTTCAGTTCTCAGAAAAACTAAAATGTAGGTTTTGGCTCTTAAAAAATAAAAAATTTGTTACCTGTTTTGGTCTTATTATATAAAAAAAAATTGTAAAGTAAAAGTATCAGTTCTGGCAACGTTCCAGTTTTTTAATTAATTAAATAAGGGTTCCGGTGAGGTTCCGGTATTAAAATTAATTTAAATAAGGGTTTCAGTGTGGTTTCGGTTCCCTATATTGGCTATATTCAAAGGGTTCCGGTTCCAAAACTGGTTCTTTTCAGTAAGGTTCCAGTCCTTGGATAGTGCAAATATATCAGTGATTTTATTTAAGCGTAACCTTTAATAGTACCCTATGCAGGAGAGAGAACATTCACAAAAGATATTTTCTCTCTCCAACAAAAAAGACCGCGAACCCAAACAGTTTTAACCATGACCTATCCATGTATCTATTTCCTATGGTCTTAAGACACTCACGGTATGACTAGACTTTTTTTAATTGTGTAGTTAAATTATTTTAAGGGATGAACATATTGTTTGAAGTTATTTTTAGTGCTGATATGTCCTGTCCAGAGATATTATATTTTCGAAGACATTTTCCGGTCCAACGGAAAAGCGTAATCGTTAGGTAAACGTTCTTCTTGGTATTACAGTATTAAGGTAGGCACGTAAAATATTATATATGAAATATATGATTAATACCCTCGTAATAGTATTACAAAGGATACGCCAACTGATTATGAAATTACAGAAATGGTTCAGCTCCTGAATATTATTAAAATAGCCTACAACCGTACAGTAAGTCAAGTAACTTCCCATGAATTTTTGTTTATTGAATCTTTAAAAACTGTATAATATTATGCTTACGTTTTGAGAATTAAAAAAAAATACCTAAAAAAGGTGGGCAAGTGGGTGTCGCTCTGCTGTACAGTAGGTTACAAGTGGATCACTGTATAATGGATGGTATTACATTTGAATTCAATGATATTATATCATTGTATAAGAAAAACGATTCTGAGCGGAGACGGTATGTCCTTCTAGGTATAAGACATATTATATACCTAACTATGGTATTAAAAAAAATTTACCTATAATGAATTCCAAATTAATCATATCACAATATCCATTAGGTACTTACAACGCATTATACACCAACAAAAAACCCTGATACTATCATAGATATATAGAAGTATACTTTAGAAGTTTCAAGTACCCACGAATAATATTATACAATCACAACAAAATAACTAAAATAGTTATTCTAGGTTTTATATTATGTAATTTCGTCCAAATTTAAATTTAAAATGTCTGTAAAAGATAAAAATGTGTTCATATATATTTTAGATTTTTTGGTTACAGTATGAAATATTTATGAGAAACCTTTGTTTTAAATTTGCAATCCTTAGCTATAAAAACTGAACATTTTATTATTTATTAATTACAATGATTGATAATTTTCGATTAATTTTGATAAATTTTGTCAAAATTCGATCTTTAAATGCTTATAAAAAAAAATTGTGCCAATGTATTTTTAATATTTTTAAATTGCTATTGTAACAACATATCAGGAGCCTTGTATTAATTTTTACACTTATTGGCCCAACAGATAAAACTTAATTAATATTTATAGAAAAAGAAACTAAAAAAAATTGAATGGTATGAATGTCCGTAAACAGCTCAAAAAAAGTCAAAATATTTTCAAAATTGTATGGTGTATAGGAAATGCTAATATAAACATTCAGTGAAATTTTCGTGTATCAACAGTTTTCCGTTTTTGGATTACAACAAAATAAGGAAATCGCTACATGAGAAATCGAGTAAATATCCAATGTTGTAAAAATTTGAATTCAAACGCTCATAAAAATTTAATTTGACTTTCTTATAGATTTTTTTTTTTTGATAAAGGTTTATTATCTTATAAGGAATCTCGTATTACATTTTCAAATCTTAGATTCAAAAAGAAAAATTTTTACGAATTCTTAACTCAAAATAATTTGCTAATTTTCGTGATTTTTCCATATTTTGTCAATTTTTGAACTTTAAATGCTTATAAAAAAAATTGTGACTAAGGATTTTTAATAATTTCATCTTCCTCTGAAACAATATACTAGGAGCCTTCTATTAAATTGTCAAGCTTTCACAACCAACAAATATTTTATTGATATTTTTAGAAAAAAAAACTAAAAGAAATGGAAAATGAAAATGTCCCTAAACAGTTCAAAATATTTTGAAAATGTTATCGTGTATAGTAAATGCAAATATAAAGAACCAGTGTAAATTTCATGTTCATTTGTTTTAGAGTTACACCAAAAACCAAAATCGATTTTTTGGAAAACCGATTTTGCGTAAAAATTCTCGTTTTTCCTAAATTTTTATGTTGGTTTTCCTGGCGCTTGTGAAAACTACTGTGAAATTTTTACTTTTGACCTCCTCAAAGTACCAATTAGATTCATTTTCCTAATAACTTTTTTTTATTTTGTGACATTTAAGAATAAAGTTCAAAGACATTAGTAAGATGCCTCTATACCTATTACCCACCCTACCTCAGATTTGGCATATCTATATCTATATCTCATATTTGACAGTAATTTATAGTTTGTTTTATTGCAGCTTTCACAGTGCAGCATATTTATCATGATTTGAGTATAATAATTTTGAAGATCCTTTTTTATTTTAACAAAGATTTACCTAGGAAATAAAATTTGGAATAACCATTATCAAATAAAAATGCCTAAATTATGTTATTAAAATATATAAGTCGGTACCTACCTACGTCGATGAATTATTCTAATGTCTTGAACAAATGTTTAAAAATATTTGTAATCTAAAGTCAACAATGAAATATAAAATGTTCTTAATTTATTTTATAATATATTACACACTTTCTGAACTTAAATAAAATGTATATGTATATATATATATATATATATATTATATACCAATGGTTTTCAAACTGGGTGCCGCGGTACACTGGTGTGCCTCGATCATTGACTGAGTGTGCCGCGGTCTTTCGGAAAATTCAACTATATTCGTCTAAGAATAAAGTTATAAAAATATAATTAATAAGAATTTGTTAGACCGTCAGGCACACATTTCTAATTAAATGCACTTATATAATTATAATTCAAAGCAATTTTGTTGATATAATTATTTAGCACAAAAAAAGGTCAGTGTGCCTTGAAAATTTTTAAAGGAGCACGGTGTGCCGCGTTCAATAAAATTATAAAAACCACTGGTCTATACCGTCTAAACTTCAATTAAATTAAATAGGAAGTTTTATTTATATACAAGTCGTTTGCAATAAGTATAGCTGTCAAAAATATTTGTATGATTTCACCTGCTCATCTACCGATCCAAAAACAAAAAATGTCAAGTTCATACAATAATGACTAAGTACCTAGGTACCTATGTAGTAGGTACTAAAATATTAATATTATAATACTATGATATTAATACTATAATATTCAAAAACATTAACATAGGTAGGTTACCAACGAAAAAACTTGAAGTTCGTTCAATAATTACTAGTAAGTAAATAAATTTACCAAAAAAAAAAATTGAAAAATCATTATTATTACTTATTAGTTACCTATAACTACTGGTAATGTCAGTTTTTCTCGTTAAAAGAAAAATGACAATTCCCGTACATTGGGCATAGTATAGATAATATCTATACATACTTTTTTTAACTGATAACATCTAGTAAAAACAATAATATTTTTTATGTACAAAAAACTATGTTTTATAAAAAAAAATTGAATTATATTATTCTTAAACATTCACATAGGTAGGACAAGTAGGTATAGGTACCCAAAATGAGATTACTATTTTGTTTTATTGCCTTCGAAACATGTATTTATTTAAATCGATAAAACTTTGTGTGTACCCGCTATCATACTATACCTTCGGATTATTTTTTATGTAAATAATGTAATTTGTACGGATTTTTTTTTTTTACTGCTAACGTAGTATCATACATATTACCGCAGACAGACATACAGTACACACAAATACCGTGATAAAATATTATAAAACATTTTATGTGTTCTTGAAATATATGAATCATTTAAATGTTCAACGAATATGAAACTTAAACCAAATAAATATATTATTTTATTCTTTTATTACTTATTACATTTGGATTACCTACTGATTTATTATTTAAGTCAAAACGAATATTACTATTTCAAATAAAAATAAAAGTTACGCTATAGCCTTGGTATCTAAACAATTTATAAAAATTAATGTTATATATTTGCTCTCGTAAATATTAAAATAAATTAAAGTTTAAAATTGAATTGATTGATTTTAATAGTGCAGAAATATATCTGTAAAGTAAATAAATATCTAATATGAAAATTGGACACCAACTCCTCCCCACACTAAAAAATTATTGAAATACACCACAACCAAACTACATACATATATTATATTTTATAGACACGTGTTGCTTACATTTTTTATTGTTTTAGTGGTAATTATTGGTAATCTATCGACTTAAATAAATCGAGTATAATAATAACGAATAGTTTTATCACTATTAAACGTTTAATATTGAATTAATTTAAAGTTAAAACGTCGGTACTTACCAATTCGGATTTAATGAATTAATATACCTATTGCACATTGGCATTAATAAAAGTAATTACTCAACCTTTCAAATCCGTTTAATGAACTATAAAATATACTATATTTTACTTATATATGTATGTATTAGTAAAGAAAATCAGTGCCTATAATAGTTGCAATACAGTTTCGCCTTATTTGACTTAACAGTTTTGATCCATAGAATTATTTCAATGGGAATTATTATTTGGAATTTAAACTATTGAATTCCATTAAACTTAAACCTTTTTATAAGTAAGCTATTGAAAAAAATCAAAAATTGATCAAAATAGACTCAATAATGTGTTTAAGTAGGAACATTGTATTACAATTTCAAAAAAATGTATCGAAAACCAAAAGAAAATTGAAAATTTGACATATCCAAATTAGCTCAAAAATAGATAAAATATTTTGAAAATAGTTTCATGGACTTACAGAAAATTAATGTAGTTTTTAATAATTTTGACCTCTCAAAGGTACCAATTTACTAGTTCCAATTTACCTGCTCGAAACCATCCTCAAAATTAAATGTGTAAGCATTTTTTCAACTTTTAGTTTAGGTACCTATACAAAATTTTAAAATTTTAATAAAAACACACATCATTGCAAAATGAATACATTTATCGCTCCGGTCAGCGTCTAAGATGATCATTATAATATGTATGCTTAAACTATTTTACTCGAAATCACAAAATCTATAATAATTATAACTTTTTTAACGATATAGGTATAATTGAATAGAAGGAAAAATCTTTGGCCGATAATATTATTAGGTCAATTGAAAACTATAACAGTGTATGACCGGTCGTCCATCGTGTGGTGAAATGGCCATAATATTATAATATTATCATTGTTCATCGCGATGATAAATGGAATTACACACGAGTGGGTTTTGTAGTTATTTAAGATTCAATACATTTTAATATAATATCAGCTGTTGATGACAAGCGAGAGAGAAAATATATAAGCGGAAAAAAGCCAACGTGTTTACACGCCCAGTTACTCAGACACCATACACGTCGTATAATGCACATTAAGCCAAATAAATAAGTTTAAACTAGTCACATATAGTATGTATAATATAGTTTTTTATATAAGGCACGTGTAACACATCGCCGTGTGTGATTGATGGACCTCCTGAGTACTGTCGATATTATACCGCGTGGTGTATCCGTCATCAATTTGATTGAGTCGTTATTAATGTACAATTTTCGTTTATTATTATTATTACTATTATTCCAATCATCGGTGTTATTTTAATGGTTACCGCAAAAAACGTAGGTAGTGAATGTTTAATATTTACGTAAACCCTCTTATATATCAATCGTGGCGTTCGATTTTCATGAAAGTAATTCGATTTCTTCGTTTCTCGTGCGTTGGATAAAAAGTGTAACTTATAATACTTTTTAGTGTTATGTACCAACAAGCCCGCGGTCTATTGTTATTTTTTTTTAATTTATTGTAAACGTCATTATCGTATTTAATTGATAATTTTTTTTAAGTCCACTGTTGGCTAAAATATATTTTGGTTAAAATTGCCCAGATTAATTAAATAAGATGATCTGATGGATATAGAAATTAGGAGTCAACAGTAAATGTCAAGATAATGCAGATTAGATCTGCAGAGTACTGTCGATATTAAACGGCAGAGTGTAACCGTCATCAATTCTATTGAGTCATTATCAATGTACAATTTTCGTTTATTATCACTCTTCCAATCGTCGGTGTTATTTTAATGGGTATTAAAAAAAAAACGTACCTAGTGGATGTTTAATATTTGCGTAAGCGCTTTTATATCTCGATCGTGTCGTTCAAATTTCATGACAGTAATTCGAATAATCGATTTCTTTGTTTATTGTGCGTTTGATGTGTCGTATTTGTTTATTTATTTATTTGAACGGGTCTAGCACAATAAAACGATAATTATTATGACAATTAACACAGTTACACAGTATGAAAATGGAAGAAAAAATAATAGTTAAAATAATTCATACTGGTAAAAATGTACAAATTGTATAATTTGGTTAATAATTAGTTGTAAGGTTACAACAGTTTAACTTAAGAGACACGTGACGTTTAAAAGATTGTAGTGATTTAAATTCAAAAATATCGATATTTAGTATTTTTACATAACGCATTAATCAAATGCACTGACATGCCTACAGTCTAATTATTTTTAAATTTATTGTGAAAGTCATTATTTTTATTTTAGTTGGTAATATTTTTCAAAGTCACACATTGGCTAAAATATTATATTCTGGTTGAATTTTGTGTTTTCCAGATTATTAAAATAAGATGATTAGAGAGCTCAACAGTAAATCATCATGGTTAGGTATGGTTATCATGACTAATAATTTGCAATTTTTAACTTTGTTGTTGTGTTGAATCAACAACTGAAACCGGATACATATAGATACATCATATATTAAACATGAGTAAGTACATAACTATTGAAAATGTCAAGTGAAAGTAAATACTTGGCGTTTCTTCTTTCTTCTAATATGATAAATGGCTAACATTACACTGTCTTAAATCTAAGAGTGAAAATTCAACTTAATTTCAAACATTTATCTAAATCCTGTAGCTCAGAACTTTATGAAGTAATCATTGAGACAAAACGTGTTCAATAATTTCACATATATCATAATATAAAAAATGTAATATTTTACTCTCAACATTGGATGCTGTTTTTAGTTGGTTTATATAAATCAACTATAATATTAGTATAGTGTGATATATTTATGGAACAAAATCAGAGTAAAATATAATAATATGTTGTTGGATGTGTTTTATCGTATCCGTAGATACACCTACAGCCTCTGATAGGATTCAGTTTATCGGTAATTGCATTATGAGTAGATCCACTCACCTAAAAGATGGTTGTAGGTATTCGAAAGTGCATCAATTCTTTATGATTCAGAAAGTGATTAATCATTGTATTAAATAATCGAAGCATAATAATCCACAAAAAATGGACCATAAATCTACCATAAATTTGGCGGTTGTTGCAGATTTTAAAATGTTCTCTGCCAAAACTAATAAAATTTAATTTTCCAACGAATTACAAGTAAAAATGAATTCGAAGTACAACTTGAATTGCTCGTTCACTCGAAAAGTAGACTAATTTTTCCTTTAAATAGAAAGTATTAAGATTGTTACTTTTTTGGCTTTAATACTGTGTTTATTGAATAGTCACTTAAATAATCACTCAAATAATAATGGGTAAAATATAAATGACAATTAATAATCACTTAGTCTGCATTTTTACCATTTATTTTGATGATATTATAACACAGAAGTATCGTTCTTGAAACACTTTTGGAATAAAAAATATGATTTCCCAATTTTATTCATGATAAAAGTAAAAAAAATAAATAAAATGCTTACAGGTGCGTTAGGTACGAAGATTTTTCTTCGAAAAAATAAATTTCACAAACCGCAAATAAGATGACTGTGGTCTACGGATATTATAATTTACTGTGAGTACGTTTTATGTAGGTACTTTTTATCTATATTTATAACTTTTTTTTTAGTCTATTTTCAAGATTTATGAAAAACATCAAATTCTATATTTGTTTATAAATTTAATATTTTTATTTACGTTATTTATAATGTTAAGCTAATATTCGGTTGCGTTAGTAAAATATGTGCCGGGTACCTATTATAATATAGTAATCCATGGTTTATTGCCATTTATGATTTTTTAAATTTCGCTTGAATTATTTACTTATCTTAACAAATTATATATTTTAGACAAATTGAGTCGAAATCTCTTAAAATATTAGCAAGAAACTACTCTTTTTAAACGCGTATACAGAATCAGGATAATTTGTATAATATAAATCGGTTTATAGTATTAGAACATTTTTGACCCTCACTTTTAGACACAGAATATTCTATATTTTTTAATTTAATTTTGACATAATTACATAATTTTGTTGAGAATATTTGTCTATTATAAACTTAAATTACTATTTTTCTTTATTTAATTCTAATAATAATTGATTATTCTAAGTCATCATATTGGCATGGTTTTTTTTTTTATAATTTTCCCTTAAGGAACATTTATATACAAATTATACATTTTTAGTTTTTACTCTTGGATTTTGAGCAGAGCGATGAAAATATTGATTTTACTATGACGTGTTTTTTTTTATGTATGTGTCTTGACTCTTGAGACACTTTATAATATAAAAAATGTTTCAATCTTCGACTTCAATATCCTTTCTGATAGTAGAGTGAATCTAGTTAGTACGTTGGTGGGTCAAATATCAACATTTCCCAGAACTTTAAAAATAATTGAGAAATGCATACATTTTTATACAAAACCAGTTTTTGATAAACTCGTATTTGTTATTTTGTTGCAATTTAAAGTTTAATAACTGTAGGTACTTGCAATTCTCACCATTATCATCTAATTCATACATATAACATTATATAATAATCAAAAATGTTTAGACTCTTTTGGGTCTATTAATAGACATAATCTATTATATTTTCTATAAATGATGATAAACAATATAATATAAGCACAATTTTTTTTCATAAGTATTCAAAGTTCAAATTTCAACATAATTCGACAAAAATCACAAAACTCTTCAAATTATTTTGTAGTTAAACATGTATAAAGTTTTCAATTTGTATAGCTTAGGATTGAAAATATAAAACAAGGTTCCTCGTAAGTAATTCTTATTAAAACTCAAAAATCTTAAAATTAAAATATACTTAGGTATAATTGTTTTTCATAGACAATTAAAGTTAAAATATTGGCAAAATCGGATAGGTATTTAAACGACAATAACTCTCGTTTAAAAATAGTATTCGTGGGAACTTGAAAGTTGAAACTTTTAAATATTATATTATTATATTTTACAATAGATACCTAACCTACACATTGAGATTTTCTAAATAATTTGATTGATTTTAAGCTGTTTCTCATTTATATCTACCTAATACTAATCTAATTATACCGTTTCACGTTAAAAGTAAAACTAAAAATTAATAAGTTCCCTAATAACAATAATAAATTATATAAATAAATACTAGTATAGTAATAAATACTAATAATTAATAATATACCTAATAAATTTAATGTTTTCGGATCATTTATTGCCTAGTTCAACCTCCTGTATTACTAATAATAGATAGGTATTAAAATAAATTACTTTAATAGCAATATAAACACATAATAAGATAATACTAATATGGCTGACCCATCTCTACTCAGAATCGTTTATCATATGCAATGGTTCATAATTTGAATTCAAATTGAACACACCCATTACAGTGACCTACTCAAGGATGAGGTGGTACACTCGATACCTACAACTGCACAGCAGAGCGTCACCTACTTGCCAGCTTTTCTACAACTGTTAAATTCTATACGATTTGTAGACATTCCTCACTTATTACATAGGTAGCTAATAATAATATGAAATAACCTACAAAATACATAGGTACCTGTACTGTTAAAAATGCAACATTGCAACACCTAAAATCGTTAAACATATACAATATACATATAACAATAGTTTAAATAATGAAGTTATCTTATTATAAGTTGTAGTAAAATTATTATTTTAATATAGAAATATTCATTGGAATTGTACAAGATTATATTTTGCTTTTAAATAATACAAATATATTATGTAGGTAGGAAATGTTTACACTTTTACCTTTCCCCTATAGTGAAATAAAAATAATTAATAAATAATTTTACGATTACTAGATCGAATACTATATTTTATAGTACCTATGTTCAAAGATGATTTATTAATTTACTTAGTTATTTTAAGTAGTTTTAAGAAGTAATAATAATTGTAATGTATGTGACGTACAAATGTACAATAAAATAATGTGAATAATGAAAATACTATCTATAAACAACCCAATAAATTAAAATGTATTAAATTATTGATCTACAGTGAATTGTTTTCAAACAAGAAAGGTGCTTCGGTAGAAAGAGATAACTTCGAAATTTACAAGCATAATGTTGTTAAACTTATTTTCAATAAACTAAAAGTAAGCTCATTATTCATTGTTAAATACGGTATTTTCGTGTAGGGAAATAACTAATCAAAATGGTGCTATCTTCATGGTACAAGTGCATAATAATAATTGTGAGCGAAATAATAATTAGTACTCTAGTCGGAATTGTCGGATATCATTCGAGATTCGACATTATAACCGTGTACCTAATTATCTTGCATCATATGATTAAAAATGATTTTATGCATCACAAGTAGGTATCATGCAAACATTCACAGAAGTCTGCACAAATCTCCTCACTGCAGAGTCTGGTTAGGTTACCTAACAAAATTCGACCGACGGTCACTAGAGTGCAGGAGTATTAAAACGGGTGAACTACCCACACGGTCAGATAAACGAGTAGTGAGTATTTCAAACTCAATAATTGAAAAGTTGCTCCAAGTTCACCGTAAACAGATGAATGTTATTAATTTCTTCAGTAACAATCCCGATGATTTTATCTATATAATAATACAATATGTAAGTAAGTATTTAACTTGGTCTCGCAGTCATTACGAATTATTCGTCTTAAAAATAATAAAACTATATTATTATGCCTACGTCTCATTTGTGTTACTGTTCAGAATTTGAACCCTACTCCGGGTACAACCTCTTTCGCCGATCGTTTGCAAAATGTATTGTTGCTGCGTTTTAATATTGAACGCGTGAGATTTTCCGACAGTAGTTACGTGTGACTGTGTGAGGCGTTTGGGAGTTCGATTATTCTAGTTTTTCTTTTCTATAAAAGGTTCTCCACTGTGTTTTTACACTAACTCACTTCAGTACTTCACTAAAAATAAAAACAATTTTAAATTCAATAACTCAAGTTTGAACATTGGAGTAGGACAACATAAAATCAATATATTATTCAACTACATTACACGACATTTAAATTATCAGTAGGCATTCAGAAAAATATAAAACTTACAATACTATACAATAGGTATACTAAAAGAGATGAAGTTTTTTTTAATTATGCTTAATGCTGTAGTGTTGTGAATTCGACCTACTTTAAATTATATACGACATACGTTGTGATTTTTTTTAGCAGTGAAAAGAATCTTTATTATTTTTTTTATCTCTTTATTATTTTGAAAAGAATCAACATATTATACCTACAATAGGTATACCTACTGATAATAATATATTTTAAGCATTTTCACATAAGTTTATATTGCGCTCAATTGTCGGGACACTACAGCCCATAATATATAGTGTTCCGTTTAAATATCAAAATTTGTTAGTAGTGCTATTGGTTGACAATCAACTCGACCTTTATACAAAACGTTAATGGAACCTGTAAAAGGAAATTTTAGAAAAAAAAATTGAAATGATTGCTTTTTGAAAAAAATAGTCGCGAATTCATAAAAAATGAATGTGTCTTAGCACGAAATGTCTATAATAGACAATCGTAGTTATTATATTGTATTATTTTGTTTCATATTTTTTACGACCCCAGGGCTGCTCGGTGGACACGAACGCCGTGACCCGGACTGCCGCGACGGGTGGTGCCAAGAGCGGAGCGGCCATCGTACTGGCCAGCAGCGTGCTGTCCGACAACGGGTCGTCCAAGCAGACCAATAACACGAATCCACTGCTGAACCTTGGTTACGCACTGATCGCCGCGGCAGCCATGCTCGTGGTAGCGGTCACGTAAGTTTAGAGGAGGGGCGGTGCGGTGCTCGGCCCTAGGTCTCGGCGACTTCGCGCTCGTAATACCTATATTATACGTATACAATAATAATATTATGTTATATCGTTATTATTTTCTATTATTTTAATCGTAAAAAATTATATATGAACGATTGTGGCAACGACGACGTCGTCGTCTGGCGATGTGCGTATAAATCGAAGGGGATTTATTTTTATTTTTTTCCTTTATCGGAGACACTAGTGTTTGTGTGTTGTGTGGGTGGGTGTGTGCGTGTGTGGGTAGGTGGGTGGTTGGGTTGGTTGGGTGTGGTAGGTAGGTAAGTGGTGGTAGAGGCGTGAGTAAACGCAGACCGGAGGGAGTATTGGGGACGACAAGAGCAGTAGGCACCTTATAATGTAATATAAATCTCTGGTTTGAGATAACATCCTGCATACGCGGTATGTGCAAAGACACACACGTGCTCGGGTGGTATTTAAATTACATACCTACGATACACGCGCCGAGAGAATATTATAATAATGTACACCTACGTTTTATAACGTAATGTGCGTACGTAGTAATATTTTCCTTGTATACGTTTTTTTTTTGTTTTTTGTTTTCAGGCATAGGCACGGCCGGTGCGATTAAAATATAGTTCTCATAATAAAACAAGGTTCTATATACTATTAATAAAATATATAATATATGTGTGCATTATACATTACATTATATAAATAGACAATTATTATTCCACACAAGGAAGTGTTTATTTTTCCAAAAAGTTGTTACCAGCTCCCGCGATACACATAGTATAATATATTATGTGCATATTGTACACTTGGATAATATTATGTATATAATCAAGTAACCACATGGCACGTCATAGATACGCGTATAAAAAAATAATATGTTATTTTAAAAACCCCAATGAAGAGCAATTCGAGCAAATTTTATTCTCAGTGTTAAATTTAAAATAACATATTACTTATCCCTAAGATTTAAATAGGTAATTACTAATTATTATCAGTTTTCTCACAAAAAATCAACCATCTGGTTCGTGAGTCGTGAATTCGGTGGCATTTACACACACAAAATAAAAATAACGTTTTTCGATTAAATGAGCTGCAAAGTAATGAACCCCGGCAACGAACTTTGCCAAAACATTCCGAAAATAAATGGCGATATTATGTCTGATTTCACAAGCCCTCTTAAAGCTTACAGATGGTACCTAACAAGTGTATACATTTTAATCTTTATTCTAGTCGATTATTAAGTGCGGATCACAATCGGATTACTTAATCAAAATGCACACATATCATCAAATAACGACATTTCTAAAAATGTCAAGATCGAGATGCATGATTTGTAGTTTTCTGACTTTGCGCCGTGGAACATTTTTGAAGAGTTATTACTTATTTTTGAAATCGTATTGATAAAATATAAATTTTCATACAACAGGGCATTTCATATTTTATGCTTTGTAGACAATTAATCACGTTATACACTTATAAGAACAGCAGATGTTTGGATTCGTTTTTTTTTTTGCACTTACTGCATTTTTATTAGTATTTTTTATCATTAAATACAATATCAAATCAATTCCAATAAATATGTTTTTGAATTGTTAACAAAATTTAATCGATTAAAAATAATTTTCCCTATAAGCTATTTGAATCTACATGATGCTCAAATATGTATACAAAAAATTATGTTAGTCGTGAAATATTAACATTAATTCAACAGACAATACTAGTTTTTATCATTTATAAAACCTAAAAAATTAATAGTAATCTTGTAATTTTGGTATGTTATAATACAGTACTTACCAGTAGTCGACAGCACCTACATAATTTTTTTTTTAATTCTGGCATAATATACAGAGTATGTGTATTTATGGCTATTTATGTATAATTCGATAATTCGATTAATTAAAAACAAATTATTTAGTAAAAAAAAATGATAAATAAATCAGTTCCCGTAGACGACGATCTAAATTGAATGTATATTGTATACATTATTACATTTATATACATAGTCTTAATCTTAAACGTGTTTAACATAAGCTTAATGGTCTAATAAATTACCCACATTTGAATCAAGTTAGAGGTACCTCTGAGTAAAACAATTTCTGATTCCACTGAATTAGAAAATAAGAGCGCTCGAGAGGGAATAACCCCCTTTTCAACCATGTTAAATACTAATCATGTCCCTTCCTACATATTATATACTTCATATATAAATATTATAGTTTAATAGTAAAAAAGGACCATTGAATTGTATTTGTTTAATATAATATACCTATAGTTAGTCTTCAAGTAAATACCATAGTTATTATTTATTAAAATTAAAATATTTCACTGGGGATGGAGTACATTTCTTATGAAAACGACTGTTTGAATAAAATCATATTTGAGATGCTTGGTTGGGTTATAATTCATATAGTTATGTAAAATTAGGTCTGAAATAAATTCGAAACCCAGTCAAAAACAGAGAATATTAAATAAATTCAACTTTTCATCGGAAATTTACTAGGTACCTATTTATTATATTAATTTATCTGTCAGAGATGCAATAACATTTTTTAGATTTCAAAGCCATAAGATTTCTTTAAAGCCAAATACACGATTGTTTAATAAACGTCCATATTATAAGAGAATCCAAAACTATTTTCAAGGTCAAGTCACAGCTGATGTACTGAAGTTGTTGGTTCTCGACTTAAGCGAAATCTACCCCCCCCCTCCAACTCCGCCACTACCATCCAAAAACTGTTACACCCTTCGGCATATTTCAAATAGCTTCGAGGAATAGAGATCACTGTTTGGAAAAACAAAAGAAGGATACCCCGTCTAAAAAAAATTTGTTTATAATGGGATTTCTGGACACAACTTTACTTCCAAAATACATTATCTAGTTAAACTGTAAGTTAGTGAAATTAAATTGGCTAGTCTGGAAAAATCTTAACGTTGGTACATAAAGTTTTGAACACAATTTATATTATAGTAAAACATTTCTCCGTGATTTTTCAGTGGAATTGTTTTTATGTAATTTCGAACTCGATTAGTTTGAAATTTACTATTGTTTTAAAAATATAATGTAATTAATAAAGTTAAGAAAAGAACCCGATTTTTTTTTCTTTAAATCGAATACGAAATCTTTTTACACCAAAGTTTAAACAAAACTTTCTAGACCACCTTTTTCGTATTTCCTTATTTTTGTGTTCTAATTCCAAAATGTACATGATTATATTTCTGAACCCATACATATATATATGTCTTGTTTAAACAACTAAGATAAAAATGTAATTATGTATAGTATATAATAAAATAATATGGTTTGTATTATAGTAATTACTAAACAATACATGTTCTTAATTTTTAATTATATCAATTTAATCAAAATTATGAAAAAAATATTAAAACTTGCGACTACTCTAAAATATTATTAACAGTTGTATTTTTTATTATTTTGAAATTCTATATAACCAGAAAATATTTTCTGGTAATGTACCACTTTTTCAATATGTTTTAAATAATGAATGTTTTTTTTTTTATATTGATTTTCTATATGGAATTGAATCAAATATTGTTAATTTAATTTTTGATTGAAAATGTTGTCCAATGTAAATAAACTAAATGTACTTATAACTTGCAGCTTCATATTATATTGGAAATATACTACTTGTTAATTTGTTTATTAATTATTTGTTTGTTTGTTACTTACACAATCCTCAAATGGTTTTTATAACCTTAGTCATGACATCAACAATTAAATATGTCCTTATAATATGTTGATTAGAATAATTATATTATGTTGCGATAATATAACATTCGTGATTCATGTTTATTTTATTTTATTGTAATTTCAACTATGTTATTACTAAAAACAAATTTTGTCATTTGACATTTTGTTTACATATATAATAACAACTTAAATATTAAATTACAAAATACCTTTTTTAAATAATAAATATTTTCATTTGTTATCTATTATCAAGTTATTTTTTTTAAGTTAGGTAGTTTATTATTACAGTGGTTTTTTTATATTCAAAACAATACAGTAAAATGTATTTCGTCATAAAATAAAAATAATGAATTTTTATTTTTATTCTATTTAAATGGATGATCAATTAAATTAATTTTCTATCAAAAACAGACGGAGTAAAAATGCGTTCTATTCTTATTAATGGATACAAAACCTAACACAGGTGGAGTACTTCAGAAAAATAACTTGAATAATATATTTTCTAAACCTATTGAATAAACCGTGTGACTATGTAATTATTTTATTGAATTAATAAAATATGTAAGTACACATTCAACAGTTGAAGTTACTAACTTCAACAACGACTTTCAAATTGAATGTAGGTATTTATATACCTATTATCTATACCTATTTTACCTACCTATTTCATTAACAATCACTGATTTTAAATTTCAAAGAATTTACACCACTACTCTATATACCTAGCTATCCTTCATATTATTATAATTATATTATTCTTATAATATATTGTATATATCTATATTACCATAATTTATTCAAAACCCATTAAAACTTGTATGAAATTTATTGGTTCTATAATGATGTGTGTTTTGTTTTGTCTTCCATTCCGATTTAACTTTTCAACACAAAATAATATGTTACAATTAATCTATCACGTTCAACATGGTTTAGGCCTTTAGGGTATCAAATTTTATCTAGTTGGTACTTTGGGACTGCCAAAATGGTGATTGTAATGGTACTTATTAGCTATTTTAAAATTAGGTATTGAAAAAAATAACTATAAACCGCGAAAAACGGGAATATAAATGAAACACTAGATTTTGATAAAATCAATTTTGTTTTTTGTTGTAATTCAGAAAGGAATAACTTATACCGTTTATAAAATTGAAATTTTCTCTAGATATTTAGATGAGCATTTTCTATAGACATGATGAGTGTAATTTTCAAAATATTTCTACTCTTTTTGAGCTAGGTATTTATAGACATTTAAAATGTTCAATTTCTCATAGTTTTTTGATGTGTAAACATCTATGCTATCGGTTTGTAGTACGACCTTCTTGGAGAATCGAGCGTCAGGCGTAAGTCATGTAGATGTGACTGCTTGAGTGTGTGTGTGTGTGTGTGTGTGTGTGTGTGTCGTCGCCATAGCGCTAAAATCGCAGAACCAATAAACCAGGCGAGTTGCTTATATATTATTTTCTGTGTTATTTTCACGAGTCCGGAGTCTGGTAGGTGCGAACACGCTCTGGTACAGTCGTCGGCCGACAAAGGCACTCACATTTTCGTATACAATTATATGATATCATTGAATTCAAATTTAAAACAACCCATTATAAAGTTACCAACTTGTAACCTACTGTGCAGCAGAGCGACATCCACTTACCCGCTTTTTTGATCTTTATGTGGATAGAAGTTTTGTTTTAATCACAATATTATTTTTTAACTAGTGTTTGTGTTCGCGTTTTGAAAAATTGTATAGGTAACTAGTACAAACTACTCAAAAGTAAAATATCAGTTTTAATTAGTCTTTTGATATGTATTTAAAAAATATTCATCGTAGAAAATTAAAACTTTTTGCTATTTTATAGGTATATGGTAATTTTCTATAATATACAATTCAACTTTCAAAAATATTTATACCCAGAACCTATTTACGCCATCCTCGGCACGTCGTATCGACTTTTAAGTTATGTGCAATAACAAAAATTAGTTTAAAGCAGAGGTATTCGAACTTTTTCATCCTTTGGCTCCTTTGTGTGTTCACAATATTTTTACTACTCCCAAATTATTATGGAAAAATTGAAACAAAACGGATACAATATTATAGCCAATATTATGTGTGGTAATAACAGTGACCTTAGTACTAGAAATAAAACTCCAAATAGTCGGGTAATACGTGTTTTGTTATCGTTTCCATAATCGCTTTAAAGATTATAAATAATATTTATATTAATTATACTTGAGCTAGGTACATTCATTTTGGTTTCCGGTGCTTTGACGCGGCTCCCTTCGAAAACTATAGCGACGTCACTGGGAGCCGAACGCACAGTTTGAATACCTCTGGTTGAACCTTTCAAACTAAGAAAATTCTAATAATAATATATCATTATAATATTCTTTCACCTTCGCTCAGAACCGTTTTTGGTTTGCAGTGGCTTAAAATTTAAGTACCTATTTAAAACAACCAAACACAGTGACTTATTCAATAATGAACTATATTAGGTATACTTGAAACCTACAAAACAAAGTGTGAGTAGCCTGGGTTTTTTTTTAAAACATTTATATTTTCATAATATATTTTACTATTATTTTGGTTGCTCATAATACAAAGTTAACAACTTACTACGTTCATCTCATAAAAGCCAGAACAAGAAAACGTGCACATAACACTATACTCGTCTTTTAAATTTTAAATTAAATTAATTGTTTGATAATTGAGGCTATTGTATTTCTAATGTTTATCACATTATAGTATTTTGATGTATAAAATTATATTTTGTCAACTTGAAATATTTTGGTTATTAATTTCACCAACAGGTGTTAAAGAGCCGTTTAATTGTGAGCCATTCGGCTATAAGCCGTGGTAGAAGCTATACTAAACAAGATCGGTATATATTAACAGCTAGTCTAAAAGACAAAAGTCGAAAGGGGGGCGAAGTGGCCGAGCGGACTAAGGGGTCGGTTACGACGCACACCACGCAGGTTCGATACCTCGGCCATGGGCGGCATTTTTCTTCGGGCAAGTCACGGTGCCCGGAAAACAAGTGCCGCCACCCCCCACCCGAGCATGGCAGATACTAATGGGTGCCCAAATCAAAAAGTCTGCCGAAACAAACACACACGTGTCCCCCCTACCAACAAAAAAAAAATAATCGCTAATGGACTCAAGCTAAATAAAAAAAAAAGTTGAAAATTCCGATTAACATATCATTATATTAATAAATTAATAATTTAAACTGTAGTGTATGTAGTTGCACTGTGCACCTGTATAAACAGTTATTTTACATAGGTTATGTTTTTATTCTTTTTGTAACAGACGAGTTAAGTCTATCAACATTGTTAATTGTAATACACGTTTTGTTAATCATTTTGTACACATTAAAAACCGTTTGTTGTGAATAATTGTGTGTATGCCGTTATTGCGTAGACCTCGACATTACAGAAACTAGTTAATATTTTTTTTCAGTTTGATTAATTATGCAACTTTTCATATTTCTACATAAATAAATAGGTAGGTATAAAAATACTTATATGAAATATGAATCCCTATTGAACGTTAGCAATTTTACATTATAATTCCATTGAAGTTTTTATACGTTTATCATCGTCTGAAACAAATACCATTTGCATTATTATGACTGTTATTTAATAAATATTAATATAACAAGGGGCGTAACTGAGATATACATTTACTTCTTATTACCAACTAATTTGTAAAATAAAATAAAAACATTTTAAGCTAAATGTGGTTTTGTACGTAAGAAATTAACAATTTGTATGTTCATTTTTGCTAAAAATAATATTAATAATACATACATTACCTCTGATAGAATACTCTCATATATATTAAATTTGAATATAATATTTTATATATACTGTACCTACTAATAAGTACTTTATATTATTATAGAATACATTGTGCAGTATTTACTGCAGTTAGAATACCAGTATGGTTAACGTATAGAGTGAACTTATATAATAGATACCTATTCATAAAATCTCAGACTAAATGCACTTTATGTTGAACCTATCTTATTCTAAACTTTAAATATGAATATTTCAATAACTTTCAAGGATATTATATAAAAATTAAAACAACGTAAATAATAACGTTTTTTAGAGTTTCTAGGAGTTAAGCCTTTTCAGAATTTAAAATAAAAAATAATATAAGCTATAAAATGTCATACCTAATAATAATTTGAGATTTTTATTGGTTTAAAATAATATTTTCTTTTTTTTATGCATTCACATTTTTATTAAATAAAACGGCTTCAATAGTTACGTTTCAAAAATTCTATAAATTAAAAATTTGGTAGGTATATTATTTTTAAGACGGAACTTTACGATTAGTCTTCTGTCCAAGTGTCCGTGAGAAAAGTAACCAATATAGAATAGTTGTGAACAAATTTAATATGATTTTAACTAAACTGCTTAATAGAATAATTAGTTTTTGAATTCTATAATGGGTCATGACTTTTTATGGCGAGTGATGCCTGCAGTACCTTCAACTTATGATATCCTATTACTAAGATGCTACACAATCCGTTAAACTCAAATTTGATATTAGGTTCTTAAACTTAAAGCTTACGTGTGTACCTACAATTAAACACTGCAGAGGAGATGAAAAATTTTAAGTGTAACCAACACGGATTTTATCATGGCCCATGTCAGAACTTAGCTGTGTGCCCGTGTTTAACTACGTTACCATTTATATTCTTAACCTCATAGCAAATCAACAGGCTTTTTCAAAAGTTATCATAATTCCGTCATAGTATATTAAACTATTCAGGTCTACCTACGGATATAATACAATAATATTATATATTGATATACCTACTTATTATATAATTACAATTTGATATAATACATTATTCGTGGGTAAAATAAATAAAGTGTTGATATTCTATAATTAACAGCTACCTATCCTAATAGTTATTTCAAATATTACTACATGAGTTCTAGTGTTTACAACAGGTTACAACAACATAATGTATACACTAATATTGCCTGACTACATTTAGCTATTTTGATAGGTACCATGCCGAAATGTTATTCAGAGTAATTGTTTAGATATTATATTATTATAAGCGAATTTGGAACAATATGTTAATTTTAGCATTCACCTTTGTTCTTATGAAAAATAATTTAAACACCTACTCACAGAAAGACGAAACCACTCCACCGATTTTCCAATATTAAGTGATCACAAACATAATATGAGAAATTTTTTTTACAATCTATCACTTTAAGTACCTAAATAATATATTTTACATAATATTATACCTACAATTATACCTACAATTATATCAACCAATTATTTATAATAAAGGCCTATGTAATTCTATTTAACTATAATTTTATACAACCATTTTTATAAAACACGCGTAGACATTATAGTATAATACCATTTATACCTACGTCATAGGATGTATTCATATGTATATTATATTTTACTTAAGTGGTTTTTTTTTTTGTTAAGTGGTATTTGTGATACAACTATACACAAGGTTGTACTTGAATTTGGTTTAAAAAATACAACATGAAATTTTGGAGATAAATAACGATTATCATGATCAAAAAATATTTTTATTAATATCCCGTTAAACCTTAAAGCTGTTTTCAATTTATCATTTTATATACGACTTTAAAATATATTACATTTTCATATAAAAGCAAGTGATAATAAAATACATAAGAAGATTTTGACGCATCATAAACTGGTTTAGTAACCCTAATCTTAGAACATAACTGGTTTTCAGTATAGTAACTTGTAAGTATAATATCTGGTATTTCATTCAGACCCATTGAAGTCATCAGATGTTATTTATATTTTACAATAGCAATATTATTTATTTTACAGGAATGCAAAAAAATTTATATAATAGGCACAAGTATACCTATACAATCACTAACTCTTATAATCAATGATCACTATAAAACATAAAGTAAAAAATTACATTTTATCATTAAGTTAAAACAAAAAATATATTTTAGAAATATATTTTACTCTGTAAAACCGTCATTAATCAACAAATCTGTTGCAAATTTAATGAAATAACACAAATATTAATGACAAAAGTGAATAATGGTGATAATATTACATTTTTTAGTAAAAAATGATGTGAACATTCCAATAATATGACTGTACAGTGTACACTGTGGCAATGTTTTTAATACTTTTAAATTTAACTACCAGTCAACAATATTATAATTCTTATGGATAATAATATATAGGTACAATATTGTATTTGATACCACACATCTCGGTATGCTACTATAGGTATAAAAAAATTTCTTTTTAAATTTTATTCCTGAGATGAAAACTGCTGTCTTCTACCAATAAAAAAAAAAAGTACTTATAAAAGAGCAATAAAAACTCTAAAATAAATATACCATTAATGTACTCTGAAATAAGTAAAAAACACACTGTTGAAACAAAATTTCTAACTTTTCACGATGCGCTACATTATATTATGTATACTACATTTCCGACTAAAATCATTCTCTACATTTAACTTTTGACGGTATTTTGCTTTCCACGATAATATCTTAAAAATAAAATCATAATATAACTGAAAAACCAATGGTAATTTCTTTTGTCTGCTTAAAATCTAGAACACGATTTGGATCAAACATAGGTAATAGTAATAACATAATCATATAAAAAATATTATGATTTTTACTATTTATATAAGACTCATATACTTAAATAATGAAAAAAATGTGATGGTCTCGCAGTACAATTATTTTAGTAGTACCTATACGTACACAATGTACATTGAACCATAGGTATACTAATTAAATTACAAAATAGATAAGTGATGTACAAAAGGAATACGTAGTAATAAGGCAAGTTTAACGTACTATTGTTTAAATATAATTAATTATAAAAATTACAATATTATAGGTACAATATTATACTCGACAACAGTGGTAGAAAAAGGATTATTTTATGGAGGGTGCTATTTTTATAATAATGCTGCTTAGGAACTTATCGCCAACAACTTCGGAGTAAAAATAAATTTAACCTATTCTTTGGTAGTGCGGTCTACAATAATTAATACGTTTAGTTCTGCTTGATTAGTACCTATAACTGATATCTATAAGTTCAATATGTGGAACGGTGGTTGCTACAACTCCCAAGCACCTTCCCCAACCCATTAAATCCACCACTGCTTGACAGTTGTAGATTGGTACTGAGCTTTTGTTACGGATTTTCTAGAAAGATTGACTTAAAAATATTATCCTTATCTTTATATATTATCTAAACGTGAGGCGATTTCTTTGGACAGCTATATCTGAACTCTGAAGTTCTACTGGACCGATTTTCATGATTTTTTTTTTTCAAAGGCAAGTACTCGGTGTCATTGAGGAGGAGCCATGAAATGGAAAAAGTCCAAAAATGTATCAATTAAATAGTTTTGGGAGATATTTAGTTTTCCGTGTAGTTGCGTATAAAGCACTGGCTTGACGTGAGCGCACGCACAACTTTACATCTCTTCTACAGTTCTACGTCATCTACTTCAGTAGGTACTACTGCGTCGTCGTCGTCGGCAGTGGGTAAAATGCGTTATTACCTGGCGAGTGGTGTATATATTTACATTGTGTCAGGGCCGGATTTAGACTTTCGAATGCCCGGGGAAAATCTTTTTTTTTTTAGATTCCTAGTAATAAAAAAATTTTAAATACAAAATATCCAAGTAGGTAGTTAAGGAGATAAATTAAAAATTTGTGAACTTGCAGTTTATAACCATGTACTTAAAACGTGTTTATTTCAAGTTTGAAATACCGCGTCCATGTATCAAAGATTTCAAAATTCATTTGAAAATCGCAAAAGCCAATATTATAATAATTGTACTAAACCTTCATAATTTGAAAAGTGAAAATAAGTATATTAATCTCATAAAATATTATTTATTAATCTTTTTAAATTAAACCTTCACACAGTTACATTAAGTATAAATAATAAATTATAATTATAGTTTATTTAAAATTAATGCTTGCCCCTAAAAATTAAAATCTTGATGAAATAAATAATGCAATTGTTAACATGTTGCCTGGACAAGAAAAATGTTTTTAAGTTTTTAAACACGGTGTCAAAAAACTGTAACCATTTTCTATTTCCTACAGAATTTTTAAATATTTTACATATTTTAAGTGGCTTACCTCCGAACAGTTTGGTACTAAAACATTGAACGATCGTACTACTTTTGAGAAATTTAAATGTAGTGTCCAATCTAATGATTGGTACACGTACATTGGTACAAGATTTTTTATTGTACGAAATACGTATGACCATTCTTTAGACTTAGAATCCATAACTAGTCAAGGAACTGGCCAGCGTATTATATTGCCTAGAATTAATTTGACCCCGTCTGATTCTACTCTTCCTTTTTAATTTACTAGACGTCGTCAATTTCCGATACGAATTTTGCTATGACAATAAACAAAGCACAGGATCAAACACTGGACAAAGTACCTATAGGGTTGTATTTATGGTATTTATGGTAATCATGTGGTCACAGATATATTATTGTTTAGAAAATATGGTTATCGAGTTAATATTTTTTTTTAATAAAAATAGTTTGATATAAAATATAATATACACTTTAGCAATAAAGTTTAGTATAAAAAAATTTAATGAAAAAATAATAGTTAATTTTATTTTATTAAACATTGTCTTGCTTTTAACGCTGCAGAGGATTTAATAAATTATAAACAACGAAATATTTCATATTACATATTTAAAAGCCACTGTATATAAATCTAAAATATTAAATTATATACAATACATTTAAATACTATTATTTGAGGACGCACGTTATGAACACCCATCCGACCAATTTAAAATTATAAGTCATGTTTTGATTAACAATTATTTATGGTACATGTGAATATAATATTATATATTATACATTCGAGTGGACGCGATTCGATAATACTAATAATAGCGCTGTCTACCGTAGGATATTATATTATTACATATTACATATTGTGTATAATACAACAATTATTGTCGGGGAAGCCGCGTTATTGAAAATCAAACGACCTCCTTCAAAAGATCTAAAAGACGGGTATTTAATTTGAATTGACCTATTAAAAAAAAATGTATTAAAATCAGTAAACATATTATTATGTCATAGTTTTTGTAACGTTATCTGTATACAGCTGCCGGACAATAACTCTCTGGTCTTAAATAGATCGCTATTTATCGCTATACTCAAAAAGGATGCCTACTCGATATCATCAGAATTGTGTCGTTCGGTTTGTTGCACAATTATTAACACAATTAACACCGAACGATACAGAAACTCGACGGTTTGTGATTATATACAACGTCACCGATAGTGTTTTCGTCATAAAATCGATAACAGGTCAATTAACTCTGATATTGACCAGAGTGGCTCCAACAAGTGTTGGTGTTGCGGAAGCACGCGTCACGTTTGCACGCTGCAGACAGAGAGATAATAATATAACGCCGTGCGACGCTCGTGGACGTCACATCGATTTGTCATAGTAACAATAATAATAATAATAATAATAGCATTATATATTATAGTCGTATGTCTGTCGGGAGCACATCGTAGCAAATTAACTTTTCACGAGATTAGCCGTGCCACGCTGCGGGCTCTCCGTAGGTCGACGTTAGCTGAGTTAATTGACGTATTTTCAAATTTGACAACCTGGTCATTGTCCGTGATTTGGCGACGAGTTTTATTATTGTTATTTTTTTTTTTTTTTTTATCTGACAACGAGGGGTACCTACAGTTATGTGTTAGATCATAGATGTATCAAACAACTGATATCATAAGAGCCAAGAGGCTAGAGCTATAAGTATATTATAGGTATCGAAAAATAATATGCTAATCAACTCTAAAATTAAACAATTCATATAATTAATACCTATATTATAATTTATTATATTATTATTAGTATCGTCATTATAATATAACACTATGGTTTTAACGTTTTTGGTTAGTCACTTATTCATAATAGCAGCTTTATAATTAGGTAATAATTATGTCGACTAATACATGAATCATAATGAGACACTCCAACGGGATCTTAAATAATATTGTTATCACTCTTCGTGTGATTAAAAAACGTCTATAAACATTAAGACATAATATACAGCCCAGGAATATAAAAATAATATCGTAGCTCTGGAAGGCCAATAAAGCCTCCTTGTTTGTCTGTTTAGTTTACATAACATAGATGAGGGTTTACGTGTATATTTAGTGTTTATGCAACTTACGACAACAATGTGAAGTGTTTTCATTTGATAAACTTTTTTTTTTTCGGAATGCTGGTTTAGATTCTTTGGCTCATGTTTATTTTGCCAACTCACACTAAAATGATAAATAAAAATCATAAAACGTGCATAAGAAAATAATTAGCATTTAATATGACATTAATTGACAAAGAATAAGTATATTAATTTCAGAACAATGTTCAAATATACGAAATTTGTATATTTTCGTAATTAAAATATTCAACCTGTCTTTTAATACCATTAATCAAACCTATATTGCTCCTTTGCATACCAAAGACATTATTTTATTAATTGTTTATATCTAACTTAAACCACAATAAACACTACACAAAACTCATATTATAACACAATAGTATATTGGAGTATAATTTATTATACTGGAATGATTCTAATTCTAATTAGAAATGTATTTTAAAATTGGATTTAAGGGTTTTAGGGATTTAAGGGACTTAAAAGATTCAAGCAATTTTAATGAAAACCTTTTGTGGACGCTGAAACTTCCTATTTTTTCAGTTAGTCTTATTAGTCATTATACAATGAGTATCGTTGAGGTAATGCCCTCTCTCTCATACCGCCATTCAATTAACACATATATAGGTATAATGTTATAATGGCGCTGAACTGTACATATTATTAATTTATAAATATAAAATTATATGTTATTATTAACAATAAATAGCTTAAACTACAAAGGTACTAATTTCAAATTTAGTGGTTCTAACTTCTAACTGTTCACCTAAGTCATCCTATCTCGAAGAAAAAAAATACAAAATATCATAATTTACGTATAATTATTGATTAGGTATAGTTGTAGTAAAACACATTTTTTTTTGATGAGTTGTAAAATTATATTATTATTGTGTGATAGCATAGGTACACTGACATGTGTATATACATCTGTATAGAAGTACGTATACCTACTAATTGGCAATTATTTTATAAAAACAGTTATTTTCAAAACTGTACCTAACATATATTTTATTTTATCATCAGTCAAAACCAAGAAATATAATGAGTAATGACCTAGCATTGACGCATTACCTACTCTCTCGTGGTAAGTTGTTGAAGTACAATGGGATTGAAAACAATTTCGAGTGAACGAACACTACATTATCCAACAGTCAAAAAGTTAGAATAAGACTATGAAAAATATCCAAGTTTGTTTGAATTTTTTTTAATTTCTTTCTATCATCACTAGGTAACCAGTTGTAATAACATTAATAATGATACTATTACATTTAAATGTAACTTAGGTACCTCTTAATCTAATCTGTGATTTCTATAATAATGTGCAGATAATAATATTTTTATCTATTGAGGTGCAGTATTTTGTGATAAAAGCTACAAAAAAAAAAACACCACAGATAGTATAGATAAATATGGTTTTAATATTTATATTGATTTAAAGATATTTTGTAGACAGGTGGATAAAAAATACTTATATCTTATAGAGATCAATGAAGTTTTCAATATAATGTTTACTACCTTATATTTCAAGCTTATAATATAACAGGTTTACCTAGGGCTGACGGCATTGAAAATAATTTTCGGTATTACCGTATTGATTTCAATACCGGTTTGAAACGGTATACCGAAAAACGGAACTGTTTCGGTATACCGTTTACCAAAATAATTTTAAAATACCGGCATACCGAAAATACCTTCAACCCTATAATGTTTACCTATATTTTTAACATTTAACCTAATTTGATAGTAATAAAATTAGAGTGTAATATGTTATAAATTGATTGTTAAGTATTAACCTCTGCTATTTTTTAGGTTAGTGGTAAACGGAAAACTGGTACGGTCTGTATAAACGCGGAATACTGGTACGGTTCACAATAGTAAAGGTTTCCCAAACTTTTATGAAAAAAAAAGAATAAAATATCAACGATTATTTTTAATTTTATTCTACCGACGATCGATGGGAAAACACGACTCACGAGTGACTGCGAGTGAAAATAACGCGATATACAGAAAGTTCTCATCAGTACAATAACATTCACAATAGTGGATTGAGTGTTATTACTTCAATAAAAACTATACCTAATATGGACATTTATGCAAATCTACATGGCGAAAAGCTCAACAATTAGGTATATGTTCCTTATACAGAAATAACATAGATTTTAGAATAAGTTACGGTATGATTAACGCTTTAGCGTTTTTACCCTTAAGTGAAATAATAGATGGAATGGTTTATTTATATACAACAACACCTGTAGAATTGTTACCGTTACTAAAATATTTTGATGAAACTTATGTTAGTGGGAAGTCTGGGAGCCCAATATTTTCTCCAAACTTCGTGAATGTACTTTGCAAGACAAACTATACAACGAATGTGAGAACTTTTTAAATAAAGAAATTCAATTAGAACAATTTTTAAATAATATAGCAAAGTATACGAAATAATTATTATTAATCATAAACTATATTATATTATATTTTCTGTACCTATATTTTGTATTTATTTTACCTGCCTGCTACTTTGTATGTACTTATTGGTGTTTTTTGGTAATTTTGATTGCTAACATATTTTTTTTTGTTTTAAGTATTATTTAAATTTAACTTGTTGACGATGGTGATTTATCAAAATTATATTATAAACATTGTAAATATTTTAGGACCCCTGAAAATTAAATTTTGAATAGTACCAGTTTTCCGCGTTTTTTATTTCTTTTGTTATAAATGGTATGGACCGTACCAGTATTCCGAGCATCATACCTAACTAGTAACTACCTATCTTATTGAAGGTATGTTCACTGGTTTACTGGTATAATGGTATTTAATAAAACAAATTTGTATGACGCGTTAGTTTATTAAGAAATTAAAAAGTAAAAAACAAATTCTAAAGTAATTAATATAGTAATATCTATGGTGGTTGAATTGTTTATAAATTATAACTTATAAGTACCTACCTATAAATTGTATTAACTAATATAATGCTAATTTAAAATTTATGGTAATGGACAGTTGTAAAACGTAAATATAAATATAAAATAATTTATGTTTAGATATCTATTTGTACCATGAACGTAAAATATTATCAAAAAAAAAAAATTAAGCTCATAAAAATAATTATTATTTTTAGTAATATTAAGTTTTTGTAGGGATCCTCTTGTTCTCACCAGTGGCCGACCAAATTTAGTCACACAAGAATAATCACGTAAGTCGTACTATACATATTACCTATTAACCTATTGTGGTAGGTATTGCTAATATATGTATAGGTCTTCTAGCATTTTCATATTTGTTTTATTCAATTGTAAAAAAAGGCCAACCATATACAAATTAGTTTCGTGTTACGACGAATCCAAATTTGTAATTTTATGTTACATGTATTTGCATATTTAGGTGTTTTGCTTTTTGAAACTTACTTAAAGGTTAATTTTTGATTTTTTAAACTTAATTCTTAATTTTTTTGCCTTTTTAATAACTTTATTATCAAAACAACAATATATTATTACATAATTTAAAGTCACCAACCCACTGTTACGTGTATATCAGCACACAGCTTACAGAAGAAGAAATGGCTAATTAATTATCAAATCAATCAACCAAATCAATCAACCAATGTAATTGACTATTTTCTAATCAATAAAAATAAAAGTTAGTTTCATTAGAATTTAGACTAAAAAAAAAATGTGTTTATTTATTTGAGAATAATCTGAATTGCATTTAAATTAGGTAGGTAATTGAATTGTGTTTTCTTATTTTAAATGCTATTTATTTTATTAATAATTATTAATTGAACATACAAATATATATATATAAGCAGTGGCGGTAAAATGGGGAGGGGGATAGATCCCGATGACCTATTTTTTCAATATTTATTATAACTTAGATATAGGTATAAAACGGAAACCATAAATTATTCTGCGCATTCCAAACGGTATACTATATACCGTTGTATAATTTAAACTTAAAATTGAAATATGTACTTATATATAAATTATAAATACACCTAAATCGAAAAAAACTTGGGCTCATTGGAAACATTATTATAACGAATTTTCATAGAATAAATAAGAATGGATTATATAAAAAAATTGTTCTTTAAAAACTTACCCAATGTACGATTTTTATATTTTAGTCTTTGTATATACATACATTTTTTTAGGATTTTATCTATCTTTTAATGCTTAGTTTTAAACATTTAATTCAAAATATATGATTTTTTATATAATTTATAAAATTTACTTATAACCTTAAAAAACACATATTAAACCACAACTCTTTTGAGATAGGCCTAAGTCAGAAGTCTATATTATGAAGTGGGAAGGAATTTGTGTTGTAAAAAACCGAAGCCGTTTGGGAATTTCGTAAAACCTTTTTTGACGGGAGCTGTTTAGGAAAAACAGGAGCCGAATGGGCTACGTCCAAATTATTATATAATATCTAACAATCGAGTAGAGTATGTTAAAAATCAGTCCCCCTTCTCTCTATGAAAATATAATTTTACCGCCACTGAAATACTGAATGCAAGTGCATATTTCAGGTGCACACAATATGCTTGCAGCGTATCTAGTGTTGTTTAGGGCTACAAGTCGTGTCCCTCTTCCCTATAGAACCTAAACACATAGTGATAAACATGATAAACATCGTTTCGATGAATATACGGTGAATGCATAATAATAATATTATAATAGTTACCTATCATAATTAGTGCGGAATGCAGGCCGCGGGATAGTAGTTGTAATCGAAACCGTTCCAAAACAAAATCGTTGTGCACAGAGCTCGAACCGCGATGCGTATGTAACACAAAATATTATGTTTACGAAATGCACCTGAGCACGATAGTTGTGTTTACACACGTCGCATGACCTCAACGTCCTTAACAATGAGCCGCCGCGACCATCTAGGAAAAAAAAATTAAGTAGGTCTCTGTCGGCGGCCATCGCAGACGGAACCGCTTCTCTGGTAAAGTGGGGCACCGGTGCGTCCGCCGTCGACCGGTCGGCGGTCACCGTCGTATATTATAATAATATTATAACCGAGCCTCTCGCGCCGCTTACGAGTGTGACGTTAAGTTTTGACACAATATCCGAAACGCCCGGCCCGGTTACAAAATAATAATCATATTATTCCATGATACCGGTACCTAGTCGGTACGATACGGTACCGCGGTATATATCGTTTTAATATTTAGGTATACAAACGTATACCGTCTCGTTCGATCTGCGTTTTCTTCTGAAATATTATTATATTGTTATATGGTCTAAATATTATCGACTCGGGAGATCGTAATTGTTTTCGTCGTCCTCCTCGTGCATTACCCACCCTTACAATAATATTAGGTACGCGTATTTCACCGCAGTCAAACCCTTCGCATGCATAAAGGTAGGTGCGGGTGGTGGACGAAACGTTCGGGGCGGGTTAGCGACTGACGACGGTTTTTTAAAGTTCGTTGTTTTTTACCTTTTATGAACGATTTAGATATCACAAGTTCGAATAACGGTGGTTATAATAATTGTCATGCTGATTTCGTAGTATATATATATAGTTTTTAATATCTCTGGGGTCATCGATGTCTGAACTGGATGAAACCGCATATACCGCAGTTAAACGTGGTTATTTCTGTTCGCTCCCAGAGTGCGTCTGATCCGGTTGACATATAACAGTAATAATAATAATATTATGCGTTCGTAGTTTTTCGTGTGTGGGAAACAAAAAAATTCCAGACCGATTACGATTATATAGCTACATAATAATATTTTATATTGCTGCAGAGCGCGTGTACTATTTTATTCCCGTTTTATACATAATAATATAATGTTCTTATTATTATCATTATAATATTCGTTGCGCATACACCACGGCCGCTATTGGGGAGTGGGGTCGGATATTGTGTGTCAGTAGATACGTACAATAATAACGGTCCGTACCATCTCCAACAATCAAGTTCGAGTATGAGCACCGAACACCGCCTGAGGCTGATAACGTGTAAAAAAGACATACACCTCTTCTGACCAATTCACCCATCGTTGCCGTCCGGTTAGCACTATATCGATAAATTTCACTACCAGCGCGGTAGTCTCTCACCTGCAGCGACGAGGGCTGTGTCCGGCGTTTTTATTGTTTTTTCCGCGAGTGATGATTAACTTTAACACACGAATTTAAGTTCGATATTTTTTTTTGAGACCGACGACCAGATACGCTCGTGGACAATTTCGTCACAGAGTAAGAGTGATTTTATTACATTATATTTTATTATGGCTATATTTGGTTAAGTGTTGTAGGAAGCGCATGCGGTCCCGTGTGGTTTATTAGTACTTGAACGACAATTTAAAATAAGTAATTTATTTAGGGATTCAAGACGTGAGTTGAAGGTCAATATTGAATTGTGTTGTGTCTAAGATTCTTGATAATATGTTTCAGTTTTACACAATATATTCGAGAACTTTAATATTTAAATTAATATTGTTATAATATTCGACATTAATTTTTATGAAATAATTTAATACTGTTATATTTTTTTTTACCGTCATTTATAAAAATCGTAAATATGATGAATAATAAAGTGAAACATATTTTTAAATTATTGACCTTTAATTAATTTAAACAAAAAATTATTACTTTAGCACTACAAATATATTTAATAATAATTAGACTATAATATTATATCAACTAAATGTCCTAATAATTTTTTTTTAAACATCTATTTAGATTTAAGTCTTAGTAGTATCAATTTCACATTAGTAAAAAAGGGCATTGGATAAATATTTATTTAAACATCGTTAGTATGATAAAATATAAATACCTATAAAAAGTATAACAGTAATTTATTTTAATTAATTTTCATAATCTCGTACATCAGGACAAGGTTGTTATCAAAATTTAATTGGTTTTCTATTAGACGGTCATGATATGTGTAAGTTAATAATTTTGATGTTATAAAAAAAGTGACTGTCAATCACGTAATGTATTATGTTTTTATTCCGGATGCATTATTATTCTAGGCCTAGTGAGTTCTTTGAACTGCAATCCATTCGGATCAAATGATATGACTCATTGAGGACAAGAGAAAATATTTTAAACGGTAAAATCGTTTGTATGAAGTGCACCTACAAAACTTTCTCGGGGGGGAAATTTAAAAATAGAGTAGTTTAACTTCAATAAAAAATGACATACAACTGTTAAACTCACCAAATTATATTTATTTTCGCTTATGTTATTGATGACACGCAATAATTGCATTTTGCTGCAGACGAGAATTACGATAGGCATTACACACGAATCGCTTTAAGAGAGAGAGAGAGAGAGATAGTTTGATAAGTATCCAAAAGTAATCCGTTGCCATTAGTCGCAACCAACCTACAATTAATCGATTAAACCTGTGGGATAGAGTTTCTTAGCCGCTATCTGTTTTAGCCCTTTGTTGTAAAAGATATAGTAGCAAATAACTTTTGCGTTTAATGTCAGTCCATTCATTTCGGCTAAAGCGCACTTTTTACAGCCCCGCCTCCCGCCCGGAGAGATTTGCACGCTCTTCACATATAGTGACATAGAGTTATTGAGTTATTTATATCCAGATGGGTATACCTACATGTAGGTGAAGAGGACGATTATTTAAGCGTGCAGGTACCTAACCTATCATTAAAACACTTACGTGTGTGCTTTCTACGTTTGTATATTTATTTGATTATTATTATTTTTATTCGACGCGTGCCTGCTTTTTATTGTGAGAATAGTTCAGATTTTTTTAATATGACCGGGGTATAATAACAATACTATTGTTGAGCCGTATATTTCCTACCACTACAATATTATGTGTAGGTATGTAAGTTATACAAGACGTGTTATGAGCAAAGTTTGTCAATTCCGTTGAAATATGAACACACAACACCGCCGCTGCCGTTTTGAAGTTTTATTATTAATAAGCGGCAACGCTCTTAATATTGTTGTGTCGACATGAGAGAACGTAGTCATATTAAAACACAGACATGCTTAGGTACCGACAACATACACGATTTACTAGAGTCTAGAGTACAATATTATTTTGAAATTGATTTCTTTTTAGTAAGTACATAACTTTTCGGTATACTTGTCCAGTTGTCCATATATCAAAAAAAAAATATTGTACTTAGCAAAAATCGAATCGAAAGTTGTAAAAACGACTTTTACAATGTGTATAACACAATTCTATTTTTAGCTATAAATTTAAATACCAAAACCATAGTCTACACCCTACAGAATGAACTTAAAACCGAATAGAATTTAATAATGAGGATCTTTAAATACATTTTGCATCCATCTGACATAGGAACTAATACTAATGATTATAATATTACCGAGTAGCTATAATATTATTTTCATAAAAACTATTAAAGCCGTATATGGCTATGTTCCTTCTTCTCCAGAAATCACGCACTCTTCCAAGTTCCAACTCACAATACATTATACGGACATAATCACCCCTTGCACAGAATGCTTCGTAATCTGAACAATCTTAATTTTGATTTTAATAAGTAATTAAATAATATCATTTATAAATATGTTGTATCATAGTTATACATTACTAAATTAAGGTATTACCACTTAGTTTATATTATGTTGTGTTTTTCCATATGTTCTAATTTTGTGTGAATTTGTATTATATTATTGTTATATCTATTAATTTTAAACTTAATGTGTTAATTTAGAATTGCCGTTTGGCGTTTATATATTATAAATAAATAAATAAATATGTAGGTATGCCTTACAATATAATAGAACATATTTTAAACTTTTATGATATTGTGTAAGAAAAAAACAGTGTATGCACAAAGCACCATATTATTATAAAATAATGTATTTTTAGATTCAGTGAGTATTCTTTTTATTTATGCACTCTTGCACAATAGAAAGGTTCCTTATTTCTGAAACGGCTCTATATAATCTAATAGAAATCATCTCTACTTATATATTGTAGAAAACTTTTCTCTATTATAATGCTTACTTCGTGTTGACTCTCATTACACCTAAACTAATTTTTAAAGTTGAACTTATTCTAAACCCAAAGAGAACTTTTATTGAATTTTAAAATTAACATATTCATAAGTGTAACTATATTATTCTGGTGAAGCCCTTAAAAATAGTAAATAATATTATTTTGTTACTATTTTTTTTTCAGAATTATTCTGTGTAGATTGCATGTTATTTTCATTAAAATATATGATATTAATATAATGTTCTATTGTTTTAATAAGTATCAGTGTATACACTGCAGCGCTAAACTTTCAAAAACGTTTTTCTTTTTAATACATAAAATTAATTTTAAAAAGGTGCTCTGCTGTACAGTAGGTTACAAGTGAATCACTGTATAATGGATGGTATTAAATTTGAATTCAATGATATAATATCATTGTATAAGAAAAACGATTCTGAGCGGAGATGGTATGTCAGTCTAGGTATAAGACATATTATATACTTAACTATGGTATTAAAAAAAATTTACCTATAACAAATTCCAAATTAATCATATCACAATATCCATTAGGTACTTATAACGCGTTAGACATCAACAAAAAACCCTGACTTCGAACTTTAGAAATTTCAACTACCCACGAATAATATTATACAATCACAACAAAATAACTAAAATAGTTATTCTAGGTTTTTTTTATGTAATTTCATTCAAATTTGAACTTAAAATGACTATAAAAAAACTGTGCTTATTTATTTTCTAGAATTTTTGGTAACAGAATTAACTACTTACGCGAAATCTTGTTTTAAATTTTCAATCCTTAGATATAAAAGTTCAACATTTTATACATTTTTAACTACTAAATATTTACTCAATTTTAAATTTGACAATTTTTGTCAAAATTTGATCTTTAAATGCTCATAAAAATTGTGACTAAAGGGATTTTTAGTATTATTTAAATGTCATTGTAACAATATATAGTAGGAGTTTTGTATTAAATTTTAAAGCTTTTGTACCTAACAAATAATGTTTTATTGACATTCATAGAAAAAACCTAAAAAAGTTGGAAACTGAGTATATCCGTAAATAGGTATTTAAAAAAAATATCAAATTATTTTGATATTTTTTTTATGCGTAGAAAAGGCTAATATTAAAATTAACTGAAAAATGCATGTACTTACGATCATTTTTTTTAATGTTACACCAAAAGCCAAAATCGATTTTGTCAAAAATTCCCGTTTTTCCTTAATTTTTCTTTTGTTTTTCTTGGCGCTTTTGAAAATTACTGTGAATTTTAATTTTGACTTCCCCAATTCACCAATGATATTCACTTTCCAGTCGAACAAGATACTGAAGTTGAAAATCGAAGCATTATTTTGACTACTTATCGTGCACACAGACACAAAAATAAAAAAGAAAAAAAGAAAAGAAAACCAACATCATTGTAAAATCAATACATTTATCGTTCCACTCAGAATTTAAAAGTTAGTGTATTCTTGAAAAATTAACATCGTAAACAATCAAATTGTAGTATATTATTATTTATTTTTATAACATAATTAAAAACTGATTAGATTAGGTCTCTATTATTAAAGGCCCTTTGTACGAACTTAATAATGTTCTTGGACATTGTTAAAGTTTTTGATTCAATATCTCATGAGTTACTTTTGTATAAATTAAAACTATAAAATTATGTTATAATTTAGAATATATTTTGGGATATTTTATTAAAACCATATATTTTTAACAGATCTAACATTAATGGTAGTGATCAATTGGTAATAATATTGCTAAGTAATTCGTGTATAGTTAAATTTGTCGTATAAGAACAAGAGACAGCGTATATACTTCTATATTATTTTAAATTTATGTAAATAATTTATTTCATTTAGATAACATGGATGGTAATATATTAGCATTTGCAGATGATGCTGTATTAAGTTGTGTTAATTGAACTAAGATGGAAAATTATGACAAATTGATAATTTATTATTATTAGCAGTCAATACCTAATGAATAAATTGTATACCAAAAATAGTGTAGGTAGTGTTTAATAAAAATACAAATCAATATTTATTCAATTTGCCTTATCAAGTTCAAAGTTCAAACACTCCAGATCAAATTACAATTTAACTTTATATAGTAATTGAGTGTAGATAAACGAAAAAATACTATTCGTGTATGTAATCAAAATTGTATTTATTGCATCTAATCAATGCAGAAAAATGGAAAAATGCTTAGGTGTAATATTTAATGAACATTTAAAATAGGCACTTCAAATAGAAATGGTAATAATGCAGATATGAAAATGCTTTTATATTTTTAAAGAGTTGTGTTATACTTCTATTATAGTAATGATTTATTTTATCTATAAGTTCAATACGTGACAATGTTTAGTTGTACGGGGTCTCATAAAAATATAATATTATAACGCCTATAATTTTTACTTTCTAGAACAGCGCAATTGCACAAACGTTAACTCACTTTCAACAACACTTTAGCCAAACATTGTTTTAAGACTAGTTTATTTAAAATTTTATCCTGAAGGACTTGAATGCATTTTTATTATATTTATTTACTATATTTTTAGTAACGATTATATTTTCCCAAAAATGGCTGAAATACAATCAAACATCCAAGAGTTTTTTAAAAATAAATCCGTCTTCGTCACCGGAGGTACGGGGTTTCTTGGTAAGCTGATCGTCAACAAATTGATTAGATCGTGCCCTCAGATCAACCACATCTATCTTCTAGTAAGGGACAAAAAAGGAAAAAATGCGCACGAAAGGCTTGAGGACATATTCAATATGCCGGTACGTTTTATACGATGATGTTATATATTTTTATTGCATAAATAGTTTTAAATATTATATGATATCAATTTTTTTTTATTTTTTTTTTACAATACGGGACGAACCCTTTAATACATGAATATAATAGTATAATAATAATAGTAATATAGTTTGCTTTATGGAAACGAGGCTCAATTTAGAGTGAGAATGAAGGGTCAGTGTTGGCAATGCGCATAAGACGGATGATCGGTGAGTTAACTCTTTGAGGGGCCGTGGTTAGTATGCTAACCACTTTTTTTTTTACCGTTCAGGTGCGGTGGTTACTATTTTAACCACTTTTAAAATTATTTTTAATATTTTTTTGAAAATCGTCAGCATACCAACCACCTTATTATCATCTAATACATGCATCAAACAATATCACTGCCGCTGGTCTGATATCATTTCTCGCGTATTTCATCATTTATTATCATTATCAATATTTTGATATACGTACTAAATGTTACGGTAAAGAGACATATTGCCCACATGGGCTTTTTTTCCAAAGGAAATTTTCGCCCCTCAAAGAGTTAAGATAGTAGTTTGAGGAAGAGAAAGGAATATGAAATGGAACAGATGATCGTGTACGTCGGGAGGGGACATTAAATGAGACACGCGATAGTGATTTAGGACTGTCAATTGTAGAGGAAAGAAGATTAGATATAAATGATAAGTTGGCTGAATGACGACGATCGGCGAGGCTTTCTAAGGAAAAAAGGCATTGGATTGGCGTGTAATCGTGAGGTGGACAGAATATGTTTAATTTGTAAGCAGCGTGACGGAGGAATTTTCTTTGAACCCTATTTATAATTTAATTTACAAAACCATAGATATTTAAAGACATCGATGCAACAACATTAAAGAAAATCAGTGCACTCAGAGGTGACTGTAGCCAGGCAGATTTGGGACTGTCCGCTGAAGACCTGAATATGTTAATCAAAGAGGTAAATGTCATATTTCATAGTGCAGCTACGGTTAGATTTGATGAACGCCTTGACATTGCCATTGGAATAAACGTAATCGGTGCCAGAGAAATCGTAAAACTTGCTCAGAAAGTTGAAAATCTCGCGGTAATTATTTATTATTTTTAAAAGTGTAAATTAATCATATATACCTTCTAATCACTTTTTGTTCGAACATCTATTTACGAATTAATTTTTTTTTTTTTTTTAGTCTTATTTGCATGTCTCGACGGCTTTCTCCAATTGTCATAATAAACGTATAGAAGAAAAATTTTATAATCTACCATATAACTATGAAAAACTCATACATCTTTATAAGACAAAAAGTTCAAATATACTCGAAAAAATGAAACCTTTGTAAGTATTAAAATTGTACCTACACTTTTTTCTTTTTAATTTTGTGTGTCTGCTGGCTGTTTTGTACATGCAAATTGCTTAATTTACAACACTGCTTAGTATTAAATTCGTAGTAGATAATTTTAATTAATTTAATTTCATCATATTTTTGAAAATCGTTAAACACTCATCAACACATTTCTACATGAGTATAATAAAAAACATAATCGTCGTCAAAAGTATGACAATGTCGTAATATCATTATAGTTTTTTTACTATAAGAATAATATTATTTACAACGTTTTTGTTTTTTTGTCTTTAAACATAATTTAAATCTGTCGAACACCAATAAAGATACCCTAATACAATATTATTGCCATTATAAATCTAGCCTGTTGGGACCCATGCCAAACACTTACGTCATGACGAAAGCGGCCGCCGAACAACTGATCAAGCGCGAAGCCAAGGGTCTGCCCGTCACGATAGTCCGTCCGGCAATCGGTAGATACCTACATAATATTATTTAAAAATGACGAGGAAACGAGACATTTTTTTTATCATATTATTATACACTACAGGCGATTATTGTTATTGTATATTTTTAACAGTGATAGCGACCGCCAACGAACCTCTGCCGGGTTGGATCGACAATTTGTACGGGCCGACCGGCATCGTGACTGGCGTGATGACGGGCATAATAAAATCTCTGCCCTGTGACCTGAACGCCGTCACGGATCTTGTGCCTGCCGATTTGACTGTGAACGCGCTAATAGCCGCGTCTTGGGATACACACGTCAGGTACGACGCATGAGAAAGGTCCTTTGTGACTTCTGATATTATATACATATTATTAAGTTCGTATATAATAATAGCATCACGTACGTGATACGTGTGCAGCTCCAAATAATAATGGTGCAAAGGACAAGTGATATAAACCGTCAATCCTATCGAAATTGAGGTTTTTTTTTAACAAGGGCTTAGATAAAAATGTCGTCATGAGGGGGATGGAGGGCAAACAAGTGTATTTTTAAATGTTTACCCCAATTTAAAATTTCGTTAAATATTAATATATCAATTGTTACCTATGGTTAGGGTGGGGGGAGTGATTCCCCTCCTCCATACTTGGCTACGCCCTTGAGCCATAACAGATAGTAATAAAACGAATGTAAATACAACTTTTTTCAAAGTAACCTAACTTTTAATTCATTTTTTCTCAATCCTAAATTCAAGTTCATTTATTTTAAGAACTATACCTACTATAACCCACAGTAACAGTAGCAACATTATGGTCAAGTGCGATGTAAACCCCAACAGGATACCACAATAACTGTAAACGGTTCCAGTAAATTAATGTAACACTCACTGTAACCCACAATTATTTTGTAATGTACAATTTACATAACAGCCTAAAAAGCTCATAACTTAACCCACAGTTTCAAATATCAATCCATGTAAAATACTGTAACCCTCGACTCTTAACACTTTGAATAATAATATCAACTTTAAAAAAATAATTTAACACTTTTAATATTGTATAATTATTTATTAACATATTATACGTGTTTAACGATTTATCAATCAAATTTTACCTTATTCCTCGTATAATTCTTAACTTTAACTTTTAAAATGTTAGTCTCTTTTAGAGACTAATTAGCATTTTTAGAGGTTATACCACTTGCTGCCTATTCCCACCATCTAATTATATTATCATATCGTATAAAAAATGTTTCACGAATATACGGTATTATTATTTTCTTGTAATTATTTCTTATATACCAGCTATTTTAAATTATATCGGTGTTTCTCCTGCAGATACTGTCGTGCCGGGCCAAGCGAATCGATCGAAAATCACACTGACGACCCTCGCATCTTCAATTTCGTGTCGTCACCCGAAAACCCATTGACTTGGAGAATATTTTCGACGACCCTGATGTACTACATCTTGCACCGGCCCACGGCTAAGGCCATGTGGTATCCGACGTTGATAATGAATTCGTCGGTGTTTTTACACAAGCTCACCGTCCTGATATTACATTATCTGCCCGCGTTCCTGTTGGATTTAGTGTTCATTTGCACGGGAAATAAACTCAGGTTTGTGGGTGTTTGGTTTTATTTTTCCGTAAACGCGGTTAGTATTGCGTCATAGGATTTACCTAACCGGTAATATTCGATATCAATGGAAATATAACATGATTAACGTGTACGATTTTAGATTGGTCGACCAATACAAGAAAATAGGAAGATTCACTGACATATTGGAATACTTTTCCACGAGGGAATGGATATTCAGTAATAAAAACGTGCAAAGCTTATGGAACAGCTTAAACAATGACGACCAAACACTGTTTCCATTCGATATTAAAAAGATGCATTGGGAAGAGTACTTGGATACGTACCACAAAGGGATAATGACATTCTTGCTCAAAGAAGGACAGGACAAGTTACCGGAGGCCAGGAAACGTCTTCACGGGTATGCTTAACTCATAATATATATCTATACTTATAGTATGGCTACAATATAACTGTATAACATATTAACATCTGTATAGTAAGTTGTACTTATGTAAAAATAAATTGAGCATCTCAAAACTTTTATTATTTCCAGTATCTATATATAAATTAGATAGTAAACTTAGTCTCAATTGTTTCATGATCTAATACTAATACGATTAAACTGTTGGTGCTTAATCAATAGAATACATCGTAACTTTTAACTTTTTCCTGAAACGTGAATAGAGATTAGAATTGGCCGGGGAATAAAATTGTATTATTGGTCCTACACTCCTAATGGCTAATACAACAATAATTATTGATATCCCATAATGCATCACCGCGTTCTAACACTTCTAACTCGTGGTCTATATTCTATAATATTATTGTTTTGTGAATAACAATTGACAATTCCAATTAAAACCGTTATTTCATGTTTGTTTTTTAGTTTATATATCTGTCATATGATCTTCAAAGGCGCTGTCTACATAGGACTCATGATGCTGTTATGGGTGATTTTAAAAAGAATATTTTTGGCTTAGTTGTGGCATACGTACGTGTGTATACTACATATCTATACGGAAGCTTGAATTCAATTTTAATCACATTAAACATATATAGTTATACCATGAAGTACAAGATTCCATAAATATGTTTACTATACTCTGTTCAAAATAAGAACAGTATTCGGCCCCGACGAGTTTTCGTCAGGCGGCGGTCAGACATAATATGATTAGACGCCGTCCCACTACGGCGACGCGTCGGGCGCTGCCACTGAACAAAGCCACGCCATGCGCAGAACTCGGCCTCCGACTACTGTTCTTATTTAGAACAGAGTATAGTTGTTCACCTTTTTTGACAAATCAAACAAACCATTACCTATTTTTTTTGTGTAATTTAATTAATTTTATGTCTAATTTTTATGTAGGTTATATTTATAATTTTTTTACTGTAAATTTCATATCTAAATCGAATTATATTCATAATTTAAGGAGTTCCTGATAATTAATCAATTAAGTTTTTTACATTAGATAGTAAATGTACAATATTATGTGTTAATTAGTAATGCAAATATTTAATTACATTTAATTTACATAAACATATTATTATATAATATTTTATAACTAAAAAAGTATTTTTATTTAAGCTTATTTCGCATAGTAAATAAGAATTTATTGATTCGTTAAGTGTTTTAAATTATTTTTAAAATTAAAATTTGCTTAAAAAAAGTAACTATTTTAAGTTTAATATTATTAAAGTAATTATAAAGTTTATATGTGTAATACGTGTAATAGTATTTTATTAATTGTCACATTTAAAATGCGCAATCAATTTAGACAGTTAGTTATAATATAACATATAACTAACATATTCTAACCTATAGAATTCAAAATAATTTAATAAATGCTAATTTATTGTCGTAATTATTATAATGCATATTACAGTCTCATTTAATTCAAATACATATACTTTCAACTATCTAATAATAGATTGTTAGTCATAAAAAATAATCATTAATTAAACAAAATAGTTATAATTATAATTTATAAGTTATAGCTTATAACTATACAAAAACTTGTATTATTTTTAAAAAAATAATCAAAATTAAAATAGATTGAATAATAAACATAAAAGCATTATACAAGCATTAAGCATCGTATAATATTAGTTTAAAATATTGTTTTAAAAAATGGCTGTAAAATATTTTTATATTTTAAATTATTACGTGGAACCTCTAATCTAAGTTTGCGCCACCCAGAAGAGAATAATTAACCTAACCTATAGGAGGTATTATATTTATTTATTCTGTTTCTTGTGGGCAGAGCACTTGGAAGTATTATATGTAATATACCTATAGTTCGTATACAAAACAATTATACTACATATAACTGATAACTATATAACAAACCATAAAGATCAAATAATTATTTTTCGAACACAATTAGCTGGAGGCTAGACGTCTCCACATAATTCAATTTTCCGTGAATACAATTATTAATACACTAAGGTGATACATTTTTATTTAACTTAAGCCAAATCTCAAGATTCCCTGGGAGTTGAAGGCAACTATTAAATTTCAGATATAATGTACAAGTTTTTTTCTGTTCTTTCTTATCAAATCAGTAATAACCAACATTTCGTCAACACAACTTTAATAAAAGGCAAAAAAAAAGTAAATTAAACGAATAGTTAACTACCATGCGTTTCAACTATTCTCTTGTATTAAGAAAAACAATTTCAAATGAATATTTTTCATTTATTAGACGAAGACAAAAATAGAATAATGATTTTTACAACGGTTCAGAATCGTTTGTGTGGATCAAAATTACTACCACGAGATAGTGAGTACAAGTCTTGACCTAATTAATTTTATAAAATGTGCACAAATCATGAATCTATACTAAGAGAGGAAAAGAACAAAATATCTGTGCCTTTAGTGTTTACGTTTTTATTTTCCTAACGTTTATATTTTTATTTTTAACATATCATGACAAATAATTAACTGTAGCAAAAACGTATATAGGTACCTATCCAAATATGATCATAATTTTTATTGCAAATATTCGACCACATTCTGTAATATTCATACACTACACATTTCATTCAAACACTTCGAGCATATCATAACATTGTAGGTATAAATTTTAAATAATATTTTTTTTTTTAAAAGGGAAATGCAGGTAACCGCTCTGCACTGTGTAGTTGTAGGAATCGAGTGTACCTCGTTATTGAGTGACTAGATTAGTGTAATGGTATTAAATTTGAATCCAATGATAAATAATTGCATACGAAAAACGATTCTGAGCAGAGACTCATAGGTCAGCCTATTATATTATAATTACGTATATTAGTATATTACTAAATTTCTATTAATTATTACAGTAATATTTTATTTTACTATTAGTAATACGGAATAAACTATAAATAGGTTAGGCATACAATTCACCTAAATGTTTTGAAAATGTTATCATGTAAAAAATCTAATAATATACGTAAAAGTTTCAAATTCTAACAAAAAATAATTTTGAATTGCATAAAAACTACTAAAATTGTTTTTCTTAATAAAGAATTAAAATTAATAATTTTTTCAAAATTTTAACTTAAAATGCTTATAAAAAAATCGTGTTTATGAATCATCTATATTTATAAATAGTTATAATGAAAACTTATGAGGAACTTACTGTATTAAATTTTTCAAGGTTTTTGACAGAGCTAAAAATCGAAAACGTCAAAGGTTTGTAGCTAATAATTATAGTCCAAAAACCTAAACCAACTTGATCCAATTTGGTATCAGAAACCACGCTCAACGTTAAAGATCTATGCATTTTTTTTCTCCTTTAATATTAAATCATGCCAACAGAAAAAAAAATCACACGTCATTGTAAAATTACTAAAATTACTACATTAATCGCTCCGATTAGAATCTAAAATGTAGATAAGTGTTAATACTAAGTACTTATATTACAGTAACAACGAATCGACGAGTAGTGACTTTTTTATTCATATTATTTTATAAAGGTACCTTCAGTGTTGAGCTTATCTAGATAAATATTTTTTTATCTTTAATCTTATCTAGATAAATAGAAAATATTAATTTACACACTTATCTAAGATAAAAATCACCGTTATCTAGATACATTTATCCAGATAATTTAATTTATTAAACGGCTTTTCTTTATTATAGAAAATAGGTAGATAATTAAGTAATTTATTATATAGGTAGTATTTACTAATAACTATCGACATTTTCGATAACATACTATTAGGTTATTCTATATTGCTACGAGCTTACGGAAAGTGCCATAAAAAAATATTAAAAAAATGCATCTCATAAATTATGAATCATAATCTATTTAGATTAAATTAATTTTTTTTTTTCATCTTTATCTAGATAAATAAATATCTTTATCTTTATCTAGATAACATTATTATAATTTATCTTTATCTATATCTAGATAAAATTATATTTATCTCGGCTCAACACTGCCTAGCTTACAATTTATACCAATACCACAATATTTCTTTAACCAAACGGGCAATAATGTGCATAACCTGTTGTCTGCTGAATTATTCATAGGTGCAGCTTTTAACATTTTATTTTAATTAAATTATTTGATTATGTGCCTAAATTAAATTTAGTTATTAGCCTGGCCAGTGAATATTTAATTATGAACTTTTCTATTTATGTTTAATTAAAATCACCAGTATTTATATTATCATATTTTAAAGAATTTAATAGTGATCAACAAATAATAAAAATAATTGAATTGATCGAATCAAGTATTTTACTATTTACTGTCATAAAAATTAAAATATAAATAAATATAAAAATCCTCACTGACGAGTGTAAAAACAATTTTCTTAAGTGCTTGTGATAAAGTTTGCCATTTCTCCTGCAATTGAAATTACCAATTATATTCAAATTAATTAATATTTTAATAAAATGTGTACAATTTAATGTTGTACAAATACTTTCATATTTCACCTTGTTACCTAAATATTTTTTTTTAACATATTATAATATTAACAATTTTATCCTCACTTTCCCACTTAGTAAGAGATATCGGCTATTCTTCTCTATATACCTCCCGTGGTTTTATAAATCAAAATTATCTGGCAAAAACTTTTCTTCATCCTCTCGCCTTCGTTTTTGATATACCCCACTAAATTCGCACTCATACGCTCATACAAATTTGTGAGTTTCTTCAAGTTTTTATACCTTCACAATACATATTATTTATACTTACACCATCAATCATTAATTAATATTATAAAACATTTTTAATGTTTGAGTTTTTTTTCACAACATCTCCTTGTAGACTTAAGAGTAGACTCATATAGGTACTCAAGATCGTAACAGATCGCAGTAAGACACGACCCGTTGATAAAAATCTTGAGTACCTAATCGATCTAGAGACGTAGTCCCGCTTTGTTTAATTTTAACTAACAACTGTGCTTTATCATTAAACACTTTTTCAGTGTCAATAAAAGACTTTCATTTAATATTTTAAACTGATAAATTGAATCATCTTTGTAAGCCATCACAATAATTGAGCAAGAAACGTATTGCCATCTGAAGTAATTATATTAAACATTACCTACTGAACTTAAAACGTAACATTCCTAATATTATATATAAATATTAAATAGTAAATAAAAAATGATTCTTTGATCGCGAACCAGGCAATATCTTATGTACCTAATGCAGTCAACTCGTGATATGATGAACTTCCAAATACGAGAAAAAATTTCTTACATCGGAATTCCTTATACATCAAGAGCATAAACCAACAAAATTATTTATAACAAGATTTATTAAAATATAAATCTACAAACTACAAATACAGTCAACTCGTGATGAAACGAATTTCAAGGAACCGAGAAAAAATCTCGGTTTATATAAATTAACGAAAACGAGATTTATCAAAATATAAATCAACACACTATAAATACATATTTATTTTAATTTAATAACAATTAAGTAAATGTATATACATAATGATTGACAAGCATGCTCACTCCCATTTTTTCCTTTAATAAAGAATTTATTCAAATTCTGATTTTTGGAATTTTTAAATATATTCATTACTTATAGATCATATTTTCAAACTCTTGAATTGTTTTGTACTACTTATGGAATGTCCTGTGGCAACACAAACACTGTTTTCCAAATGAGAATCTCCCCTCCCCCTATTTAATGTAAATTATTAAGTGGATTTTTTTTTTTGAAATTGTTGATGTACCTAATTCAAAATTCGAATGCGTAGTTTCTTAGTTGTTAAAATGTTTACCTCTCAATGGGCACCAACTAAACCCAATTTCATATCAAAAATCATCCTTAAAAATTAAAGATTGATTCATGTACCGGGTGGTCCTCTGGTATAGATGAAGGAAAAACAAATTACAAAATGTTCAAGTTACCCCCCTCAAATCGGTTCGAATACTTAAAAAAAACACGAGAAAAAAATTTCAGACAAATTGATCAACTTTAACCCGTGCCACAAAAGCTCTAAGTTTTAATAGTAAAAAAAATTTCAAAATTGCTAATTGTTCAATATAATTAATCATAACTCTCAAAATAATGATTTTACAAAAACATCGTAAGGACTTTAATTACACAATTAGGTAAACATTATTATTATTACAACAGTTTTATACTTATACTTTTTTTTTAAATATTTTTACCCTAATAATAGGAGATATTAACATTAATATTATTGGTAATGAACACGTAAACAATGAATATTTAGATATGCTATCTTTAAATGGTTTCAGCTCATTAATTAATGTACACACAAGACTCCCACTAAACAAAACACACTCCTGTCTTGATCACATATTTTTTAAATGTAGTGATGATACGTTATTGAATAATACTCAATCAGGTGTTATACAAATTGACATAACTGACCACTGTCCAACTATTGCATCAATCCCGCTAGTAAAATATGAACCTCAAAACAGTAATAAAATAAAGCATATTAATTACAGCTTAATTAATCTTTATCTGGAGAAGGAGACTTGGGAATGTGTTTATAATGAAATTAATATTGATATTGCAGTTAAAAACTTTTATGATAAATTAAATTCCGTTATTGAAAAATGTACGAGTGAAAAAAAAATAGTTTCTAAAAACAAAAGAATTAAAGAGTGGATGACTGCAGGCTTGTTGTGTTCGACACGAAAAAAAAATGAACTTTCGATTAAAATCAAAAGACACCCATTAAATAATGCATTAATTAAATATTATAAATCATACAGGAATAAACTTAATACACTTATAAGAGAGGCCAAAATCCATTTCTATAAAAACAAATTTAACTCGGTATCGTCTAATCCAAAAGCTACATGGAAACTAGTTAATGAAGTAGTAGGTAACATGGCTAATAATAAAGACACTATAAAATTTTTAGAAATTGATAATAAAATAATTGATGTTAATAATGAAACAATTAAAGCATGCAATGCATTTAATGAATATTTTACTACAATTGGCTCACAATTGTCTAAGAAATTTATTAAATCGCATCAGATAGAAGTACTTTGTCCTAATGATAATAACTTTGATACCATTTTCACTAAACCTGTTGATAAAGATGAAGTAATTATGTTAATTAATAATTTAAAAGATGAAACGGCAACAGGCATTGACAAAATATCGGTAAAACTAATAAAAAGTATATCACGATTTATATTAAATCCAATAATTTTTATTTATAACAAGAGCCTAAAAGAAGGAATATTTCCATCACAGTTCAAAACAACAATTGTTAAACCAATATTTAAAAATGGGAATAAAAAACTAGTAAATAATTACAGACCAATATCGATGATCAATAACTTAGCAAAGATTCTCGAAAAAATAGTAAAGTCAAGATTAATGGCCTTTTTAGAAAATAATAAACTTCTTTCGAAAAATCAGTATGGATTTAGACCGGGATTAGGAACTACAGATGCGCTATATATGGTCTCAAAAAATATTTATGATGCTCTAGATAATAATAAAAAAACAATCGCTGTTTTTTTAGACTTTGCGAAAGCTTTCGATACCGTTGATCATAATGAATTACTAAACATAATGCCTGGTTTTGGTATTGTTAATGAAAGCTTAAAATGGTTTTCAAGCTATTTGAGTTATAGAAGACAGATGGTTACGATTAACGGAATAATAGGTAATGATTTTAAAATAAATTGTGGTGTACCACAAGGAAGTGTACTTGGTCCAGTTCTATTTATAATTTATATAAATAGTATATGTAATATGCAACTTGACGGTTCAATAGTTACCTATGCGGATGATACGTGCTTATTATTTTCAGATAAAACATGGGAACTAGTACAAACGAAAGCAATTAATGAATTAAACTGTTTCATACAAAAACTCAACTATAAGAAAATAACTATAAACTATAATAAAACTTTCTTTATGGCATTTTCAATTTATAATTTATCAAATTTTACAATACAACATTTTAAAGTTTGTAACTATGATAACAGAGACACTCCAACCTACTCCACAATCAATAGAGTGACTAAAATAAAATATTTAGGTTTGATGTTTGACTGCAATATGAGATGGAATATACATGTATTAAATATAATAACTCGACTAAGGACGATTACGTTTAAATTATATAGCTTAAATAAATTAATATCTAATGACACGATGAGAATTGTATACATGTCACTATACCAGTCCATATGTCAGTATGGAATAATTGTATGGGGTGGTACTACAGATAATATACTTAATCCACTATATACACAACAAAATAATGCAGTTCGTACATGTCTTAACAAAAAAAATAAATCCGGATCCACTAAGAACAATTATGTAGAACTTAATGTTTTACCGATAAGTCTCTTGTACAAAAAATTTGCTATATATCATACTCTAAAAAAATATTCTCCGCCGAATGATATAAGAAATAAGCGTGAAACCATAGCTTATGATATTAAGATTAATTATCCAAAAAAAAATATAGGCCAAAAATTCATCGACTATCTGGGACCAAAACTATTCAACACCTTAAACTTTAATGTAAAAAAATTCTTAAGAACAAATACTAAAATTAATGTAAATAGATATATAAGTGAAACATTGTTACATGAGCTTTAGAATACTTGTAAACTTTGTATATTATATAGGTACTCTATGTATATAGTATATATGATCTGTGTATTAAGTTTTTTAAAAATGCTGTACTTATATTTAATATTTTTCTTTTCTTTTTTTTTTCTCTTTATTTGTACTTTTTTAAATCTGTTTTCATTAGTATATATAGATAAATAATATTAATTATCATTACAACAATAAATTCATAATTCATAACTCTCTACTTCCAACACAAGCTTTGCTTACAGGAAGTAGATAAACCATTGTAATTGTATGATTGTGATTATAAAATGTAATAAATGGTTTTTTTAAAATAAAAAAAAAAAAAAAAAAAAAATTTAATTTTTAAAAATATTTGAGTTCAAATTTTAAAAATATAAATTTGTAACTATTTTTTAACGCTGCAATAAATAAAATGTTCTCTTAGCTATATCATTTAATGCGATTTAAATTAACATAAACTTATTTAGGTACTGTATAATATAGTTAGTAAGTAATACTACACGTTGTAATCTATAATATTATAAGAAATTAGTATAGAATCGTAAGTTACGAATAGAGTAGTAACTGACCGGTGCCGTGCAGATGGACGAGGAAAATATACCAGCTGAGGGAAAACAAGAGGTGAGGGTAGATACAACACTGGACAGGCCGAGGGACCCGGAAGCGACCCCAGTGACGAGCAAGTCTCCACGTGGACAGACAAGGCGCATTTTCCCCGCCGCGTGGAGATGCGCTAAGCGCCTGTTACTTTGTAGTGGCTACCGAATAAAATTAAATCAGCAGTGTTCTTACCCCCTCCTCTTCAGTTGTAAAACACCTGGATAAGACGGCGGCGACGTTGGGAGTGGTACGTGAAAGAGGACTTTGAACATTTAAAAACTATTGTGCTCCTTAAAAAATACTATTGACCGTCAAAAACATAGACATATTATCTTCACAATAATAACACGTGTACTGAGTCGTTAATTCAGATGTATTATAGTATTTTATTGTTACAACACATAACGTTACACGTAACTATGTATATTTTCTGTATACATACTATATTATACCTGCTCCAAGTTGATACATATAGGTATCTTTTTGCTCCAGGAAAAAACCCCTTTTATATATAGATGGAGTGATAAATAAATCACAAATGGGGTGTGTGAAGTAGTTTTGCCGGGCATCAAATTTTAGTAGTCTTTCTTCTTAGAAAACATTTACCAACAAGACGATATAAAACAAATGTCTTAATTCTCTTTTGAAAGTGGGGTTTTCGACGAAATATATTGCCTTGCGGCGGTGGTTTTAATCCACCCCAATGTATGTACACGGCTGTCGGCTACTCACATAAGCTATAAGGATTACAAATTACCGCTATACATAATGCGTGGTTAAATCAAAAACTTCGATCAGTGAACTGTGAGTGTTATAATATGATTTCACGTGACACGTTGGATTTTTAACCCCATCTTAAACAAGTCCAAAACATAATCATACTATCTTATATTAAAAACAAACATGTACATTAATTAATAAATGCATGCATACAATTTTTTTGCTATAATTATATTATGCTAGTCCCACAATAATCCTATTAAAAACACTTGTGAGTTACATATTGAATAATGTCCTAATCCAATCTAGTAACACACTCTATACATTATAGTCTCTATAAATCAATCTATTTCCAAAAAATAACACTCATTTACATAGTAACCACCCATCACTCAAGCACATATGAAGTATGTACACAACAAATATTATGGATAGGTACAGGATTTAAAAACAAATTAGAATCAAACTGTTTTAACCTCGGGGTCTTTGACCTATTGACTAGTTCCATATTGTCCATATTTTCGAGTATTATAGCTCCAATCGACTTATTATTGTGAAAATTGTATTAATGCAACGGAAGTGGTCTATATAAAAAGATGTATAGTTGATCTATACTATCTATTATCTATCTAACTATATAAGCTGTCAAAAGCACTTTGATAAATTTGAAAAATTCAATATTATAGTTTACGAAGAACAGAAAAAAATATGGCGTTGTTTGAGAAAAAAAGTTTAGGAAAAACTGAATTAAACAATACTGTTCTTCTATATATAACCTAATGATCTCAAAGCCTCTGCGAGCCCACGCTTCACATTTCTTTGGGACGTTTTTCAAGACTTTGAAGTTTGAACTCTTGGTCATCTTCATCTATCATTTTATTATGTTTTAATGTTAAATATATACATTTATTTAAGCCTGATTTTGTTGAGTTTCTTATGCCAACTTTACTATAGTTTTCTCTGGCAGCGACTGGAATACATTACTCTTCCTCGTCGAAGAAACTGCATTCTATGGATTCTGTAAAATTAAAACGCATACAGTGTGGACTGAAAATAGTCATTATTATAATTTATAAGTATACAAGGGTTCGAGTAATAATAATAAATAATAAATAATAATATTATTATTTCACAATTAAGTACAAAATATATGCTTACATTGACTTATAAATTGTTTTTGTGCAGATTGTAAATTATATTCTTAATAATTAATGTTAAAAATAATGTTGCTCTGTTCCTTATGAATCATGAATATTGTTTTTACAGTATAATTTCAGCAAATAATAATATTTTTCTTTATGTACCTACTTCCTATCGGACAGTTCCTATCAACCTAATACAAATACTGAAATACTACAATATTGTAATTTGTAACATATGATAAACATTTCATTTCAGTTTACTTCAATTATATGTCATTTTGTCATTTTTTTTTATCGCAATAATATAGTTGCATAATCATTTAGATAAATAATTGTATGGACATGGCTGCATTTATTAATTTTTCCAACAAACCACGCCTTCGCAATGCTACTCTCTTATCTAATTATACTTAAATGGATTTCCTTTTTTCCTTCTGAAAAATCAATATTTACATATAGTTTACATATATACACTTTTAATGAAATTATACATATAATATTATTTATTAACTGTGTTCAATATTTACACATAGGACAAATAGGTATAATATTTCTCTAGAAGTATTTCAGCCACCTCCTAAAATGTTCCACCTGGGGTAATTACCCCTATTGGTCTCTCTTAATTGCGGCCCTAATGTATTTAATAATTTACCGTGTAATAAAATATACCTATATTTAATTATCTCACAAATTTGTGAATATTTAAAATTATATAGATACAGGTATATGGAATTCTACTCACGAATAAATAAATTATCCCTGAATATCCCTACTATAATATATGTAAGTAGTGACAAAAAGTTTTGAATCCCTACAAATAATATTTTTTGAATTACCATAGAATAAATAAATTTTTTATTTTTAGTTTAATATCTTATTATGTCATAATTTTAACTTGAAATATCTATAAAAAAAATTGTGAATTTGTATTTAAGAGATTTTTATAGGTTTCCAGAAAAAAACTTTACGAGGAACCTTGTATTAAATATTCAAGACTTGTAGCTATTCAAATTTAAAATTTGTATTCATCTTTAACAAAAAATCATTTGCACATTATTGCGATTCTTACACATTTTTTCAACATAATTTAAACTACAAACACTTATAAAAAAAATTGCACCTGAGTCTATTTAATAATTTTAAATTCTATTAACTATAAGTACATCTTATGTGGGATCTTCAATTAAATGTTCAAGTTTTTTGACAGAGACTTAACAATTAACATTCTTACAAATGTTTAAAAAATAATAAAATGCATGTCTATCTACAATCATTCATTCTAACACAAGTCCATACAATCGTTATTTTTCATTATAACAACAACAAAAATCGAATTGACCGAAATCTGGGTTAGCATAAGAATTCCCGTTTTTCTTTAATTTTTTTTTAACTTTTACTAATTATTTTGACCAAGATATTTTTTACTGAATGCAGTATACTAAGTGAACGTGCGGAGTCTAGAAAGTAAAATATATTATATGTTTATGCGACCAAACACCAAATACATAGTGCTACCTGTTCCATCGACCCTTGGATAATGTCACAAGTATACTTAGGGGTCAAATTATTCCTTAACAAATAATGAAATGTCTCTATCACCTACCGGTGTGGTAAAGACAACTGTCAACTGTCATTTATAAATTGCTTGTACACGAGATAGATTAAATAATTGACTTTGGCTAGTACTATATTATTTAGTTCGATTTCAACTGTGGTGGAATTTTTTTCCTGGTAGGTGAAGTGGTGGGATCGTGGTCCAGAAGTAGTGGTGATATAGATAATGTACGTTATGTTTTCGTACGTCACACTGGTGCAGATGATTTAAATAATAACATAATAACACGGCGCTTTGTCTAGGCAATTTAACTACCCTACTGGTCATCCGTCCATTTTACCAATCTGTTTCTGACCTTTATTATGTTTTTACTTTTTATTAGTAAGTTATTCACATACGAAATATAAGTCCAATTATGTACATTATATATAGAAAATAAAATAATATAATGTTGGTGCTAAAGTGCTTGAATAAGTAATAGTTAATTTCAAGGTTCAAGAAATATATATTTCTTTCTTAGGTACCAAATAAAAAAAAAAAATTTATGGGACTTACAATAAGTTCTATGTACATGAAAATAATAGCAACTACTTGCAATAAATAGTAAGTACTAGCAATCAAAGCAATGCTAGTTATTTTAAATAACTGTGACCAATAACAAGTACATCCAACTATCCAAGTTGCAACCAAGAACCATTGCAAGTACATGCTAATTAATGCACTTCACATCGATTTACTTCTTGAATATATACAATTTTTTAATGGACAAATATTATGCCTAAATAAATATAACTAAATAATTTATTTTTCTAGTCTTAACATTTACTTACTCATATTTTAATTCTACAATATATTATATTTTATTTGTAATTAACATTTTCTAAAACACTTAAATTGAAATAAAAGTAATTAAATGTAGCCATAAAATATTTTTAAAAGTTTTCCATAATTTTTTCACTGCTAAATTTCAACTATTTGCAAACATTTTTAAAATTTGGTTTTTTGTAATATGTGAAGGAGTGAACTACTTAAAAAGTTCGTATTGAAATATCAGTTACCATACTTGAAAAAAACAAAAAATGTGTTATTGTTCAAGTAAAGTAAAAAGCTTGAAAATTTTAGATATAATATGTTGTTTTGTTCATTATAAGTTTTTGAGAATACCTATAGTTATTATTTAAAAAATTATTGTTGTTTAGTAGCTTACCTTTAAACTACACTCCTTAAAATATTATTATAAAAATATAGTTTAATTGTAATTAATTCCCAGTGTTCTCACCAAACTCTGGTGGGTGTGGGGGACACCCACGACACTCCCCCACTTTCCAACTTATAAAACTGTATTGACTCCCACTTCCATGAAATGCCTGAGAACGCCCTTGTATAGGTACGTACGATTGTTCAAATAATTCAACCAATATCTAATTTTATTTTATTGTTATTCCAGCTCATTCTGGTATTGCATATTGTGTTAATTTGTGTAACAGTTATCACTTATCACAATAATGTATAAACATTTAAAATCAATATTGTAGTCGTGGTCCATCTAAATCCGATAAGTGATTCATGTCGAGATCTTTATTATTATCTACCCGTTTTGTTATCAACAGTTTTGATAACAATCTTCTTATCTGCGCCCGTCTGCTATCACAGTTTGGTCGTCCTCGTAGTACAACTCCCACCCCGCCGACCATGGTAAAATCACAGTAAAACACACCTTTCCCCCCGCCCGCGACCGATCGGTGATCCGCGCAGTAGTCGCAATCGTACGACAGTGAGTCATGTTTTCTTTTCGCGAATCCACACCGTACGGGGAAAACGTCGTGCATTTCCGGTAGCCCCTGTTGTACCACTCGACGGTAATCGTCGTCATTTCCCGTTAATTTTTTTTCCGTATTTTTTGTATCTATAGTACGTCATTTTTCCGGTTTTCCGGAATATCGTTCGTAGATCAGTTTAATCTTGATTGGCACTCATTGACGTTCTTTCGGATTATTTCGCGCACAGTCCTTCCCATCCGTAAACGTGTGTACGCGCCAAAAATGTAAACAGATTTTCCTTCTGGACGTGCCGAATTCGTGTCAAATATACCCCCCGAGTTTATCGTTGAGCTGTGAGTGATTAAAAATTATATGTTTGGCCGACCGTCGTCGGTGGGCAGATGACTTGTGCGGCCGCGTCTGTGTCGTACGTCACGACGTTTCAACGACAGCAGCAGTTGTCCGTCCGTGCGGCGTGGCTCAACACTAGAGAAATGGCCGAGGCCCTGAACACGAGCCAGAGCTAAAAATGGAACTCGCCGCCGTCCCGTTGCTGTGGTTGTGTTTGGTTTCGACCTGGATCGAATCGTCAGCATCGTATCCGATCGGAGGTGATGGCAATGTTTATAATGATTATTGTTTTAATTACCACTTAAATCAGTTTTCCTGTACATGATAATTCATTTTTAATGTTTTGCTAGACTTTGAGTAGGTAGAGTCCGACCTGGCCGTGCTGCCATTTAACTCCAGTCGATAGAACCCACAACTTTAAGGTGTAACACTTAGAGATACATGTAACTGCCTATGTGTAATAAAATTACGCAATTATCGTTCAGTCTATGACTAGTATTATTGCAAAGAATTTTACAATACTGAGATAAGAAATCTTTTTCAATCCAAGATATGTACTCGATTGTTTTTTACATAGGTATTACCTGGTATTACCTATATGATATGATTTTATCGAAGTACCCACTACCTATGAAGGTAATTTTTCACAAGTTGTCTTCAATACTTTATTTAAAACACTTTCTACCTACTTACTATGTCATACATAGGCACACATACATTTTGTTTCCGTAATAAAAAGCAGTATTAACGTTTCATCGGTACTTAAAACTAAATCATTTATTTTACAATATAACTCGACGACAAGTAGGTATCAATTGATTTAGAACTTGTGTAATCTAAGTATTTTAATTTGTTAAATTCAATAAGATTATGAGGATTTATTAAGTATTTGAAGTAATAAATATTACTATATTATGCTAAAGAAATTTAAATTTCCTAAACATCCACTTAATTACTTCTATTACATGTAGGTAGTAGCTACCTTTGTTATTGAATTTTAGATATTAGGATAGATACCATATTAGATACCTACTTAATTTTAAATGTTTTAGGTATACATTTTGAGATTTAATCTACCTATTGAGTTGAAAAAATTGCATAACAATCATAAGTGTTTGTACATTTTTAAATGAATATTTTATTCATGATTTTCATATTACTGTGAATATCTCTTGTAAAAAAAAAAATAGTCATTACCTAGATAAAATTCTTCATTTAAGATGTCTCGTTGAATATTTTGTTTATCTCTGTATACCTACTATATTCTGTACCTATATTCACTTTTTATTAAAGTTATTGACCTAGGTACCTATTATCAAATGATATGAGAAATTAAATTTTAGAATTAGGTATTTAATTGAATACCAATGTACCTATACCAAAACTTAATTTAATCTTTTAAATGTCCATTGACATTTGTGATATTAAATTTGAAAATAAAGTATGAAATGTACCTATTGGTATATAAAAACCTCGATAAAAACTAGTTGAACTGATTGGACTATTGCAATTTATTATTGTGTATTTGAATGTTGGTATTCACTTTGTAGGCTTCAGTGTCGGGTATGTTACTTTTTAAAAATAACCATGTTATAAAAATAGGTAGGTAAATTATAAGTTCCAAAATAAATAGATAACTAGGTAACTTCTTGGTTACTTCAATACAAATGTAATGTGTTAGTTATACTTTACTGTTTTTATCCAAAATAAAGTAACTACCTAGTTCTATATAGTTTCAATGTGGTTACTTACTTTTGATTAACTAACCTATACATTTTGTATCAATATTTATGACACTTATCAGTTCATCACTTTAAACCGAGATTTAAACATATACCCTTTTTTGATAGGTATAAAATATATCCCATGTTACTCTAGATAGTCTTTTGACTTAAGGGGATTCGATACCGTGATTTTCTGTTTTTGTCTAACACTCGCGTGACATAGTATTTTAGACGTGTTTTTTCCCAAACATTCCAATTAATCTATTGAAGCGATAAGATTTCTGAAAACAGATTTGAATTTGTCGTCAAGTCTACTTGAATCAACTTTCCCACATTTTTGATTTTTTGATTTTAACTTCTCCAAAATTTGAAATAACAGAATTTTTAAATACTCTTTTTGAATATTATGACCTTTTAAAAAAATTGGGGGGTAATATCAAAAATGTGGGAAAGTCGATTTCAAGTATACTTGACGACAAATTCAAATCTGTTTTCAGAATTCTTATCGCTTCATTAGATCAATTGGTATGTTTGGCAAAAAACACGTCTAAAATACTATTTCGAGCGTGTGTTAGACAAAAACAGAAAATCAGGGTATCGAATCCCCTTAAGTTTTTAAGGAAGTTATGCCTTGATCTTCTACTCTATATGAAAATTACAATATTCTTAACTAGGTAATATAAATTCTAATATAAAGACTTAATATAGATACCTGAATAAAATGTAAGGTAATTGATTATTTTAATTTCAAATACTCCAGCCTTTCAATGAAGTCATTGACAGTACTCGATATAATATTCACCTATGGGTTAATATCTAAAAATAAATCATCTACTACATAAGTGCAGCTACCTGTGCTATATTCATGTTGATAACTAAACCTACTCATCAATCATTATCATCTTTTTTCCAAAAATACAAATTTTAAATAATATTTTCACAAAAAACACAATTTACACTTTTAGTTAGGTATAATAGCTATAATATAGTTTAATAAGTTGTTTAATAAGAAACATTACGTGTGTGTATTATAGCACTGTTATTTTGTAAATAATTTTAATTCCTATCAAAATTACTTTAGCATTACTTAAAAAAGGAGCTTTTATAGACTTATAGTAACGAGTAACATATTATGTTATGTTACTAAGTACCCAACACGGGTATTATTATGTTCTAATCTTTCTCAGTAGCAATAGGTAACTATCAAATCTAATGCCAAAATAAGATTTCACTTAGTTTATAAAAATAGCAATATGTACCCATATTTTTAAACGACAGCCTAACTCTAATATTACTCAAATGTAAACATCTCATATGAGTCTATGAAGTTTGTCTATTCAAAACTAATTTTTAAATTTCAAACAACTATAGGTAACTGGTTCTGTCCCATTAATGTTTAAATCTTCTATATGTTTTTCATGACTTATAAAATAAATATTGATAATATTTATTGTTCTATACAAAACATAACTTACCTAAAAGCTCATCAAAAAATTTTTATTAAACCAGTTTTTTTTATTTTTAAACATTGATATACCTAAATTATAACCATAACAAAATGTTTGATAATATACTCAAGGATATACTAAACTAAAATAAAATATTTTTTTATATAATATATACAAAAATAAAGTGTTCCCTAGTTAGTAGTTATATTGTCAGTTGTCACTTACAGTCTATAGAGTCACTTATAATAGGTGATTTAAAAACCAATTTTTTTTTAGTTGGTACAAAATACTAACTATAATCATCTCACTCAATAAAGTTACCCTTTTCTCCTTTCCCAGCTTAAAATAATAGCAGATACTAATGTAGGGAACAATAAAAAAAAGTAACTCAATTCAGTAATCCATAGTTGATTTAAAACATTATGACAAAGTACAATATTATTATAATCCGTTTTAAATTAAATATTGAATCCTTATTCAAACTATATCCAGACTTTTATTTATGTAATGACTAATGACCAACACACAAAGTAATTATTTTGGCTGTCCATTTTTATTACACCTACTATTTGCTAATATCTCAGCTGAATAAATAAACAGTCAACTCTACTGCTCATGAATTCTAAAAATTAACCAACTAAATAGATACTCAACTTTTTATTGTTTCATATTCTATAGGTACATTAGGTATACATATGACATATGTTTATATGAAATAAAAATACCTTCATTGTTACCTATGTCCTATATCATTATATTTAAACAATTAATTTGTGAATTTATAGTGGTTTTTTAATAAGTTATTGATAGGTACCATACTTAATCCTCCAGTTATTTGAAAATAGTAGATAATGGTTATAAAAAAAAGAACCCTCCTTAGAATACCTAATTAAATTCTCAAGTTAAAATTAGAAACCTATAGGTAGTAATATTTTTATTTTGTATCCAATTATCTATTAAAATTACACTGGGGTAACATCTTCATATTAGATAAATTCATAGACCTATAAACTAATGGACAGCTCTTAGACAGAGAAACCATCGGACAATACAGGTGAGAGAGAAAGAGCTATGCATTGAACGTTACAGTGTTTTCTCACTCACTATCTCATTCCCGTGAACTGGCAAGGTCTGGTGATAGGCGCAATTCTGTCAATTTGTTAATAGGTATAATAGATAAATGATAATATTTAGTATTGGGAACCTTTCAAAATTTATTCGATTTAAATTGATACAACAATTGTGTTTTTAAATATTACAACATGCACAATATATGATACATAGGTACCTTATTCTACAAAGGTTCAAGGTTGGCAATAGAGTAAATTATCTTGCATATTATAAAATTTGGAGATACGTTGAGAACATAAGCAAACAATAAGTACTATAACTATAATTATTTATGTATTGTTTTTTTTTAATCTGTTATGTTTTAAACAATAGTTATATACTTATATGCCTTGTCATAATAAACACATTTGTTTATTATTCCTACGATATTCATACATAAAAAAAAATTATCTGTTGCATGATCACATAGCTTATTTTAAAATATTTTTTTATTTGAATTTGAGAAGTACCTGCTAAAAACCAAAAAATAAATTATTTGATCATTATTTTTTAAAAACTAAATTTCTTCAATTGTTAACATAATATAAAATAATATAACATGATTACTAATTCAAATTTTTGTATTTATACATTTTTCAGATTTAAATTCTAGTACAGCATTATGGAGCAGTTATAATACTTGGCTAGAAGCATCAATAGTTGCAGTCATTTTTACTATATGTGTAGTTGTCTTTCTTGTTGGCTGCTTGGACTGTTGTCGAAACAGTAGATTCAGTTTTAAGGTAAATTGTACTAGATTTAACAATAAAACAATAACAGTAGGTATAAAAAAAAAAAATTTTAATTGTATTGATTACGCCTATTTCATAAGTATAGCTTGTGTTATTAGAAAAAGAGATACACATACAACATACATCGACCTAAAAATATTGAAGTAATAGATAACTTATTTATAGTAGACTAAAATTAACATAGGTACTCTTTGGGGGGAGTTGGGAAGTTAGTTGTAGGTATAGACGTATAGTTTGAGAACCTTAATTGTTTGTATTATTATATTGGCTTTAAACAAAATTACTGATACCTATATATACCTATATACCTATATATCGTCAAATGATTATTTTTTCGTTAATTTTTATACACAGAATTTTATCATAAAAAAGGACTAAAGTGAAAAAAATTAACCTGCTTAAACTGTTATGCATGTGTTACTTCATACTATAAGCGTGTATTAACTTATAAAATAAATAAATACATTATTTTATAGTCACTTAATAATTAACATTTATTTATTTTAGTTGTCTTAAAACCATTTTCTAACTTTTTTTATTAATACTTATGCAAGTATAGTGTATACAATACTAACAATATTCTACAACCTGTTTAAAAAATACTGGTTTAATAAATTACTAATCACTTATAATCATTTAGGTTTTATTATCATTATATAAATAAGTTTTTCTTATTTTAAATGCTAATAATGTATTTATAGAATTATTTTGCTTCTAAGGATTCAACTGTTGTTTATAAATAGGTACATTACAAATTTAAAAATAAAATTTGAGTTGGGTATCTTATGATTTATAGCATAACTACTATTGATAGAAAAGTATAGTACCTATAGTAAAATGTTCAACTAATGTTTATTACATTACCTTACCGAAATTATTCAATACACCTAAAAAATGAATCTAGTAGATATTGTGCTTTAGTAGGTGATTCTGTGGTTGAATCAGAATTACTTTTAAAGTGAATGTAGCTCATGTTATTGAATATGATTGGCAATTGGTAGGAAAAAAAATATAGTCTACCTAATAGCCATTACAGTTATATTCACCTCATTTGTAAATTGTATTGGATCAAATGCAGAATCAGATGTGTAAAAGTAACATACGGTACCTACCTATATTTAAACTTGATCCTATTTAATTCACATAAATTATTTTTAGTATTTATGTTAGTTTAAAAATAACTTTAGATTGGAAAAATTAATATTTATTATTTAAGTTTAATTTTGTATATTTTTTTCACAGGCAAGCGTTTTTTAAAATATCAATTATTTTAACTAAAAATTTTCACGTATCAAAACTTATTTTAATATAATATTTTGATGATTATTAAGATTCAGTTGTAATCAATTTATAGTTTTAACTTTTTTAAACAATTTCAAAAACTAAAGACTCACATGTTACAGACCTCAATATTGCATTGCAAAATATGTTTGAATATTGAAGTACTACTTTTACCTATTGTGTTTGTGTTATAATGTACGACCATAATAATATGATAGTTATTATACTATTAAAGAGCCAATAGATAATTTTATAAATTCCCGGCCCCCGATTTATACAATATATTTGATCTTGGGTATTTGTATTTCAATAAAATATATAGGTTTATGGGTGGTTCCCAAAATAATTTATGTTTATTCATTCTTTCAATAGACATCAACCAGTTAAATTGAACATCTAAATGGCTAAAATAAATTGTAATAGGAATTGGTTCAATGTAAGAGACGTGTATACATTTAACCTAAATGGCATAGGCATAATATAATGTGTGGTTCACACATTGTTTGTGGTTAATGTGCAGTATACATGAATAAAAAAGTTTCTAATGCAATTTTATACATCTATAATATTTGTTTTTCGTACTACGTGATTAATATATCTCCAGTAAAAAAAATTTGAAATGAATTATAAAAAAAAAATGTTAAAATTGGTATTTGAATGATGAATGTTGAGTGGGTCAATATTGTGCTATTGTTGTTGCTATTATACCAATAGTTTAGAAACCATTTTACGTTTTAACATACTCCACTCACCAGCAAGTTTAAATCGAAATAGGAAAACTAAATAAAAAGCAATATAATTAAGTATTATATAATATTATATGAGCAGTAATGCAGTATTATATATTTTTCAATACACTGGGCTGATAAATACGATGTTTATGGTTCTCAAAAAAAATTCAGAACAAGTCCTGAGTTCAATTATATGCTAAAGAAGAAAATTTAAAAAAAAACTGATCTCTGCTTAGTTCATAGCAAAATCAGTTATTTTATTAAAATTTAGTAAATAGTAATCCTCGTGGAGATTCACAAATGTTCTCTGTTCACATGTTATAATTTTCAAAAACGGTTAGATAAACCTAATTTTGTTTCCTGCGTACATTAATTGATACTTCATAAAACGTAGTATGGTTTTAAATTTGAACCAATAATATAATAATAATAATTAATAATTATATAATAATAATAATAATTAGTCACAGATTTCTATATAGTACTAGATAGCGAACTTCTGCCATGAATTGAAGCTTCAAGGTCGGTTGGCAATTGTATGGTATTTCATATGACAAATAAGATGATATTATGATTTATTTTATATCGCATTTTATTATTTCTAAACAATAAAAAAAATTTTTATATATTAAGTAATTTTACATTTACTATTTTATTTGACCATTAAAAAAATATTATTCCTAATACATTTTGTATAATAAATGAAATGTAATGCCAACCGATAAAATGGCGACCGTCCACAGCTGAACTTCACTTGTAACAATGTAAATTGTATAGGAGTTCCTTATCTAGTGTAGTATAGAAGTTTGTGTAATTAGTGAACAAAGTAATGTTAACTAGTGTGGCGCAAAGACACAACTAAGGGGGTGTACACTGTACATCATTTCTATTTTTGTAAATCTATTATTACAACTTAATAATAATATATCAATGGCATAATTTCTTTTTCACGCAACACTTCGAATGGGCTATTTCGGAAAATTAATATAAATTCTAGTCAGGAGTTATCCACGCACGGCGAAATACTATATAGAATTTCAATTACTCAAATGCATCGTCCCTCGTGCGGTCATAATGAGTCCAGAACAGTTTTACGCTATTATACATAATATCACATTTTTACTACTTATCCGAAAAAAAATAGCGTAACAGTTTTACGCTATTATACATAATATCACATTTTTACTACTTATCCGAAAAAAAGTCTCTCTAATGACTAATGGTCACATTATTTTAGCATACCATACTAGACGAGCAATTATTATAATCATTGGATTGTATGTTTATGACTTCTACTTTATTTTGAAACTAAATTACATTTATGATTTATATATTGCAATTTATAATGCCTTAAAATTATGACCCCCGTATGCATTGTCATTTTATGTGTCACAATATATTATAAGACATAGTTTACTGTACACATACATTGACTATGCAGAGGGACATGATAATTTGTATACTAGATAATGGTCTGTGGGCCTGTGGCATTGTTTTATAGTAAAGTTCATTTTTATTATTTGTATTAAATATTAATACTTAATTCTAAACATGGTAAAATATTGATAGTTCGTGACATTTTCTGATCAAACATTGAGAAGATAACTCTTCTTATCATTATACTTCGGTCATATTTATTCTAATTGAAGTTCTATGCTTTTATTGAAATTCAATTGATTAATTTGTAGTTTATTTTTCACTGTCGATATTTTTTTTTACATTACAATACCTTTTGTTTTTCTATGCTACCTACCTATATCCAGTTAAAATACGTTTATTTCAATCATTTCAATTATAATCGTATTTATAAAAATAATAATTCATTGTCATATTTTGTTACCAATGAGTAATGACATATCCATTAAATTACGTCATATTTTTTTTTTTTTTTTTAATTTTATTTGATCTGAAAAAAATTATTTGAATTCAAGTGGTGTAGGTACTAAACATATATCTTAGTGCCGGATTGCACAAACAAAAAACAATCACTAAACATTTTATGAATCAATAGTGTACTAACGTCCCTTAAACATGATTGGTCCATAATATTGTATTAAACCATTAAATTAATCAATTTGCTATGCAACCCAACATAAGTCTAGTAACACATTTTATCTACTTACCAATAAATTCGTCTAGTTTCAATAACATATACGGGTTAGTTATTATATTTAACATCTACATTAAATTCTATATTATTATTATTTATTATGAGTTATGTCCATTTAGTGCCTGGGCATAAGCCATAAATAGTAAATAGGAAACAAAAACAAACATTCAACTTTCTCACCACAGACTAAAAAAAAAAAAATAGTAGACTACCTATATAAAATATTTTGAACACACGAACACTGTTTTAATTTTGTTGTCTCTGTCCGGACTACGCTTATTTATAGTAGGCACCTATAATATTATATATTTATTTATTTTCATTCCGTTAGAGACGTATTTTTTTATTATTATTATTGTACATTATCGATAACAATCAGGTACAATAATTCTAGCAATAACTACCTTTGTGGCTTTGCTTAATAGTTAATGAATCACTATTTCTAATAAATGGGCACCTAAAAAGAACGTTGGGTACACAAACACAAATACAAGTGCCGCAAAATATAGGTACTGTATACATGTTTTATCAAATGTTTTGATTATCTTTCAAGTTTCAATACCTTGTAAGGTCCGTAAGTTGTTTTGTAAAAAATTGAAAATCTCTACAATGTACATTTTGCAATCTCGTGTTACAAAAATTATTGCTTTGTGAGTGTTGTGACATGTAATCCCTATTGAAATATTTTTCCCCATTGCCGGCTAGATTAATTGAAATAAATGTATTTAGAAAATTGTATTTACGGCCAGGATTTTCCCGCTAATACGCGTTTTTGGTTTCAATTAACAATTATATACTTAGTACCTACACCGTGTAATTAAAATGTAATAAGATTTTGCCAAGACGATTTTGGCATCAGATCCAACGAGATTTTCATTGTTTGCGCCGTGTGTTGCATGTATGTTGTATGTGTCTTATATTATATTCTCTGTATAGCCTGAACCATGACCAATGGTACCTAAATGTACGGAGTTTCATTGTCAAACAGAGAACATCGACCTCCTATACTATAGTTTTCGGTTGCAGCGCCATAGGATATTTTCATAATAACATGAAAATCTTTACGGCGTGGCGCTACTTTTAAATATAAGATGGTCAATAATAAATAACAAATTGTCATTTGTCACGTTCCGCGATTGAAAATATAAACCAATAGATAAAATGGGCACATAATATATAAAACTAATATTTTTTTTAATAATTTAAAACCTATATAATGATGTGATTTTATAGTAATTATTTATTTATAAACAAACTGGGTATTTATATGTTTTAAAATTAAATTATTTTTGTTTTTTTGTTTTAATTTGCTATTACATTAAAGGATTCCACAGTAACACAGGTTTGAATAATCTAATATTTAAACAACCTCACTTTGAAGCTCTAATCTTAGATTTTTACTGATAATTTTTTAAACCTCTATTTAAGGAATTCCAAAATGAAGTACTCTCTACAAGGGATTACAGTTCTCCAGGATTGGCATTTGTCAACCCTATTAGCAATCTTCATAGTAACGAGTTATCAAGATCAGACTCTACTGTCATTAATATTGAACAGCTTTCACCATCGATCAAATATCAGTCATTATTTAAAGAATGGATAAGTAAGTAAAGTAAAAATATTAAAAAACAAAATACTACTTTAAATTATTTTATAATAATTGTACTTAACTTATTTTATTTTAGATGATTCACTATCAAATTTTCCAAGGTCCCGATTAAAATTTCATCATGAACTTGGTTCTGGATGGTTTGGAAGAGTAATACCAATAATTTATTTCTCTATTATTTATAAATAAATAAATATTACAACTCATTTTAGGTGGTAAGTGGTGAAGTGGTTGGCTTGAACCAAGGTGAAAATAATAAAGTAGTAGTTCGCATCTTAAGAGATGATGCTACAGATTCCGAACGACTAAAATTCTTACAAGAAGCTGCTCCTCATAAAATTAAAGTGAAAAATGGAAATCACTTAGTTTTAGGACTTGTAGCTGCTTGTATCAAAATGGACCCATTATTGTTAATATTTGAGTCTAGTCCATGTGTAAGCAAAAGATTGTAATAATTATCTGTACTCGGTATGTTAATAGTATATTATTTTTAGGGTGATTTGAAAATGTGGCTCCGTAAAAATGCAGATACCAATGAATATGAAACCCAATTAGAACGTAAACTCAAAATGTCTGTTCAAGTAGTCAATGGGCTTTTGCAATATTTAAAAAGTGGAGCTGTCCATACGTAAGTATTACCTAAGTAATAAGTATATATAATATTTATACATATCAATATACTCGCAAATTAGTCATATTAATGAATTTTTAATGTTTTAATTGTTTTATATAAATAGGTAATTACCCAATTAGTTTAAAAAATATAAATTTTGTGTATATTGCATCACCCCGCCTGTCTACTAATAGTTAGGTTATCGTGTCAATGTGACCATAGGTGTGCTCTGCATACCCTGTGAGCTGGGGCAGACACCTTTTTATGGCACAATATGGCCTCATTTTATCAGCAAAATGATATCGTTGAAGAAGCGTAATATTTTAGATGAATTAAATTAATTAAAATATTTCATAAAAGAATCTTCATGTTTGCAAGTAGAGATAGATTATATTATTATATATATTGCAATTTCTAAACTAAGTATAGATATTCAATTAATATAGTATAAATAGATAACTAAAATTTAAATTTTTCTGACTTAACAATGTATACTCTAGGGATGTAGCGGCAAGAAACTTTTTAGTATTTCCTGACAATGTAGTAAAAATTGGTGATTATGGTATTAGTACCCAAACATATAAGGAAGATTATTATTTTACTGAAGAGGGAGTGGCCATTCCTATTAGATGGAGTTCTCCTGAAACCTTAAATGTCTCTGAATCTGTCATTGAGACTAAAAAGGTAAATATTAGACAATATACTTTATACCTAATATGTTTATACATTATAGACAAAATTACATAAACATTTGAATTAGTAGTTTAAGTGAAAATATTACACAAATATTATATTTTATTTTTAGGTTACTGTGGAAGGAAATGTATGGAGCGCTGCAGTGGTAATATGGGAAATTATGGAAAATGGTGCTCAACCGTATGGTTCTCTTAGTGATTTAGCAGTTCTATCTGCTGTATTTATTGAACGTACTCCACTTTTACTTCCACCGTCATCTAAACATCACAAACTCTCTCAGCAAATGTAAACTACACTTGTTTTTTTTATTAGTACATGTATTAATTAATAATATTGTTATAACTATTTGTATTTAGATATCAAGTAATGTTGCGGTGTTGGAATAGTGACCAATCAAAAAGACCAACATTTCCAGAAATTATATCATCTCTGGAAGAAACCTATAGCATGTTAAAAGCTAATTTTGATCCTATTTCCTCAAATTCAAGCCCCATGTTTTCTAAAGATTTTGTTAAAAGTGATAGTGACTCAGGAATAATGAGCTCTGTCAATAGACCAAAATCATGTGAAGTTCAAATATACACAGATGATATGAGTGATATCAGTTCTCAACCATCTGCATCTAGTGGTGTTGATGTTTTTAATCAATCCAAAAAATCCCCGTCCTTAGAAATATTGCATGGATCGTTAGAGGATCTAACAACGTCAAATGACCCTTGGATAAGAACAGATGATAGTATTCAATTTATGATAGGCATAAATAATGCTATTAGAGAGTTAGATGAAGCTTTAGCTGGTGAACCTACATCTTCTGATGCCGAATGCTCCCCACCAATTGTTAATTTTAGACTAGGTCCAATAGCCGGTAATAAAATAAGCCGACCACTATTTGAAAATTCTTATAATGATAACTCATATCTAGAAAGACGTTCTGGTAATGAGTCATCTGGGACAGATACAGAAGATGAACATTGGAGATTAAGAATTGAGCGAGGTGAGTTTTCTGAAAAAGTCAAACAGAAATCAAAAAGTGTTGCAGATTTGATGGTACTGACTCATATTGATGCTAGCGAAAGTAGTGAAGGTGATACTCCATTAAATTCGTTATCGAGGCAAAACAGTTTTAAGTACAATCGGTTAGCTGTTCCGCTCTTAAATAGTCTTACATTTACTAGTGATAGCGATTTAAGAAACGCACAAGATGATCATGATTTTCAAGATACCTTGAAAAAATTCCAAACAGCCTTGAAAAATAGAGATGACGATTCGCTTTCATATCTGTCTTTCCAAATTGATAATAGTATGAAAGTAAAAAAGGATACTAAAACAAACAATAATACCAATCCTTTTTTAGAGATTGAAGCCTCGGAAAAAAATATTAAAAATAACCCATTCATTTTACCAAACACAACTCAATGTTCAACAGCTGCTAATAACTCTTCTGTCCTTCTGGGTCCATGTGAAAATTTCACAATAGATTATTATAAGGGTATTACTTCCTCTCTAACAGAGAAACCAATCGATGAAAAATTAGATAACTCAATATTTGAAAATGTCAGTTTTACATTTAACCATTGTGAGTCAATGAAATGGGACTCGAATATATTCGACTTTAGTAAGCCTGTTTTAGAAGAATCTGAAGACACAAAAGTAGAATGCAAATCAAAACACCTAGTCTTAGATGAAACAGTCAAAGAATCCACTTATAGCACATTGGAATCGGATTCTGGCCATACATCAGATTACACAAATTGTGAAGATATTTCTACCAAAGATACTCTGGAAACCAAAGGTTTGAGTACTCCAAATTATACATTTAACGAGTCAAGCGAAGCTTATAACTACTACAACAATATCACTGTGCTAAAGAATGGCTCTGATGACTCTGGTTGTGAAATCGAACAGATAACAAGTGAAGATGGTAGTACAGAATTTCTAAATGATAAATCAGAAGATGAAGACGACAATGAAATTACTGTGATCAAAGTACATGATTTGTATGAAGACAAAATCCACAATGATCAATCTAAATTTGAAGGAATATCTGATGATGATAATAAACAATGTGAGGGTAAAGGTCAATATGAAATTGACGATATCATCGAAGGTCTTTCAGAATCTTGGTATTTACATCCGCCATATCAAAACACATCTGGTTGGCTACCAGATACTTTAAATCATGATGATGAAACTGATGATAAAGAATTATCATTAGATGAAGAATATGCAGAAGCCATAAGACAAGAACTTAGAGGTAAAGTTAATCAAAACGATAATGATTCTAGGAATTTAAACATTTCATTGGAAGAAAATGAAAATGTATCAGAAAACACTGATCATACAGATATGGTCATACATTACAATGTTTATCCTCCTCCTTTGTCCACAATATTTGAAGAAGACGAAGATGAAGAACCCGAAATAGTTGATAATTTTTCAGAAAATCCTAGTCCTTCATGTATTTTAACAGATACTTCTACCGACCATCTAGTCATAAGTAGAGAAAAACTTGTCGATTCTTCATCGGAACTAGATGATAATGTTCAAGATGATGTTTTGATTATTGACACTATAACTAATGAAGCAATCATATTGGACACAGACGTGTCCGAGAAACAAGAAATTAATGTTTTAAACAACACGTATACAATTGAAGAAGTTAACTCTGATACAGATGATATATTAGAAAATTTGGAATCTGACAGTGTGGCATCTTATTCCCCTGATTCGTTATCACCAGGATCAACTAGTAAAACTGCTGCAGCGGTATCTTATTCATCGTCTGAGTCGGCAGGAATTTCAGATCAGTTTGTTTCTCCAACACTCAGTAATAATGATTTACCTCTGGACAAACAAACCAATGCAATTAAAAGTATTGAAGAATTATTGAGTTCTCCACATCATACTAATTCAAATGAACACTTAGATGAGTTCAACAACATGCAGAATGTAAACTGGTTAAAAATGTTTTTGAACTCTGAAACTTTTTGTGAAAACGATCTTGCTCATTGTACATCGTTACCAAATTCGATAAATTTCAATAGTTACAATTGGCCGACAGTTAATGAATTGACTGCCATAAGCAGCTCAGAACCAAATTTAACTAAAATTGACGTTGATAAAACTTTAAAAACACAAGCTGTTTATGAAGCCGATTGTTGGAAGAGTTTAGATTCTAATTCAACAATTACTGAAGAAAAAACTCATAGAGAGTTTAAAGTATCACTAGTAAACGAAACTCCTGAAAAACAAGAATCTCATAAATTATTGCCGATTCCATCACCAGATGACAATGTTCTAAACAATTGGAAAAACTGTGTTGGTTCGTCCAATAATAAAGGCGATACTGGCGATGGTAATGAATCTGCCAAATCGGAAGATATTAGTGATGATGATGATGATGAAGTGGAATTTGTTCCTTCCACGTGGAACAGTAATTCAATACCCAGTAAAACCTCGTTACGAAATTCAAACTGTCAATCGGTTAGTAGAGTAAAAATTATTTTAGACAAATTTTTTTTTAAATACCATGAAATTGTGTATAAATTGTTTTTTGTTTAGGGTGCCAAAAAATCTGTATCATTTAAGCAACAAAACTATCATTGTGTCTACGAGTATCCACGTGACGATAGTGAAACGTTTGATTTAGATATTGGACCAGTTTGGGACCGCACACCTAATTATTTTGATTTATCATCCTTCAGTGGTATGTGTATATTATAAAATGATATGTGTTTATAATAATAACAATAATACATTTGTTTATTTAAGATTGGGGCGCTGGTCCATCAAAAACTGATTTACTCAGTCCATCGTTTATTGATGATGAAGCATGTAATCCAATTCAAACATTTCCACAAGAAACCAACTTCAATTTTCCCTCAAGTAAGTCTCTAGTTTGTATGCACCATATTTATGGCTACCAAGAATTCACGTATAAAAAAATATGTTTTCTATTTACAGCCACTTTTGATGATGATTTTTACATAAGTAGTTCAAATCAACCATTTGAAATAAACCAAAGTCAATTTTTTCCTGGTCAAAAATCAAACAATCCTACTGATGACACTTTTGAACCAAATGCGGCTGATTTAACTCCACTAAAACCCAAGAATATAAGTATGGATTGATGACAAATTATGCATTTATTTTTAAAGTAACTAATCATTGGTTTCTCAATTGTATGTTTAGTTATCAATTCAAATGAAGATGTACCAGAACCAGTTTCAATTGTCAGTGCGGTTACTCTGGATGAAGAACTAGCTAAAGCCGAGATGGATAATATGGACATAAAAACATTGGGTAAAATATTATCTTTCAAAATGGATGATGTTGTCAAAATCAGTGATATTAAAAAGCCCAAAGAACCACTTTCGCCCACTTTGGGAGAACTGTGTCATACCAAACAGCATTTGACTTTGAACCTATGCAAATCTACGTCCATACCACCTTCCAGCATCAGCACTGAAAAGTTTAACACCTAGACGATTAGGATCATTGGTTATTTAAAAAGAAAACCAAGTGTAGGAAACCTTGGTACCCGAACGTACTTAATGTTATGGACAAGTGCCAAACATTATTTATTATTTACACAATAATCTATTAAAGATGTTAGTTTTTATAAGTTTTATACGTGGAGTCGTGAATTTTTATGTAAAAATACAGAGTTGTGCACCTTGTCGAGATGAGTTTTGGGTATGGGTATACAAAATTAGCTTGTTGATCTGATATGTTCTGTTTGACGTTCCTTGATATCTAAATTAAAAATTATTGATTGGTATGATGTAATCACAATAAATGATTATAACCAAAAAATAATTTGTTTTAGTAACTAACATTTGTTTTGTTTTTTTTAAATAGTTTTAAAATTATTATATTCCAAATGTAAATACTTCATTACGTTTTTATTTTAACAATACAAAAATATGGAGAAGGAGTTTTTTTTTCACCGTCCAAATGATATGATATTTATATTATTACTATTATTATTATTTTTATTATTAACAACAAAATGTTTTCTTCTCTATCATTTGTACAATAAGTTTTTCAATTATGGCGTAACATAACAAGGGTAAAACAAATACATTACACATTGTTATTGTTCAATGTTATAAGTGTAATATTCCTACATATTTAAAAAGCTCACAAAAATTTATATACAAAAAAAAAAAAAAATAGTTAAACTAATGATCTGTAAATAAACATCCAATATTAGATTTTAAGTGATTGCAAACTTTTTTTTAAATTTAATTTGTTTTACCCTATGTAGCTAGTTACCCTTGTTCATACGAATTATGTTCTCATTTGACGTCAATCATGTCACACGCTATATCCTTATTTTCTAGTGTTAGTTTTTTTTTTTTACATCTTGTCTTTAAGCGTTAAATAATATATTAGTATATATCTTAATACCCAGAGGAGCTATATACAATTATAAATCCATAACTGAGTGCTATTGTCGGACTATCAGTATTAAACCTTTTTTTTTTCTCCCTATTGTTATTTCTTATTTATATTTATATATAACCTAATTATTAATTACAAAAATATAATTTTAAAAATATGTCCATCGTTTTTAATGTAAATCGGTAACTCTACGGTAACTACTATACAATATGTACACAGAAATGTATACTTAACTCATATAGCATACTAGTAGATGGAGTATAACCTCTGTCAACATTTATATTATGCTGGAGTTAGAAATTATCTATCATATAGATTTAGTTTTATTTAAGTATGGTGCGTACTGCATATTGACCGAGCATGCAAGTTTGGCAGAAATTTTAGTTTAGAACCCATCAATTTCTGCCATGCCTGGATTGGAGGGATGGTGGCTTCTTTCCCATAGAATTATGCCGTCTGTGGCGAGATTTAAACCGTCATTTCTCCCCCCCCCCCATAGATTTAGGTAATAATATAGTATGACCCAACGTTATACATTATTCAATGTTTCTCAATGTACTTACAAAATTATTACAGTAAAACCTCCTTATAACGGACACCCTGTAAGACGGAAATCTCCCTAGAACGGAAAATAACAAAGTCCTCAAATAACTTATCACATATATTTTAGTCTCCCCATAACAGAAAACTCTTTACAACAAAAAAATTTGTCAGCCCAAGCGATTTCGTTATAGAGAGGGTTTTTACTGTATAATGAAATGAGTGAAAATGTTAACTTCTATTTTTGGAAGTCATTGTAGCGTAAAAAATTTTCTATTACTTAATTATAGAAATAAAGATATATGTTTACAAAAATAAATACAACTATTTATAGCATATGTAATAAAACATTGTTTAAAATAAAGGTGATACAAAAAATATTAAATTATGTGTTTTTTTTTCAATTATGTTATATCCAAACACTGCTGGTGGGAGAATATAATATGTCCGTTAATTTGTTTGAAGAAGTTAATAACTAAAAATAGATAATACTTTTTAAATTACTATGTTTGAGAATAAAAAATATTGAGTTCTTAAGGGGACGTTAAAGTGACATTTGTTGTGTCCGTCTTACAAGTGCGTAACATAGCAAATTTTACGCTCAGCAAAACACGTTTATCTACCGTTAGTTTAAAAATTAGAGAAAATTTACCTCTTATATTTAAAGGTAAGATTATTACCTAGACGATGACATAGGCTTTTTATTATATTTTATTTTAAAGCGAGTTATGAGTATTTTTAGATGTACAAACAGTTTACAATTTTAAAATACACATAACTCGCTTTAAAATAAAATATAATAAAAAGCCTGTCATTGTCTAGATAATAATCTTACCTTTAAATTTTATAAGAGGTAAATTCGCTCTAATTTTTAAACTAACGGGAGATAAATGTGTTTTGCTGAGAGTAAAATTTGGTATGTTACGCACTTGTAAGACAGAGAAAACAAATGTAACTGTAACGGCCACTTAATACCCACATATTATATGAGGTGAAAAGTTATTAGTGAAACCTTTAAACTGTGGATTAGGGACATAATAATATTATGCAGAACTAGGTTACTTCTATAGTAATCCAAGAAACACTAATGTAAAACTAAATATTGAAACAAAAGAACAAAAAAAATTAAAGAAAATGTTAAAGAAATCAATTCAATAATTGGGTTGAATAGAAACTATTTTTTTTTTTTTAAATATTGCTCTAATTTTAATTTATAAAACCTAAGACAAGATTTTTATTTGTTTAAAAGTTATTGTAACCAATATCATAATTGAATAGTCTGTTGGAGATACTAGAATATTACAAGTCATAATCTGAATGAACTGTACCCATAAACCAATTATAATTTATTATAAAATTAAACATAAAAGAACAACAATTTTGTAATTTGCCTAACTATAAACGAAAGAAAAAACTTTCAAATACAAAAGGCAATATAAAATTGATTAATTGAAGAACATGCTAAAATATTAACCAATTGTAATTTATTCTTAAAATAAATAGGCTCATGTTATACAAATTACCCTTATAACAATAAAAATAAAAGGTAATTATTATGATTATAGTTACAATACACAAAACAGACCTATGACTCTTATATGTTTGTAATCATTTAATATGGTGTTTTTTAATATATTACAAATAATGATACTTAATTTTGACAGTTAATAATAATAGTTACATTCCTAGTGTTGACAGTAAATAAAAGGTTGTAGGCTCATTAATTAATGCATGAGAATTGTTATCAATGATATTGTGAAAAAAAAAATGAACTATAAATAATAAAGTGTAACACTATAAATTATAATGATAAAAATTATATATTTTTAAACCCATATTATGTTTTTAAATAATTATAAAATCATTTTATACACAAAATAACTTCATTCCCTAAAAAATATATATATAGGAATTGGGAAATCATTAGGTATGGGATGTGTAATTAAGTAGATTAAGTATGTTATTGACTAAATGTGTTAACCATTGGAGTGAATAGGAACAAAATTTAATTAAAAAAAACTCATTGTAGAGTTTCAAGGTAAAAAAAAAACAAATTACTTTTGGAATAAAAACCAAAATGATTGTTCATTGTAAAAAAAAAATAATGATGCAGTGGGTGACAACTTGTTGTTACAAGTAAATTTAAAATATCATATTAAACCTAATTCTTTGACTAATTAATTTAAAGCAATGTTTAAAGAAAAAAGGAAAATAATAAACATGAATTTCAGTTATTTACATTCATTAATAACATGACTGTTTAATAAATTATTGGAATTATTTGTTTGCTTAAAAACATACTATATAAAATCTGTTTTTATACTACAAATAAACCATTCAATCATACAAATGTTGCTAAAAATATCTTGCATAAATTATGTTTGAAATGACTATTTTAATATTATTATTATACGTATTATTATTCTAAAAAATATATATTTAATACTTATTTACATGATATAAAATTCATATTTTGTTGTGGCTTTATTAGAAAATACAAACATAAAGTTCTACTACAAAATATAAATATATTTCAATTCTTACCAAGTAAATGTTAACAGCAGAAGTATAATCAACATTTTAACCATTCATGTTGTAAACACTGAGCAGCTGTAGCTCTAGCATTTTGATCAAACTCTAACATTGGTAGTAGAAAACCAGTGAATGCCTTAGCATCACATTCAGGCCATTTGTACTTTTCTCTTAGTACATCATACAGAAACCATGGCTTCAAACTACTTATGTTGCGCAACTCTCCACGTTTATTGAAAAACTGTGGTGACTGCTTTCCTCCATCAATAACTTTTTTTGGAATCTTTCCCAACAACTCTATAATATGAGCAATATGATCTTCGTCTCGGGAATAAGCCTCACCCGAATGTGGTTCAAACAAATAATCACCAGTTGCCAATTCAAATGCCATGCATGCAACACTCCATATATCAGATGATATACCATATCCGGCTCCAATTAATACTTCTAAGGAACGATACTGTCTAGTTTGAATATCTTCGGTAAAATGACGATCTATCCAACATGCATTACCAAGGTCGGCTACTTTTACATTGATATCACATATATTAAATGCTGGATCTTCCGAGGGATCATCGCGAGATTTACTTCTATACGCCCGTTTTTTAGATGAAGGTTTATTGTTTTTACTAGATTCGCCAGTTCCATTTTCGTGTATTGTACTAGTTTCATCTGAATTATGATCATTCTCTATATTAGATTCATAAGGTGGAGAGTTTGCCACATTTGGATTAGTACTGTCACTGCTATAACCATTAGATAGAGATTCACTAGCATTAGCATCTACTGTTAATGGTTCTTCTGTGGTTTTGACATCATCTGAAAGCATACAATTTAAAATTAATAGCAACAATAACAAAATGAAAACAATTTTAAAATACTATGTAAGTACCCTAGAATAAAACATTAAATTAAATTTAAAAAAAAAATTTTTGTTATTTTAGTAGTTATTCAAATATAAACACGAAATATTGAATATGAGTACAAATAACAATAAAGTTAATCTTTAATTAATACATTTAATCCATTTTTAAATCCTTAGTAAAATAATTTGAACCACTACAATAAATTTATCATAAGTTCATGTTATGATAGATATGAGGCCAATTTGACATCTTTCATTTATTGTTTAAAATATTTTTTGATAAATTAATTAAATAATTAATCCTATTTGTAATTAAAACTTTCATGTATACTCATAAGGAATAAATACTTAATATGATAAATACATGCCTTTAATATGTTCACCACTAGATTCTTCATTTTGTTTGGACTCTAGTTCTTGCAATTGTTGCATATGCACTTTGAGAAGTTCTGATTGTCGTTTGACTTTTTTCTTCATTTTTTTCTTCTGATTTTTTGTCAAATTAGGTTTATTGAGATTGCTTTTGGGTGCAGTGCTACTAAATGATACAGGTAATTTTTGTCCAGTTTGATGAATTTCAGCTGCCTCTTTAGCCAAATTTTTTATATATTTTTCATCGACACATATTAATACATTTTCTGGTTTAATGTCAGTGTGTATTATATTACATTTTGTATGTAAATAATCTAAGCCCTCAAGTACTTGTTGTATAATACTCTTAACATTTTGTATTGGTATACCTGAGTAATCACTTTTAATAATCAACTTTAACAAATTATGACCAAGTACTTCAAATACCATGCATATGTGATTACCATTGACACCGCTAATTTTAAAATCATTCAATAACATGACTACTCGTTCCCGTTTTTTATCACTAGTATCAGAATCACGAACACTTTTTAAAAGTTTTATTTCATCTAAAGCAGTTTCAGTAAAATGAGATGCACTTTTTACTACTTTAAGAGCAACATAACGCTTGTCTGTAAAATCCCAACATAGCCAAACAGTTGAAAAATGGCCCCATCCAAGTTTTCTTAACACATGATATCTGTAAAAAAATAAAAAGTAAGTAAAAATAATAATAATAAATCTTGTTTTTTTATCTTATATATTATTAACACCAAGTTGAATACTTTTAAGAATTTAAAACAATTGTTTTCTATTAATTTTCTTTTTTAGGTATGTACCTAGCTAATTATACAATTGAACTATAAACATTTTATGACTAATTATACCTATCATGATTATCATAATTAGCTTATTTTATAATAATATTAATAATATAGAGGGAATATTCTAATGCAATATTAGTTATAATAAATGTACAAGTGAAGGTACTAATTATTAATTACTTAAATTCCAATTAAATTTAAAAGTGAAGATATTTATAAGAGGCTAATATTATCCATGGTTATATATGCTCTAAATAATGTAGGTATATATTATCTATATTGTCTAAATTTCATTTTTAAAACATAATTTTGATGATTAACTTCAATCACTTATTATCAGTCAACATTTAAATAATCAAATAAAAATGTCATACAATTTATGATTGTAATCGTTCCCAAAATGCTTCTCTTAGGCATACCTAACAATAATTTGGGACATATGGGTATTGGCATAACCATAGCCCATAGATAAAAGTAGGTATACACTCCCTATAAAGTCAAAAATATTAAGAGAGGAGAATAGTTATTAAATATGATTGCTTGGAATTTTTTTAAAGGTATAAAAGATGCAATTTTTTTATAACATTGCTACAATTAATTTTTATTTCAGGTATAGCCTCCTCCCCTCCCACTAACCCATTCACGAGAATTTTGACATTTGTGCCATACGGTTTGTGTGGTAAAAGTTTAAAATATCTATCTCACCTGTTTTGAAATACATCTCCTATTTGGACTGGGTGATAGCCACCTTTGCAATAGTCGCTTGACTCTTCTTGCTCTTCCTCGTCAGACGCGTACATCTCGTCCGTGCCCTCGTCAGACTCATTTGACGAAGAATCGCTGTCCCTCTGATTCGCATGGGACTTGGACTTGTCCGAGCCCTTGTGGCTCGGCGCTGAGGGCAGAGTGGTCTTGCGGTCCTCATGCGGCTTCTTCGGCAATTTGCGCCGTTTCTTTTTAGCCTGAATCGCCAATATCCGCCTGTTCGTGTCCTTGTTCATCGCCTGATGTTCCCTGTAACAGACCGTCCAAACGCCCGTTTCAAAAGTTCCGTCGATCCGGGGGGGAGGGGGAGAGGGGGGCGCCGCCGTCAAGCCAAACACTTACCGTGTGGTCGTCCGAGGGCTGCTGGCGGACGCGTCGCGAGGACTCGAAACGGCGGCGGATGCGAAATGATCGTAAGAGCTGCGGTTACGGCAGCGACGGAGGTCGACGAAGAGCGTACAACCGGGCGACGCAAGGTCTACGGTATTCGGGAAGAGCTAGTAATTCGCGGATTTGGAAAACATTAAAACATAAATAAGTACGAAAAAAAAAAAGAAAAACTAAAAAGTGTATATTAGATTGCGCACAGGGGTCCAGGCTGCCGAGCGTGCACGCAAGTATCGTACTATCGTATGTGATAATGAATGACGACAATATTAATACGACTGTGAAAATAAAATATTACGAGAGCCGAGTGAAGTCTCGGACCGCGTCGGTGCACGCACTGCAAACGCTACAACTGATAACGGTGACAACGTCGGTCGACGACGACCACCACCGTCCACCGCCGTCCGCCACGCTTATCAGTTATCTGCGGTTTTCGCGGACAATAATAATAATTTATGTTTTTATTTTAATAATAATAATAATAATATTGTACGTAGACGACGTCTGACGAAAAAATTTCCGAAATTTTCCTCCGCGCTTGCACACACGTCAACGCGCCTTACGGTATTATGTTTTCTACTCCTCCGGGCGGTTCGGTCGACGTTTTCACAGAGTCTGAGATTGGCCCGATACGACTGCCGTTCACAGTTTTCGCTTCGGGTGCGTTATTCTGACCATCGTGAAATCGCCTTTGCACGGAGACGCCGACAGTCATCGACGCAACAAACAAAAATATTATATTATCGTCTGTTGTCTTTATTATTATTTATCTTTCGCCGACGGCCTCGTTTCGCGTCCGGCAATGACTTCCGCGTGAGAAGACACCGGTGGCGGACGATCATCGAAGGGTCGGTGGCGGCGTTAACAGCATCAGAGTACGTTCTTTCTCGTAATAAATTCAAGTATGCAACCACCCCCTTGTGGCTGCTATACCTATATATTATACCTTTATATAGGTAGTACTTACTCGTAAACAAATGTGCCAAGTCGCAGGACGTGCGTGATACGTAATAAATCGGCCAAACTCGAAACATCTGCGTATGAACCACCGCTGTTACCTCTCGGCTAAAAGCCATTCAATATTACCTTTCAGTTGACTTGGTATCGAATACCGTTTACGAAATATTGCCATCGTAAGTAAATCCTCGTTGTGCGCCGTGCGGTCGGTACAGTAATTGTTATTTGTAGTTATGTGGCTGATCTATTATAGACTACGATTTAGTCATAGATCTTGCTAACTGCTAAGACAAACAGTACAATTTCGAATTTTTTTTTTGTGATAACCGACCACCCCCTCCCACAATTACCAATTTCTACGTATTTTCATGAACACTTCGATTTTTGACTAATTATTTATCCCGCCTAACGTTTCATTTGTTTACCACTTGTGATAATGTATACAGCCATACAGGTGCCCTATATCACGAATTGCATGTACTTATAAGTTGTATGTGTACCTATATCGTGTCCTATACCCAGAATCCAGAAAAAAACGCTCTGTATATTATGTTTGTCAATATAAGTACTCTAAAATAATATAAATTATAATAGGTACGCAGTACGCACTGCAGCGACTCGATAAATATCTATTATTTATTTTAACCATAAATAAAAATTATAATAAATGGTTGTACAACGTTGCGTAGAATATTATTTTAAGATCGTATTATATTATTATCTCCATTAAAGACTAGAGTTATTCTATATGGTCATTGTTCAGTAGTAATAACTACTGTAGTCGTAAATTAATTAAAATTTGAGGGAACTGGGGAGGCTGTTGATATTTTTAACATGCATCTAAGACGTAGTACGGTCACCTACAAACAGTAATATAGTTTTGTATTAAATATGTATGTATCTGTATATCTGTTACACTGTTCAGTAATATTATTTCTTTAAATTGATACAAAAATATGCTTATGTAGTTAAATAAACATGTACCTATTTTGTTTTTAACCTACCTATGTAAATAAATATCAAAACTATTTTTTTACGATCATTGCCCTATTCTGTTTAGCAAAATATGTTCTAATAAATAAATTTAGGGATGGGCCGATACCTCTTTTTACCGATATCCGATACTCCGATATATGCAACCGATAAAAAACCTATACCCAATATATTTGAAAACCAACATTTTCAACATAAACAATGAACCGATATTAAAAGATCACCGACACTATCAACCGAAATACTATTATCATTTTCCATTTAACTATTACAATTTATAATCAGTGCTATTATGCTGATAGATTTGGTTTTTTTTTTTGGTATCGGTTTAAAAAAAAAACCGATATCGATTAACCCGATACCACCAATATCGGCCGATCTCGAGTATCGGTTTTAGTATCGACTATCGGCCCATCAATAATGTCTTATGTCTTAAGCCGCCCATACACGATCAATAATATTGATCAATTATGATATTGACAATAATATTGATCGTGTATGGGCTATATTGAAGGATTGATCAATATATTGAACAAATTAAAAATTTTTGATTTTTATTGACGTACTGTCAATAAATAATAATGAAAATTTAATTTAAAATGTATAAATTGTTGTTGAACGAATTGACAAATATGGTGAATAGATAATGATATATTGATCAATAATATTGATACGTTGGTGGTCATTGACAATGTTCGTCAATATTTTGTCAATAATATTGATCAATATGATTGATCGTGTATGGGCCGCTTTATTATGTCCTTATCAATACTTTTCAACAGCTTTTTTCAAAACAGGGACAGGGATTATTGAAACGATTATGAACCGTTGAAGTTCTCAACCATGTTTTGATACGTCTTGAGCCTATTTCCTAATCAATAATCATAAAAAAGAAACTACTACACAAATCACGAAAATCATTAAGGGGCTAATATAGTATTTAGAATACTTACCAGCCCCGCCTACTCCCCACATTTCCATAAATACATACAACTGATTCACTAGAGTAATATTATTACCTAATATTAAAAATAAATAAATAAAATTGAATTACTTATGAACTTTTAATATAAATACCAGTGTAATTTGGTCATGGTTGTGGGGGGGGGATGAAATGTATGTACATTTCACCAATTACCCCCTCCCCCCTCAACTTTTTTATTTTTTTAATCATATAAAGTATAAACAATAAGCACCTCTCACAACCATTGAGATCTGTATGTAATAATCTATCAGTTATTTTAAGCGGGTATAATATTGTTTGATAATATTAATGGATGATTATATAATATTATGGAGATTCGGGTGAATTTTGTATTATCTATAAAATATACATCAATAAAATTAGTACATAAATGTGTCTGACGATTTAAAACGGTCATGGGGGGTTATTTGAAGTACAGAAGTCCTAGTCTAAAGGGTCCTAACCTAACAAAACTATTAATTTAAAATAACCTATAAGCGGCTTATATCTAAATAAATAAGGAATATTTTTTTAGAGGGGTCTGAATCGTAGTCGCCCCCCCCCCCCCATAGTTATGCCACTATATATGGGCCCTATATATTTGGTCACACACCCACCAATAGTTGCGGCACTGTTTGTAGGTATATTATAAGGTTGCCATTGGTTACAAACATAGGCGAAAATAGCAACGCAACTGCGCCGTTATATTATACCAGTGGCATAATTAGGAATTAAAGTCAGTTGGGATTGTATTGGTTGCCAAAGGCATATTATTTTATAGGTTGGTTAAGTATTTAACTACCTACCTATACAGCTATATCTACGTATAATAAAGCATATTATGTTTGAATTTCGAGTTAAAACGGCAAACAGAAAAAAAACAGTATAATATTTAGTTTAATCACAGAATAAATTAAATTTATACTTTTTTATAATATGGTATGAATTACGATGTTTAATGTATATATAAGTAGCCAATAGCTAAACAATTATCTTTCACCTCTAGAGAGGACCCACCCACAAACATTTTATTGTTCATGTTCCCGAATGATACCTACATAATAAAATTGCCAAATGATCCGTATATAGTGATTAATTTAGGGCTGGGATTTTAATGCCCTAAAAAATCCCGAAAAATGTCCTAAAAAATGCTTTTATGACCTAAAACCTCTATATAATGCCCTAAAAAACCCCGAAAAATACCCTAAAAAAATGCTTTTATGATCTAAACATTTTTTTTTAATAATTTTAGTATAAATTACAATAAAAAGTTTAAAATAATGCATTACAAAAATCTATTACAAGTGTAAGCTGTCAATACATAGTTTTAGTATACAAAACTCGTACTGAACGTCGAACGATATCATCGGACCGATTTAAGATTACCGATTTAAGATTATTTAACAGAAAATTCGGGTAGAGGTTACTCAAACCTTGTCCGATAATATAATACGAATTACGAATACCTACTTATAATCTGTTATATTTATTTAAAAACTATGTTGGTGTAAAAATCTTAAAATAAAATTTTAAATTCATACTTGGTTTCCAAAAACTCAAAAATGCTCCAAAAACTCTAAAATGCCCTAAAAAATTAAGAAAATGACCTAAAAACTAAAAAATGCAAAATAAACTTTCTTATTCTCATTCAAATGTACATAAAACAAATTTGTGACAAGACGAGCATTGCACAGTAAGCTTAGGAAAACAATGCAAAGTGCATTGAAATCCCAGCCCTAGTGGTTATATTTAATAAAGGGAATGACAATAATATTATTGTACCTATATGTACAAAACCACAAACTACAAGGTATTGTATTTTGGATCCAAATTAATATTTGAACATGCATGATTTTATGCTTACCTCTCGTTACAATAAATAAAACATTGAGAGAAAAAACATTTTGTTTTATAAAATTATGATAATGGGTTTACTTGTAAATTCCTTTCGGATTATAATTCCAAAAGTATTAGGTCTGTAAAAAATACTGAAAGTGCTATCATTAATTTTGATTATAGGTCAATCAGATTCAGATCTAATATTAGACTAAAGCCTAGATAAATACTGTTAGGATTTTCGGAATTCCGTGACGAAAACAATTGGCGCTCGTAATTTTCTTAATTATGATGTTGCAAAAGTTCTATGATCCTAGTTCCTGGACTTTTTACAATTTATTTTTAATAACGAAAATTTCAACAAACTGCCGAACTTTAATACATTTCAAACATTTTCAAGTTATGGATGCAAGTGGTAAATTGTATTCACTGGTCAACCATAACAAAATTACACTACATTTATTTTATTATATAAAATGTATAAAAAATTAAACTTCTTAGTTATTTAAAGTCAAAGTTTCTACCTCCGATAGGAGGATTCTTCATTCTGGTAAACATATGTTTTTTTCTTCACTATATATCAAGTAATTTGCTTATTGTTCTGATATATTATGAGAGACATATTGAGTAATAGCAACTTATAAATTTAAGAAGAAAAAATATTATTCATGTTGGAAAATATTATTTCATACTCGCTGAACTGGAAGGTTCTCAGCTGGAACGACCAAAAGTTGAGGTGTGTTTAAGTTTTTAATTGCTTAACATAATAAATGTATAAATAGAACTATTAATCAATTATATTTTCTATTTTTATTTTTTTTTATATATTTTTGGAATTACTTAAATAATTAAATACATTTTATTGCATTCACTCGAGAATACCTAGTAAATTATATATTATTATTAGGTATTATTAATGTGTCTGTTCTCATTTAATTTATTAATATACTAAAATAACGCGTATAACTCATAAATAACATAAAACTGCAGAGAAATGATATTATTGTATCTCTAGAAAGATGCTGCAGTCACAGATGAATGATCACTAATTGAATCAGCCAACCAAACAATTGTATACCTATGCATATAATTAATACGTTGTCAGAATAATGATAATCGACTTACTGTCGTCTGTCGGCGATCGTAATTTGTAGTGTAAAAATATTATAAAATGTTTAATTTTATACTCTGGTATAATTATAATAATTACCTTGTATTACGTTTTGTTAGATTTATCGTTGTCTCGATTAATATAATATAATATTTAGGTAGTAATGCGTCACAATAATATAATGATTGATGATGTAATCGAAAAGTACGAAATAATAATTTATTTGTAAATCAATTTAGATATTGTTACTTTGCCCTATTTAAGATAATATTAATTTTTATTGAATAATAATTAATAAATAACACTAAATGTTGAAATGATACGAGGAATATACTTATATGCAATATTACTTGTCGAAATAATAAACAATTATTTTTGCCAAGTACAGAATATTATTATATTTGTATCTAGTATTATTTAGTGTAAATAATAATTTCTAGTTCAAATGAAAAGGAATAGTTGGATCTCTCATTTTAATGTTTATAGGTAGAATATATTATGTAGGTATATGTTCAAAAAAATGTTTGTTTCAAATTTATACTTTTATATTTTATTAATAGGGATGTCACACAATATAATAATAATTGCCCTAGCCTATTAAATTGAAAATCCAAGTTCAGTGTTTAATTATATTCACGTTTTCATTCTAGTAAACTAAAATACATTATTATAGTAAAATCCTACTACCATTGGTGATTGCCGATTGGTTATAAAATAAACTAATTATAAATATTTGTATTTATAATCAATGGCACTACCTATATAGTGTATATTGATGAAATGTTTTATTTGTTTCATTGCTATATGAATCAATTACAATATTTATAAATTATATTTTAAGTTTAACATTATGTACAACAAAAAAATATTCAATTTATTATATCAAATTCTTCAATAAATGTTTTTTTTTTATTTAGGTATTGAAGGACCTCATTAAAGTGATCAAAGTCATGGATTATATTGCTGCTATTGACGTAGGCACAACTAATTTGAAATGCCAAATTTTTTCACCTGATTTTCGTGTTGTGGGTTCTTGTATTCAAAAAGTATGTAATTGTATATTATGTTTTATGTTAATGATACAGAATTTTGAATTTGTATTATGCTGCTTGTAAGCTTTTAGATATTATAAAATATTTTATTTTTATACCTAGCTATAGGCTATAAGTAAAAATTAAAAATGTATAAATATGTAAAGGGTTTTTTTCTGTCATGTGCAATGTGCCCAACTAGTAGTAGTAATATGGATATTGACTTTTTAATTTTTACAGGTTAATATATTAAAACCTTTTCAAGGCTGGGAAGAAATTAATCCAATTGAAATACAAAATGGTGTAAAACAAGTCTTACAAAATGCATTAAAAGGTTATAACTTATTACTAATAAATAATATTGTAATTTTTAGTAACACTAAGTTGCTATTTAATATTTTACTTAGGTATATTTTTACACATGTCCCATCAGATTGTACATAATACTAAATTTATGATTTATTACCAATAAAATATTTATGTAACTTCTATTATAATCAGAACAATTGACAATATACAAAAAAAAAAGATTTCAAACTAATGATTCCAAACTTTAAAATCTTATTGAAGTAATTTAATTTGAGTATATTTTTTTCCTGCACTTTTCTACTTGTTTATTATCATTAATTGTACCGATTATAATAGAAGTTACAAAAATATATTATTGATAATAAACCATAAATTTAGTATCTGGTACATGTGTATAAAACATTAAATAAGTATGTTTAGTTTAACTTATGTATCTTTTAATAGATGCTGATCTCAAGTCCAATAATATAAAAAGCATAGGTTTGTCTACACAACGGAACACATTCATAACTTGGAATAAAAAAACTGGTGAACATTATCATAACTTTATTACGTGGGGAGATTTACGTTCAAATATAATAGTTAAAGAGTTAAACAAATCAATAACCTTCAAAGTAAGTATTATACTATCAATATTAAATACTAAATAAATATATACAAATGAGTATATATCTAAGTTTAAAAATAAAATGAAAATTATCCTATTATTATTAACTCAATTAAATATATTTATATTTTGAAAATTTTTAGATAGTGAAATATATTTCAAAAATATTATATTTAATATTTGCAACAAAACAACTGAAAGTTGTTAAATCATTTACATTTTCAAACATACAAGTATTATAATTTTATATGTTATTATATGTTTTTTTAATGTATATTTATAATATACATTGAATAATCTATGGTTATTGGTTACAGATTTTGCCTAAACTTTTATGGTTATTACAAAATAATCGAAAATTCAGACAAGACATGAAAAATAACGAAGTGCAATTTGGCACATTAGACACTTGGTTATTATATCAGGCCAGCAATGGTAAACTACACGTGACTGACGTATCGTGTGCTAGTGCAACTGGATTGTTCAACTTGTTCACCATGTCTTGGATGCCTAATCTTATGTTTCAATATTTCGGGATCACAAATACTATACTTCCAAGTATTTGTGATTCAAACGTATTAAAGTACCTAATAGACAACAATATAACTTGCAAAATCTCCAACATTACCATTGCATGCTCAGTGAGTTAACTTCTCTGTATAAATATTTAACCGTCAAATTATAAATTATTATTTCTTATTATTAATAAAACCCATAATATTATAATAATATAGCTTGCTGACCAATCAGCGTCACTGTACGGAACAGGTTCTTTCTCAAAGTACACAGCAAAAGTTACAATGGGAACAGGAATGTTTCTAGATATAAATTGTGGTTCATTACCGGAAGTATGTTTAGGTCAGATAGAATATTATATATTTTTTATTATCTTTATTATTATTATTATTATTAACATTAGTATATATTTGTATTAATAAGTTGTATGTCAACTTAAAAACAAATTATCTGTCAATGTGTAATAATCAATTAGCACTTATTTTGAATTATCTATTTTAGAAATATTTAATATGTAACTAACGTTAAAACAAATTTTTAATAATAGGATATTTTCCATTGGTGGGTTGGACATTTAATGAAGATATTTGTTTTTCATTGGAGGCAGTTGATTACAACTGTGGATCATTAATTCAACTTGCAAAGTCCATTGGTAAAAAGTGTATTTGGGGAAACTTAAATATAATATGTTAAAAAATAACTCTATTTTTCATCTTTGATCTAGGTGGATTCAATAATCCAAAAGAATTAAATATGTTGAAGCAAGGAAATGAATTTTCAACCAACAGTTTATTATTTGTATTACCTGAATGTGAGGTGGTTACTTGTTTCTGTGATTTAGTACAAAATTATAGTAATTATATAACAAAAATTATTTTTCAGCCATCCAAATCAATAAGAAAAGATTTCAGTTTTATAGGTGTTACAACGTGTACTACAAAATCTGATATGGCAGTATCTATTTTGGAGTCTTTTGCATTTAGAATTAAAAAAATACTAGATAATTATCACAATGAAATGCCACAAATGGTATTAAATACTTTATGGTAATGTTTGTTTAATTAATAGCAAAATATTTAATTATGTTATTACTTAAAGGTTTTATTTTATAAATCAGTGTTGGGTACTAACGGAAAGCAAATTACAAATTACTGTAACAAAATTACTTTTGCAGTAACGCCATAGTAATTTCACTATATTTTATTTAAATTAATGCAATTGTAATAAAATTACTTTTTAAATGTCATTTCTATGGAGTAACGTGTTATTTCCAAGTTATTAAAATAAGTTATGAATGACAAAAACTAGGGGCTAGGATATTCAATAAAAATTAAAAATCAATAAAATTTATTTACGATTCCAAAAGTTTTTATAATAAATAATAATCAAAAATATTTTTAAACGTCTCAAGAATTAATACTTATACATTTTGTTCATGTATAACAAAGTTATTACAATGTACCTACTACCTACTTATTATCTATTATGGACTGATTTTGTAATTTTTTTTTTTAAGTAACGTTATTTATAACGCCCTACTTTTTGAAAAAAAAGTAAAGTAACGTGATAAAAATAATGTCTGGTAACACAAATGTAATTTAAACAAAAATATTTAATGTAACAAGTAACGTAATTGTATTACTTTTCAAAAGTAATTTACCCAACTCAGCATATAATATACAAAATATGTACTTCCATAATACCTTTTAGTTGGTAACTCATTTAAAATTGTACCTATTAATGTTTAGGGTTGATGGTGGTGTATCTCGGAATGATTACATCTGTCAAACAATTGCCAATGTCACATCAACTACAGTTGTAAGAATGAAAAACAGTAACAGAACCGAAGTATCTTGTTTGGGTGCAGCTTTTATGGCTGGACTGTCTTCAGGTATGCGCTTAAATGGATTTATTTTTATTATGTTATTAATAATAAAAAATTGTATATTTATATCCATATGTAAATCTATTCTTTTTTTTTTATGTTAGGTGTATGGACAAATAAAAGAGAGTTGATGAATTTCAGAAACAGAACTGATCAAAAATTTGTTCCAAATAATAATGATTATTTTGCAAATGAATATAAATATATAAGATGGTTGTATAACCAAAAGTGTTTGTATTAAAAATTCTAACTTTTTTATTTTTTGTATTTTAACAATACATGATGTATAATTACTAAAATAAAACAATTTAGTATACAAAAACATGATGACAAAAGCTTACATAACTACCCTGCAAGAACTTTGATACCCAACTATAACCTGGATTTTGAGTCTTGAAATATAGTCTTATTTTCAAATAGTTTTTTGATTTCTTTTTGTGTATGTCCAATACTTTCAAATATTCCCCATCGAACTCCCCCCCCCCGAATTTTTTTTGTGTACGCGCCTGATATGTCTAACTATCTGTGCATATTATCCATGTGAACCATAACCATTCAATCGAGGATAGGTATATTAAACAATCATTATTGGCAATCATTACAACATCGGAGCCTAATCCCACTCTTTCCATTACACCTTAATACCTTATACATTTAATAATGAATTGTTATGTTTTAATATGAATTGTTTGATGGCATTATTGAGATGTGTACATAGGCTCAATTTCAACTTTTGGCTTGATGGGGCTGAATATATTAAAGGCAAGCAGACCATTGCAATATAGCATATTAAAATTGTATGTCCTAGGTTTTTATGGGAGGCTTAGCATACCCAAGCCCCCCTCCAATTTGCGCCTATGAATGTGTAGATAAGATTAATTAGCTGTTCTTACCTGGTCTATAAGGTTCAAGTACAATGTCAGCATTAATGATTAATTTCTGTGTAATTTCAACACCTTCAGGGGGTTTTAAATTGATATTTGATACTTATGGCAGTAGCTAGGAGGGCTTGGTAGGCTTAGACCCCTCAGTGTGAATATTAGCCCCCCCCCCCCAGAATTATTTGTATTTCATTTAGTTTATATACTCTATTCACAATGAGATCATTACTCGGCAGTCGGCGGCGACCAGTTTTCGTCGGGCGGCGGTGAGACGCGGTCCCCACTACGGCAACGTCCCCCCCCCCGAATATATTTGATCACCCTACGCCTATGGCTTATGGGCTTTTTGTCTTCATTTAAAAAGCTTGTAAATTCCATAATAACACTTCTCTAAAAAAACAAACAAAATAAGTCTTCCAAATATTAAATTTACGCATCTACCTAATTAAATATCTTTATATCTTTTTTTTGGTATAGTAAAATTACAATACAATAATATTGCTTTAGGAAATGTACTCGCTTTTTATATTACAGTCACATTTGCTCCAAAATCAGATAATACAGTTCCAACAAAAGTTACTGGTGCCAGACCGGAAAATTCTAATATGTTTAATCCTTTTAACGGCATATTGGTTTAAAAGTATAATAATCATAATGAACTATTACTATTGAATGATTTTCTTTGATCATTCTAGAGATATAACAAAAAAATAGTAGGCTCTCGCCTCTCATTCGTACTTAACAATTATATGTAATTTTCTGCTTTTCTGGCGGTCTGCATATATATAATATAAACCATGAACTACTACATAGGACTGGACAGTGTTGGGGAAGTTACTTATTTTTGGTAATTAAATTACATTACTAATTACTTATTAAAATTGTAACTAAATTATTTTTAAGTTACTTTTTTTTAATATGGTTAAGTTACATTACTTTTGAGTTTAAAAAGTAACTGAATTACAATAGAAGTTACTTTTTTTCAAAAATATCACTGGAACTTAATAATCATGTTGTCAATATAACAATACATAAACTCAATAGGTAATACCAATCAAAAATGTGAAATTATTAGCAGATACTCATTTTGCTACACTATTATTATTATTATTATTTTTATTGAACTTAAGCCCGGAAACTATGGCCATAAGCTGTTGTAGGGGATTATAAACTGTGGTTGGTAAATTTGGTATGGTAAGGTGTTGTTACGGTATGTATGTAAACACGTGTAAGTGTGGCAAGGTTTTTACTACTACGAATCCGGGTGGTCACCCATCCGGGAACTAGTAGCAGCGGGCGCAACTTACTCTCAGTCGTATTGCGCGACTTGCAGCTAGCAGCCAAGCCACACATTTATTTATTAATTATTTTTTTTTTATATTAACTAACCCACAGCAATTGGGTGGTTTTTAACTGAGATGGAGGTTACGGTAGGTTTTTGTAAACACGTGTGTTTTAGCTTGAAAGAATTTCAAATTGGGCACCTGTAGTCTGCCCGTTACCGAGATTCCAACCATCTACATTCTACGGTGCGCGTTGCCACCAACGCCTTAGTCCGCTCGGCCACTCCGTCTCCCTCACTTTTATTATTATTACTATTTATTGATAGTTCCAACAATGCTGTATACGCAGACGCTGACGCCGTGAGCCGTCCTCGACGATAAAACACAGAGTACAGAGTAAAGATAAGAATTCCATTCTAAAAGTAACACTTTATAGTCGAACTGTCAATAGCTATAACAAAAATAGTACCTACAGTTCATACAATTTTACCTATAAATTAAAATACTAAAAAGTTATATTATGATATATTTTAATATTTACCTACACACAATATTATCAATAGGTACGTTCTAAAAAATGTATAAATCTAAAAAAAAGTAACGAGTAATTTAGTAAAAATTACTACAAAAAAGTAACTTAAATTACATATAAATTACTTACAATAAAATGTAATTAAATTACCATCAAATTACTTAAAAAGTAATTTCGTTACAGTAACTTGTAACTTAAGTTAAGTTACTCCCCAACACTGGGACTGGATACTGTATAAAATAAGGTGGAGATAAGTGCTACAGAGTTCATTTCATCATTTGTTTAATTTATTTTATTTGATTTAAATACGAATAAAAAATCGTGGAAATCATAATATTATTGTTGTTTTATGTCCAGGCTACTGGAATATCATGTACCTATTTTATTTTTATAATTTGTAGTATATTATATAATATCAATTATCATAAAAGTATTATAAGTCAATATGTATTAAATAATAAATAAATTTATACGTCTTAAAAATCGCTCAAATTCATTAAACATATAAACGTCGTTCACGTTCTATTTAAAAAAAAACGAGTGACGTTCACTAAATAGTAAATATGAACGTGAACGCTTGAACGAGCGTTCATGAACGACGTTATTTTCAAACATTGGTAAAAGCTAAAGCCTTTCGACATTTTTATGTATTTAATATGTGGATTATGGTATAGCACCACGTTATAAAACAAATTTACTCCCGTTTGCCCAAGACTAAGCCATAATCAAAAACCGAATACTTTTAAATTAAAGTACCTACGTATATGAATCGATTTCGAAGTTAACAACTAGCAAAAACATGTATATTGTAATTTTATTGAACTTAGGTTGTGATGTTTGTTTTTTTTTTTATTATTTTAGAAAATTTACAATCTGTATTACATGACACAATAAGTAAAATAGATGGCTGACATAACACTATAAACATAGATACATAAAAAATAACACATGAAACACAAGATGAGGGAAATCATCCAGCGATTGTAGGTAGTAGCTAGGTACCCTAAAGTAATTTATTTTTTTTATTCATTAATTAAATAGGTCACTCTACCAATTTCTTTTGAGTCAGCACGGGGGGATGCTAGGTGAGTGACTAAAGGATTGGGATGGTGACGATGGTGTTGCAGTTTAGAGTGAAATCTGTTATAGCACATTAGTACAGTTTAGGCAGTTTAGCTAGTTGGTTAACCGTTGGAATTCTTAAATCTTTGTGCAGGGTTTCATTTGTTACGTACCAATGGGAGTTATTAGCTATTAGCCGGAGAGTGATGGACTGGGAAGCTTCAAGCTTGGATAATGCGGATTTGAGAAGGTTTGGCACACCCCCAGATTTGCATACCGATATTTGGTTAAAAATAAGATATTGAAAAAATTTCGGAGGGAGGGGGGGTCTAGGAACTGAACTCCTCCACCCCTCAGATACGGCCTATATCGCTCTCCTATACAGTATATTACAACTTACAAATGGGTCACTGTATAATGGATGGTGTTAAATTAGAATTCAATAATAATATAATATAATATCATTGTATTATTGTAAACGAAAAACGATTCTGAACGGAGATAGTTAGTCAGTTATTATTTAATCACCTCGACCGGAATAACACAAATCACAATAACTACCTATATCACAACAAAACACTTCGATTGATTGGAAATAGCAGTGTGACTATATCTATGCTTATATAGTAGTGGCCAGTGGGTTTTCTTGGTGACTAATTATGATAAGTTAAATCTAAACAATCGGTTAACCTAACCTAACATATTATATTGGCATCAATTAGAAAATTTGTTTTGTATTAGCATTTTACTCATTTATAATTTATATAGGTAAAAACAGTTACAACTACAATTGTTTCTCGTAATTTTCGGCTGGTACCGAATTGGTTCCCGAGCCCCAACCCCACGTGCCGAATTGGTTCTCGTTTGAAAAAGGTATTTTATTGAGGTAAGCTGAATTGGTTCCCGTTTAAAAAAGGTATTTTATTAAGTGGAGCCGAATTGATTCTCGTTTTATTACGCACATTTTCGTTCTCAATTTTACAGGCTTAGGACTGTCCACATTAAAGTATAGGCATTAGGCTTGGTTAAAAATGTGAGTTAATACGTGTTAAAAAATAAAATAAAAAAATAAAATGTATAAACATTGATTTGAATGTCTACTTGTCATCACTTAGGTTAGGTTAGGTGTACAAAATACAAATAATAAAATATAATATAATAAATACAATTCAAAATCGTTGGTTTGCAAATTTGAAGCTAACTTTCTTTAACTAATCAATTCGCGTAAGCTTCTCATTATGTTCTCAGTCATACAATTTTCCAAGTGTTTGTTATTTCTTTCCTGTTTGCTAGTAAGTTCCTTGAATTATTACTTCTAAATTTAATATAATTTAATGTCTGAATAGTGAACAGTGGCGGCTCGTGCCTAGGTGTGCAGGTGTGCGCACACCACATAGATTAATTAGTTATAATAGTGAAAATGTATAATAAAAATGTATACCTAATAATAAATAAATTTTAATACAATATATTCTGTTAAACTGTATTTATTATGTAAAAAAATTAAATTTTAAAAACAAACAAACGACTATATTTATTATTATACTCCTAAAATGTAATCGAGTTATGCAACAAATACTCATCAACTGGTGTGCAGCTCAATCGGAACACCGTCTGTCCGTGTAAAATACGTTTGGTTGTCGAGTGGGGGAATCGGCAATTATATGTGACTTTGGTGTGCAGCTACAGCTGCACACTCGTCAGGCGGTCGCACGCGATAAACAAAATATAAAATATACTAATTATTATTATTATTATTATTATTAATGCTAATAAATATTTAACTTATTACATTTATACTTAAAACAGATTATTTTTATTTAAAACAAACATTTGCAATAATTGCACACCACCTACTTTGAACACCACGAGCCGCCACTGATAGTGAATACAGGGCCGCATTTAGGGGGGGGGGGGCACTGGGTACAACTGCCCCGGGTGCCAGTATTTTAGGGGCGCCAAAATTTTGTGGACAGAAATGTCTTTACTTATGATTTTTTAAAATTGTATACTTTAAATTATTTTTATGACAGTATTATATAATATAATATTATAATCTAGTATAATAGTATTGTATATATTATTATAGTATAATAATTATGCTGTTTGAAATTTATTATTTAAACAATCAATGTATTTATAGCAATATAGCTACAGCGATCGATAATTATTAATATACCTAGTTCCCAAATTTGTTGTGATGATGTCAATAGACATCAGTTTTTTATAATAATACAGGCAATACCAATACGGCGTATTGATTTTATATTACATAGTTTTGTACTTATGATTAAAATAAAGGAAGTTCCAAAACAATGATCTTGAATATTATTCTATATTATAAACATCATTCATTTAAATAGGTAATATTATTTAATTATTTGCTATTAAATTTTGTGTTTATTATAATCATTATTTTTTGTAATTTCTACAAAATTAAGTAAGTAGGAATCAATTAAACTATAGGTAGGTATGCAGAGATTCAAAAATAATTAATGTTTAATAACTGGTAAGTTGACAAGTTGTTATGAAACAAATTTATGCAGGTCACTTTTTTGTCACTTTTAGAAATAAATTCAGTCACTTTTTTTAAATAGCTTAAACCACTACCAGCCCTGTATATAGTTACATTAATTTTATAAAATACTATATACAATAAAATATAAAATATTTATTTGCATAGTTTTATATAATTTTATTTTATTTATCCATGAAATACCTACTTAAATATGTTTAAAAAAAAAACAACTTAATGATCCTAAATTATTAGCAAGGTTTGAGTGACATAAATTCCAATATATCTTTGCGGAGGGATCAAGCAATTACTAAACAATATTTTTTTAAAAAAGCACTCTTAAACAAATATTTTTTTCTTCGCTCAAAATCTAAAGGGTAATGAGGATCTACCTCACATATTTTCCGTGGGAGGAGCAATTTTTTTTTCACCGGGGCTTGGGGGGCGCCAATTTTTTTTTGCACCGGGGCGCAAAATGTCTAAATGCGGCACTGAGTGAATACTGTTTAATGCCTCCATAAAATAATATATATTAGGATGGGCATGTAAATTCTTTATTCAACTTTGAATGGAACGATTCATAACAATTTGAAGTCCTATCGATAATTTTATCAAATCTAGCCCAAATTTTCGGTGGAAAGGTACTATATGTCATTATGTATGTTTCATGAACGTAATCAACAACTATTAGTTCCCTTTTCACTAAACCTAAACTCCATAATAACGAAAAATTAAAATTAAAAAAAGGTGGGTAAGTGGATATCGTTCTGCTGTACTGTAGGTTACAAGTGAGTCACTGTATAATGGATGGTATTAAATTTGAATGCAATGATATAATATCATTGTATAAGAAAAAAGATTCTGAGCGGACACGGTATGTCAGTCTAGGTATAAGACATATTATATACTTTTCTATGGTATTAAATCATATAATGGAATTTATGAATAAATTCCTTAAAAATATGCACAGTCTTATCATGAGCAAAATTCTTATTCCTTATACTATGGTAGATTGTATAGATAGGCCATAATATTTTGATTTTTCAGTTTCATATATCCCCGAATAATATTTTTAAATTACAACAAAAACAAAGATCGTTAATATTGATTTTAATATGTAATTTCGTCCAAATTTGAATTTAAAATGTCTGTAAAAAATAACTGTGTTCATATATTTTTTAGATTTTTTGGTTACAGTATGAACTATTTATGAGAACCTTTGTTTTAAATTTGCAATCTTTAGCTATAAAAACTGAACATTTTATAATTTATTAATTACAATGATTGATAATTTTCGAGATTTTGATAAATTTTGTCAAAATTCGATGTTTAAATGCTTATAAAAAAAAATTGTGCCTATGTATTTTTAATATCTTTCAATTGCTACTGTAACAATATATCAGGAACCTTGTATTAAATTTTTACACTTTTTGGCCCAACATTACTATTTAAGTCGGTTGGATGCCTTTGTACTTTATACTATGCCCTTGTTCGTTCTCTTCTTGAGTTTGGATCTGTGGTCTGACAACCGTATTTATTCAAAGACCAGCTACGACTTGAACGTGTCCAAAATAAATTTCTTAATTTTGAACTGTTTAGGGACATTTTCATTTTTCATTTTTTTTTAGTTTTTTTTTCTAAAAATATCAATAACATTTTATTTGTTGGTTAAAAAAGCTTGACAATTTAATAGAAGGCTCCTAGTATATTGTTTCAAAGGCAGATGAAAAATATTAAAATTCCTTAGTCACAGTTTTTTTTTTATAAGCATTTAAAGTTCAAAAATTGACAAAATATGGAAAAATCACGAAAATTAGCAAATTATTTTGAGTTAAGAATTCGTAAAAATTTTTCTTTTTAATACTAAGATTTTAAAATGTAATACAAGATTCCTTATAAGATTATCTACCTTTATCAAATAAAAAATGTCTATAAGAAAGTCAAATTAAATTTTTATGAGCGTTTGAAATTCAAATTTTTACAACATTGGATATTCACTCGATTTTTCATGTAGCGATTTCCTTATTTTGTTTTAATTTAAAAACGAACAACTGTTGATACATGAAAATTTCACTGAATGTTTAAATTAGCATTTTCTATACACCATAAAGTTTTTAAAATATTTTGACTCTTTTTGAACTGTTTACGGACATTTTCAGATTTCAATTTTTTTAGTTTTTTTTTCTATAAATATCAATTAGGTTTTATCTGTTGGGCCAAAAAGGGTAAAAATTTAATACAAGACTCCTGATATATTGTTACAATATCAGTTCAAAAACATTGAAAATACATGGGCACAATTTTTTTTTATAAGCATTTAAAGTTGAAATTTTGACAAAATGTATCAAAATCTCGAAAATTATTGTAATTAATAAATTATAAAATGTTCAGTTTTTATAGCTAAGGATTGCAAATTTAAAACAAAAGTTCTCATAAATAGGTCATACTGTAACCAAAAAATCTAAAAAATATATGAACACAGTTATTTTTTACAGACATTTTAAATTCAAATTTCGACGAAATTACATATTTAAAAACCTAGAATAACTATTTTAGTTATTTTGTTGTGATTGAATAATATTATTCGTGGGTACTTGAAACTTCTAAAGTGTACTATTATATATCTATGATAGTATCACGGTTTTTATTAATGTATAACGCGTTATAACTACCTAATGGATATTGTGATATGATTAATTTGGAATTTATTATAGGTACCTATGTCCTATTATAGTTCAATTTTTTGTTTAATATCATAGATATGTATATAATATGTCTTATACCTAGACTGACATACCGTCTCCACTCAGAATCGTTTTTCTTATACAATGATATTATATCGTTGAATTCAAATTTAATATCATCCATTATACAGTGACTCACTTGTAACCTACTGTACAGCAGAGCGACACCCACTTGCCCACCTTTTTTTATTATTTTTTATAATCATTATATATTTATTTGTTCATGAAAATATGTATTATGTTTATTTTTTTTTTAAAACATTTTTATCAGTTTGAGAAGATTTAATATATGAACTAATATAGTTTTAACTGTAGAATTAACATACATAATTTATTCCACAGTGTAGGAACTGACCATATGCCAATAGGCAATAATTTCTATAAACTATATAGATCTTTATAGGTCTATGGAATTAAAATAAAACGTACCAACCTGTTTTTTACCATGTAAGGATATAGGACTGATATATGTAACTATGTAAATTTTTCTATCGTGTAGGAACTAATATACATGCCTGTTTAGGGTAAATATTTTAAATAATATACAAATCTTATTTAAATCTATAATGACTAACAAAAAGTGCTGCAATTTAAAACAAAAATGAAGTAACTAGTTAACTGGATCGACGTTTATAATATATTACAGAATAACATTTGAATAATGAATTTAGCAGGTACCATACTGGATCATTGTTTAAAATAAATTGTAGCATAACGTTTGACTTTGATCAATTTTAGTTAACTGCTTGGAAACACTAAAATAACCAGTATATTTTATGGTTTCCGGTTCCGTATCATTGTGATAGTGTCCTCCTTGATTTCGATCACTGTACAGGTGAAAATGTTGAAATCTTAAATTCAATCCCTAAAAAATTGAGAAAATATTTAGCACAACAGGTAGGTATTGTCAAAATAATTTTTGAAATTACGGGATCATGAGAGACTATACATCCGAGACCCACCGACGGTGGAGATAATTCAATGAAATTTATCCAATTGCCCAACTCTTTTTCTGATTTTAATGATATTTTCGCTAAGCTCGGTTTAACGACGTGAACCTTCACTTTTCCATTTTCGATGAGTATTACTCCACCCAACGCTGTATTAATTCATGTAACAAACAATAAAACGATTTCATAATATTCAAATATCCGTAGGTACTAAGTAGTAAGTACCTAAAGTACATCTAGACATCTAGTATAATCTAATCTAGCAGTAAAAATATATATTTCCAGGAAATTCAGTTTTTATTACTATTTATAGTAGGATCAATAAAATTTATTCATATTTACACATAAAACATACCAATTATTTCATTGCCAAAATGCTTTACTAATGCTTCTTTAATGCATGTGCTATAACTTAGCGGTCCTTTTCTTACTTCGCACATAATTTTCAAAACCTAAAAAATACTCTATTGTATTAAAATTTAAAATTATTATGGTTACATTGCAATTTACATAATATATCATATTATTATGTCATCGTACTCGTATCAATAAAGATAAACTGTAATATTAATTTAAGTTGTATTTATACATTTATAATAAATTTACAATCCATAATTAATTATATACAGTAAGTAAAAGCGATGGCTGTAAACATATACATAGCAATATAGCATTAAATGACATAAGAAGCACACGATGAAGGAAATCACGGTTCCATCGCTGGGTAACATAATATATATAATATTAACCCTCCAGAGTAATTTTTTTATCTAATCATTTTAAAATATGAATTTCATAGGTCTTTGCACCAACGGCTCTTTAGGCAGCGTGTAGGGTTGTCAGGAAGAGTACGTGATGATAGGTGGGTTCTAAACTAAAGGGTCGGTGGTTTTAGTTTTGCGTGATACCTGTTATAATGTATTACAGTTTGGCTAGTTGGTCAACTGTTGCAATTTTTAGGTATTTATATGAGGTTTCGTATTTGTTATGTACCAAAGTGCCAAGGCTATTATTCGAAGAGTAATACTAGTAATAGATTAAAAGGCTTGAATGGTGCGGACTTGAAAAGGTTTGGCACCAGGGCCGGGCCGAGGGCTTGGCAAGGTGAGCGCCTGACAGGGGCGCAAATATCGAGTAGGAATGGGAGCGCAAAATTTTATATCATTAAATTTGAATTTGAAAAAAAATATTTCAATATATTAATATCTGTTATCAAATGCGAGTTGATTAATACTGTGTTACTAAATTTATATAGTTAAACCTCAAATTTATTTAATTTTCATTCACGACGATCGACGATAACTGGTACCTACCGAATTATATTGTCAAGTAATAAATTGTATTATTTTTATTTATAACAATGTATATATTTCTACACGTATACAAGCCGCAGGAAATATCAATGTGTTTCCTGTGGTCGATAATGATAAAAATAGAACGACTGTAATAATATGTGTATAATATGTGCATTGGTAGCAGGGCCGAATGCGGTGTTATTAGCTTATAGGTCTATAATAATTGTATTATTATATTACGATTATTCGGTTATTTTACAATTTTTCTCTACAAGATGTATACCCAAATTTGGAAGTAGCATTAAGAATTTTTTTAACAATGACCGTTACTACAGCTACTTGCGAGAAAAGTTTTGGCAAATTAAAACTTATAAAAATTATCTCCGTTCCATGGGTCAAGAACATCTATCGAATTTAGTTATACTTTACATTGAACAAGAAATTGCATCTAAGATGGACTACACTTCAATCATCGAAGAATTTGCTTCCAAAAGAGCTAGAAAAGTTAAATTTGTTTAACAAATATGTTGTACTAAATTCTATTTAATTTGAAGAATTTTTTTTTTTTTTTTTTTTATTTAATATAAGGCTTCAAATACAAAGTTTATTAGCCTACAATTTGGTTTTTTACATTAATAATTTATAAATACAGTTTAAAAGTTAATGGTTATGGTGTGGCGTCGTTGATCCATTGCTTTATATATTCGTGGTGAGGTCGGCCATCTTGATGAAGTTTGTAATGTTTTTTTCTTGTCCTGGTCCGAGTGCGTCTTTTAGTGAGGTGGTGTTGATGTTCGCTTTTGTTCTGGCGTTTTGGTAAATGGGACATTCTAAGAATATGTGATGAACGGTGAGTTCACTGTAGCATGTTTCGCACGTGGGTTTGGGCTCCTTACGCATAAGGTGGGAGTGTGTGATTCTAGTATGTCCAATGCGTACTCTGGTAACCATGGTCTCTTCATGTCGTGTAAGCTTAACAGGTGGGTCCGGCCATTTAATAGTTGATGGTTTTATCTGTCTAAATTTATTGTTTTGGTTGGTTTGATTTTCCCATTAATTTTGCCAGAGACTATAAAATTTCGATTTGAGGGCTCGGATTGCATCGTCGTATGTTACATACGGGTATATTTTGGTGTCCGGGGAGTTAGCCGCTTTCATCGCCAGTTCGTCGGCGAGTTCATTGCCGGGGATGCCGATGTGGGATGGAACCCACATGAGTTTGATGGATTTGACGGTTGAGTGGATAACGTTTTGAATGCTTTGGGCGAGGTTGCATTTTGTATGTACGTTTGCTATTGAGGTGACTGCACTCATAGAATCACTTATGATGAGAACTTTATCGTGGTTTGAGGAGAGTGCGGTTAATGTAGCTTCGAGTATGGCGAAAGTTTCAGCTGTGTATATGCTGGAGAAGGGGTCTAATTTATGGAGACTATTTTCATCCCTCTGGGTAATGGCAAAACCGGTTTCGTATGTTGTTTTGGAGGCGTCAGTATAGACGTGGTAGTAATTTTTGAATTCGGTGTTTATTATTTCGTAGAACGTATTGATGATCAGACTATGAGGTGTGTTATATTTGTTGAATTTGATGAGTTCTGTATTGGCTTCAATGTGGTTCGTGTTCCATGGAGGGATTGTTGAGAAAGTTTCTTTAGGTTTTATGTTGCTGATGTTGAAGGATATCTCTTCAAGGATGTCGTGGAGCTTTATATAAAGAGGTTTCAGGAAGTGTTCGTGGTAGGGGTTTGAGATTGTCCTTATTATGCCAGTTTGGGGAGTAGACATCTTTTTGGCTGCGAACTTTGTAATTAGGTACTTTTGTCTGATATACAATGGTAGGCAGTGGGCTTCGCACATCATACTGTCGACCGGACTTGATTTGAAAGCTCCGATGGACATCCTGATGCCGGCGTTTTGTACGATATTGAGTGTTTTTAGGGTATTTTGGTTGGTGAGGCTGTAAATGATTGATCCGTAGTCCAATGTCGATTGTATCAAAGAGTTGTATAGAATTAAGAGTGTTTTGCGATCAGCGCCCCATTTAAAGTGGCACACGGATTTGATTATATTTAGTTTTTTGGATGACGTTGCTTTCAGTTTTTTTATGTGTTCTTTCCAGTTGAGTTTGTGATCGAAAGTTAATCCTAGAAGGCGGAGACTTCTTGTGTTAGGGAGAGTGTTTCCTTGCATTTTTATATCGGGAATTCGGATTTTCTTCTGTCGATTGAATAAAATGGATTGGCATTTTGAGGGGGAAAAAATGAATCCTGTCTCTGTGGACCATCGGCTGATATTGTCGATTGATTTTTGTATGAGAGAGCTGGTAGTTTTGATGTTTGATCCAGAGAGATACAGGCTACAGTCATCGGCGTATAATATAGTTTTCACAGGAGGTTTTATGTATTTGTTAATATCGTTGATGGCTATTAAAAAAAGGGTTACACTTAATGAGGATCCTTGAGGCAATCCATTTTCTGTTCTGAATGTTGATGATAGGGTATGTCTGAATTTAACCTCGAAGGTTCTGTCTGCTAGGAAGTTATTTATAAAATTGAGTATTTTTCCTTTAAGATTCCATTTATGGAGTACAGAAAGGACCCTATGTACCCATACTGTGTCATAAGCTTTTGCGATGTCTAGAGATACCATTAATAAGTGGTTTTTTTTTTTCGAACGCCTTGCATATGTTGGTGTGGATGATTGTCAGAGGATCTAAGGTAGATCTGTTTTTGCGGAAGCCGAATTGATGTGGGAAGAGGAGATTTAGGGTTTCTAGATGCCATGTAAGTCTGGAGTTAATCATGCTTTCAAGTGTTTTACTCATTGTATTTAGAAGGGATATTGGCCTATAGTTGTTGATTTCGAAAGGGCATTTGCCGGGTTTAGGGATTGGGATTATATGTGATGTTCTCCATTGTTTTGGGAAGGTGCAATTAATCCAGATGATGTTGAATATTTTGAGTAGAATGTTTAGTGAGGATTGCGACAGGTTTTGGAGGAATGATAATGGTATTCCGTCTGGCCCGGTGCTTTTACTAGTTTTTTTACTCAGTGAGGTATATAGTTCAATGATTGTGAGAGGGGAGTTGATTGGGTTATCCGGTTCGTCTGCTTCGAAATTTATCGGGGAGTTAATTTCAACTGTTGTTTTTAGGGTAACGAAGTCTTTAATATAGTTTTCATTGCTGTTGTTTTGTTGGAAGAAGGTTCCAAAGGCGTCAGAGATTTCTTTTTTATCGGTAATGGTTTTGTTGTTGAAATTAATTGTCTTTGTTTGGATCCGGTTATTACCTTTCAAGCTGTTAATCTTGGACCACATGAGACTGGAGGTAGTAATATAGTTGATGCTGGATGTAAAACTTTTCCATGATTCGGTTTTGCTAATGTTAATTGTTTGTCGTGAGATTGCTCTGCGTTTTTTGAGTTCTATGTGATCTGATTGGAGTTTGGTTTTCTTGAAACGGTTGAGTGCTTTTTTGTAGTTTTTGATCGCTGTTTCACAATTTTCATTCCACCAGGGGACTTTTTTTTTTTGAAAAAATGGTTTGCTTTTACCTATTGTGTATTCGGCGGCTTCAGTGATGATACTTGAGAAAGTTTCGACTATATTGTCTATGTCTATTGATTGATTTGGTTGGAGAAGGGTTTCAAATTGTTTGGTTGTTAACAGGTTGTCGACTTTGTTCGCGAAGGACCATAAGCCGAAGCCCGAAGCCATTTGGGGGTTGATTTTTCTGTTGGTTGTGATTTAAGAAATCTTAATGCTATAGGCCAGTGATCATTACTATTGTAAGCCGTTTGGACAGACCAATCTATTGATCCTCCTAACGATGCAGATGCGATTGATAAGTCGATAGCAGAGAATCTGTTATGGGCTACATTATGTCTTGTGTAATTTCCATCGTTGAGGAGGACTATTGAGTCGTCTTCTAAAAGTTTTTCGATTGTTTTTCCTCGCCTATCTGTGTAGTTGGATCCCCATAAAGTGTTTCTGCTATTGAAATCGCCGAGTAAAATGTAGGGACGTGGTAGTTGTTTAATGAGATTTTCGAGGTCTGAGAGATTGAGGTCAGTGCTATCCGGGGCGTATATGTTGCATAAGCTGATTTTTTGATTGCTATTTGAAGTTATTTTTATAGCGATTGCTTCTAATGGGGTATTAAGGGGGATAATTTCATGTTCTGATGATATTGAGGCGAAGATGCATACCCCACCACTAGATCGAGCGTGGTTGGTGCGGTTCTTGAAGTATCCTTTGTAGTTTTTGAGGGTGGGATTATTTTTATTGTAATTTAGGTTTGTTTCTTGTAGGCAGAAGGCTGATAGTTGGAAGTCTGCAATTATTCTGTGGACGTCTGGAAGTTTCTTAAAATAACTATTTATGTTCCATTGAACTATTGTTTCTAATTGTGCTTGGATGTTGTAGGGGGAGGAATGATTGAAGTATATAATATTGTTATTTGATGTCATTTTTTTTTTTTTTTTTTTTTTTTCTATGTAGCGATTGTAGGGTTGTGTGATTGTATGACGTGATTTTATTCGTATGATCATGCTTCTGATTCATTAGAATCATAGGGTTCGGCATTTAAAATTTTTGTGAAGCGGGTAATTCTGTTTTTGATACTGTTGTCTCGCAGGCATGGTTTGATTTTCGAAATGATATCTAATAATTCTTCTTTTGAAATATTATATTCATTATAAATTGATGGAGGATCGAAGGGGCCTTGATTATTTTCTAAAATATGTTTAAAGGTGTCATAGTCGATTTTAAAACTATTTAGGTCGTTGAACAAATGTTGTGTAGGTTCTAGATAAGTGTCTATATTTTCTAAAAATTTTTTTAAGGAAGCGGATTTAGTTTTCTTATTCTTTTTTTTTTTTCTAGTGTTTTGATTTGGGGGGTTTCCCAGTTTGAAGGAGCACGCATTTCGTTTGTTTCTTGAGCTAGATCCATTGGAGACGAAGGAGCAGATTGAGTGTAAAACGAATCTGGCAGCGACCTTTTGGTGCCACATGGTTGATCTAGATCCATTTCTGTTATGTCTGTGTTTGGAGTTGATTCTAGATCTTGGAGCTCAATTAGGGTTGGGGTAGAAGTAGTAGCTGGTGGATTGTATTGAGGAGGGGGTTCAGAAAGAATCTTTAGAGGCTCTAGTAGGGGAGTTGTGGGTGCTGATGAGGGGTGTACTTCTGTAGGTGTATTGTCTTTATTTAGAGACACATCTAGTTTTGAAGTTATGTTTAGGTCGAGTATGGCATTATTTTCATTTGAAATTTTGCTGCTTGAAATATTTTGATTTGTGCATTGGGATGCTATATGTCCTTGGGACTGGCAAATGAAGCAGTTTAGGGAGTCGTCGGATAAAAAAATTCTATAGTTAGTGTCTTCGTAATTGATAAGAATTGATGTAGGAATTTTAGACAGATCTTCGTGTTTAATAAACGTTTGGCGACGAAAGCTTAAAATGTGTGTAAAATCTTCGACTTGGATTCCAGCCTTTAAAAAAGTTATCGGGCTGCAGAGAGATATATTTAGTTTGGCGAATTCGTTTGCGATAACGTCCGGAGGTATGTTGGGGTATACGTTGGACAGGATGACTCTTTTGTTTGGGTTGTATAGTTTACGTAATTTGAAATGTTGTTCTTGTATTAGGATAGATGGGTGATTTTCAATTAGATTATCAACTAATGTCTTGCTCGATAGGAATATACATATACGTTCTTTAGATATGCGTGACGCAAATAGAATATTAGAAGGTTGAACTAGTTTGCCGATAGCGATTACGTAATCTTTATGTGGTAAGCTCACGTTTATATCAATTACTATAGCTTGGTCTTTTTTCGGTATTAAGCTATTAGCGACAGTAGAAGCAAAAGATTGTTTACTATTGTCCGTGTTGGATGGGGTTTCTGGGTAATTAACGATGGGTATCTTTGTTGAGGTAGATTGTTGTTGGAGCTTGAGGTCTGATGTTGTTTTGGTTGAAATAGGTTTAGCGATGATTTTTGATGTAATGGTTGATGTGGTTTTATTTTTTAATTTTTGAACGATGTTAGTTTGTACAGTTTTGCGGATTGAAGGGCTTTTCAAAGCCGCTGGTTTTGAAGTTTGCATTTTGGTGGTTGGGCTTTGCGCCCGGTGAGTTTATTGTATATTAGCTAATAGCGTAATTAACGTGCATATTACCTGAGATACGGCGAGTGTAAATTGTATAACGTACTGCTATCGGAAGCTATTAAAACGGTACTCGTGAGACGCGATAAGGTACGTGTTGACTGTACGGAGTCTAACGACGAACTGAATTTTGAAGAATTATTTGTATTATTTTATTTAAATTTTTTATACAATTCTTGTTTATGTGGTACAGTTTTTAAGAATTTGTTATTAAGGTCATACCAAAGTAGGTAGTACAAATCAATTAACTTCGTTATTTTTATATTTATTTTGAATTTGAAATATTCTTAAAATGTTGTTATTTTAATTATTAAAATAATAAACTTAATTCTTTAAAGCTTTAAAGCTTTAAAGTAAACATTGATTATCCTTATATGTAAATAAGTTAACATTTAATTTTTTTTTTTTTTTTTGGTGGGGGGGCAATTTTTATTTAGCCAGGAGCGCCGCTATTGATCGCCCGGCTCTGTTTGGGCTCTCCTTTAGGGCATACGTAACTGACCTCAATTAATTTTCTCACTGTATAGGTAATATGGGTACATGCCATAGGTATATATATAATACATATTATATTATATCGTACATAAATATGTTTAAATTTTTTTAATAACTAAAAATACATTTCTTATCAATTTATATGTAATATGTAGTTTCTACTTTGATTATAACTTTTATAAGTAAGTTTTATAACACTGAAATAGTAGATACTTTAATACCTACATATATTTTGTACTTACCTCTCCTTTCAAACCGTTACTAGTGAAAAAATTGGCCATCATTGAAAACCTCATTTCGTAGTCGGGTAACGACTTTTGGAAACACTCTGGGACGTCCTCGTCCTTTGTCATGTGAACATGTGTTCCATTTTCCACACGGTCGCCAGTCATTTTAACATTTTCCACGCACTATAATATTATAAATTATAATTGTGTATACTATTACTATATAGTATGTACGTTATAAAATAATATATGAGTACTTTTTTTTTAAATTTAATAAACACATAATTATTTTTTTTCATACATAATTCCTAAAACAAGCTATAGTTCCTGGTATATCTTCACACTATACTTGATATTAATGAAAGTACTTTAACATTTTTCAGTTCACATTTTATTACAATATTTCAATATAGCATCACAACGAAAATATTATATAGGTATAGGTATAGAGTATAGACGTACCTATTAATAGTAACAACATTAATATAGTTTTAGATTTCAATTACCTAAATCACCCAACTAAATTAAAACTTATGGTACTGTTACGTGGTATATATTACGTTAACAATAAAACGTTGTCTATCACTATTCACTGGTATACGTTATTACGTTATACCCGAAATGACAGATTAATACCAATAAGTATAGGAGAGAATTTTGATGTCAGACAAGACTGAATATATATTTTACTTTACCGATGACATGGTACCAATGGCAATACATGGAGCAATTGATGAAACGAGATTATTTTGGCATACTTATATTTAGTAGGCCGGACGATTATTATTATACATTTTGATAATTAATCAAAATAGTTATACCTATAAATGGCTCCATGATATTACACAAACACAATGAATGAAAGGTGACACACGCGTCTTGCAATCTGGACTCATTGTAGCAGTGTTGGTAATTAGAACTAACCTACGAAAAGGTGGTAGACTAATTTGCCAGACTACGCATTAGCCTGTCCATGGGGCGATTGCGACTGGTGGTACGAAAGGGGATGACAAATGGAGCAGTGGAACGTGTGGAATGTTGAGGTACTCGAAATTGTATTCAGGAAAGGAGAGTAGGACGTAGGTGCATCATATGTACCATCAATAATTCTCTGAAGGAATTTAAGATTTACATTAGCTCTTCTGTCTGCTAGGGTGTAATAAGTAATAACTTACGTAAATATATATCAGAAGAATAAAATATAAATAAGGTACATAATGGTTTTTGGTGTTTCACACCATTACAGTACACCGTATATTATATGATTATTGATTAGGTATATAAAATAAAATATTTTACAGGTATAGTAGTGATTTGTCTACCTATTGATATTTTTTTATAATAAGTATTTATACAGGGTTATGCACTAAACATCCTCACCCACTTTTTTCCTTTGATAATGCATTTATTAAAATTTTGATTTTTGAGTAGGTGCCTAAATACACCAGTTTTTTAAATAATTAGATTTTTATGACATTTAAAGGTTGTCCTGTGTATCAGTGTCAAAACAAACTTTTTTTTTATGAGAACCACATTTTTACTGTAAAATTTCAAGCATATGATGTATTTTAGATTCTGAGTGGAACGATGAATGTATTGATTTTACAATGATGTGTTTTTTTTAATTTTTTTATTTTTGTGTCGGTCATCACCTTTTAGGACAGTAAAAGTGCTTGGATTTTCTTCAGCAGTATCTTTTCTAATAGGAAAGTGAATCTAGTTGGTAGTTGGTACTTTGCTACTTACTTAATTTCGCAGTAGTTTTCAAAAGCTGCGTGAAAAACAAAATAAAAATTAAGGAAAAATTATAAGATTATCAGCCTTTATCAAAAAAAAAAAAATGTCTATAAGAAAGTCAAATTAAATTCTTATGAGCGTTTGAAATTCAAATTTTTACAACATTGGATATTCACTCGATTTCTCATGTAGCGATTTCCTTATTTTGTTGTAATTAAAAAAACGAATGACTGTAGATACATGAAAATTTCACTGAATGTTTATATTATTAGCATTTCCTATACACCATACAGTTTTGAGAATATTTTGACTCTTTTTGAGCTGTTTACTTCTAAAGTACACTATTATATATCGATGGACTATGATAGGATCAGGGTTTGTTGTTGATGTATAACGCATTATAGTACCTAGTGGATATTGTGGTATGAATAATTTAGGTATAATTAATTAGGTACCTATTATAGGTCAATATTTTTTAAAATGCCATAGATAAGTATATAATATTATGTCTTATACCTAGACTGGCTTACCGTCTCCGCTCGGCGCTCAGAATCGTTTTTCTTATGTAATGATATTATATCATGGAATTCAAATTTAATACCATTCATTATACAGTGACCCACTTGTAACCTACTGTACAGCAGAGCACCTTTTAAGAAATGTTGATGTACCTACCTGTCCTACCTATATAAAAAAAATCCAATCAAGTAGTTTCTAAATTACTATGCACTTTAAGAACTAAGGATAAAAGTCAATTTTTTGACTAATGAATAAATAATAATGATATTGAACATTTTAGACTTCATAGTAGGTCTAGGTAATTATTAATTAATATCAATATATCAGAATTTTATACTTGTAATAGTTGTACCTATATGAGTAAATAGTATAGTAAGTAGTAGAATATTACATTTACATATATTTTATATGAAACAATTACCAAGGATTATTATCCTTATAATACGTTATACAGACATATAGTATAAATAATGTTTAATAATTCAGAAACACAGGCTATTTTGAATTATGTAAGTATGTAATTAACTACTTACTATACATAGTGTAATAGTATAAATAATGCTACGTAAACGTATGACAAAAATTGTGAGAATTATATGTTTAATAAACAATTAAACAAATATACTCATGCTAGAACATTTTAAAAAACAATATTTTGAAAAAAGATTATTAGTTTGTTATGTTCTAAATTAATTTACTTAAAAAAATATTGATATTTAAAAATTTTTAATAAATAAACTGATTGACTTAATTAAATGTTTTTACTATCCAAATTGTTATGATAATCGATGGCTATTTTGAATTTTTCCAAACATTTTTTAAATTTTCAGTATTGAAAAACAAAATATTTTTTTTTTTTTTTAAATTTAAAATACTGATTAAAACAAAAGTTATTTCATACATCAGGTATTCATGTTACACCGGTCGACACAATATGTGCCTATAGGCTATAATAATATGTACCTTATACATTTTTTATAAATACTAAATACAATAGCAGTACTATAGTGTGCTTAACAGTTAAGAGGTTCCCAGTAAAGGAATAATTTCATTATGCGAAAGAAAAAGAGAATAATCTTTAAATAGGTATACTGAAAAATTTCAGAAATCTGAATTTGATTAGGTACCTAAATACATTAGGTAGCATATTAGGGTATTAAAAGACAAAAGAAAGATGAGCATGCGCTTGGTGATGAATCAATCTATATAGTGACAGATGTACTCGCCTTACTGTCGGCTCCCAAAAACGGATATGGTCCAGCACACGGTCCGATGATGAACAAAGGATCGGACCTAGTAATCCGTTTTAAATCTTTGACGTTATATAATTTTTCTCGCTTTACCGAAGGTACTACATTGGTGACGTCGCCGATGTCAAATACGTTTTCGTCGCCACATAGTCCTATAGATACGCATTAATAAAATATTTACCTACACATTATAGTTCATGGATAATACACATAATATAGGCATATTAGTAGGTTAATATTTTATGTTTAGGTACCTTCAGAAGTCAAGTTAAACGGTGGTTGGGTTAAATCTGGACATTGAACTACTTCTACACTTACATTTTCAAAGTTGTCTAATAACTCAGGTAATATGGCTGAAAACAACGTATAATTTTGCATTTTTAATAACACGATTCTGTAAGTATACCTAGGTTTAATCATATAATTTTAAAAAAACCTTCTTGTATCATTAAAGACTAGACATGCATTATATTTAAATTTCATATACATGAAATATCATAATATATCATTCATTAAAAAAAATGAAAATAATAAGTATAATGTAAGTAATTATATATTATATATAATATTGTAGGCATGGTCGTGGAGAAAGAGACCCGGTCCGGGGCCCGAGTATAATACCTTGAGGGCCATACTACTTTTGACTACTATTGCCATTAACTTAGTCATGTAACTTTTTTTTTTTTTTGCTGCGTTCAACAAATTCTTATTATTAATTGTTTCTTTAGTTAAAAAAAATTGAGTAGTCCCAAATTTCCGGGCCCTCATAAAAATTCCAGTTCGAGGGAATTAAAATGGTATAAGACATAACAACGTTTTATTATTTTTGTCCAACTCTGCACCGTATATAATAAAGTGTGGAACATCTTTGAACGCACTCTACTCTAAAATGGACAATGGTACATGTGACTTGTGCTGCTCATGGCCTACATAGAGTTTTGGAGGAAGTACGAAATCAGTTTGGTACCTACTGTTGATAAAATCGTAGCAAACGTAAAAAAAAAAATATTTAAAAAAACACCATCAAGTATACAAATTTTCAAAAATTAAGCACCGGGGATCCCTTTACCTCCGGAACCAATCATAACCCGTTGGGATACCTGGATCAATGCCGTACTTTATTATTGTAAATACTATGAAAAAATTTGTGATGTTGACGACTTGTTTTTCTGCATACCATAAAAATTCATACACTCACTTTAAAAGAATATTAAAGAATTTAATATTGAGAATTGTTTATAAATGTACCTATATAATTTTCACTGTTCTTACATTTGATGCATAGTCTACATCCTAATTCCCAATACATTTCTTCAGTTGGTTATCAGTAGCCACCACGACAGTTTGTTCTCAGCGCTCTGTTCAATCCCAACGTTTCTGTTTCTTATAATTAATCTTATTCAATGAATCCTAAAAATAATAGTAGTTCTCCTTAAGATCACAATCTTCCAGATACTTAAAAAAAAAAAAATTCAAGAACTAGTAGTTTTGCTCTCACTCCTCCTTATACAAGTAAAAATAGATTCGCTCCACTTCTAACTCTCCAAGTCAACGACAAAACGGAAGGCACCAAAGACGAAGTCAGCTCTCAACAATCACAGGTTAGACCAAAAGTTCCACCTATTTACGTATACAACATTTCTGATTATCAAAACTTCCATACATCATTAGCCAGCATAACTTTTGATGAATTCTCCATCGCGAACACAAAATCTGCTCTCAAATTAAACATGGATTCTATTGACGATTATAGAACTGCAACAAAACTTTTCGACGATTCCGGTATAGAATACCACACTTACCAATTCCCAGAAAACAAACAACTATCCGTTATCATTAGGTACCTCCCTGTAAATATATCAGAAGCTTGTATAAATAAATAACTCGTAGAACTGAAATTCGGAGTAGCCTCGGCCACTCGTCTTCAAAATAAATTTCCAAACTCCAATACCTATCGTAGCGGTACTGCTATCCAAATCATCTGCTGATATTTACTCTCTAAACAGACTCTTGCATTGTGTAGTAGAGGTAGAACCAAGGCAACCTTCCAAGGGCATTCCTCAATGAACTAACTGTCAGCGTTCTTCACATGCAAAAAAGTTTTGTCACTTACCACCTAGATGCATCAAATGCGCAAGTGACCACCACTATAGTTCTTTCCAAAAGAAATAGAAACTCCACCAAAATGTGTAAACTGCCTTAGCGACCACCCAGCGAGCTACAGAGGCTGTACTTTCTACAAAAAAATTAAAAAAAAACAAAAAACAAATATAACGCTACCCAACTTCCAAGCAATTATACGAAATTCAAATTCCCGGTAAACATCTCTAATAGTACACAAATTGACGTAACCGATAAACGTTCATATGCTGCAGCAACTAAAAATAAATTGCAAGATAAACCATTAAACAAGACAGATAACGACTTCATAAAACGCTGTTACCCTTAATTAACACATTCGTTTCTCAATTATTGCAGAAAATAATAAAAAATCTGCCAGCCATCCTTAATAGCGTACATCTAAACTCAAATGGATCCCCATAATACCATTCTATTAAACTGGAATGCCAACGGACAAAAATAAAAAGAATACTCTACTAGCGTTCCTTACTCATCATAAAATTGATATCGCTTGTAGGTATAACAGAAACACACTTATCAAGTTTAGACAAAATTAAATTCCCTGGTTACAATTTATACCTCGCAGATCGTGTTACACAATCACGAGGTATGGGTGGAGTAGCTATCTTAGTCCGTAATCAAATTATTCAACAACAAATGCCCACACTAAATCTGTTATGTCTAGAAGCCGTAGCTGTGCTAATTAGACTCAATAATCGACCTGTTACTCTGGTTAGTGCTTATCAACCTCCCAACCGTCATATGCATATCTCAGATTACGAGCAATTAATGAGTCTTAGGGCCGATTTCACCAACACAGTTAATCACGATTAACGTTAACCGGAGTTTTAATCGGCCGAATTTGGCCGGTTAAATATCTGTTATCAGTCGATTAAGCGTTAACCGTGATTAACTGTGTTGGTGAAATCGGCCCTTAATAGCTCAATTATAATAGCCGGAGATCTAAACTCCAAACATACAAATTGGGGCTGTCGTGTTATCAACCCGAACGGCCGTAAATTACAATAATTTATAGCCAACACGTTTTATACAGTATCCGCTCCAAGTGAACCTACATACTTTCCTTAGGACGTAAATCAACTTTCCGACATATTAGACATTCTAATACTCAAATCACTCTCATTTAATTGTGTACATGAACCCTTAGCAGAACTCGACTCAGACCATGTTCCGGAAAAAATAACATTAAATTCATCTCCCCATATATACCAGAAAAATTACTCATTAATTAAAGGTAAATCAGATTGCATACAATTTTCTAACATTGTACAATCTAGTCTAATAATACCTAAAACTATTTCTACGATTCAAACTGCTGAACAAACAGCCGATCACTTCACGGAAGTCGTCACGGATGCTTGTTCAAACCCTGCATTGACAAATAAACCTAGTTCCGGTATCATACCAGTATACCACCATCCATTTCTTCATTTAAACGACGCAAGCATATCATTAGGCGCATTTGGAAAAATCACAGAAATCCTACAGTCAAAAAAATTCTAAATAAACTCACTAAAGAAGTCCAAGTGGCTCTTTAAAACTACAGAGTATCCTCGTGTAATAAATTTTTGTCTAACATGCACCCCGGAGAGTCAAAGTTGTGAAAAGAAACTAAGAGATTACTTAATTAAGAAATCAACATCATCCCTCTTCTCCGCACAGACTCAAATCTAGTTATGTCTGACATAGATAAATGTAACGTGTTCTCAGATATTCTGCATCTCACTTTTTCGCATAACCATATTATAGGTAATCTCAACAACGATTCTAGAGTTAAGCATGCACTGGAGCAAACTGACTACTCGGTTCAAAAATGTATTGGTTACGTAACTCCAAACGAAGTTAAGCAAATTATTAAGAATCTTTCTAATAAAAAAGCACCTGATCACGACAAAATCACAAATCTCATGTTCAAAAAATTACCTTCAAAAGGATTCGTCCTGCTGTCTACCTTATTTAATTCACTGTTACATCTTGGTTATTTCTCTGTCAAATGGAAAATAGCAACGGTAATTCTTATAAAAACCTGGAAAAGACAAGAACAATCCTGATAGCTACAGGCCTCCTAATATCTTTATCAAACATTTTTGAAAAAGTCATACACACCAGACTCCTCAATTATTTGAACATCACGGACGCCATTCCGAAATTCCAGTTTGGTTTCAGATCAAACCACTCTACCGTCCAAGGTCCAACAACTACTAAGGATCACGGAACACATCAACTCTGCGTTTGAAATGCACTGTCACACTGGCGCAATATGTATTGACATTTCAAAGGCGTTTGATAAAATGTGGCATGAAGGCCTCCTTTTTAAACTACGTAACATAAATACACCAACATATCTTTTTAATATAATTCGCTCCTTCCTCCTTAGTAGACAATACTCAGTCAGAATAATGACAGTGCCTATAACCTCAAGTCTATCTCTGCTGGTGTACCTCAAGGTTCCAAACTTGGTTCTATTTTGTTCAATCTATACGTTTCCGACATCCCTCAGTCACCACGCACACATATTTTTCTCTTCGTTGATGATACAACCATCTTCAAGGAATCACGCAACATCGAAGCAATAACTACAAATCTGCAAGATCACTTAAATACTCTCTCACACTGGTGTCAAAAAAAACTGGAGGATCAAAATGAACGCTTCAAAGAGCATTGGAGTTATTTTTAGTCTACGTCGCTATATTATCCCCCCACAACTAAAATTTGACAGTAAAAATATACCCTGGCAACCGACGGTTAAATACCTCGGTGTAACTCTTGATAAACGACTCACGTGGCGGCTCCACATTGCATCCAAAGTCCAGCAAGCATACCAGCGCATCTCATTGCTTTATCCCATCCTGAACAAAAATTCAACTATACAAAAAAAATGCTCTCTCCTAATTTTCAAACAAATTATAAGCCCAATTCTTACCTACGCTTGCCCGATATGGGGTAATTGTGCATCCTCGCACATCAAAAAAATGCAAATTGTCTAAAACAAAGTCCTCAGAATAATTGAAAATGCTCCATGGTTTGTCAGAAATGCAAATCTCCACAAAGACTTTCAAATCCAAGAAATCCAAGATCATATGAAAACATTAGCAAAAAATGTCCACTGCTCTCTTCCAAACTCATCAGGTGCCGTGTACTATAACCTTCTCACTCACCCAACTCGTCGTCGATTAAAATGAGGTAGTCCCAACGACCTCCTACACTAAGCCACTTCTCAACATCCAAATCTTCACTCTACACATGCGCTTCTTCCAGATAACTCTACGACCTCTCTGTTACTTATAGTTATTAAATTATTGTAAATATGTAAATATTAGAATATTATTGTAATCACTTGTTACTTCTGTATATTATCTTAAAATTACAAATTGTTAATTATTCTCAGTACTTAAAAATATTTTTAATTATCATGTTCATACCTGTTAAAACTAATATATTATTTATAAACGTTTTAACAGTTATTGTTATACAATACATACAACATATTATATATAATATATTTAATTAAATAGAAGTTAATAAATAATAATACATTTACAATAAAAAGTTTATATTATTTAGAAATATTTGTACAGTTGTTATTATAAAATAATAATAAATAATAATAATAATAATTATTATTTTTTTAAGAAAAAAAATTCTTATTATAAATAATACAATATTGTAGAACAATGTTGAGTTCTTTTTTTAATTTGTACCTACATATTATCTCAATCAAGTAAGAAACTTACTTATGGCCATTTACTTGTTTTAATTCAATAACATTCTGTTATAATTGGCCGTATATGTATTACATTATACATATTATAATCTAGGTTCTTTCACTAATGCTACTATATAGTCAATGGCATGAAAAAGGACTTTATTTGAGGTATGTAGCACGTGCCTCAGTTTAAAGTGAAGTAGGTGTTATGGAGACTAAAGGCATTTCACATAATATTATAATAATTTATTAAAGGTGTACTAAGACTAAGCCAATCTTTCTCAGTTACCATTTACGTAAATACGTAATTACTTAAATAAGTATTTATAATAAAATTCATTACCTATATAAATTATTGTGCCTCATAAGTTAATGAAGTTTCCATGCCACTGCAGCTAGTTGGAGAATAAAAAAAAATCAACACCTATTAATATAAGTTAACACTTAACAATTTGTTGGCTAATTGTTCAAAACAAATAAAAGTATTATTATAATATTACGTAATGGTTTGCATCTAGCAGAGTTTTCATGTACAATACAATAAACTCCTAAATGTGTCAAACAATTTTACCATCATCGTAAAAAAAATAATATCCCATATGTCATGTAGAAAATTTTAAAATACATAATATGTAAGTGTAATGTCTATTTTTAGAAGAATCATTGATTTTCTATGTTATTTACTTAAGTCTGGCAATATGTAAATCTTAAAGGGATTTCAATTATACTTTATATTAATTGTCTAATGCAAGATCTGCCATAATAATATTGTATGCATCACTTAAAATACTTATTATACAATACAGATTTTTTTTATAACACAATCAATAGGCAACCAAAAAATTAGCCATGGGCCGCATGTTTGACATGCCCTTGGCCCTTCTTACACTAAAATATATAAAGGGTCTTCAATCTAAAATCAAAGTGAAAGATCACAATGAGCGTAACTCATAATTTAATTTTTCTCCAATTTTATATGCTAATTCTCTTTAATCAATCTATGTTTAGTAGCATCTCTACATCTGAACATTATATCATATCAAAACCTAATTAATCCAAAACAAAAATTAGATTGATTAATACTAAAAAACAAATTTTATCAACTATAAAAAAACGAATAATAACTATTGTATTATTAATTTTATAATATGAACATTTTTTAATTTAATAATAAATAAAGGACAATTATTATGGATTTTAGTTTTTTTTCTGAAATTCTCATTAGGGTTGAAAACCCCAATCTTAAAACGTACATGACAAGTGTGACATTAATATTCCTACAATTTCAAATCATTAACTTGAGTCTTAAATGGATTATTTTTTAATAAGAAGTTGTAATTAAGTGAACATACATATATGCTATGAGAATATGAGACAATCAGAGAAATACAACGCAACAGAAAGAACTGACCAAAAAAAAAAAAAATTGATGCTACTTAAATGTATGACAAAAATTGTTGAAATTATATGATTAGTAAATAGTTTTAAGAATATACCCATATTATAAAATTTCCAAAAATAATATTTTTAAAAAAGCTATTGCGTTCCAAATTTATTTTATCAAAAAAATATTGATATTTAAAAAAAATTCTAAAAAATAAACTACTAGACTTAGATAAATGTTTTTACCATCCAAATCGTTCTTAAAATCAGATTCACAAGTTTGCTATTTTGAATTTATTCAAAAAAATTTAAGTCAAATTTAAAATTTTTTATTTTTAGTATAAAAAAATAAAAAAAAAATTTTTTTCCTCTTACACGTGTAGAACAAGTGGCTATAAATTATATATAAAAAAAAAAATTAAAAATAATGATCATAACAAAAGTTATTCCAAAAGTCAGTTCTATCTGTTACACCCTGTATACATATATTCAAGCCACAAAAAATATTATAGGATACCCTTATTTTTCTGTTAAGACTATTGTAATAGGTAGGTATTTATTGAATTTCTATATTATTAGAGATTTATAAAATCCTTAATACTCAATACATAAAATTAGTAATTTACTAAGTCACTAAATCTAAAACATTAATATTAGGTAGGTCACACCTGACCAGATCTAGGCCAGATCTGGCTAATCACAACCAACAATTTTTTTTTATGAGCTATAATTTACCATTTACATTTTTTGTTTTTTTTTTTTTATAAAAACAAACATAATGTAAAATGTTCTATGGGTACAATTGACATGGTAAGACATGCAATTCAGTTAAGTTGATTTATATTTTTTTTTTTAATGTTTTATAAAAAGCTTGAAAGTACATATTTGAGACTTGAGAGTATCTACAAATACTTTTTGAAATAAATATTTAAATCTGTATTTAAATAGGTACTTTAAAAAGTATCTTTTACACAACTACTATTGTGTTATTTAGAACCTACTAGAAACTTTAAAACAAATTCGGTTATTCACTTATCAATATTTTACTTTAAAATAGGTAAATTGTATGTATTGTTTTTTGTATTCAACAACTATAATTAATATGCTTTTAAAATAATTTTCAGATCAATGCATGGAAAAAGTTATTCTTATGATCCAAAGTAAATTTACAAAAAGTTGAAATCCGGTTTCAATACCAAAATAAATTGTTGATTTCAATACTTAAGGCTCAAGCCTTAAGTATTGAAATATTTAATATTGAATATTTAGTACCTACATGATTATTTTTAAGTTGATTTTGCTGTAAGGCTCATCGGTCATTATATTAAATTATAATTAATGTAGGAATTGTCTGCACACAAATATTTTTATTATAAGTATGAAGAGGTTTAGAGAAAATTAATTTATAAATTGAAAAAATAAAGTCACATACAAAATACATACCAAATAGAAATAATTATAATAATGAACCCTATTTTAAAAAAATTTTGCATCAAAGTCACCAAGTTTTTACCTAACTTGGGTAAATATAAATTCACTCGCCTAAATGGTATAAATGAGTAATGACAGTTGCATAAACAACCAATACCCATAAATCCATCCCCCAGTTGTTATTTTTAATAAATATAATTACTAAATTACCTACCTAGTTAATACTCGTAGACTTATCTAATTATGATATTTATTTAATAGACAATAAAAGAAAAAAAGTTATTGTTATTATAAAATAAGTACTTAATTCTAATAAGGGTTCTTATATAAAGAAAATCTGATCAGTAACCACTTTTATTGTAGTCTTAAAAGTTTTAGTAGGCATTGACGAAAGTACAAACTCAAATATTAAAATGTGAATTAAATAATAATTAATAAGCAAAATATACTGAAATAATACCTATGGGTTAGGTTAGGTACCTACCTTCAATAATGCATCTCAAAGGCGGTGTGTTTAGTTTGACGCGCACTATGGGCAATTCGTTCATGTCTAAGGTACTTGGAAAAGTGCAACTTTCGGTGGCCATTTCGGAGAAATTGGTATTTGTTTTTTTAAATCAAATAAAAAGAAACTATAAAAATAACGATTATATGGTACATCCACCGTGGATATTAATTCCTGCAATTGATTAAATACAATAATAATTTAGAAAATTAGGTCAATTATATAAGGATGATTCAGGATTGTATATATGTACAAATGTACAATATATACCTATATGGGCTATATGGCTATACTCCATATCACAGAATTATCTGTTAGAACGCGCGTACAAAAAACACGATGAGTAAAGTACCCACGTAATACATAGTAAATAACCATTGTCATTATAGATATTAGATAAATATATTTTAGATTATGAGCGGAGCCATAGATAAGTGTACTAAAGCGGTGCGATGAATGTATGAATGTTTTGAATTCACGATGATGCGTTTTTTGAGTGTATAGCAGTGTATTCGATTAATAGTAAATTTAAAAAATGATTTTCAAGGTACAATATTATTTTTAAGCTATTCTCTATTTAAACTACGTTTTACGAACCTATTCATGCCATTATACGGTAGCCCATGGAATATAAATATATAATATAAATCAGTGATTTTTAATCGTGGATCTGAGCACAGAACAATAAGGTAGCCGGTAGCACCTGTAGGTAAATATGATAACGTGAGATGATAATAACCCATAGAGTAAATATTACTCTATGACCTATGTAAAAACATTTCATTTATTGCACAAAATGGATTAGGAATAATATTTTTTTTAATGGTCAAATAAAATAGTAAATGTAAAATGACTTATATAAAATATATTTTTTTTTTTTTAAACAACATGATAAGAAATAATAAAATACGATACAAAATAAATCATAATATCATCTTATTTGACATAATATGAAATACCATACAATTGCCAACCGACCTTGAAGCTTCAATTCATGGCGGGAGTTCGCTATCTAGTACCACAGATTATATGATAATCTGTGCTAGTCCTATATAGAAATCTGTGATGTAATCATACAGCGTTTTCCTTCTGACAGCACTATAGCACTACGCCACTACACCTTTCTTTTTTTAAAGTGCACACTGCACACTACACGCCAACATTGCTATAACACTGATTCATAATCAGTAATCACAGTACCTATCGGCTATCACATAATTTTCGACACCTCCAAAATTCACGGTGTCGACCAGTGTGCACTATATAGTGCAGTACTGCAGTCTATAGTATAAGCCATAAGGAATTCCTTATAGGTACTATGGTGCAATCAATGGAAAACGCTATAAGACTTATGAGTAGGACTTAGGTATGTTATACCTATTATGTTATTGTTCTATGGTTATACCGACATATTTTGTTATTTCCGTAGTCCGTAGTTAAAAAATTAGTGAAAATTGACTTCTTATAAAATTTAAAGGTAAGATGATTATGATTATTTATATTATGCAATGACATACGCTTTTTTATTATACATATATTAATTTTAAAGCGAGTTATGAGTATAGGTATTTAAAGATGTACAAATAATTCACAATTTTAAAATACTCATAATTCGTTTTAAAATTAAAATATCATAAAAAGCGTATGCCATTCATAGGCGCACATAGGGGGATGGCTTTCGTTAGCTTCAAACTAGCACCCTCAATTTATTTCAGTATTTCACCAATCATTTATAAACTAGGTATCGTGGTTTATTGGTTCGGAATTTTTCTTTCCATTACGAATTCACGATTAAAACAGTATTGTGTGAATGCACGTTTAAGTGTTTCAGTTTTTGTTAAGACATTAAACAGTATGCAGCAATCATATTATATCATATTATTATAGAAAATTTTATTATCTTACAGTTCACGGTTGGCTACGAAATGTTCTATTTATAACTTTGGTTATTACTTGGTTTTTACTATTATACCTATTTATTTATTCTTCGGGCTACGCTGAATTGAATGAATTCGGAATGACAAATATTATTAAGAGCCGTGTGGCAGTCTATATATTATATTACTAACTACTCAGGATATGTTATGGTATTATAACTATAAAAGTAATTTATTTTACTATGAACAACAGTGCACGACTGTAGGTTGAACTAAATTTTTCCAAAAACATAGCTTTGAATTGTAAATATGATGTTTACCTATATTACATAATATTATACTTTCAAGTATTCACGAATAATATTTATTTTTAGTTATTTAACTATTTCTGTACCAAGGTCTAGGCCATCAGCTGAATTAATTCGGGGCCCTTCAGAACCTTCACATAATAACTGTGATATTAAAATATTTATTTATTTATTTTAAATTTAACGGACAAAATTGCCTTTAACAAAAATTAATATAATAAGTATAACAGACTATAGAGCAATTACACAAAAACAAAACAAAATATTAAATAGATTAGATTTCCAAAAAATTAATAATAATTACAATAACAATAAAAGTAATAAGTAAAATAACAGTAAGGAAAAAAATTGTAATACACTATAAAAATCAAATTCTAAGTAGGTAACAAAGAGTTCACCTATTTAAATTATTAAGTAAAGTTAATGCATTATTAATCTTGAAGGAATAACGAGACATATTAAAAAAATCAAGTGAGGTGGTAATAATATTGGCTAGTAATAGAGCTCTAGGGAGGAATGCATTTGTACCAATGTTTGCTTTGTAGAATGTGATTTTAAAATATAGTTTAAAAATTTGTGTACAACGCCAATGGGTATAACTTGTAAACTACTAGGAGTAGTTAGCTACAAAGTGTATAAAGTATAAAGCTATAAAGTGTAATAAAATAAGTATCTTTACCTAACAATTAAACAAAGAAAGAGTGTCTAATGAATACAATTAGGTAAGGAATCATTTATAATTTCAAAATCATAATTACCTATACTCATATAATCAAATATAAGGTTTGTACGTTTAATTATGTATCTATATTTATATATATATAGTATATATTATATGGATTAACTACTTTGTTGATTATAATTTATGTTTTTTATTTATAATTTACTATTGCACCAAATTGTTATTACATTTTTTAGTGAGCTGAATCGTTTCTCTTCCCACTATTATTTTTTTGTTTAGGAGTAGGTACTGCTACAACCGTTTGGTATTTTGGTTGGAAAACAGTTTATTATTTTAACAATTTTATTGTAGAAATCAGATAATTTATATAGAAATATAATATGGAAATTAAATACATTTTTGTTAATGTAATTTGTATATAATGTTATATTTTACATAGCATATGTTTTTCTTACTCCCCTTTTGGGAATTGGTTTAAGCTTATCGACTGTCATTAGCACAAGACAGGATCAAGTGAACAGTATTAATTATCATAGTTGCACTTACAGCTGCTCATCTTCATATCCTTGGTATAATGGTATACCTACTTGCTGTGCTGTTTCATATTGTCCAAGATCCAAAGCAGTCGGATTGCCCACGTAGGTCACCAAGGTAAATTTTAGTACATTTTTACTCGAGGTGACTTACTTGTAGTAGGTAGTATTATCTCGTCTTCCAACGTGAGTACCTAGATATCTGGCTATGAATGGAGCACGAATTAAGATAGTCTGGAGGGGTTCCCCTATATCCCTATATTCAATAAAATGTTATCAGAACAAAAACTAATCAATACAATTTTAATATTTTGATGCCTAAAATTAAAAAAGTGAAATTATTGGCCAGATGTCATGGAAAATCTGGAAAACGGGTCAGACTATCCTTATGCTTCCCCCCCGAAACCGGAGTCTGCGCATACCCATAGGTACCCATAAATGGTTTTATTTTTGCGATGTTATAAAAATGTTATACTTAAATCCAAATTTTCACCTATTTTTTTTTTATATTAGGTGTATGAACTAATAAAAAAGAGTTGATGAATTTCACAAAAAGAACTGAACAAAAAATTGTTTCAGATAATGATTATTTTGCAATAAATGAATAAAAATATTATTATATAAAATTCTCATATAACCAAAAGTGTTTGTATAAAAAATACTAACTTTTTTATTTTTTGTACTAAAACTTAACATAACATGATTTACAATTACAGAAAATAAAACCGTTAAACACACAAAAACTTACACAACCACCTTGCAAAAACTATGATACCCAACTATAACCTGGATTTTGAGTCTTGAAATATAGTCTTATTTTCAAATAGTTTGTTGATTTCTATTTGTGTATATCCAATACTTTCAAGTATTTCCCTTGTATTCTGTCCACAAACCACAGTTGGTTTATTTGAACTTGAAACACCAGGAGTAACACTTAATTTTGGTGCTGGAACAGGCAGCACAATATTATCTTTCCTGATGTATGAATTTCTACTTGCATTATGAGGATGCTGGTCAACTTCATCCAGCTCTAACACAGGAGTTACACAAGCATCTTTTGAATCAAAAATCTAAAATCAATAAGATTTATATTTAAAACTTACAATAAAATGTGTAAAAATATTTTTTTTACTTACATTGCACCATTCTTCTCGTGTTTTTCCTTTAAATTTGTTTGCAATAATTACTCTATTACCCTCAAAATTATTCATCTGTTCAATATCATTAATGTTCAATCCTAGTCCTTTGATGAACTCTTGATAAAATGCTGGTTCTATAGCACCGACAGCCATCCATTTACCATCTTTGGTTTCGTATGTATCATAGAAGTGCATTCCTCCATCCAGTCTAATTAAAAGTGATGAATCCAATACTGATTATAATCATATTATACCTTATCATCTATTTAATTTCAAAAAGTTTACAAACATATTCTGTCCTTTTGGTTTCCCCCAAATCATTGACTCTTGTGAACACATCAACCAACTTCCGACATAAGAAATTCCTTCAGTTATGCTGGCATCGACCACCTGACCTTTTCCACTTTTGTATCTTTCTATGACTGCCATCAAAATTCCCATTACGCATACCATACTACCGCCCGCAAATTCAGAAAAATTTACGGGAGGAACAGGTTTTGAATTCTTTGAACCATACAATGACAACAAACCTTAAAATTTAAAAAAAAAAATTGAAGAAGTTAATGTAGTATATTTGTCATTTTTAAAAAGTAAAACATACCAACCTGACATGGCTAAATAATTTATATCATGTCCAGCTCTCTTTGCATATTGTCCATGTGAACCATAGCCATTTAATCGAGCATATATTAAACGAGGATTTTTGGCCATCATTACATCGGGGCCTAATCCCAGTTTTTCCATTACACCTTATACATTTAATAATTAATTGTAATTTATTGATATGAATTATTTAATGGCATTATTATATCCTTTAAGATGTGTGGCTATGATTAATTAGCTATTCTTACCGGGTCTATAAGGTTCAAGTACAATGTCGGCATTAATGATTAATTTTTGTGTAATCTCAATACCTTCAGGATGTTTTAAATTGATACTTATGGACTTTTTGCCACCATTTAAAAAGCCTGTAAGTTCCATAATGACACTTCTCTACAAAACAAACGATTATTTTGGAATGGTAAAATTACAATACAATAATATTTTTCTAGGTAATGTACTCACTTTTTGTATTACAGTCACATTTGCTCCAAAATCAGATAGTATAGTTCCAACAAAAGGTACCGGCGCCAGACCAGAAAATTCTAATATGTTTAATCCTTTTAACGGCATGTTGGTCAAAATATGATTATCCTTAATCTTTCTAGGGATATAAAAAAAATAGTAGGATTTCACTTATACTTGAAAATATTGTATGTGATTTCTCTGCTTTTCCGGCAGTCTGCCTATATATAAGCAATATATTAATATATATACCTAATCATTTTTTTATACACCCAGATCAAGGAAGAATAACAAAATATTTTTTTTATAATTTAGTTTGTAGTAGAAATGTAGAATCGTAATGTTCTAATTTCTACGAATTAAAATATAAGAATAATATATCACATTATAATTTATTCATCCGTAACAATAATACTATAATTAATTAATTCATCTATCGTAGGTTCGTCTGATAGCAATAATTAATAGTTGTGTATGTGTTAAATGTACACAGGTACAGTGATTGAACTATTTAGACGATCGAAAGAATGAAAGTTAATAATATTGTAATAAACCTTTGATCACATTATGCTGAGGATGTAGTTGTACGTATTACATATTATAACGTACCTTTTATTTATTTATGTATATTATGATGTATTATTATTTATTATGAACTAACTCCAAAGTAAGTATATATTATATTATAGTAGCTATTTAAATTATAAGTACTCTATATTTAATATAGTAATTAGGTATATAGAATTATTGGCGAAACTATTCTGTGACGGACAGTGTGATATTAAATTGACCATGGCTAAATAAGCTAAGTTATTTAGCCATGAGATTGACATTCCAACAGATAGATACATAATACGGTATTGTTTATCTATTTCGATGGATATAATACATATTCTGTGCATTCCAATAATATACTATCTAAAAAATATATTGGCTAAAAACAAGTAATGATATAGGTAGTGATAACAAATGTGAACGCTTCTGATTTGTCAAGCAAGTATTATCTATTATCATTTATCACTTACCAGGTCTATGACCTGTTTTCAAACTTGAATCTCAGAATAAATTTCTATTAAGGGGCCTCAACAATGACATTTATTAAGGAACTTTATATAGGCAATTTCTAAGCTACTGTTGTGGATGTGTTAGTAATTGTATACTCGTAAATGGACATTAGTGTTAGTAAGTCGGTTAGCTTGTACCGCGTCGGGTGACAACGACGCGATGGTTGAGAATGGTGTGCGGGGTCACTTTACGCACTCGCAGGCACATGTCAAACAGCTTGTTCGAAATAAATGCAATTATGCAAAGAAAAATTTCGCCCTAAAGACACGATTCTACTTTTAGAAACTTTTCTAACAGTACGCTCTTATAAATACTCCGATTTAAGTTTTGAAAAAACTTATAAATTCTTAATAACATTTCCAAGGCATCGCTCGCTCGTGATACAATTTAAAAAATATTTATAATTATTTAATTATTTTGACTTGAAAAGTTACAATTTTTTAAGTTTTGTAATCGTTTAAAAAATAATATTGACAATAAAAATTTAAAATTTATTCCGACCAATGCATCAAGCAAGTATTGAAAAATCTAAATCCGTTTTCAAAACTTATGTCGGATGACGCATTCTAGTGTATGGTTAAATTTAGAATGTGTTATTTTCAATTAAAAACGGGCTGGTGTAGAGGCCCCTTAATAATATAACATAATATAATAATATATAATAATTAATAATAATGACTAAATATCATTCTGTTATACATTCAAAATCTTAAGTTTGTATAAAATAAATAATAATTAATAAGATAATATAATATAATAATATATAATAATTAAAAATAATGACGAAATATCATTCTGTTATACAGTCAAAAACTTAAGTTTGTATAAAATAAATGTTTTTTTTTTAAATAGACTGGCACAACAGTAATAATTAATAATATTAAAATAATAATGGCAAAATATCATTCTGTTACACAGTCAAAAACTTAAGTTTGTATAAATAAATGTTTTTTTTTTAAATAGACTGGCACCAGCAGTAATAATTAATAATATATACATAAATATGAACATTACGGAATAATATAATAATCGATAGTAAATACACGTACAACTATCGATATATTAGTTAATAATCCAGGTAAGTGATGGGAGACAATTCGAGTAGACCGTTTGGGTACACTCGAATTGCTTCCGAAAACACCCGGAGGCAATTCGAGTAAAAAAAGGTCACCTACCTAAATTTGGGAGGCAATTTGAGTGTCACCAAAATTTTATGTGAAGGTGTCTAATGTCATAGGTTAAATGTTGGACTTTGGCGCCACTGATTGTAAGCTAATAACATTGTAGTTGATGCTGAAACAAAAAATAAATGTTATAATATTATAACTTAAATTTCAAGGGGGATAAATAAAAATTCAACTAATAAATTACTTGATTAATTGTTGTAATATTTGCTGCATAAAACGTCATCATTGTCCATTAGAAAATATGCTTTAAATGGTTTCATCTTAAATAATGTTGACAACAACTTTTTATCTGCACAAAATGTTACGTTGCTTATATCAGTCCATCGATAATCTAAACAAAACATATACATTTTAATATTTCACAAAGTAAAAACTATAGCTATAAAATATAAAGTCTAGAAGTAGAGACAGTATAAACTTAATCAGTTTTGTGTCCGAAAATCTTCTTGTATATGTTTACCACAAAGGCATGAACCATATAAAATTGTTGTTAATTTTCTCCAACCCTTTTGAATATAAAAAAATATTCATGTAATTTTGATTTTTTTCCCCTTTAATAATATAAAACAACAGCTAAAATCCTAAAATGTATGTAAAAACCTACCATATTCCTTCTTATAATCTTATACTGTTACTAAGTAATAAACCACCCGAGTAATTAATTTAAAAATCTACCATTTGTTTGTGTGAATTTTTTTGAAACGTCCATAACAAACATATGAATTTCTTGAATTATAGATGGCATAGAATAGATATCAGTGAGTTCAACATTAACAACAGCCATCTTTGGTACCACCTCAGTAGTTATTTCATAATTACTTTTTAAATATCTAAAACAATACAAATTTAAAGTATCATCAATGTTCACCTATTATTCAAACTCACCTTAAGGCTGCATTTTGCAAAGACTCTCCTTTTGTAACTTTTTGATGCTGTTTAAAGATTTTAAATTCTTCAAGATAATTAGAAATAAGTATTTTGTTATCTTTCTTAACAATAACATTAACCCAAATTTCCTTGGTCTTTTTGAGAAGGCTTAATAATTTGATGGTACTATCCACGATGGTATCATCATCTAAATACATGAAATGTGCTTTAAATGGAATTTGTTTTAATACCATAGGAAACCAAAGTTTATGATCAACCCACATGTTTTCCAATGGAAATTGATTAATTTTGAACCACTTTATTGGCGCCATTTCTAAAATAACATAATTAATTTGCTAATTTGTTTAGTAATAGAGGTAAAGGTTCAAAAATATTTACAATAAATATAAAATTATTTTATTTTTACCATCTGATTCAACTATGTGACCTTTAAATTTATCACATAGATATATATGGCCTTCCAAAATTTCATTTGATCCAGCATACTCAAAATCTATAAAACCAATTTTTTTCATAGATATGGCATCCAATCCACATTCTTCTTTCACCTCTCTGAAAATAAATATTAGTATTTTTTATTATTGCTGTTATAGTGTTGTACAATTATATTATTAAGATATTTCAAAATATTTTTATAGTTATAACAGTTTAAAAAATTGTTTACCGTTTAGCAGCATCAAAAATTGTTTCATTGGGTTCCTTTTTGCCGCCAAATCCATTCCATTTACCTTTTCCCATACCACGATTTTTCATACCCAATAAGACCTCATCATTTCTGATTATAAATGTTAATGTCATCAATTTACGACGATAAAATTCAAAATATGTAGGATAAGATAACATATTTTATTTTTCCAGTATTAATTTTCTAGGCAAAAAACATAATTAACAAAGTGTATAATAACATTAATACACCAAAAAAATATAAATATAGTCAACTAAAATAATTATTTGAATAATCAAAACTTAGAAATAGCTGATAAATTTAAATACACTACTTGACTATAAGAGTAAGTATTATTAGAAAGCATAAAAATAACTTAGTTATTAGTTTTTATAATATGAATATTAACAACTACAATCATCAAAAAGGTCTTATAATTAATAATAAGTATAGCATTAGGTATATGGTTTTTAGATTGTAAATAAAAAATAATATTAGTCAATAATATAATACCATGGAACCTATGTTAATACTTTTCAAAAATGTTAATACACACATTATAAAAAATTCAATAGTGTTTATCACTATAATTCAGAGGCAGACTGTCTTGTAAGGTAGTTCATTAATAAGCTTCAAGGAGTCAAAATTAAGGGATAGCATGTCTCAACAATTTATCATCTTCAACCGTAATTTTTGAGCTTGATGATAATTTCTAATTTTATAAAATACTATAAATCGATATTCCTTGAAAATATATTATTGGTGTAATTACAGTTGAAGTCATGTTATTTTTAAGGTAAAAATACTTATTACTCCCCTGAATTTTCTTAAATGTTTGGACTAGTGTAATTGGAGGTTAATAGGATTTTACAGTCTCAGTCATAACTACCTCTTATAGCTAGTAGTATGTTATACAGGATGTATCTTATGTCATTATACACAAAAAAATTGCCTGTTAAAAATAAAGAAACACATCTTTTTTCGTTTTAACGTAATTCTATGTATTCGATCCATAATCGTTAAAAACCCCAGAGTACTCTGTATATACTTAATGGAAAACATTTCTTAATATCAATAACCAAATAATAATAATTATTGGTCAAAGATATGGACATATCTTACAAATTATATCTAAAACCTAACAAGGAAAATTTATTGTGAGACACGTTATCATGTATAAAACCAACAAATTTTTACTCCTGCCAGCGAAAAAACGCTACTAGGCGGCTACAAAAACTGTGGGAATTATAAGATATAGAGTTTGTGAAAATCACTGGAATGTCTGTCTTGTATTCAGTTAAATTATGAAAAGTCAACAGACAACAAGCATACCTCGATGATTATGGCCAAAAAAAAACAGCAAATTAAAGGAACGAATATTTGCATGACTTATAAACGTTTAATAAATTGTAACACGAATATTTATAAATATATAGAACAGAAATAGCCACACTGTCAAATTTACCATAAAAATGAAATGTATAACAACGCCGGTACTCGGTAGCCGACACGAGTGATTTGTGCTTACTGCTTGTGCAATGTGCAGTTGCGCTTGAGACTTGGTAGTAGGAACTGGGAACTACGATGTTTGTAACGTTGAAATTATGAAAAATTATAAAATAGCAACGGTTGCATTAAGACTTAAGAGCCACCGCTCACAACGCTACAGGCTACAGCAGTACAACAGGTCGAAGACTGAGTCTGACGGACCACGGTTATATCACAGACTATATGAAAATAGTCTGTGGTTTTATCTTAAATCGTGAAACCAACCGGTCGACCCATATATAAATATAATATATTATCTATGGGTCGACCGTAGTTAGCTGATAACGCGGAATCAAAGAGTGATAAGAGATCGCTTTCGCGAGAATGATGGTAGGCGGAGAGAAGGCGCGCGGTAATTTTGCGTTGCCCGGACGTGCCGGACTGTCCGGGAAACGGATTGAAGTGATTGAACGTGCGCCCACCACCACCGTCGCACGGTACTGCATAACCATGGATGGCAAGACGTGTACCGGGCGGTATCGTATATTCGTATACCGTTGTGGTAGCAGACAGTAGACGTAAATACTAAACAGTATTGTAGTAGTATTAGTGGTCGATGCTCGGTAAGTGGCAACTCGGCGATTCCTCTGTGGCGCACTCTCTTCCCGCCGCCTTTCATTCATAATAATAACAAAATATCGCACACGGAAAAAGAGGAGGACGACGTCCGCGGACCTCGCGAGTAGGTGTGTAAGTGTGTTTGTGTGCACCAGTACACAGCGATCGCGCAAAACGCTCACGCCTCACACACAAAGGCACTCACGAATACGCGACTTATATATATGTGTAAAATAGCCGTACTTACGACACAATAATAATACTATAATAGACTCGGCGGTCACACAATAGTACAATTCGCGATTTTCAATCTGTCACTGTTCGGCGGACGTCGATCCGTATTATTCGCTAGTGTGCATCGGCGCATCGTCCGCGGTTCGCGCAACAATCGCCAATCTTCGGTGCGATTTTTCGTCGGCGAGCGATAATTTTTTTGTTCGAGACGTTCTCCTGTTGTAATTCCACACGCACAACGGCGTGTGCGCACACCATATTATTATTATGCCCGTCGTTGTCTGACCGGAAAGCACGATCCAATCTCGAGAACGCGTCCGGGTATCAACAGTTGTCATCGAGGTGAGTAACTAGCGGTGATTTGTGTGTCATCCTCCTACGCAGAAATTATAGTATCAATGTTCGCCCCGGATTTTTCTATACTGAAGCCTAGTGCGATCCTATCATTCTGATAGACGTGACAAATCGCGTATTTGTGTCTATTAAATTTGTACTTATTTAAGCACCAGTAGTCATGTACTCATGCTGGTCGGACAAGGTGTGAATGTTTGTCCTTTACTGCCGACAATAATCTAAACCTCTGTGTTTTGCACAACCGACAGCAGACCTGGACACGGGATATCTTATTTCATCACATCAACCTTGTTTGAAATTTAAATTGCCCAACATTTAATGCATACCTACGCTTGAGACAAATGTATAACAAATCAGATTTATAAGTTATACCTAACATAAGTACCTATTAATTAAACCTAATTAATAAAAATTGAAATGCTTTTATAGTAGGTATGCTAGTTTCTCAAATAATAAAAATGTTGATTACCTTCAGAAATCATATTAAAACTTCTAATTTTTTTTATGTAGAATATATAATCTATTCAATTGTATTCATATTATTCCCTGGTTTTAGTGTTGAGTTTAACCTAATCAGTGTTCACTAAAATTGTCACTTATCTAATGTAATACTTTCAATAAACAATTTTTATTTAACCTCGTATTGCACTTACTTGTAGGTAATCAAAACCACTACTGCTTTTGATTATAATACTAATACATGTTAGTCTAATCCTATTTAATCTGAAAAAAGTAAAGCATTACATTGATACAGCATTACAGCAGATATATTAAAAATTATAGTCATAATAGTCTACCTGATATATTAATCATTATTAATAATTCTCTGTACAATTATATATTTGTCAGAAATAATGAGTAAAGCATAAGTGTCGATTGTTAATGATTGGTTGTTTTTATATTTTAATAACCATACCTTATTTATGCCATAAGTAGGCACTTTAAAGATAAACTCGTATTCTCGGTCAAAATTCCTTTAAGAATTTAAGTGTCCTTGATGAATTTTGTATTCTGTTTGCTTATCTTGTACATTACAATAATGTTTTCAGTACAATGGTATTTTTCTACATGTCTAGTATATATTGTTGATGTGATTATAAATCTAAAGAACTATGCTATTACGCTATATAGATACCTTCATTTTAAGACTGATGTTAATAAAGTTAATTTTCCATTTCAATAGTGTTCATCCCAACCATAATATATTCAGTGTTAGGTATTTCACAATTGTTATTTATTTGTACTTAAGTACAATACCCTAATTGTAAAGAATAATAATACCTAACTAGATACCACCATCAACGATCAAGACTATAATTTTAAGTAAAAAATGAAAGCTTTAAATAGGTATATAAAACTTTTCTAAACTTTATAGCAAACATGCTATCTTAGTTAAAATAATGTAAAAAATTCAGGAGAGAGGATTAACTGCCAATTCCTCCCTTAGTTATGGCCTTGACCACCATATGATTATAATTATTAATTACCTCAGTGTAAAATGTATCCTTGTATTCTCCTCAATATTTTAGATTATTACATTTTAATCAAATTAGGTAGGTACCTAACTTATTGGATTGTATTATGAATGAAATAGGTATATCATATTAGGTGTACCTACTTATTCATATTAAATAGTTCACTTCAGTGTTTTAGTTGTTCAATAATAGTTAATTGTATAATTATTTCTTTGTTTTTATAATATTTTAAAAAAAATGGTAGGTATCATTACTTTCACTTGTAAAATAAGTGATTGTGGTCATGTTAATAAATTTAAGGATGTGCCATAACATAAAACTCCTATTTTGTATTCCTACTAGCCTATACAATTTCTCTATGAAATCAATTAGGTATAGTAACTTGAAATAGAAATTAGATTTAAGTATAGCCCGGGGTATAACCTTTTAATGATTTAAGACAATTAAGTTAATCAGTGTTAACAATTTGAAAAAGCAAACTTCGTATTTTTCAAAAACACTGTTTCTAGTAGAGAACAATGACCATTAAATGCTTAAACTTAGATAATACCTATATTAGTAACATCTAAAAAATAGTTCATGGAAATACCTAAACCAATTTTATTTACCTGTGCAAAAGAACCTTATATTTGAGTATGTGTTATAACTTATAAGGTTAATTAATGTTCTTGCTTTCTAAATTGAGTTAGGTTATTAAAACATTGTATCTTAAAGACAAAAATATTAAAAACAAAATTCATTTTTTAAATACGTAATTTTGTTGGTAGGTACCTACTTATAAGCGATTAGGTTCTAATAAATCCAAAAAAAATGAACATTATAAGTACCTACTGCATTAGTTATAATACTAATGGTATGCATATAAATTTACATTTCTTTAACTAATTTAAGGTTTCAGTAATCAATAAATTTTCATACCGCAGGTTAGGTTACAATTGTATTTAATATAAAACAAAAAGCTCTATAGCAAAAATAAATACTAACCAATTTTTAAAATCATTGACATATAAATTAATTAATTGAATAGTTGAATGATAACATTTAAATAAGATCAATAATTTACATATATAAGTATATTAAATACTTCAACGTTTTTATATTATTAATAATTGGCATACATTTCTAAGAAATTAATGAATAAAAACATTGTTTGGCATATAACAATTAATTAACTATGATTTAACTGAGTTTAACACCATTTCAAGATTTTAATGTTGGCACGTATAATTGGCATGTACCTTACCTATCTAAATTATTTGATATTTACTGTTATAAGTCTGTTACTGTTGCTGTAGTTTATAATTACTTTGCTTAACAAATTTTTAATTGGTTTTTTTTTTTAAGTTTAATTAAAGTGTAATTCATATAAATCATAAACATTTAATATTCCTAATTGTTTAGTTAAAAATTAATTTTAAAATAAACAAAAACAATCAATGTCTCATGTCTGTCAATTTATCTTCATTGTATAAATATTTTAAATAAAACTCAATTTGCAATTAAAATTTACATAGTATATTCTATACCTAATATATATTTTGAATTTTAGATGAAGAAGCGTGAAGAAATGCAAGTTAATGTTGCTGGACTAAGGAGAAATATTAAAAACATAGCACATAATTACTCTGATGCTCAGGTTAGTAAAGTTTTTAATTTTATTTTTTCATTATAAATTTATATTCCTACTGTTAAATGAACTTAGTTTATTATATATACATCTATATTTAACATACTTACTAATAAATTATCATTAATATTTTGACCTAGAATATTGTATGTTAAATCCTATTAGTCACGCTTCAAAAATAAAAACCGAAATAATTATATTTTGTTTAAGAAGAAAATAAGTTAGGCATAAGACTATAAAAAATTATTTACACAGATTGTATTTTAGGTAAAAGTGCGAGAGGCAACTAGCAATGATCAGTGGGGTCCAAGCAGTACGCTAATGGCTGAAATTGCCGACTTAACTTACAATGTAGTTGCCTTTTCTGAAATTATGGCCATTCTTTGGAAACGACTTAATGATCATGGACGTAACTGGCGACATGTTCATAAAGCACTTATTCTTCTAGAATATTTAATAAAGACTGGCAGTGAAAAAGTATAAATAATCCATATTTTTAGTTATAATCTTATTAATGATTTATGTTTTTTTAAGGTTGCCCAGCAATGCAAGGAAAATCGTTTTGCTATTAAAACATTAGAAACATTTCAACATATAGAAGACAATAAAGATAAAGGACAGAGAGTAAGAGACACAGCTACACAACTAGTAGCTTTATTAGATGATGATGAACGATTAAAGACCGAAAGAGCGCGTGCAATTAAAGCAAAAGAACGATCTGCACAAAAAATTTCTAGTTTTGGCAGTGATGGAAATGTAAAGATTTTTTATTTGTATTATATTTAAGTAATTTAATGATGGTGGTGGTTATTATGTATTTTCTTTATTTTTGTTTTTACGCTATACATTTCGTTAGACAACTCCACAAAGTCCTAAGTATCCATTGGTAAGTTCATTACGTAATATTTTATGGTTTACAACAAAAATGCATGTACTATCTACTAATGTCTAATTGTGCAATAATAATAATAGTAGTATAATCTTTTAATGATACTTCTGAGACTGGTAATTAAAATATTAACAACTTAGCGATTGTATTTGTATCTAACAATAAATTATTTTTAAACCATAGTGTACCTAGTATAGTAATATTATGATTATTTAAATTATACATTTTAAAATAGTTCAATTCTTTTAATTTAAAAAGTAGACCTACAATTATTCTTATTTTTTGGGATCTACTTTACCCTGACTTTACTCTCCTCTCTAAATTATTAAATACAAACAATAACTATTCAATAAAAAAAAATTATTTCAATAAATAAATTAATATTTTAATTAATAAAAAATATATGTATTGAAAGTATTAAAACCATTGTACTATTTTATGTTTAAAATAAGTACTATAAGTATAAATGCATAATTTTGTAAATCATAAAATAATAGTTTATTTATTTTTTGTAGTTCCGAGATTCCTATGGTTTATATGATACACGACCTCCTGTAAAAGGTTTGTTGATTGTTATTGTATTTGTTTAAAGGTCAGAATGGTGGAATTTTTTGTTTCTATTTAAATTAAACTTAGTGTAACTAATTTTTTTCCCAAACTTATGAACTTTTAGATAATATAAGATTTGATTAAGAACTTAATATGAAATCATTCAGGATAATATTTTTTGTTCACTTTATTGTTTTTTTAACTATTAACTAGGGTGATACCTTATTTTTTTTATACTAAAAACCACCAAGTAACTATAACTGATTTAAAATGTTATCCATTTTAATCTTTAGTTAGGTTCACAAGTTTAAAAACATGTAATCCAATATAATTTTAACTGAACTTTACTTGGAGTCATTTCATCAAATACATTTTAATTTTCTATTATGTATAATGTTTACAATACTATCTAGGCTCAAGGTGAGCATAGCAAGATGAGTGCCCAACGCTTATTTACTATTTCCTGTTCGGCTATTTTATTATTTTAATTTGAGTAGTGGTTTTTAACAATATAAAAAATATACCAGTGTTTTTCTTTTGATTGTACAATCTATTCATTTAGTTTAATATTTACCCCTTAATATTGGGTTAAATAAAAATTTGCTACACTTTGTTTTAGATAAAAAAAAACATAAAATTCTATTATTACAATTTATGCTTTTATAATTATAGTAAAGACAATAAATATCAAGTATCAATATAATGTTGTTATTTGTATATTAATTTTCATTTGTAAAATTATTTAACCATTAAATACATGTTATATATATTTCAGCGGAACTAGAAAGTGCTCGTCCACAGACTGTTGGTGAAGAAGAATTACAATTACAACTAGCTTTGGCTATGTCTAGAGAAGAAGCTGAACAAGAAGAGCAAAAAAGACGTAGCGACGATGTGCGGTTAAAATTGGCACTGTCTCAAAGTGAAAATGAATTCAAGTAAATTCAAATTCATTATAATTTAAATAAAAAAAAGTAAATATGTTTATTTGGGTTAAATAACAAACAATATTGCTAGTAGTGGTTCAGAATCTGGAGCTAATAGTAGTAGTGGCAAGAGCAGTAATATGTTGGACCTATTGGGAATTGATCTAGACAATGATGCAGATCAAAATGGTGCAACAGGAACAGCAGCAGACCCTTGGGGTATGCCAATAAAAACTCAACCACAGGTAATATAAACTAAAAACAGAACTCATTATTGATAATAAAATATTAATTTATAGTACATTTGTTATTTAACATAAACAAAAGCTATTTAAATGAAATAAATTAAAAATAGTTTAATATTCATAATATTATATTATGTATTATTCAACCAATAGTCATTAATATATTAATAATATAAGCAATTTTACCATCTGTTTATCAGTTGTCTTTCACTAAAGTTCTAAACATTAAAGAAACTCGATCCATAACTAAGATATTTTTTATTCCAGCCTTTAAATTGGTCTAATGGAGATTTAAATAATGGAACGCCGGGCCGAGCTGTTGACCCTTGGTCACCTGTTACACAAAAACAAAATGCCGCTTCTTCTACTCATGTATTGCCAAATGCAAACAATGGTTAGTAAAAAATAAACACACTTATTGTAATATTATGTCAATGGCACATAAAATCATTTAATTCTGTACAATTATTTTTAAGGTGTACATCCTTGGTTATCGCAAAATACATCAGCTGCAGCAATGGCTCCACCGGACCCTTGGGCTCCTGCAACAATTGCTCAACCTTTAAGCAAACCAAATCAAGAATTTGATGAATTTGCTCTTTTAGGAAATCGATCATTACAAGCAAGTATGTATAGAATCAGATTTTTTTAAATATTAGTTTATTTTTTTTAAATGTATTTGTTATTTATATATTAATATCAAATTTTATATTATATTTATTTATTTAGAACCTACCTCGGATCCATTTGACCTATCCCATTTAAATAACGAACTACTAGGAACTTCACAAACTTCAACGTCTGGTAAAAAGACACCACATAGTTTCTTAGGGGAAAATTCTGCTTTAGTAAATTTGGATAACCTAGTGACAGCTCCTATTAATCCAGCACCAGTTGCACAAATACGACCACCTGGTATGTATATTTTTCTTTAAATAATTTAACCGTAATGTTATATATTACATCATTACATAATAGGGTAATTGTTAATAACTTTTATTCATATCCAATGTTGGTCAAATAATTAGGTTATTAACATCTCTCATATTGTAATTAATGATTTAAAGTTATTAATAACACAACTTAACTGTTTATAGTTGTTTAAATTTAGATGTGATAGAACCTAATACAATTATATTAATTGTATAATCTAAAGTCTTATACCGTTATATGGTTATATCTACTATATTGTACTCAAGTTTTTTTTTTTAAATATTTTAGGCATGGCAAATCCATTTGGTTTAACACCACAACCTCCATTTGCCAATCAACCAACAGCTCCATCTGCATTCAGTGGTCCAACTACTTCGGCTTTGCCACCACCACTTGTGCCGTCACCAAATCCGTTTCTGTCGTAGCAAAATTAAAGGACTCTTCTAATCAATTACCAAACGATTAACAATATCAAAGTTATATTTTTTTATAATTGTTTCCAATTTCCAGTAATGTTATGTTTGAGCATCTTCTTATTTAAAGTGTAAATAAATTAAGAAAAAAAGAGCTTGGAAAAATTAATTTGGGCTTTAAGAATAATTATAATAAATACTTACTATTATAACTTATAATAGTAGTAAAGTTATTTAATTACAAACACAAATCACTATTGTGTATAGAGATGTGAAGAAAATTATAAATTTTTCAACCATAGCTAAAATATTTTGTATTTTTGCAGACCTTTAAAATATCTTAGTACTTTTGATAGATACATAAAAAGAAGCTACTTCATAATACGTATCATTAGCAATTATTATTAGAAATAATAATTTATTACCAATGATTTTTAAAATATGGACTTAATATGTAAGGTATACTATTTAATTGCAATATTGAGCTCAACGTGTTTAAAATAAAAAAATAAAATTACTTTATTATTGTTAAACGCACTGAATATATACCTTTTTATACATAAATATAATAAATATATAACTTAGATTTTATTTATAGACGTTCCGATTTTGAAATGCCCGCTATTTATGTCACGCGTATTTTTCTATGTAAATAAAAATAGTGGGTGTGAAAACGAGTGAGAGATGTATTGTATTTTTTTAAACAATTTTAAATCCGCGTAGTTTTTATTTAATTAATTTTGTGACATTGCCTGTGGTACATTATATTGTAAAACTTAAAGCTGTGTTGATAATTATTATAATATTATCATCAATTGGTTTTTATAACAATAATTGTTTTATTATTCAATCATTTATTATTGCCCGGTGTATTTATAATACCTAAATATATATATTATTTTATTTTGTTACAGTAATTTTGAATGTTATTTATATTTTATTTAGTATAGACCACGGTTATAGACGTATAGTGATAGTAATCCGTTTTTATAAGATTGATAACTGATCCACAATAGTTTGTGCTTTCAGCCAGTGATGAGGTCTGGCCCCTAATTTAAGTATTCCTATTGAATAATACATTTAAATGAGTACTAAATATTAATAAAAATATTATATACCTAGGTATTATTTATTATAGAACATCAATTTCCGATGCAGCATTATTTCCTTAGTTTGAATTATTTAGGCATTCTATTGACTCAGGTATCTTTCTTTCTGCCCTTAAACTTGGCTCAATTAGACCCATATTTAAGTCTGGTGATACAGATGTTTCAAACTAACGTTCAACAACTATCCTCCCCCATTTATCCAAATTATTTGAAACGCTTCATGCTTGTCCTTAACTCGATTCACTCGTCCTTGAATCATATTCTAATTGATAAGCAGCATGGCTTCCGTCCTGGTAGGCCAACTGTTACTTGTAACCTTAGTCTTCATTCATATATATATAAATGATTATTTTCGCGATAACTGCCAAGTAGATGTAATCTATACAGATTTTTGATCGTGTTGATCATAATCATCTTATGTCAACACTAGACTATAGACATCGGCGAACCTCTACTATCCTAGCTTCACTCTTACATCACAAATAGGATCCGATGGGTAACGGTTGATTCCACCTCTTCGGACCACCTTACACCCTCATCAGGTGTACCACAAGGTGCTGTTCTTTCTCCACTTCTGTTTGCCCTATTTGTAAACTCAGCCGCCTTCGTCCTCCAGCATGCCAAACTCCTTATCTTTGCTGATGATATGAAAATCTTTTTCCTTATAAAATCCACCTCTGACTGTCACCTTCTTCAAAATAACTTTTAGCGATTAGTGACATGGGGTAAATCTTTAGGACTAGCTCTTAATATTTCTAAATGTTTAGTAATGACTTTTTGTTGTATTAATGCTGTAATCAAGCATACTTCTCTGTAAAAAATACCCCCATGATAAATTGTAATAATTATGTAAAGGATTTAAGATTTACTCTTACACGGGACCTGTGCCCTAATATGCACATTCAGATAATCTGTTGTAAGGCTCTTAAACTGCTAGGTTTCATAAACCTTGTCTCTACAGACTTTCACTAACTACTCAACTAAGACTCACCACTAAAAACTCATCTGTTCCTTAGCCTGTCCCATCCTTGAGTATGGAACCATCTTCTGGGACCCGTCCACCGCTTATGCACGTAACATGATAAATTGAAAGGGTTCAAAGAAAATTCCTCCGTCACGCTGCATATAAATTAAACATATCCTGTCCACCTCACGATTACACTCCAATCCAACGCCTTTTTTCCCTAGAAAGCCTCGCTGATCGTCGTCACTCAGCTAACTTATCACTTTTATCTAATCTTCTTTCCTCTAAAATTGACAGTCCAGATTCACTGTCCTGTGTCACATTTAATGTCCCCTCCCACAGTACATGATCATCTGTTCCATTCCATATACTTTTCTCTTCCTCAAATTACTATCTTAACTCGCTGATCATCCGTCTTATTCGCATTGCCAATACTGACCCTACATTCTCACTCTAAAATTGAGCCTCGTTTTCATAAAGCAAATTATTACTATTTATATTCATGTTACTACAGGGTTTATCCCGATTGTAAAATAAATAAATACATTTTAAATTTTGAGCCCCCAATGCATTAACTAGATTCACTTTGCCATCGAACAAGATACTGTTGAATGTTTTTACATAGGTTTGTACCATCAAAAAGGTTCTTATAATCAGATTTACAAATTTGGCTATTTTGAATTTTTCGAACAATATTTAAATCAAATTTAGTTTTTTTATTTTATATGTTTAGAGTAAATTACTATAAATTATATATAAAAAATAATTTTTAAATATTAAAAAAGTTCTTTCATCTGTCGGGTCTTCCTATTGGCTGTTACATCCTTCAGTATAAATATAGACTATAGTTACTTGAATAACAAAAACTTATTCACCATTGATCATTAACAGTTAATACTTTGTGGTGAAAATGTGGATAAATAATTGACTCTTTATTTGTAAGTGTTGATTATAGGCCTTAACGGGGATACCCCAATAAAATACCGCACCATGTGAGGTAGGTACCTAATACCATTGATTTTAGAATATACTATATTAAAAATCATATTCTAAAATCAATTCTAATAGGTACCTCATGCATTTAAACGGTCTTAAATATTCCAATGTTGTGATGTTTGAGCAAAAGTGGTGTGGAAATTAACACTTGTATTTGTTGAATAAAGAAACTTCGATGTATATTGTTATACATAGGTATTTTTCAGTGCCGTAGTCACGTAGACATAATTTCTGAAAGGGGGGAGTCAAAAAAAAAAAAAACCACATCTAATACCTAAATGGGGGGGTTGGAAAATCCCCCACCATCTCAAAACTTTTTACTAAGGTAATAAAAAGCCAATGAGAAGGGGGTCTGACCCCCATGTCGCCACTTATCTACTCCACTGGACACTGGTATGTTTATACGTTTACCAAAATGTCTTGTCTACGGACTACGACGCACTCTTTAAAAGCTGAACTATAGGTTTTGTTATAAATAATTTGAGAACAAAAACTTATCGTGAATATGCTGCTCACCCAATTTGAATGATAGTTAAGCATTTATTTAAATTCTGGTTTTTGGAACTTCTAAATATATTAGGTATGTAGTCAAACAGTCAAAGACTATAGTTATTACTTCTTAATAATACTATATTCTTACGATGTATTTTAAATAACGTATATTTTATGAATTTAAAAACTTTATTGAGGCTATATATTAATAGTTAATTTTTGACACTATTTTGAAAATTTGATTATAGCGTATATTAAGTAGTTACATAAATATTTGTTGAAAAAGTCATGGGTATTAATTTTGTAATAACAACTAAAAAGTAAAATCGGTTTTTCCAATATAAATAACTAGTTTTGCACTTTGGAGTAAAAATGCCGGTTCTTCCCTAAATTGTTTTTGTAAAATTATATTTATTTTTAAAAATACTTAGAATATTTTTACTTATCAAAAAAGTTCCAGCTATATCAGAAACCACGTCTTGTTACCGCACTAGCTACTTATATTATGATTAACATTGCACAAATGCACAATAACATTTAAAAATGTTCAATATATTTAAATTAGGTAATATTTTTAGTTATTTTTACCACGAATCTACATATATTCACACCGATCTATGGTATGCGGCGGTCGGTAAATGTCGGTTGTCGGTATATTGACTATAAATATTAATTATTATAATAACTAATAATTTTATAACAGTCATAACTCATAGCCCATAGCAATATTATATGAAATTGCATTATGATAATTGCTAATATTACTAGCTATTATTATAATATAGATATTATTTTTTTTTTTTTGGAAAAGATTGGTTCAACCTTTTGTATATATTAATATATTACTAATAGAAAAGTAAATGACTAATGTATAATAAAAATATATAATCAAATATTCAAATATTCTTAGAAATATAGGCTGACTCTGCTCAAAATCGTTTTTTATGCGTACAATGATTTATCATTGAATTTCAATTTAAATATTTAAAGCATTCATTAAAGTGACTTATGCTCATTTATAACTCAATGACAATAATAGGTAGGCATAAGTGAAATTTCCCCGATTTTTGTTCAAACATTTGTAATATCAAAGATCAAACCACCGGCGTGGTCACAACATACACAATATTATAACAATATGACCGTAAAAAAATATTTAAAAAGGTGGGCAAGTGGGTGTCGCTCTGCTGTACAGTAGGTTACAAGTTTGTCACTGTATAATGGATGGTATTAAATTTGAATTCAATGATATAATATCATTGTATAAGAAAAACGATTCTGAGCGGTGACGGTATGTCAGTCTATGTATAAGACATTTAGACATATTATATACATATCTATGGTATTAAACAAAAAATTAACCTATAATAGGTAGGTACCAATAATAAATTCCAAATTAATCATATCACAATATCCATTAGATACTTATAACGCGTTATACATCAACAAAAACAGTGATACTAATATACTATCATAGATATATAATAGTACACTTTAGAAGTTTCAAGTACCCACGAATAATATTAGGTATTCAATCACAACAAAATAACTAAAATAGTTATTCTAGGTTTTTTAATATGTAATTTCGTCCAATTTGAATTTAAAATGTCTGTAAAAAATAACTGTGTTCATATATTTTTTAGATTTTTTGGTTACAGTATAAACTATTTATGAGAACCTTTGTTTTAAATTTGCAATCTTTAGCTATAAAAACTGAACATTTTATAATTTATTAATTACAATGATTGATAATTTTCGAGATTTTGATAAATTTTGTCAAAATTCGATGGTTAAATGCTTATAAAAAAAAATTGTGCCTATGTATTTTTAATATTTTTCAATTGCTACTGTAACAATATACCAGGAACCTTGTATTAAATTTTTACACTTTTTGGCCCAACAGATAAAATTTCATTGATATTTATAGAAAAAAAAAACTAAAAAAATTGAAAACTGAAAATGTCCGTAAACACCTCAAAAAGAGTCAAAATATTTTCAAAATTGTACAGTGTATAGGAATTGCTAATCTGAACATTCAGTGAAATTTTCATGTATCTATAGTTATTCGTTTTTGAATTACAACAAAATAAGAAAATCGTTACATGAGAAATCAAGTGAATATCCAATGTTGTAAAAATTTGAATTTCAAACGCTCATAAAAATTTAATTTGACTTTCCGGTAAAGATTTTTTTATTGATAAAGCCGATAAAGGTAGACAATCTTATGAGTAATCTTGTATTAGATTTTCAAATCTTAGATTTAAAAAGAAAAATTTTTACGAATTATTAACTCAAAATAATTTGCTAATTTTCTTGATTTTTCCATATTTTGTCAATTTTTGAACTTTAAATGCTTATAAAAAAAAACTGTGACTAACGATTTTTAATATTTTTCATCTGCCATTGGAACAATATACTAGGAGCCTTCTATTAATTTTTCAAGCTTTCGCAACCAACAAATAAAATTTTATTGATATTTTTAGAAAAAAAACTAAAAAAAAATGAAAAATGAAAATGTCGCTAAACAGTTCAAAATAAATCAAAATATTTTAAAAATGTTATCGTGTATAGAAAATGCAAATATAAACAACCAGTGAAAATTTCATGAAATACGTTCATTTGTTTTAGAGTTACACCAAAAACCAAAATCGATTTTTTGGAAAACCAATTTTGCGTAAAAATTCCCGTTTTTCCTTAATTTTTATGTTGTTTTTCCCGGCGCTTGTGAAAACTGGCGAAATTTATACTTTTGACCCCCCAAAGTACCAACTAGATTCACTTTCCTATCAGAAAAGCTACTGATGAAGAAAATCCAAGCACTTTTACTGTCCTAAAACGTGATGACAGACACAAAAAAAAATTAAAAATTAAAAAAAAACACACATCATTGTAAAACCAATACATACATCGCTCCGCTCAGAATCTAAAATAAAAACCATTATGTGCGCGTAAACTTCCGTTTAAATAAAATATACATTTATACGTACGGTAAATCCAATTCTGTGTATACATAATAATATAATATAACTTTCTAGGTTTCTCGACTAGAAAATTAAACGAGAATTAACAGACCGCATTAATTGTATTTATTTTCGTTTCAGGGTCAAGCACAACTCAATATGATGGTATACGATATACCATATTATGGTCCAGATTTTAACGGCTAGGTACCAAACAATTATAAATACCTATAATAATACTATACCTACTTATATTATGTAGGTATCCGCCTAACTCCTACTAGCTATAGACTATAGTCATATCATAGACTAATATATAGATACGATCTGATGTCTGATGAACTGTTCATCTTTTTTATACAATTAACGATCGTTGTATGATTTATACGAAAGAATGTTTGATTTATTGATTTATATGAAGATGAATTGGTAATTTTCTCACTATTAACCATTTTATAGACTTCTTCATATTTAGTAAGTACCTATATACTGGGTGATTTTTTTATCAAACAACACTCATTATTTCAAAAAGTGTAAATTTTTTTGAAAATATTTTTTTACATAGTTTCAAGTCGCTTATAAAACAACGTTTTTATGAAAAAATTATATTTTTAAATATTTTTTATCCTTATAATTTTTTATGTTTTTACTTTTTTAAATGACAACATAGGGTTTTAATTTTATATTCTAAAGTAGAATATTTTTCTTAGTATTTTGATACATTAAAATCGAATTTGAGGCGAGTAGTTTAAGAGTTATAACTTATAAGTATTTAAAGTTTAGACGAGCGGAGTGGAGTGGTTCGGGGTTACCCCGCGAAATGTTTGTCCACTTCACCGCTCATCAAACTTTGAATATTTATAACTCATAAACTACTCAACCCAAATTCAATTTTCATGTATCAAAATACTAAGAAAAATATTCTAATTAAGAATATAAAATTAAAACCCTATGTTGTCATTTAAAAAAGTAAAAAACATAAAAAATTATAAGGATAAAAAATATTTAAAAATATAATTTTTTATAAAAACGTTGTTTTATAAGCGACTTGAAACTATGTAAAAAAATATTTTCAAAAAAATTTACACATTTTGAAATAATGAGTGTTGTTTGATAAAAGAATCACCCAGTATAGTAACCAGTGGCGTATATAGGGGAGAGGCCCCCTAGGCCAGAGCCCATAGTGAAATTGTAGGTTCAATTACTTAAAGCATTTCATGTAGGTATATATCTACACTGTTTAGTGTTTACAGTTTTTCACCATGATTAATTTAGTCAGTTGATTAAAATCGTTTTTGAGGAATCCACAAAGAAATGATTGTCAGGACGTCTTGTTTTGATGACTTTGGGGTTAAATTCACAGTTAGATAACATTAAAATATATATATATATATAATATATATAAATGAAATTGTCAATATTTTTTAAAAAAGAATTAAGAAATTAATTTTACATAATTATAAAATTAAATTGTGCAATTTTTATTTGTATTGTATATGTCATAAATCATAATTATAACCACCCAGCTCCGAGAAATATGTATAGTATTATGACTATGTTAGTCGCCAGTCGGGCTATGCTTAGATAGTGATAAATTGCCCAAATTGGCCCATAGTGAAAATAATTTGTATACACGCCACTGATAGTAACGGTTTTAAACCCATACCTACTGAAGTAATAATTTTAAATTTCATTTTTTGACATAGTCCATATCTATATAATATTGATTGATCTGATATAATATTTGATCAGTATAAAATGTATCATGTATATATAGGTACCACCGTACCACAGAACAATATAACAATATATAACAATATATGACCGTACCTACGTATAGATATTTTATACAATATGCTCGTGATGCCATGGTAGCTATAGGCGCCTACGTCGATACGTAGGTATAGGCACGCATTTATAGCTATCATAATTATCTAACATCTTACACAGCAAACCACTTAAAAGTATTAGGTTTAGTTTGTTATCGGGTGAAAAAAATTATCTTTAGCTCATAAGTACGTGATTTATACACACAATGGACTTGTGTGGTGTATATAATATTATATAGGTATATTCAACAAATAGGTAATATTATATATTATAATTTATAAGTATACCTAGCTGGCTATCTAAACCACAGTTAACAGACTACAGGTCATAGCCTGTAGATATACTATAGTAGTGCAGTGTTATCATATTTTATCCGAAAAGTCTATAAATACCAAGTATTTCATGAATTTGTTGTAGTTCTGACAATATTATGCTTTACTTTTTTTTTGAAACAGCATTGGTTGTTATGAATGCATAATGCATTAAACAATAGCAAACCATAGGTAGGTAGTATACAGGTAGGTATGATTACTGATTAACCATTATAAAATAATACAGACTATCACTCATTAATGAGTATATTATTATATTGGTTATAACTTATAAATGTTATAATGTTATTTATTAGAAGTTTTTAAAGTTTCGATTGGTGACACAGGGCTAGATATAATAGTGGTATAACTATTATAACCAACACAAAGTTGCACAATGTTGGTTTACTGCATCTACTCCGATTACGATTACCTAAACTTTAAAACTAATTAACTAGCTAAAGGTATGCCCGTATAGGTGATAGGTAGGTACTCAATCAAAATTATATTCTTATAGGTACCTATATGTATCAAAATTCTAAAAAAATATTTTGCTTTAGAATAATATGGTATATTAAAAATTGAATTTTGTAATTTAAAAAGTAAAACTTATTAAATACTTTTTTGAAATATTATAGTTTTGTGACTATTAAAATAATGTAAACAAGTAGGTACCTATAGTACATACACTCGTAGGAAAATATTTGAATTGTGTTTTTAGGTAGGGTTTTACTATAGGTAAAGTAGTTTCACATATAGTTACACCAAAATGTAAGCCAAATATTTTTGTTGATACCTATATTAATTTAAGCCACGCATTTATTATTTGATATGCATTGTCACATACTCACATTGATATAATATGGGAGTAGGTATATGACGTACTAATTTATAAACAATGTTTAAAAAATGCAGAGCTCAAATAACCAATGACGAATTATATATTATTTATAGGTACAAAATACAAATTATATTTTTAAAACATTTTTAGTATGTTTAACACAAACTGTCAAACTATAAAGTAAATATTAAATTTATTTGTTTTGGTTTGGTTTAAAAGTGAATCGGCAATAAGTGTAAATGAAAAAATACAATTTTGACCGAAAAAGTGTATGCCCTTTGGCTTTCTGTTTAAGGAGTATAAAGCATAATACGCTGTACGTGGGTAACTGATATGATGAATCACGAATATGTAAACAAATCTTATAACGTCGACAAGGCGTACATAAAGCTAAATGCCTAAATACATAAGTACCGCCTATGTAACATAATATAATAACATATAAATATCTCAATTTTACAGGCATACCGCACACGTGATATGTTGTTTGTACATTAGACCATAATATGTTTATTTTATTAATAAAAGTATTAATTACCGGCGGTTGGCTGAACCCATGTGTACTAATAGTACTATACATATACACTACTGTCTACTACTATAAAATATAATATTTATAAACAATAGATATTTTATATTATTTATTTACGTTTTGTTAGTTTACCTATACATTCAGGCATTAGACTTTAGATCGACCAATTTAAATATCCTAAGGCCAAACATTGACTACCTACATTATATTACCTACCTATAGGCTATAGTCATATCATCGCTATAATAGTATAATATTATGTTTTATATTTAATATTTATAGATTGAATAAAACTGTGTTAGAAATATTTCAATGTCAAAACAGAAAAATAGAGGCTATAAGCAGTAAATTGGGAATCACTCAATCACCTGCTCACTATCATTATTTCCTATACCCTAACACAGTGGCGTAATTAGGAATTTGGTTTGGGGGGGGGGGGATATACGTTTTTAGCAAACATTAATGGTCATTAGCAGGGCTCGTAACTTCATGCACTAAAAATTGTCAAAATATGCATTAAAATATGCACTTGAAAGTTCGAAAATATGCATTTATATGCCTTAACATTTTTAAATTATGCACTCAAAATATGCATTATGTAAAAAAAACATGACCAAATTTTAAAATAATAAGAATAAATCCATACATTTTAAAAGTATTTTATTCCTTTTAATTTTTATATATTTAACAGTCAAAATTAATAAAATAAAAAATAAAATTAATACTTGTGAAGTTCAAATAGCTTTGTCATCTTTATAAATTTTAATTAGGTAGTCATTTTCGTCTAATTTGTGTACACCCTTATTCAGCACCAACAATGAAAACTGTTGGAATGAAATATTAGGTATTTCATTTTGAGATAATTTAGTAAAATATATTTTATAAGTGTTTTTTTTTATGTTTTCCAACTCAAGTGGGTGCACTAGTAGACAAAATATGGCTTAAAACCATGGTTTCGTAATTCAAGTAATACGGCTTATTGAAGTGGTTTACAGTAAAAATACCCATTATAAAAATTTTAAACTTTAAAGTAGAACTTTTTTTACAATCGTAAGAAGTCTGATTTTCGATATTTTTATTAATTAGCTAAATAATTAATCAATAAAAAAATTTAAAAACCGTTATAATTTACCATGCGATATTGGACGATTGGAACAAGATATCAAAAATCGGAAGAAACTTTTCAAATATTTGTCTAAAAAATATTTTTATGAAATAATATGCACTAACGACTGTAAAAAATCAACTATATGCCAAATATGACTTTACACCCAAAACATGCAAAAACATGCACTATCAAACTTCATATTATTATTACTATTGTTATGAAACGGATTTGTATCTCAGTTAGCATGTTTTCCTGTGTAGCAAAAAAAACATGCAGATGTATAAACTTACGAGCCCTGGTCATTAGACATTAGTCATTACCAATACCTTGATCGAAATGTTAGCAGTAAAAAAAAAGTTTTGGTGGGATCTATCCCCCTACTCATCCCCTAATTACGCCCCTGTCCCAGTAGGCAGTACCCACTTAATAACTTTTTGTCCTTAAAATTTTCAGTCGTGCTGCAACTTACCACTGTTGCAGCATTGATTAAATATTAGTGTCTTATAATAGGTACCATAGGCAGTAGTTAGTACTTACCTATCTATCATTCGGTATTCCAGAAGTTTCGACTGTTAGTTTGTGTGTAGTGTGTGATTATCGTAATGGAATGGATGCGGTTAGGTTTGGTAAGTAAGCCTAGTCAGTCTTCGGAGCTTTTGAAATGTTTTTATTCTTCAGTGAAAAATTGTCACCATAAGTGAAGCTAGTGGGGAGGGGTCTTAGCCCTCCCTAATGAAAAATAATGAACCTCAGAATTTCATGTTTGGTACTTTTAACCCCCCCCCCACCAATCCCAATGAAAAGCTTAGCATTGATGAGTCAGCAAGTTGCATATGCCATAATGCCATATTGCCATATATTATAGCATATAGATATCCTATATTCCTATACCTACTCTATAAGAATTATAAATTGTTTTGTAAAAATCCCCAATAGACAAGGCAAAGTACACTATCTATATCTGTTTTAAACATTTTAAATTTTAAATAACGCCAATTAGATAACAAAAATTACAAAAACTATAAATACTAAGCTCTAGCATTCCAGCATTCCACAGTTAATTTATCACTAAATCATTATTTTTTTTAAAGGTTACTCACCTACTTGATAACTATATTATTACTATATTATTAACTATATTTTTTAAATTTTAATTAATATATACAGGTGATTCAAGAAGTATATCTATGCAACAATATTAACCTATACATTTTCTTCTGTAATAATTAATTTATTCAAATACTGATTTATAGAGAATTTTCAAGAACACAATATATAATCAAATACTAAGCTTTTTATTCTATTTAACTATTTAAGGAGTGTCTTACCCTTCGTGTGGGAATAGTGCGATACCATTTTTTTTCAGATAAGTATCGTCTTTTTTTCTTTAAAATATTATTAAGAAGTGCTCGGAACTGAGTGCACTTAAAAGTACAAAATATGTACCTATGCACTTATCTTTTTATTGCAACATTTTCATAAATACAAATATTTTCCCAAACTATACATAACAGTAGAGATATTTTACTACCCAACTAAACATTATTGCCAGGTATAAAGTATAAATATATTTATATAAAGGATACAATAAAATAAATAAATAGCTAAAAAAATGTTCTCGAAATAAAATTAATTTTCTTTTAAAATATTTCCATTAAATTATATATCTGTAAACCATAATAAAAATGTAAAAAAAAGTATGTGTGTTACCAGTACGCACACCGGAAGTTAAACTTCTTTTGAATGGTACACGTGAGTGAGTGAAAAAGAAAGAAAAAAATATTAATTAATTAAATAATATTGACGTGGCCCGATTATAATATATAATATAACAATAACACTACCATGACAATATTTATTTATTTACGGACATGTACGCTTTCGCGTTCGTACGGCCGCCCGTTCGCTTTTTTTTTCCTCACTACCCTGCGTAAAGAAGTATAACTTCAAAAACTTTGGATTTGAGAATCATGATAAAGATATATTAGTATGACTGCAGACTGAACATTTTCATCGGATTTCAAACGAGTAGATTTTGAGTCATATAGCTCTGTGCAACAATATGACCATAATATATAGGTATTAGGTTTGGATTATATTATGGGGGTAGGTACTATATATTACCTATATTATGATGATTAGACAATGTTATTGTAGTAATTAATAACAATGACTATCAACATTTTAGAATTCGTAAAAATGTTCCGTATAGAGTATAATAAATATTACATCCAATTTTACATCTACCTTGTATTTCTGTAAACAATTTTTAAAGACTATTATCCTTACTCCTTATTTAATCGACATTAAATAATTACTTATTTACTTATGGACTTATGGTATAATTTATTTATAATCTTATAAAAATAAATTGAATATAAAAAATCAATATAGCAAAAAGACTGAATTTATAATTTAAATTAATTAAAGTTATTTAGATAACAATTCATTTTGGGGCCCCATCAAAAAATTAGACGCAGGCCCCGAAATTCCTAAGTTGAGCTCTGCTCCTTAATATTTAATATTTAAACATTTTAATAACTCAGAAACTAGGTAGGTATGTACTCGTTTAAAATTTAAATGTTGATTTAGAAAACCAAATACCGGAAACACAACAATTTTCGAAAAAATGTTTGGCTTAAGATTTTAAGTGTGGTTCTCCTTTGAATTTTGTACCTCTGCACATGCATATATGATACATATATGAGTATGAAATATGAATGCATGATGCATGACACGGCTATTGTTCTATGTACCAAACTTAAAAATTCCAAAATTCAGAATTTTAATGAACTCATTATTCGTATGGTCTCCAAATAAAATGGCGGTTTTTAGGGGGGGCGAAGGGGGTGCTCACCCCCTCCTTGGACTTTTTTTGCATGTCCTTTTTTTCATTGAAATTACACTAAATGCTCGAATTGCATTAATTATGGTGGGGAGGCCTAAAAACTGAAAATAGCCCCCCCCCCTTGATGTTTTATCAAAACCGCCACTGAATCCTAGCGGGAATTCCTATTACCCTCCCAGGAGGGTAATATTGTTGTTAGGGCAGGGGCATAATTAGGGAGGGATAGATCCCCTCCCCAAAACTATTTTTTTACTGCTGACATTTTAATCAAAGTATTGGTAATGACCATTTGCTAAAAACGTATATCCCCCTAAACCAAATCCCAAATTACGCCACTGGTAGTGGGCAGTTGTCAGTTGTCGCACTAAATGACTTTAGGGTGTCACTACATTTCAGTATCAGTATTTCAGGGGTAGGCGCCACTGCGCCAGGAAGGCTGAAAAATATTTACTGTCCCATTAATAAAACTGTTAGAACCCCCAGTGAACCCAGAACTCAAAGTACAAAGTGCTTAAGTGCAAGTATAAATGTATTACAATATAATATAATAAAGTAAGACAAACAATTATGGTCCGTTATTAATACAACATAAATTGCGTGTCGAGAGAGCGTTTACGCACGACGTTCGAGGAGGAGGAGAACTTTCCGCAACACTGCTAAAGTATATTATTATGAGAAAAAAGTAATAATAATAATAATATACCGTCCTTGGGGTGCCACGACGTTTCGTGCACCGCATAGAGTAATATTACTGTACGCCGTACGGTGCACCGCGGTCCGCGACAACGAGCACGCGCACGCCGTGTCGCCGTCGGCGATAATCAAATAATCAATACCCGCAATAGTCCCGCCGCATTCGGTCTCGCGGCGGCGGCGGCAGTGTAGCGTCGTAGCGACGTGTACACGTCATCCGGACGAGGGCCGTCGTCACCGCCCAAGGGAAGCTCACCGCCCGCTCACCCGCCCGCATCACCAACAGCAGGCCGTAGATTAAGTCGGCGCGCGTGCGCATGTCCGTCGTCCTTGAAGCGAGCAGGCCGACCGAACAGCTGAGGCGACTCGGCCGCCCGCCCGCCCATCCGCTACTCCGCTGGACAAGTTGTATTTATTATTACGGCGCAGTTGTTGGTTTTTTTTTATATCGTTTTCTTTTTTCCCGTACCACTTTGGCTCGTCGCGCACCAGTCGAACGTTATATTATTATATTCAATTTTTTTATCCTTTGCCTTGCTATTTATTTTTATCGTTTCCGAGTTCGCCTTTGTTGCCTTGCGCGAGTGTCGAGTTCATACAACACTGCAGTGATCTTAAAATAGCTTGTAAACGACATTATTCTGACACACAACCTTTGGGTCTGCTGACACTCAATTCATCGCGTCCGAGCCGTTTTTCGGAAAACAGTCGGAAAAAGCTGACCATGTCCGACGGCGAAGGTTCGGCGCAGACGGCCGCAGTGGAGACGGGCGGCCAGTCGGACAACATGACGGTGGCCATGGATGGCCAGCAGCAACAGCAGCAGCAGAATGTGTCCATCACCAAAGACGACGGCGAACCGAACCCAAAAAAGGCCAAGCTATCAGGCGGCGGAGGTGGTGAAGTTTTTGGCCGGGGCGGCGGCGGCGCGGACAAGCAGCACTCCTCTTCGGACAAGCTGGAGCATAGGCTGGGAGGCATATTGTGCTGCGCCGTGTGCTTGGACTTGCCCAGGTCGTCCATCTATCAGGTGAGAATTGGTGATTTCGTACTGTCCGTCCTGACTCCCGACCACCAGACTGTCGCATGTTCTATTTTTAAAAGACCGTCTCGTTTTTGTTGTTATTATTATTATTATTATTATTATTATTATTGTTGTCGTCGTCGTCGTACCAGCTGACCGACGTGCCGCCGCCGCGGCTGTATTCCCTGGGTCAACGACATTAAATTATGCGCGCGCGAATCTCGATTATTGCCTTTCTCCGTTGGTTGTTACAATAAAACAATATTATAATATTATTTCGACATTTCGTCGGTTCGTTTCCGTATTCTTAGCTATTGCTCGTTATGACGACATTATTGTTATATTATTGTACTAGAGGGACGGCCTTTTTTGGAATTTCCCTATCTAAACGAGACGCCCTCGCAGCGGCGTGTTCGTCAATAATTTCGCGCGTGTTCCCGAGATAAATCGCGGTCCAACGACCGTGGTACAAAGTCCGGCAGCATGCAATTGTTATAAATCATGTGCAATTTAATATTATATTATAAAAATACACTTTTGGCCCGACGACATCATCGTTGGGCCGGCTGGGTCTATCCATTATCTGTTTCACATCGGGTTGATATTATCGCGAGTGTTCGAAATTGCCAATTAATAAAATATAACATTAATTCCCCGAACAAAATACAATCATTATTCATTATATATTTATATGGTATAACGTATAAGTGGCACAGCCGTATAACGCTATAACAGTCACAATAAGTGTCAACGGCCACCAAAAACTGGGCCAAAAACAATTTCGTAACATCATGTTTCCCCTATAGAAGGAGTATGGACTGAGTACCCCAACTCATTTTTCAGACATTTTAGCGTACCCTTACTATTATTTTTAAAGGGAATGCACTGAACGCTTCATCATTCTGCATTTTTATCGAAATTCGCGAGATACAATCGTAATTTGTCATATTATGGATTATTTCATTACCCCGGATCTATACATTATAATACGTCTATGTAATATAATATTAACTTGAATTTTTGAATTGATTATTTATAAATATTTTTTATATGATTTAAAGAGTGGTATTAAGGGATGTGGGGGCATAGCCCTGTCGGCTCAATAACGTTGAACACGTGATGGGGACGGTCTTTTTTTAAAAGTGAACAGAGGTCGTCCCCTACTTTAATCTTGCCAAGTCGAGCCTGTGGTCACTGACGGTATTCGGAAAAAGTCACTAAATTTTGTATATTGTAACGCTGACACGCTAAAATAAATTCGCAACTTTAACACGAATAAGCTCGTTGTTCGAAACACACGAGAAGAGATAATTTTAGATTTGATTATTATCATTAATTATCACTATAATAATATTTTTGTCAAAATATTCGTTAGATTACTATTATTTATTTTCTTATTTAGCGTATATCATTGTATTAATATTTAATACTGCAATTGGTACTTACTTTAATTTTGTAATTTTTCAGTGACTTTTTCCGGCATTCCAATGCGACAGACGTCGCTCGCTAATCCGTTTTTAATTTTTTTTAACACTACACCATTTGACCACTATCACAAAGTCCCCTATTATATATTTATATTATACCGTTTGTTTATTTATTTAACGAATGTTATACAGTACCTGTAGGCTATATTATAAATTTTTTATTTTCAAACTTTATTTTTAATGGATATTTATTATTTTCAGTGAACACTTTCGTTATAATAATTACTGTTGTGCCTGTAGACTAGGATTTCGAAAATAAAATTATTAAATGCTTCAAACTGCTGTCTCTCATGCTTATAATAATATAGTATAATGAATAATGATGTTGTTTGGATATTAATGATGAGGGGAAGTTTGTGTGTTAGAAAATCCCCCTCCCCTCGCCAGAATAATTAAAAAATATATTAAATGTGTGAACACTCCTCAAAAAATTTTTTATTAAATTAAAACATCCAGCTTTAAAAAATTCTAGCTACGCACCTGCTTACAATATGTTTGTGAATGTGAAACTTAATATATTTTATTATTGTACCTATACAATGAATACCCATTAGTATTTATAAATTATAATGAATGATAATATATATAGGTTTTACAGTACATATTATAATATATTATTTTGTTTCCTATATATTAGATATTTGGACGATTTTATCTTACACCACGATCTGTTTTTTCCTTTCCGTACAACACATTTTTGGCTATATGATGAGATCGTGAAGATAATAAAACTTTCTTATAGTGAACTTAGCCGCTACTTGCAAGCCCCTGACGGTATTTAAAAACTGACTAGCAATTTGAAACTACTCGATCTTTCGAGACTCGGGAGTGATAAGCTGTGGACATCCCCAATTGTCGTCCCCTTTATTTTGCCACTCAATTGGGGTGCCTTCTTTAGGAATTGGCTTTGAAAAATCAATCTTACATAGACCTATTAACTAGGTTTAAAGTTTTGTTTCTGGTTTTAAACTTTTGAATTTAGATATAATAATCTGCGACATGAGTTGGGTGTACAAACTATAATACTATATTATCTTTGTTCACAGTGTACAAATGGACATTTAATGTGCGCTGGATGCTTTGCTCATTTGTTGGCTGATGCACGTTTACGAGATGAAATGGCCACATGTCCCAATTGTCGTGTGGACATTGCGAAAAACACAGCCACACGTAACTTGGCTGTTGAGAAAGCAGTCAGTGAACTGCCATCAGAGTGTCAGTTTTGCGCCAAAGAATTTCCACGTAACACATTACAACATCACGAACAACAGCTTTGTGCGGAACGGTAAGCAATTAATCATATTTAGTTTTTTATTCATGGGAAATAAATTGATAAAAAATGATAAAATGATAAACGTTTATATTTTGCTTACATTCATTTTTTAGACCAGTAAAATGTGGATACAGTAAGATAGGCTGCCCTTGGCGTGGACCCAGTCATGAAGCATCTGAACATGAAAAAGTGTGCCCTCACCCATCAACTACGGGAAAAGATGTCATGTCTGCACTTGATGCTATGGACCAAAAGTTTCAGGAAGAGAAACTTTTATATGACACCATATTTGACTTGATGAGTTTTGAAAAGATAACATTTAATGGTAAATCATAAAATATATAGTATAGTATGCTGTAGTAATTAACTAAATAAGGCCAAGTAGCCCAACTAGGGTTTAAATTAAATCAATATGTATCTAATTGGATTAAATACATTATTTAGATTTGCAATTAAAACCATACCGAACAGAAGAGTTTGTACACAAGTTGTACTATGAAACTGCCAGATTTTCAGCTTTCAATTTTCAGTGGGTTGTCAAAACCCGCATCAATAACATGCAAAGAGACCCAGCGTTAAGTGTTGATCGTCACATGTCATACCAGGTAATTTATGTGCAACATTTGTAGGAAAAAAATGTATTAATTTTTAAATTTTTTGTATTGTATTCACTATCCTATTTTTTAAATAATATAATAATAATTTGAAAAACATTGTTTCATAGAAAAAAACAGGTAAGTTCTATTTAATATAAGAAAAAAAACAATAATTAACCCATAATATACACAAATGCGTAAAACACAACCACAAGTATCCATATACGTGTTGTCAGTCCTTTCAGTGTTAGGTTACACCAAAAATTTGGATGTCATTAGTCATCACTGTAACGTTTAAGGACGACGTGTTTTCAACTATAATCAATGGATATTTCAATTATAATTGTGAAACAGGAGACAAGATATTTTTTGTTATATTAATAAACGTTCACAGTTTTCAAGACCACACTACTACCACTACTTCTAGTACTAGTACTAGTACTACTACAACGGCATCATCTTCATGGTATGGACTCTCAAATCAATCTATCGTTGAATCGGCACATGCACGACAAAATTCATATTGCCATCTATAAAATGTGTTTATTTTTTTGTTTTTGCCCGTTTCTCTACGTCCGCCACGTCTAGACACATTTTACCTAAACACCATCGAAGAGATAACAACGGCTGAAACATCAATTAAAGACGCCCAATATGGATCAGATCGCAGGATTTTTTTGTATAAACAGTTTTTGTTTTTTACGACGTTCTCAAAGTAAAACTTTACGGATTCTTGTTAATTATTCTTGCTAGGTTAATATAAACATATTTATTAAAAACTTGTAATTGTATTTTTTTCTTAAATTCATTTTTATTTGTATAAAGGGTAAGCTTTGGTAAGTCATTAGTCAGAAATATACTAAATTGCTTTTATTTTTTTCTTGTCCTGGTAAGTTATGCTAACATTTGGAAGCACTGTGTATAATAATTTGGGTTGAGTTTTGTTTTTCAGGTGCATTCGGACTAATATACTTTTAAAATTTTTTTATTAATAATCATATTTTACTACTAATATTTCAGGATTATTTTTGCAGGTTATTCGTTGTACTATCTGAAAATACTAATTGATTTTTTTTTTTTTTTATTCATTCCTCTGTTTCCTTTACGCCCTCAATTATGTCGTCGTCATGCTGATCATCTGTAAATAGCTGATTCTGAAAACCAAAATCCCCACACCTATGTCTGTCCATTATCTAGTAGTTAAAGGACCATTTGGTGATATGAAGGTGAATCCGAAAATATATAAGTTTGAATTCAACGAGAATGAAACAGAAACACAATTTGTAACATTGCCATTACCAGACTCAGCTGAATGTAATCGGCTGTTAGCTGCCAAAACGATTAACTTGAGGTATGTAACAAAAATAAATCAACTTTGGATATAAGAATTATGAAAAAAGAGTTAGTTTCTTAAGAGGACACTACCCATACATTTGTTGTCTCCGTCTTACACACGCACGACATACCAAATTTCCATTCGCTAGTTTAAATAGTGTGTTGTTAGTTTTAATATTAGAGTGAATTGACCTATTATCATACTATTAGGTAAGAATATTATCTGTGCTTAAGCGTTGGCGATTTTTAAATATTTGCATTTTCAAGTAAGATATGTGTACGTGAAATATCAAAAATTTAAAATGCTCATATCTCGCTTGAAAATTAAAATATTGAATAAAAGCGAACGCTTAAACACAGATAATGTTATTATAGAAATATGTTATAATAGGTCAATTCACTCTAGTATCAAAACTAACTGCATACTATTGAAACTAGTGAACGACCATTTGGTATGCCGTGCGTGTGTAAGACGGAGACAACAAATGTATGGGTAGTGTCCTCTTAATATAACATTTAAAAATTTATTTCAAATAACTAAAACAATTTAATCTTGAGTATACAATATACATGTTAATGTATACATTTAAACATGTTATATATTATGATACATTGCATTTAATTATAAGTATTTTCAATTTCGTTTTACAACATAATATAATAAATTTTAATGAACTAGTTGCCTAATTTGTAATTACAGTAAATTAGTCTGTAACATAATCTCAAAAATAATAAATGTTGATGTTTGATGTTTCTTATCATATTATATTTAAAATCTACAAGATTATTTTTTACAATATTTATTATTTAACCAACATTTGTTTTTCAAATGAAAACCAATATTTTTCAATAAAAATTATAAACCAAATGATTTTTGTAAAAGACACGTTTTGTGATTTAAATTTGAACTAAAATTTTCAGAGATATTTATTTAATATACTGAGCATAATAGTCTATTAAAAGGATATTACTTACTATTGTTTTGATAGTAATTAGGTGCAATGTTCATACATAAGTATTTTGTAATATTACAAAATTGTCTGGGTATACGTCTCCACTAAGTAGTAATTATTATCAAATATTAAATATTTTATGTTGCATACTTTATTATAATGGGCGAGCTTATATCCATTTACAAAGTATTTAACAGACTGTTATCTTTAGTTTTTAAAGTAGAATAACTTGGAAGATTTTTGTGTAAATTTCGATTACAATATGTCAACATTTTCTTAAAAATCATCTAATTCACAATTTGCATTAAAACATAAAGGTTCTCATTTGAAAAAACCAATGTTGGTTAGTGAGGATACTCATTAAATATTTTGAAAAATAAAGTATTTGAAAATATTGTCTTTATCTTCACTTAAAAAAAAAAAAGAAAAATTTGATGACATGTATAATTTAAACATAAAAATGGAACAACTACTTAAAAAATCACATATTTATATTCCATAAATATAAGTTGGTATGTGCCTGTAATAAAATAATCTTAAATTTAGCTTGTTTATGGTTTTTTTTTTAACAATTTGTTCATTGTTTACAGGTTGATCATGTTTTTGGTGTCGAAATAATCACAAAATCAATACATATAAATATAAATAAAGTAATATTTAATCATCAAAAAGCTGTTTCCACTTATATTATTGAAATGATTATTATTTTTTTTTCATTATTATTTACCTAGGCGTATATAGATATAATAGTTTTTTTTAATTAACAAAGCGTATTAAGCTAATTTTTAAAAGATTTATAGTTTATTTTTATCTTATTATTTTATTTTATGTTATTGTTGACGTCATTCCCCCATGGTTTCACCTTGCCCTACTGCACGTTTATCTTTCCTTATTGTATTGTATTTTAATATTTTATTGGACATAAATAAAGTAACACATCAAAGTTATTATATTAATTGACTTTTCTATTTTACTGTATTTATTCTCCTGGTATAATACACTAAAAATGTTTTATATTTATCTCAATATAGTTTTAGTATAAACCTCATATATTTAAGTTAAAGGGAATATGTTTAAAGGATTAGTAATTTGACCAGTTTAATAATTAAATATCAAGTAAGCAATGGTGATAAATGAGATTAATAACCATTAATAAATAATAAATTTATTTATTATAAATATAGCTTGGTGGAAAAAAGAAAGGAATAAAAACAATAAGTAACAAATTACATAAAAAAGATCATTAAACATGTAAATAATTAATAAAAGATATAAAAAATGTTCAACAATACTTCATCTTAAAATAATGATCCAAGGCGAAATCCCTACCCTTAACACCATACCATAAACCTTATATTAAATTAAATTCCTTGGATTCGCAAAACAAAAAATTACCTTTACAATTTTGACTCAGTGTTTAACGCTTTTAATTTTTGAGCTAGCATGATGTTTCCTTTGATTTTCAGTTTACCTTTCATAAATGCCATCTGAGGATTTAGCTTTCCAAGAGCCTAAATAAAGTTTTTTTCACAATATATAATATTATGAATGTACAATAACAATATTATATATAGGATACTTACCAAATCAATCATGTCTGAATCATCAATAGTCAATGTTGTATCTGCTTTAATGCCTTTTTCAGGTTCTCCACGATAAATTTTACCAATCTTCAAATCTGCAGCTAATTATTAATTTTTATATTTTAATATTGGAACAAGTGTCTTAGTTATCAATGTATTTTTAATAAAACAACACTTACTCCATGTACTTGTGACTTTACCACTTTTTGTGATGTGATAAACAAAGACCCCATTTATAGATTTTAATAAGCTTGGATTAGATTCAATGCGTTCTTTCATACCGTGGAATACTGCATCGCTTGGCAGTTCTTCGACTTTCCCAGAGCACAATACCACATGTGGTTTGGCTGGCAATCTAACTTCGTGTAATTCCATGTAAGCGCCTAAAATATACCAGTAATTATTTTAAATAAAAAATTTTAAAAATAAATATTTTCAAACTATCATTTATTTATTTCATCAATTTTAGGTGTTGACCTTGAAAAAAATATGTTTTTATACATTTGTAGATTAAATCTGAAACAGGAAACTCACCTAGTGAAAACAAAATCTACAAATAAAATAATACCAAACACGGTCAAAAATAATAAAAATATAATAACAGAAAATATAAGATAAGCTTGATGAAACATAATTTTGTGTTAATTTAAACAATTTGCTGATAATTTAAAAAAAATTTTGTTTTTAACTGCATAGAAATATTAATTTTGTAGGTCATATATGTCAAGAAATTGAATATGTCAATACGTTAAGTAATTAAATTGATGGCATAATTAAAGGTATACTACTATACATACAATATGTTTTAAATTATTAAATGTAACTGTCAAGGCTAAATAAATATAATCTAGACGGCTAGATATAAATACATTATATGTTTATGCATAAAATAAACATAAATAAATATCATAAATATGAGAACGAATAATTACATTACCTTAAATAAAAATTACCTGATAGAACTGTGTCGTTTGTCTCTGATACGGAAGTTTTGAAGTGAATGCGGTTACCTTCTCTCCACATTGATGTGCACAATGTTTGGCCTGGTACAACTGGTTTACTGAATCTCACCTAGAGGTCAATGTAGTTTGTAAATTAATGAGTTGTTTGTTCCATGCCTCCTATACACGAGTTTTATTTTTTCTGCACATCAATTTTATAGTGCCTATTCAGTATTCATATTACACAGTACAGTTCAACAATATTCAACTTATACTTTTTATTCTTCTAATTATTTAGAATTTTAGATAAAATGGTGATATTGTTATTTTTAAAACATGCAGCAATAGGTATTCTTTATAATATATAACCTGATTAACTTATTATAATTTAAAATTAAAATCCTATCTGCTGTTAAATGAACATATGTACATGTGTTATCAAGTAAAAATTTAACAAAAGATAAAGGCATAAATATATTATTATTAAGTTCAACCATATTATGTACAGCCATTGTATTAGTCATGTAAATGTAATTTAATGAAATCAACAACATTTTTTTAAAAATTATTATGTAAATACCTTAAGTGATTTGAATAATTTTGAGTCATTATCAGCAAATTGTTTGAGTATGTGTCTTACTGACATACCTAAAGTTGCTAAACCATGAAGTATTGGTACTTGATGACCAGCAGCAAGTGCAAATGATGGATCTATGTGTAAAGGATTTAGATCACCGGATAATCTATAAACTGCTGCCTAATAACAATGTATTAAATATAATATAATTCAAAATAATGATAAAGAAATAAGCTAAATGCTAATGCACAAATAAAAATCATTACTTGATTCACAGAAGTTTTCTCTGTAACAGTCGAATCTGGAGACCGTTTAGGTTCATCGAGTATTGGAATCATAACACTTGAAACCCGTTTCCCTCCAAATCCTCCAGCTGACAGAACAAAAGTACATATTTGTGATGTGATAATCAAATCACCAGATTCATCATATGTTTTACCTAAAAGAATTTAAGAAGGAAATTATCAAGAACATATCTAGCATATATATTATATAATATATTAAAGAATTTGAAAACATAAAATTAAAAATAAAGCTCATACCATCAACAACAATAACAGCATTTTTTCCTTTATCCAAAACATCAGAAATACAAATTTTAGTACTAAGTTTAGCTTCAGTTGGTAAAGCCTTGTGTAGTTCTAAATATTGTTCACCATGCAAAACCTATAAATTATAAGCTTTAAATTATTAATAATAGAGAACAGTGTTGAAAGTGGAATATAAATCATATAAAAACTTACTAAAAATATTTTATTAATACTAATTAGTAATGTAATATTTTAACTAAAATATAACATTTAATAACTTTGTTAGCTATATGGCTTAACATTTATATATTATTTAGGTAAATAGGTAGATTCAGTATTTTAGCAAGATGTAGACCAAGGACTAACCTAAAATGTCTTGTTTTCCTTTAATAATTTCATGGCTATCAAAATATATGAAACAATTACGAATAACATTCAAATTCAATAACCTTAGGAGGTTTTATGATAGCAGATTTTATAAAACAAAAGTTTTATGCTTAAATACTCATTCAAACTATCTTACAAGTGGTCCCGAATCATTTCCATAGTTGGTTATTGCGTTATACAAAATTAAATATCAAAACACATATCCTAACATTTGGAAAACCTAGTCTAATCTAAACTGCAAGAAAAAAAACCAAGAAGAGTAGTTATAGTTAAGTCTTAACTTAAGACACTACATTTTGACCAGAAAAAAAGTATGACTTTAACTGTGCAATGCCATTTTTCATTTGTTTTATCATAATTCATAACATTCTTCGAAAAAAAAGCTATTTTTATTTACTATAAACTTGAACAATTTTGTTTCCCATGTTATAAGAAAAAAATTTTAATTACATTGTGATAAGAACTTCTCTTATTACTATAGTGAAATAAAAAAAAAATGTATAACGTAATCCGTTTTTCTGCTAAGTTCTTCTAAATAATTAACGTAGTTACTTTTGCGTTACCCAAAATTAATAATAACGAAGTTACTTAACGTTATTGAAAAGTGTAACTACGTTACTACTCAACACTGTTTAATTCTCTCTTGTCTCTCAAGGGATCAAACTCGGTAAAATTTAAAGCATCAATAGTTTGTTAATTGATCCACATTATATGTTATATAATATATCTCAAACATAAGGCTTATACCTGAGATAAATCAAACTCTCTACCGGGTATTGCCTCAGTTATCAAACTACTACTCATAGTAGCCATCAGACTGGGTAAAACTGCATAGGTAGGTAGTGTAGAGAAATTTTCATGAGATTCATATAAGTATTGTAAATCACTTTCTTCTTTTACATTTGCTCCAACTAAGAACAAAATATTATTTTTTTTTAATATACAGTTAGAAATAATTAAAATTTATAATTTACCTCCAATAGCATAAATAATGGAATCTCGGTTATTGTAACTGAACACACCATTAGCTTCATTTAAGGTTTCTTCTGGACCTGATTTGATTTCATCTAAAACTCCTAATAAAGTTGAAGATGCTTCCTAAAATCAACAATTTTACTTGTTAATTACATAAATAAATATGAAAAAAAAGGTGGGCAAGTGGGTGTCGCTCTGCTGTACAGTAGGTTACAAGTGGGTCACTGTATATTGGATGGTATTAAATTTGAATTCAATGATATAATATCATTGTATAAGAAAAACGATTCTGAGCGGTGATGGTATGTCAGTCTATGTATAAGGCATATTATATACATATCTATGGTATTAAACAAAAATTTGACCTATAATAAATTCCAAATTAATCATATCACAATATCCATTAGATACTTATAACGCGTTATACATCAACAAAAACCGTGATACTATCATAGATATATAATAGTACACTTTAGAAGTTTCAAGTACCCACGAATAGTATTATTCAATCACAACAAAATAACTAAAATCGTAATTCTTGGTTTAAATATGAAATTTTGTCTAAATTTGAAATTAAAATGTCTGTAAAAAATAAGTGTGTTTATATATTTTTTAGATTTTTTGGTTACAGTATGAATTATTTAAGAGAATCTTTGTTTTAAATTTTCAACTCTTAGTTATAAAAACTGAACATTTTATAATTTTTTAATTCCAACGATTGATAATTTTCGAGATTTTGATAAATTTTGTCAAAATTCCAACTTTAAATGCTTATAAAAAAAAATCGTTGCCTATGTATTTTTAATATTTTTCAACTGATATTGTAACAATATATCAGGAGCCTTGTATTAAATTTTTACACTTTTTGGCCCAACAGATAAAACTTAATTGATATTTATAGAAAAAAAAAACTAAAAAAAATTGAAAGCTGTAAATGTCCATAAACAGCTCAAAAAGAGTCAAAATATTTTCAAAATTGTATGGTGTATAGGAAATGCTAATATAAACATTCAGTGAAATTTTCATGTATCTACAGTTATTCGTTTTTGAATTACAACAAAATAAGGAAATCGCTACATGAGAAATCGAGTGAAAATCCAATGTTGTAAAAATTTGAATTTCAAACGCTCATAAAAATTTAATTTGACTGTCCGGTAGAGATTTTTTTATTGATAAAGGTAGATAATCTTATAAGGAATCTTGTGTTTCATTTTCAAATCTTAGATTTAAAAAGAAAAATTTTTACGAATTCTTAACTCAAAATAATTTGCTAATTTTCGTGATTTTTCCATATTTTGTCAATTTTTGAACTTTAAATGCTTATAAAAAAAATTGTGACTAAGGATTTTTAATATTTTTCATCTGCCTTTGAAACAACATATTAGGAGCTTTCTATTAAATTTTCAAGCTTTCGCAACCAATAAATAAAATTTTATTGATATTTTTAGAAAAAAAACTAAAAAAAAATGGAAAATGAAAATGTCCCTAAACAGTTCAAAATAAATCAAAATATTTTGAAAATGTTATCGTGTATAGAAAATGCAAATATAAACAACCAGTGAAAATTTCATGTATATACGTTCATTTGTTTTAGAGTTACACCAATAACCAAAATCGATTTTTTGGAAAACCAATTTTGCGTAAAAATTCCCGTTTTTCCTTAATTTTTATGTTGTTTGATTATCTAAACTTCATAAGAAAGTGAAGACGCCTTCATAAATCAAAAGTTTACCTTGTTAATTATATAAAATAAAATTGAAAAATATTGGGACTTTCATATTATACCGACCTACTAGCCAGTCACTTAACAGTGTGTCGCAATTACGCCTGAAGTTGCAAATATCAAAGTTTCTGTAGTCTTCACTGTGAAAATATACTCGTCAGTCAATTTTCAAGGGGTCAAAGTTTGGTTAACTGGCATTCAAAATCATCTTCATTATTTATTATTAATTTAAATTATGAATAAGGAATTTATAAATTATACAAATTGTTAATATTTACAAATAACTACTTATTTCAAGAAAAATGTTTAGATTCAAGATAGGGTGAATGCAAAAGCAGCCATAACAAAAAACTGTAAATCGGAAAGACTCCGAAAGATGAAATCTTTTGGAAAAGTAAAGTGAAGACATCTTTACATAAAAGTAACATGAGTACTGGTAATTGGTTATTCGAGATATCAAAATTGGTAGTTGCGACATCAAGCAGTAGTTGAGATAATGGAATTTAGACGGTCTATAGTCGTGATAATGTATAAGTACCAAAATATTAATTTAATTACTTCAATAGAATCCAGTCTAGTTGCTCGTGACATATCAGTCAACTGATTCCAAACATCACGGACATTTTCTGGAGCCACTGTGTCTGTAATCTTGTGTCTAAGTATAGCACCAGTTCCCCTCACCAAATGACCTATAATTGTATTTTCCTTAGCTAGTTAACCATGCTTTTTACACGGAATAAGGGATTTAGCAATAACACTTTTTAAAGTCTTACATTTTGTAGCCCATCCAGCAGCTGATTCAATAATAGAACCATTTTCATCACAGTTTTCATGACAAAGCCACACAACCACAGGAGCAATTAGTTCAGGTTTTAATTCGGCAAAGAAATCTAAGGAATATTTTTATGAAAACATTAGAATGTATTTAAGTAACCATAACTTGAAACTAAGCTTTTTAATATTTAAAAAATAAAATTTAAATACCTGGTGGTAGAATATCTTCAGTGAGTCGAGATGCTGCTGTAGGTACAATAACATTACAGTTGATATTATTTTTCCTACCTTCAATTGCCATAGTGTTACAAAGACCCACTAGACCCAATTTGGCAGCCCTTAAAAAAAATATATATTTTCATTTTGTTAAAACTCAATGCTATTTTAATTAATTACGAGTAGTTGGCTTGTCCAAAATTTCCATATAAACCAGAATTAGAACTTGTGACAATAACTCTACCATAATTTTGTTTACGAAAATGTGGCCATGCAGCTTGTGTAACTTTAAAAGCACCTTTCAAATGAACATCATGTACTAAATCTATAGGGAAAACAATTTTTAATAATATTTTAGTAAAATTAATTGGATTAATTACTTACTCCAGTCAGATTCACTTATTCGTGCAAATGATTTATCTCTTAGTATTCCAGCATTATTCACTACTATGTCAATACGACCAAAGTTCTCAAGTGCAGTCTGTACTAGTTTGTCACCATCAACTACAGAGTCATAATTGGGTACAGCTTTTCCACCTAATAATAAATTAAAATAATATTGTTTTTGTGGTAAATAAATGATTACAGAGATTGAATTACCTTTAGAGCGGATTTCTGATACAACAGAATCTGCAGCTTTGCTACTGCTACCATCTCCAGATCGACTACCTCCAAGATCGTTGACAACCACAGAAGCTCCACGCTCAGCAAATAATAACGCATAAGCTTTACCCAAACCTTAAAATCAAAACAAAATTTAAAAAAATAATATAGTTAGGAACAACAAACATTTTAAACATATTTTATTTAGTATTTTGTTAATGTAAATGTAAAAATGTTATAACTTAATAATTGTGTTTTTTTAATTAAAAAATTTAACAAATTCAATTTATTAATTAACAATAATCCTCAGAAACGGTGTAGTATAAATTATAGGTGTAGGTAATCTGGTAACGTTAGTTATCAAAACTGCCAGGAACACAAAATATAGATTAAATAATACCTAGTCATTGATGTTAAAAAAAATAAAACTTAATTTTGGTATGGGTACATTAATTATCTTTAACAAACCGGCACCAGCTCCAGTGACAATTGCCACTCGTCCATCAAAACGTAATTGGTCCATGTTGTGTCTTGACACTACTAAAATAAAAAAAATTACATTTACTATATATACTAGGTACTATATTATAAATGGTTTATTATATAGGTATGTATAATTAAAATGGGTTGATATGATTTCAAAATTTATAAAAATAAATACTTAATGAATAAAATTGTCGAAAACCAAACTTCATATGTCATAATATTATTATATGAGTATATTATAAGTTATAACTATAAAGACTGTAGTACAAATATATTCGTATGTGCCTATTTACGTAAAGAGTAATATTTACAGTGGCTTATTGCTTTTGAGATTTGATCTTCAACCCGGGAAATTGTGAACTTCAAACGTTTAGCTTCAGCTATAAAATTCGTAATGCACAAAATCTACATGAATTATGATTTAAAAGCGATTTGCATGAACTGCATAATATTTAATAATTATTATTCAACAACTCAGTATGTAAAACTACGAGAGGAAAATCGTTGAAGAAAAGAAATTTCAAGGACGCAACTACAGATAACAAAAATTGTAAGAACTATAGGTATAATAATATAATACCTATAATTTTCTAAGCGGCGAACATTCACAGACTACCTAAGAAGTGAAGATGTGACTACTGAACGTCTGAACTATTGAGTAATGAGTTGTAGTGACCACTAGTTAGTAGTTATTACAGACATAATTATTAGTAATTAATATAATAAATGTATTATAGTAGGTATAAGTTGTAAACTTGTAAATAATTGACATTTGTCAGTACTTCAGTAGTAATGTAGTATTCGAATACCGAGTAATCGACTATCTACGTCGCACATTCACTCACAACCAGACACTGGCCAATCGGCAAGACGTTTTCCTTCTCAGTTCTCCACGTTTCAACGGTGCAAGAACTTTATTCTTTAATATTATACATTTTAAAGTACTCGCGGTGTCAGCAGTTTGATAGCAGTTATCACTTATCACGAATCATCATGTAGCATTTATAAATTATAAGGTAATGTCCATTTCAAATTTAATACATTCCATTATACAGTGGTCAGTGACCCACTTTACCTACAGGCGTACAACCGATCGACATCCACTATTCCGCTTACCCACCTTTTTTTTATGTTTGGCTCTTTTTTTGGTGGTCTTTACTTGTCTACCCCATATACACCCCTGCAAGTAGACAAGAAAAAAAACCATGGAAAATAAGAGCCAAACATAAAAATAGGAGGATAAGTGTAAAATAATTTGCTAATTTTCGTGATTTTTCCATATTTTGTCAATTTTTGAACTTTAAATGATTATAAAAAAAAACAAAAACTGTGACTAAGGATTTTTAATATTTTTCATCTGCCTTTGAAACAATATACTAGGAGCCTTCTATTAAATTTTCAAGTATTTTTACTCAACAAATACAATTTTATTGATATTCATAAAAAAAAGGTGCTCTGCAGTACAGTTACGGTTACAAGTGGGTCACTGTATAATGGATAGTATTAATTAAATTTGAACAATGATATAATATCATCATATAAGAAAAACGATTCTGAGCGGAGACGGTATGTCAGTTTAGGTATAAGACATTTTAATATACCTACTCATCATCTATCGTATTAAAAAAAATTTACCTAAAATAGGTACCTATAATAAATTCCAAGTTAATCATATCACAATATCCATTAGGTACATAAAATGCGTTATACGTCAACAACAAACCCTGATACTATCATAGATATATAATAGTGTAGGTACTTAAGAAGTTTCAATACGAACGAATAATATTACACAATCACAACAAAATGACTAAAGTTATTCTAGGTTTTATTTTTATGTAATTTCGTCCAAATTTGAACTTAAAATGACTATAAAAATAAACTGCACTTATGTATTTTCTAAATTTTTTTTAACGTGATTAACTACTTACGTGGAATCTTGTTTTAAATTTTCAAGCTTTTTCGGCCCAATCGATAAAACTTTATTGATGTTTATAGAAAAAAAAACTAAAATAATTGAAAACTTAACATGTCCGTAAACAGCTCAAAAAGAGTCAAAACATTTTCAAAATTGTATGGTGTATAGGAAATGCTAATATAAATATTCAGTGAATATTCAGTGAAATTTTCATGTATCTACAGTCATTCGTTTTTGAATTACAACAAAATAAGGAAATCGCTACATGATAAATCGAGTGAATATCCAATGTTGTAAAAATTTGAATTTCAAACGCTCATAAAAATTTAATTTATCTTTCTTATAGACATTTTTTTTTTTGATAAAGGTAGATAATCTTATAAGGAATCTTGTATTACATTTTAAAACCTTAGATTTACAAAGAAAAATTTTTACGAATTCTTAACTCAAAATTATTTTCTAATTTTCGTGATTTTTCCATATATTGTTAATTTTTGAACTTTAAATGCTCATAAAAAAAACTGTGACTAAGGATTTTTAATATTTTTCAAATGCCATTGTAACAATATAGTAGGAGCCTTGTATTTAATTTTCAAGCTTTTTTGACCAACAAATAAAATTTTATTGATATTTTTAGAAAAAAAACTAAAAAAAAATGGAAAATGAAAATGTGCCTAGACAGTTCAAAATAAATCAAAACATTTTGAAAATGTTATCGTGTATAGAAAATGCTGATATAAACATTCAGTCAAAATTTCTTGTACTTACGGTCATTTGTTTAAGAGTTGCACCAAAAACCAAAATCGATTTTTTCGAAAACAGATTTTAGTGTAAAAATCCCCGTTTTTCCTTAATTTTTATTTTGTTTTTCAAGCCGCTTTTGAAAACTACTGATACATTTTCATTTTCGACCCCCCAAAGTACCAACTAGATTCACTTTCCTATCAGAAAAGCTACTGTCGAAGAAAATCCAAGCACTTTTACTGTCCTAGAACGTGACATAAAAAAAAATGTTTTTATTTTTAAATGTAATCTACAATCTATACCACATGGCACAATAGTCAATAAGTAGATGTGAATGAGATTAGTCATATACAAATAATTTAAAAAAAATACATCATACCCTTAATAATATTTGTAGATAAAATGTGAAACATTTTTGAGGAAAGCAGCCACCCATTAGTAACACTTCAATTTGCCTTAATAAAAAAAAAAATTAAAAAAAAAAAAAAAAAAACACACATCATTGTAAAATCAATATACATTCATCGTTCCACTCGGAATCTAAAAAACTAATAAAGTTGGAAACTGAAAATGTCCCTAAACAGTTCAAAATAAATCAAAATATTTTGAAAATGTTATCGTGTACAGAAAATGCAAATACCTATAAACAACCAGTGAAAATTTCATTCTATGTTCATTTGTTTTAAAGTTACACCAAAAACCATAAAAAGCGTAAAAATTCCCGTTTTTCCTTAATTTTTCTTTTGTTTTTCTTGGCGCTTTTGAAAAATACTGAGAATTTTTAATTTTGACCTCCCCGATGCACCAACAATATTCACTTTCCAATCAAACAAGATACGGAAGTTGAAAATGGAAGCATTATTTCGATTACTTATCGTGTACACGGACACCAATGAAAAAAATTAAAATAAAAAATAAAAAAAACACACATCATTGTAAAATCAATACATTCACCGTTCCACTAAGAATCTATAATGGGTGTGTGTAAAAAAAAAAGAAAAATTGTAAAGGTAGTGTAACAACTCCTTCCAGACTTTTCGCAATAGAAACGTCAAATTTATCAAACAAATTCATTATATTTTGTTTTTGCAATATTTTTTATTTTTCTGTTGGATTTTTTGGCTAGCTGTATTGTACTATACTACTATATAATTTATTTAGACAATCTTTTATTTAAAACTATATTTTTACTTAACTTGTTTTAAATATTGTTTATTATTTTTTTATTCAAATCAAGATTAAAGATTTTTAGTTAACGTACAGTTTAAAAAAAAAAAAGGCAGGTAAGTGGATGTCGCTCAGCTGTACAGTAGGTTACAAGTTGGTCATTGTTTAATGGATTGTATTAAACTTGAATTCAATGATATAATATCATTGTATAAGAAAAACGATTCTGAACGGAGACGGTTTGTCAGTCTGTATATTAGATTCTGAGCGGAGCAAGGAAGCTAGTGGTTTTACAATGGTGTTTATTTATTTATTTTTTTTTATATCCTGTATACAAAATTTCTACCAGAAGGAGTGCTTTGATTTCAACATATAGTACCTTATCTTTTAGCAAATTGGACCAATATGGTACTTTAGAGAGGTCATTTTTCGATTTTCTCAATAGTTATTTAATGCCACGGGAAAAAGTACTGAAAAATTACGAAAAACCGCTTAAAATGGGATTTTAATTTCTAACAATTTGTTTATCACCGTAGCAACGAATAAAAAAAATAATATTAAATGAATAAAATAATTAATGACAATATAAAATATACAGACTGACAAACCGTCTCCGTTCAGAATCGTTTTTCTTATACAATGATATTATATCATTGAATTCAAGTTTAATACAATCCATTAAACAATGACCAACTTGTAACCTACTGTACAGCCGAGCGACATCCACTTACCTGCCTTTTTTTATATTGTCATTAATTATTTTATTTATTTAATTATTATTATTTTTATTCGTTGCTACGGTGATAAACAAATTGTTAGAAATTAAAATCCCATTTTAAGCGGTTTTTCGTAATTTTTCAGTACTTTTTCCCGTGGCATTAAATAACTATTGAGAAAATCGAAAAATGACCTCTTTAAAGTTTACCATCTTGGTCCAATTTGCTAAAAGATAAGGTACTATATGTTGAAATCAAAGCACTCCTTCTGGTAGAAATTTTGTATACAGGATATAAAAATAAAAAAATAAAAAAAATAAACACCATTGTAAAACCACTAGCTTCCTTGCTCTGCTCAGAATCTAAAAATATGAACAAAAGTTAAAAAATATGTGTTAAAAATAATATAATTGGATATTTGAAGGTAAATAATAAAAAATAAAAAATAAAAAAAACGGGTGGAAAATGTCCGCATCAAAAATGTATCATGGTAAAAAAACAGCCGGGGGGGAAATGTCGGTATACCCAATTCTAGCCCCCCCAAAAAAATTGACCCTAGTTGCGCCTATGTTTTAATATACATATTATATTATTACGAAACGACTTCAACAGTAAAGTTCAATTGAGCCATTGAGGTCCACCGATTAGTGATAACGTTTTGATACTACTATCACCACAAATATATAACCAATTTAACCATATGATTATATTTGTTATCTGTACCCGTGAGTTTATTTAGGTCCATATACCCTAGATAATAATATAATATATAATTATACATTTTTATGTTCTAAATAAATTCTATTGTATATCTACTAATGAGTTTTTTAGGGTTTATGGATTATACGTATCTGTCCGTGACCGTGATCTACCAATCAAAGTTAAATGATGTATAAAAAAAACATATCCACATTTTAAGAACATTCTTATCAATGAACGGGTACAAAATGGATATTTGAGTAATATAAACTTTAGGAAAATTGGCAGATACGTGTCAAGACAGTCGACCAATCAGAAGCCGCCAAATCGGCGATTTTGTTGGTTTTTTTTTTGTACATAATATGTATAACTAATATGTGTTGAGTTACGATTATGTTACGTCTTAACTTGTTATATTTAATTTAACTTAGCATACGTAATCTTTAGCCGTATGCCTGACTTATACGTTACAGTTAGGGTATTCAAACAAATTGTCTGTAATACATTTATTTGATCTTTATTCTTTACTATACTTATATTATTTGGATTTAAAATATTATTGTGAAAATTCTACATTGATAATATTATCAATATCAGACATGATCGTTTCCACTTTACCCGGTGGATATTTCCTATTTTCGTTGTAAATCAAATACGATTATTCCTAAAATATAGTGTAAGGGGCAAATAGTATACTTAGTTACGTAAGTAAACGTTATATTTTTACAATTTTACATTTTATAATTTTTTATTTTATTTAGACAATTAGTTATTTTACCAATATCAATTTTTTTTAGGTAAGTTTTTACTGTTGACAATCTTCAAAATGGGTATCCCATTCTGGAAATGTGTCACAGCAATGACCATGTTCTTGGTTTTGAATTTACATAATGCCAATGTACACGGTTTAGCTGTAATGAGTGTCGATATCGGTTCAGAATGGATGAAAGTAGCAATAGTTTCAGTAAGTATTACATAATAAATAAATTATGTAAAAATATATTTTAATGTGCTTAAATGTTGTATAGCCTGGTGTGCCTATGGAAATAGCTCTTAATAAAGAATCTAAAAGGAAAACTCCGACTGCTATAGCATTCCGCAATGGTGAACGTACATTTGGCGAAGATGCACTCACAGTTGGCGTTCGATTCCCATCCAACTGTTACATTTATTTCCTTGACTTATTAGGAAAGGAAATAGATAATCCAATTGTAGATCTCTATAAAAAACGTTTTCCCTATTATAACATTATTCCTGATCCAAAAAGAAATACAGTACTTTTCAAGCACGGTGAATCGTATGTATAAATTATAGAATTACCCAACTATATAAGCTAAATTATTATATTAACTGTTATATTTGTAGAGATGATTATTTTTCACCCGAAGAACTTGTGGCAATGATGTTGGAAAAAGCAAGAGAATTCGCACAAGATAGTGCTGGACAAGCTATAAATGAAGCAGTAATTTCTGTTCCTGGTTATTTTGGTCAAGCTGAACGAACCGCTATGCTAAAAGGAGCAGAAATTGCTGGAATTAAAGTATTACAGCTAATTAACAGTTATACTGCAGGTAAAAATTATAGACATAATAACAAATCATATTCTATATTTTGATAAATAAAAATAATATTTAATGATATGTATAAAAATACCGCAAGGTATTTAGCCGAGTACTTAGCTTATTTAGCTAGGTAGATCAGAATATTACAATTATTTACATTCAGTAATATTTAATTTGAACTAAAAAACATAAAACTATTTAATCAATTTGATGATTGCCGCACTAAAATACAAAATTGTACTCTATACTTAGAATTTAACCTGAGTTCCGTTTTCATTGAAAAATGCCAATATTTTTCCATACTATTACGATGTGATTCATTTAATGTGGCATACTCATTATTCAAAAAGTGTTAATTAAAAAATTATATTTTAAAATATTTTTATCCTTAAAATTTTTTTTAAGTTTTGAATTTTTTGAATTACAACACAGTTTTAATTTCATCTTTGAAAGCAGAATATTTTTCTGATTATTTTGATACATAACAACCAAATTTAAGATGAGTAGCTTAAATGTTATATTCAGGTTTCTGAAGTCGTAACACTAAAAATTTTACTTTTTAGCTCTTAAATATGCGCTATAAATAGCACAAAAAATCAGAAAATATGTATTTAACTTAAAAATATTAAAATGTATTAGAAAAAAATTAAATGTCATTTTACAATTTTATAAAACTGTTGGGCTTATAGACTAGTTATATAACTGTCAGGAACTGCCTAGACTAGTTGAATTATAAACTGTTAACAAATATATTAAATTACTTAAATCTGTTTGTAAAAGTGTAATTATAAGGTCTATTTATAATTTCCTAACCAAGTTAATCATTATTTTTAACATAATGTGATGATTTCATATATTTTGTATAACACATAGCCACATAGGTGTATATTATGTACCTATATTATGAAAATATACCCAAAAATAGTGCTATAAACCCTAAATTAGCAAAATAGCAATAAAAACCGTAAATATGCTAAAAATAGCAGAATACAATTTTGTGTAAGACATCAAAGAAGTGTGATACATATTAATTGTATCTTACTTTGGATGTTCTAGGACGAACCAAGAAAAATATGCATTTGCTAGAACTTCCGAGCCCTGGTTATAAGTATTTAAAGTTATAACTCATAAATAACTAGTCCTAAATTAGATTTTTATGTATCGAAATACTTGGAAAAATATTCTGCTTTGAAATATGAAATTAAAACTGTATGTTGTCATTCAAAAAAGTAAAAAAATTCAAAAATGTTAGGATAAAAAATATTTAAAAAAATAACTATTTTGTTAAAAGTTTGTTTTTAAAGACGAAATAAAGTATTTTTTTTTTTTAAACATTCATACTTTTTAAAATAATGACTGTTCAATGATAAAATATTCACTCTTTATATTCTGATTTCTGAATGACCTGATTTTTTGAATTACCTTATTAACAACATCTTAATTATTGTGACAAAGTAGGTTATACCTATGGTACATCAGGCTAGTAGATTAAGAAAATTGGTTAATTAAGAAGGTTCTGGATAAATATTGGGTTTGTGTTTGAAAGTATATTTTTGATAATATTTGCACGTCTAAAAGTTGTGTTAAATGTTATCATTAAATAAATATACTCTCTTATCTGAATTTACAATGACCTTAGAGTCATTATTTTTATTACTCCATGTTATGTATTAATGTATTATACATTTTATTTTTAAAAATTATCTTCATATTACGTACTATTTATATTTTTTGTTAACTTTGAAACTTTTGCTTACACTTAAATTTGTGTAAATTAATTAACTCTTTCATTCAATCTGTAATTGAAAATGTTATTAAAATGTACTATTTAGGATATTGTAAATATTATGAATATATGATTAATAATTTATAATTAGGGCTGGGGTTTTAAGGCACAAAAAAACCAGAAAAATACCCTACAACAAAATACTTGTATGTCCTAAAAATTCTAAAAAAATGCACTAACATTTTTTTAAAAATAATTTTGGTATAAATGTTAATATAAATTTTAAAGAATTTTAAAAAAAGTGTTATAGGCATATCAAGCATTTTATTCTTATACACTAAATTTACTAGGTTATCAACTAAAATAATTAAGTAAAAAATTATAGAAAATAAATTCATGTGTTTAGCCAGTAATAGTCATACTCAATGATATTGTTGGTTAAAGTTATAGGTTTAAGATAGTTAATTGTATAAAAAAATGATGTAAACATTTTATAATGACATTTTGGATAACAAAAATTTCATTAAAATAAAATGCAACAAAAATAATAAGACTTATAAATATTTTATAAAACTAGAAATTTAAAGTTGTATATTAAATTTAAAATTAAAAATAAACTGTTTTTCATATTATTAATTTTTAGCTGCATTGAATTATGGTATATTCCGTACAAAAAGTTTTAATGAAACATCTCCGATGTATATGATGTTTTACGATATGGGAGCATATGGTACTCAGGTTTCAGTTGTATCATATCAGTTGATAAAATCTAAGGATAGAATAGCTCCTGAACTTCAACCTCATCTTGCTGTACTGGGAGTAGGGTTTGTATCTACTTTTTAATCTTTGTTAATATGAATTTGAATGATTTATTATTCTAAAAATGTGATTTAATAAATGTCAATATTTTATCTTTTAGCTATGAACGTAATTTGGGTGGCTTGGAAATGCAACTACGGCTAAGAGATTACTTAGCAGCCAAATTTAATAACCTAAAACTAACACCCAATGATGTTACTAAAAATACTCGATCAATGGCAAAATTATTCAAAGAAGCTGGACGATTAAAGAATGTACTAAGTGCTAACACTGAACATTTTGCCCAAGTAATAAATATTATTTTAATTATTAAATTGTTAAGTTATTTGACATGGTTCCTATTCATTAAAAAACAAAATTTTAAATTTAAATTTCATATTTCAAAACAGAATATTTTTGATACATAATAATTGAATTTAGGACTAGTTGTTTAAGAGTTTTAAGTATTTAAAACTTAGATGAGTGATGTAGCGGAACAACATTTTGCTGTGTAGTATCGCTCACTCAGCTCATCTGACCTTTAAATACTTATAAGTTATATGTTTTGTATCGACTTTAGTCTCTAGAATAAAAAAAATATTTAATTTATTAATATTTAAAAAAAATATCCTCATCTTTTAAGGTGGGTTGGTATGTACCCAAAAAAAGAGTTTACCCCAGTGATTTAAAAAGATTCGGTGCCACTGCCCCCAACTATTGAGTAAAGTACTATTATGATCAAATTTTCAAACAAAAAGCACTCACAATTATGAAGACTAAAACATATTTTATGATCAAAAACGTGCTGATAGACAGAACAATACATAATACTTTCCTCGTTAAGCACTAAAGTAAATATTTTATTTCAGATTGAAGGCTTAATTGATGAAAAAGATATGCGTATCAAAGTTACCAGGGAAGAATTAGAAGAATTGTGTAAAGATTTATTTGATAAAGTTGTGCTTCCAGCTAAAAGAGCTTTAGAAGCATCCGGACTGACTATCGAACTGATTGAACAAGTATACTTTATTTTATTTTCAAAGAAATAATTATTCTATTAAATTATTAAATAATATTTTAGGTTATGTTATCTGGTGCTGGTACTAGAGTTCCTCGAGTTCAAGACCGTTTGGTTAAAGATTTAAAGAGTAATCAACCGCTTGGTCGATCCTTGAATACTGATGAAGCTTCTGCTTTAGGAGCTGCATATAAAGCAGCGGATCTTAGTAATGGATTTAAAGTAAAAGCATTTATTACTAAGGATGCTACATTATTCCCTATACAGGTTAGTTATTTTGTTTATAATATTTTATTGTTTTGGACCTAACTAAGTACTTAATGAACAATATTATTTTTAGGTTACATTTGATAAAGAGGTTATAGATGAGAATAAACCAGCAAAACAAGTTAAGCGCATTTTGTTTGGTCACATGAATCCATATCCACAACGCAAAATAATAACATTTAATAAGCATCAACAAGATTTTGATTTCACTGTGGGTTATGCAGAACTTAGCCATTTAGATGAAAATGAAATTAAATGTTTAGGTTCTTTGTCATTAAGTAATATTAAATTAAATGGTGTACGAGATGCCTATTCCAAATATCAAGGTCAAGAAGGTGCCGATACCAAGGGAATAAAAGCACACTTTGCAATGGATGACAGTGGATTATTAGTTTTACAAAATGTCGAGTTGTTAGTTGAAAAAACTGTTACGGCTGATACAGAAGAAGAATCTACTTTATCAAAGATTGGAAATACTATTAGCAATTTGTTTAAAGGTAATAAGTAGTTGCAATTAACAAAATACTTAAAATAGAAAATTAACTTGAAAATAATGAATATTTATATTTTAAAGGTCCTGAAGAAGTATTAAAAGAAGAAAAACCAGTTCATGAAGCTCCAGAAGAAGATCCTATTTCCCAAGCTTCTAATAATACAACAAATAATACTGATACTCTTGATCAAACAAACAGTACCGAACAAGTTAAATTAAATGATACAATTCCAATTTCTGATTCTAAGAAGAATTTAAAAGTAGTAACAGTTAAAGAAACTATTGATGTTAACCATGAATACTTATTTGTACTTCCTGCTCAAGATGATGATTTGCAAAATTCAATTAATAAGTATGATAGATACTAGGCTTCTCTAACGATATTGATATCGCAAACATTTTTTTTAAATTTAGGTCTCGATAATCGTAATATATCATACCATATATCGATAATCGATGTACAGCAAGCTTAACTGATTTTAATGCCTAAGCTCTTGAATAATATATTTTAAAACAATTAATTGTTAACTCATACCTACTAGTTACTACCTAGTACTTAGTACCAAGTCAATTGAGTATTGACAAATTATTATAGGCATAGAGATATCGGAATATCGATATATCGATACCTACATTTTTTTTTTTTTTTTTATATCGCACAATTCAAAACTATATTGTTAAAGAAGCTTAATAGATACATAATCAATTTATCAATTGCTTATTTAATTGAACTTTTATTGTTTTCTAGGATAACAGGACTTAAAGAAATAGATTTAGCAAAATCACGCAAAGAAACCTCTTTAAATAATTTAGAAACGGCTATTATTGAAACACGTGAAAAATTAGAACAACCCGATTATTCTAGCTCTGCTACTGAGATTGAAACTCGATCAATTTTGGATAAATGTTCTGAGGTAATTTTTATTATAATTGCTTAAAATCTCAAATAATAAATGTGCAATGTTGTAACACTTTAGTTAGTTAAGTTTTGTAATATAAATCAAATTTAAAATGTATTTAAGATATCAAATTGGTTGGAAGATGATGGTTTTGGTGCTGAAGCTGAAGTCTTAGACTCTAAATTTGATGATTTAAAAAAAATAGTATTACCTGTTTGGGAAAGAACTTTTGAGCATGCTGAAAGACCATCAAGATTGGAAGCACTAAATAGTGCATTGAACAATAGTAATTCATTTTTGGAAAAAATAAAAAATACCACATTGGATGATACTCCATTTACACAAGTAGAAATAGATACACTTGACAAATTGATTTCTGAAATTACAGTAAGAACATTGATATTTACTAATTAGAATAACCAGAATACACAGTTGAATACAAGCAAAAAAAATGTTTATTTTATTTGTAGAGTTGGAAAGATAAACAAGTAGAAGAACAGGAAAAACTTCCCAAGTCTGTTGATCCGGTGTTGACAATTCAAACAATTGCAATAAAACATTCATCGATAGAACGCGAGGTGCATCATATTAATAATAAAAATATATATTTATAATTATTAATCCTTGGCTTAACAATTTATACAAATAATGTTTTTAGATGAGATATTTAATGACAAAATTCACTTCCTGGAAACCAAAAAAGAAAGAGGAACCTAAAGTTAAAGGTAAGTGTTTACATCTCAATCTATTTATTTTTATTTAACAGATATGATTGAATTAGAGTGAGATATTTTTTGTTGTGTTTGACTTATCCAACTAATATAACTTAAATCAATAATTGTTGTTCGCAAAGCACCAACATCACAGGCTGACAATGAAAAAGCTAAAACACCTGAAGAACAAGATAATGATTCTACAGTTAAAACACAAGATGATGTAGAAAAGTCTACTGAACATGAACCAAGTAGTACTATAGAAGATAATGCCGAATCTGAAAGCCCATTAAAAACAGATAAACCCAAACCAACTGAACTACCAATAGTTGAACCCACCAAAACTGGTGAGAATCTCAAGATGTTTATCAACGGTGATGGAGCACGGCAGTTTTTAATTTATTTTTATCATAGTTGCTTATTGCACAATGCTTGCTCAGCTCTGCAATATATGTTTTTACAGAAAAAATTTCCAAATTACCACATGATTTAAAGGCGGATATTTCATCATGGATTTCATCAGCATTGGTTATTTGTATTATACAAATTGCATTTCGCTTATTTTAGTAATTGAATCACTCATTTTAAAGAGTACATTATTAAGCATGTATGTTTTGTAACTTTTTGGGAGATCTTCTATAATTTGGCTCTACCTAATGAAAAATACTAACATAATATACTTATTTAAAGATTATTCCTACTATAATCCATCAAATTGCTACAGGTCAATCACGATGGCTTTAAAAGAATTTATTATAGTTATTCAATTAACTATAATTTGTGAGGAAATATGGCGAAAAGCACTTAAGAGGCCATCACACTCGCATGTGTTGTCTCCATCTTACACGTACCATATAGACAAAACGTGTTTACTCTGTCTGAGTACAAATCGCTCAACTTTGGTTTTAGAGTAAAAATAGTAAATACCTTTTATAAAATTGAATTGTGACAATATTTCTGAGGGCAAGTCGTTGAGTTTTTTCCATTATACCTAATATTTTATATTCATTTAGTTCATTATGTCGTTTAGAAATAGCAAAAATATCAAAATTTTTAAAATACCCTTTTCAAAATTTTAATTTAAAAAAACATTGTCATCTTTTAATTTTGTAATAGTTTTTTTTATTCTAACACCAAAATTGTGCTAGTTCTGCTCAGACTGTGTAAACGCGTTTTGTCTATGCCGTACGTGTGTAGAATGGAGACAACACATGCGGATGTGACGTCCGCTTAAACATAGCATGTGGTTATTGGTTGTTTGAATGTTTTGTACTTTAGTGTACACTTTAAAGGGATTAAATGCTATAAGTTACCAACAGTATTAAATATTATAATGTACTAAACTAAAATTAACTTTTAGCAAGCTTATATGAAAAAAAAAATATATATTTGTGTTGACACAAACATTTTCTGGCCTGAATTCTACCTTAGCTCTCTGCTTGTTTAGTCTAGTATTATAGCATCATTAAAACTGTATAAACTAATAATATGCAATAAATCAGGGATGGTACATAAGTGGCACAGGAGAAATTTTCTATGGCACCCGAAAGATTTTCATGTGTCTAAATATATTTGTGTACCTTGCAAGCAACAACATATTAACCAGACATAAAAAATCTTTCAAGCAATATGAAGTAAAATCTTTCTAACAATCAATAAGAGCTGATTTTTTTGATAAATTTTTCTACATTATTATCATTAATTTTTCATTTATACTTTGTAAAAATTCTCTATTAACAAAATTAATTAGTGGCTAGGCTGAAATTTTGTTTTGAATTGTGGCATAAATTGACACATTGACCAAATCCTATTTGCCATCCCTGCACTAAATCATATTATTTTTTTTTTAGTATAATTTGATTATATTTTTCTATAAAATTTTTTATTTTATTACTAACAATAAAACCAAAGTGTAACTGTTGTTAACTAGGTTTATTAACACTTAAACATTAATTTACACACTGCAATAAAGTCATATTAAAAATAGGTAACTGTAAAAGCATGTATGGTACCTAGATTTTGGTAAATATCCAAAATTCTGCCTTTTACTGATTGATCTTGGTCAATTTTAAGATATACAAAATAATTTGTTTATGCCCCTTCTACATAAATTGATATTGTCAAAAACTGATAGGTGTTCCATAAATATTCCCATTTATATCATAGTTACGGTCGTTTTTAAAGTATGATGAGATTTTTTGCATTAAAAAATGAATACAGAATAATATAATTTTTACTGCTTCCACTAATGGATAGACAAACAAATAAAATAAAACCTTTACAGTTTACATACATTGCGCCGCTCAAAATCTATAAAAATTACTTGTCCAAACTTTTTTCTTAGTAAAATATATCTTTTTTTTAAATAATAATTACTAATTAGACATGTTTGAATGTATGAATGTAGAACATTGAATTTGAAAATCACCTGTTAAAGTTATATATAACGGATTTACTAATACTTGGTTCATAATATTATATATCTTTAATATATATTTTTTTTATATAAACATTGTATACTGATATACAAATAATAATTCTTAAGTAAGGTTTAAGATCGGTTTCACCGATGTTTTGTAGGTTTTACATATTATTCAAATCTACATTTATTTACTAAATATCTTTCATATTACTTAATTAAGAATATTTTTGTTATAGAGGAGAAAGGAGATACACACACCGAGTTATAATAAAAGAAAATTGGTGTCTAAATTGTGCAAGTGAACACAGGCTATCGTGCATTCCAGGATCCAGTTATTGAAGACTAATGTTAATTCTGTAAATTTATTAATTTATTTATTCTGGATAATTGCATTTCGTTGTATTTTTTAATTACATCGTTGGAAATAAAATCAGATGAAATAAGTAAAATTATTATTATAAAAAAAAAAAAAAAAATGTTTTAAATGGTTTCTGAGCACACTTTCATATTATCAAAGTATAAACAATGAAAAACTGAGATAATGATAAACAAGAAACTGTATAAATTTTTAAATACTTGATACTTATAATAACGAATATTATTTAAAGTAGAAAAAAACTGTACATACATTTTGAAAATTGTTTTGTTTAAAATTAAGACATTGTGATGTTAATTATACATTGAAACTTTGTCAAATTTTGGTTAGTTGTAATTCTCTTTTTAAGTATTAAAAAAACATTTTTGTATGAAACTATTTTGCATAAATTAAAATATCCACTAGCTAATCCAAAATTGTATTGCAGTTAATATTAAAAGAACAATAGTTATCTTAATGAATAATACCTTACATAATAGTACATTTTGGATCAGTCGTATTCACAATTTTCATTGTTTTATATTGGTGTATATTATTTACATATTATTATTATCCTATTTCATAGTAACAGGGTATAATAATACACATGACATGACATGATATGATCCTTTCTATAATTTAATCAATCAGTGTTATTTTAAAACTTAAGTACATGCATACAAATTAATAATAATTTTTTATCATTACATTAATTTAATTGTATTATATTTTGATGTCACTGAATGATCACAATATTTAATTTTAGCTCACCTCTATAATCCACTGATAATGTCTTATATGTAAAATATAAAGAATAATAAAAATGTATTGCTAGTAAAAAAATAATTGTATATTACTGCTTTAAATATTAAATGAATAAAATTCAATAAATGATGCATCAATGATTAAAACTATTTTTAAACTGTATAATAAATACATTGTAGAAGTCTTTACAAAAAAAAAACAAACTAGCGATCTTAAATTTCTTTTTCTTCTTTTAGAAATGTTCAAAATGTCTTTGTTTTAAGAAAATCAAAATTTATATTATAAACCCTATTTTTACCTTTAAAAACAAATAACAATTTAAATATTGAACAATGTGAATATAAAAATATATATTGAATTTCTTTCATCTAATTAATAAACTTTTATCAATAACATTAATTATAAAAAGAAAAAATTACTTTCAAGAAATAGGCACTAACGCGTTAATTCAAGTAAAAGCACAACCGCAAATTCATGAATGACATTAAAAAAAATGTACATACTAATTATTAATAAAAATAATAAATAATTGATTTATCTATTAGAATGTTTAAAAGTCTTATAGAAGATGGTAACACCCGAAAAAATCGTTAGTTTTTTATTAAAAAAAGAAAAATTTAACAATAATAATTACCTATTTATAAACCCTGACTATAAAAATAAAACATGTTATTCATTGGCATATTTAAGTCAAACCTTAGCCACAACACTTCTGTAATGCCATATAACAATACTATAATTTAAATTAAGTTATCTTATAATACAAAAAAATATATGTATCTAAATTAATAACTTAAAGGACCAAATTAGAAAAGTGCAAAATATGACATGGTGTTTACTGTTTAGTAATGAAATAAAATACTTAAAAAATGTTAGGCTTTAGTTTTAGGACCTAATTAGAATAATAAATAAAGCAAAAGGCACTTATTTAATAACATTAAAATTGTTAATCCTAAAACAATTTGATTGGGCAGTCAGTTGGTGGTAAATAACAATTTTGCCACTAATTTTATTTTAAGTCATATTAAAACAACATGAAATTTTCCTTAATAAGTGCCTAAACGCCATAAGGAATTTCACATTTATGTATGACTACAAAAATTAACAGGTACATAATTTGTTTTTTTTTTCAATCTAGTTTAGTCATAACGTGTTTTTGTTTTTAACCAATTTCACTTGGCTTCCAGTACCAACTGATGATGCATCTTCTAATGAATCCAGGTCTAAAGCTGACTCGATCATTGTCGTGTCCTGAAGTAGTTGTAGCCGACTAGCGCTCAGTGGTGGAGCACCAGATATAGTTTTTGACCCATCATCTAAATCTAGATCTGGATCTAATCGACCCGGTTCAATAGTCTCGTAAATGCCAGTATCATTGAATGTGTTATTCAAGGAAGTTACACTTTTATTGAATTTCACACCTATATAGTGATATAAACATAATTATATGAAAATGAATTAACCAATATATTTATTTATATAAATTCAACCTCAAGCTTTAGAGTTCACTTACCAACAGTTATTAATCCTAATCAACTTACATGGTAGTGAAAAGCATTTAAAAAGAAACAAAACATATAATATTAACAATTCAATTATTTTCATTACAGTTCCCAAAAAAAAGATGAGCATTAACTTAACTAGTGTTATTTATAATACTATTTGATAAGTGCATCCTAGTTGATGAAGTACCCCCACCATGCTCACGACAGTGACTATAGTAAAGTTTTTGATTGTTCCTACAACGATAACTAGGAACTCGAGAAACAGCTGAATAATACATTGCTGCACGGTCCCTGCGCAAAGGTAGACTAGCATAAAAATAATTTGGGTTGGTGGGAACTAAAAAATAGTCAGTTGGGTAATGATTATGTGATGCAATTAAGATTGAAGAATGGGAGGTTGGTGGCTTTTGATACAAACCATTTATTATATGACTTTGATGCACATGATTGTTTTGCAAATGATGAATACTTGGCATCGATGTTGTGAATGTATGTTGATTGCGGTCCAGGCTATCTGGTTGTAACATACTAGATGAACCATATTGATGCAATTGTATCTCATCAGTATTTGTCTTGCCATTCTATAAATTTAAATTAAATTAAGTACATAAAATATTAAAATAATTAATACACACTACCTGGTTGACAGGTGCATCAGAAACTTCAAACCCTTTATTAGATATTACTGTATCTCTACTCTGACTTTTGTTCATTGATTTAGATTCGGTTAATGACAAAACCACACCACGTCTATCTGAAATATATAAAGCGAATTAAGATTATTGAGAACAATATAATAATGTGTATGAATACCTAAAAGACTTGGAGGACGAGGAGAACACAATACATAACAATAATTGGCACAGATGTTACCTCGACTATATGGATTGGAATTTGGCCGTCCTGTTCGACTGGCAAAAGATCCTTTAATCTAATTACAATATATTATAATTTTATTTCATAGTAAATATTTTATTTGCAAGGATGGAAGCAGTGAACTTGATGAATGATAACTTCATACTTAATTACTGACTAATTTCAACTCATTTATTTTTAAAAAAAATTTACCATAAGAAAAATTAATAAAATAAACATTTAGTGTTCACTGTTCATACCAAATATCAATATATTTTTAAATTAAACTAATAATAAAAATCTTAATTTAAAATTTTTTTTTTAAAGCAGAATAATTTTTATTAAAAGAATATTGAATCTTGAATGATAAATATTAAATAAGCATTTGAAGAGAATAAAATTAACAATGATAAGCTTTTTCAGAAAATTACATAAATATAAAACACATATTATTCCATAATTAGAAAAAAATAAGAAAATGTTTTAATTAATTCCAAAATTATATATGGAAATAATCATATATTAAAAAACTATTATGTATATTTAATCTGATAAAATGAAAGAGACTATCTTCCTTCCCTGCAAATGTTAGTATTTATATTTATTATAAATTATAATATATACATTATAAAATACACAAAAAAAATAATATACTAACATCTTCATTAGTCGTTTGATTGGATGCAGCAAGAAATGTATGAAATCCAGCCAGTCCAATTACGCTCCAACAACTGAAGAATGTAATAATTACTACTATCACGCTAGTAGGTGATTCAGAAATTGCATCTACCATTAGTCTGTTTTCGGATACTAAATAAAATTAAAAAAAACAAAAGTATGAAATAAATATATACCAATTTATATAAATTAATTTGAACAAAATTGAAACCACTTACAGTAAAATAAATGTAGTACTGCTCCAATGAACACGATGATGATAAGTAAAGATAAACAAACAATAAACATATAGAAAAACCTGTAGTTCCGACGACCAACACAATTTCCTACCCATGGACAGTGATGATCAAAGTTTTCTAAATTTTAAAAATATATTATATTATAAGATATAAGTGAAAGAACATTTATTTATATTCGACATATATAAATATTTCAGTCCAAAAAAAATTAATTAAGGATGTTGAAGCCGGCTATTTTTTTAAATAGACATACATTTCTAGTTATGTTATACGGCGACCATACAAAAAAAATAAAATCAAGCTATTTAAACGGTTCAAAAGGCACTGCACAGAAAAAACAATCAACCCTAGTGGAATAGTTGGATTTTAATAATTTTAATTTTATTTTTAAAATGAAAACATTATTCTGGTGACATAGGAAAAGTTTTAGTATAACTTTAAATAACACAAGAAAAACACATTTAAAAATACTCAACAGTTTGTGCAGTGGTATATTGGAGGGTATAAGCGGTATACCCAGATCCCTATTTTTGGATTTATGCGTATACCTTTAAAAAAATTGGTCTTTTATGGGTATATGCACGCTTTCAATTTATGACAGACAATTTAGCCATATTATCACCAATCAAAAGTTAATAAAAATAATAATAATAATAAACAAATTAATACAATAATAATATTTTATTATAAAATTAAGTACACTGTCCAAAAATAGCCCTGTACCCGCATGAAGTTTGATTAAATTTTACCTGACTTCTGGTTCTTTCGAAGACGATCGGAAACTGCCGTTAAAATGATTTATAAAAATATTTAGATTTTGATATGTTATTAACATATACTACGTATATATGATGGAGTTAAAACGCTCGCGCTAGTAGTTTAAGAACTTAAAACCGTTTTATTTGCATAAACCGGTTTATCAAATGTACATAATATACAAGTTTAAATTCTTAAACTACATAGCGCGAGCGTTTTAACTTTCAAAACGGTTTAGTTTTAAACCGTTTTAACGCCATCATATAGACGTAGTAATAGATTAATAGATAATATAAACTAATAAATACTGTATATTATCTAAAGTTGTTTATTATTTTATTAGTATACCTAGTCCATCAATTTACTGAACAATTTTTTTTAAGTTTGATGATAAATAGTTGTATTCTTAATGATATTCATGAATTGAATTAATTAAAAAAAAAATAACAAGTTAGATACTGATACTTGGTACATATTACACACAGTGGCGTATATAGGAATTCATTTCTTAATTTAGGGGGGTGAATATAGAGTGAATCTTGTATATGCCACTGTATATACATAAACACATGAAAGGTTAGTGTTTGTAATAAAGTAATAAAAGATTATTAAATATTAAGCATAGTGATTTTTTGAGAAAATTTTTTAAAGAAGTTATATAAGGTATATTCAACTACTTTTAGGTGCATATACCCATAAATTTATTTACCAATACACCACTGAGTTTGTGTTATTTAGTAGTGTTTTACAGCTTCTGAAAATGTAATAAATCGGAGTTCCGCACCCAATAAAACTGTATTGTATAAAAAAAATAAAATTATTAAAATTTGATTATTACACAAATGGTTGGTTTTTCCTGAGAGGTGAGTTTTTGTGCTTTTTTGTGCTTAAACAAAAGGCTCCGACACCCTTAACCAATAAATAATATTGTATTATACAATTGAATACTAAACATTTTAATAAAACTTACCAACACAATTGTTGCATAAACTACAATGGGATGCTCTTGGCGGTCTAAAAATCTTGCATGTTACACAATACTTTAACTTGATTGAATTTCCTTTGATGACAACCTCTTTGGTTCTAGGAGGTGGTCGTATAGTAGGGGTGCCTCCATTGTTTGGTATACTAATGTCTAAATTTTAATCCATTAAAAATATTATATTTTATTTAATAGATTAAAAAAATATAATAATATAAAAATAACTAATTTTAGAGATATATGATTGATTAAATAGTATCTTGATGATTGACTAAACATTTGTAAATATAGATTAATTTTAATAGAAAATAATAATTGTTATAATATGATAAAATTATTGTTTGACGATCATTGCTTAATTATGAATATTTTTTTTTGACAAAATTATTTTGTTCACTAATACATATGCTATTCAATTTTATTAATCGTGGAAAATAAATACACATTTCTATGAAAACAATCGGTTATTCAAGACATTCTTGTATGATATTAATATTTTTATACTTAATATCAAATAACTTTTATATAATATGTGTTAAAAGGAAATGTCTATCCACAAAACATACCCCTTGTATGTGCGATATACCACTGCTATCATGGCATCAACAATTTTAAACAAAACCTCACAAAAAAACAATATGAAAATGCACTACAATAAAGTGTTATATATAGTTGCTAAGCAACTACTTTGAGAGTTAAAATATTAAAAATTGGACTGTACCAAAGAATATGGTAGAGTCACTGCACAGCTATGTCTAGGTAAGACTTTCATTAATATTAATTCAAAAATAAAATGTTATCAAACTTACAAACTTGTTTCTCGATGTAAGCGGCTTCGTCGTCAGTCGCCCTGGGAATAATACCCGGGTCCGTGAAACTAGTCTTGAACAACGAGCCAATGACAAAGAGAAACAACACTCCCGAAATGACTGGAATCACAGGAGTCACACGACGGCTAAGGTATGGACAGCTAGAACAACAAAAAATAGGTAAATAATTTGTCACATCATAGATATTGGTCAAGCAGAATATAATGTATGGCGTCGACTCGGCTCACTCGAATATAAAGAAGAGGACGCTCGTGCCAATGATGAGTATCACATTGATGTAGAACACTGCCGCATGCGGTGCCATCATGAGCCGGCCGTCACAGCAGAATCGGTTTCGACCAGGGAACATTTCCCATTTCCTGGTGACTTTGGCCATACCCAATCGGTCATTTGAATCTGAATGGTATTCCGCATAAATGTCATAAAGTGTTCAGCACACAGCAATGCATTACTACCTACTTTTGGTCGAAACGGTTGTAACGGATAGCGGGGCCAATGCAAACGAAAAACAATACAATTTCACCCAGTTTTTCTAATTTTTATTATACCTATAATATTATGGGTATCATTTATTGTGTCGTCGATTAAGAATTTTATCAACAATTTATAGGTAAACAAAAAACACCAAATTACCCATAACCTGCAATCTATATTGATTATAGATTACACATGATTTTGAGAACCATTGCTGTCGGTGGATGAGCGGGAATATTCAACCATGATATCGAAAACTACAAAAAAAATATAATATACTGTACGTTAAGGTGTTAAGAATGGTTAGGTACTGACGTACTGTGTCCATCAGCCAAAATCTAATGGCTTTCATAGTGTCATAGGTACTCAAAAACTGACATAATCTGAATTTGCGGATGTCGTGAGCGGGAGTTCGTGTATAAAAACAATTCAAAAAAGTTCAAATTATATCTCATAGATAGTGCCTTACAGCAGGTAAGGATAAAAACCGGACTGCGGGATACCGTAATGGTATTTTTTAGTTGCTGCTTTTTAAGTACATCATAATATGACATTAACCTAATACCAGTTGTAGCCACTGCCCACTACCCCAATTTTAGATACCTATTGGCTATTGGATATATTTTTTTATTGATTATAAATTACTAGCAGTTCATATTTTATAACCAACAACAGTAGGACAAACGATCCAACAGTCAACACTATATTATGACCTAGTGACACAGTTGCGTCATCAGGGGTGGGGGGGGGGTAAAGGGCTGAAGCCTCCCCCCATTGCTCGTATCATTATTACTTTTTCAAAACAATATTATAAAGTTAATTAAGTAAAGTAAATTAAGTTAAACTGTCAACTATAGTCTATAGTAAGCAAGACGTAAATTTCATATATGTCTTACCAGAATGAATTAATTTTTGAAAAACATTGTATTTCAGTATTTGCATACCAATTTTCATAAATTATCTGTAATTTTTCGGTAAAAGTATGAACTACTTGTATGAAAGACCTTGTATTAAATTGTCTAGCCTTAGCTATATATATTTTATAAGTTTTGAACTACAAATTAACTGTGATTTTGACGAAATTTGAACTTTAAATGCTCATAAAAAAAACCATGATGCATATGTACCGTTAATATTTTAGCTATAAAAAAAACTTACTCATTACATTTTTAAGCTTTTTGACCGGATAAATAATTTTTTGTGGACATATTTTATAGAAAAATAAAAATTTAATTATTCAAATACAATCTAAGTGAAGACGGTATAACCAAACATTTAAATTGATTTTTTTTTCTCCAATTATTTTTAAAAGCACTGAGCATTTTCAATTTCGACCTAAAAGTACCAACTAGGTCCAATTTGCTTCCAAAAACATACGCTGGGCATCGAAGCTTATAATCAGATTTCAGAGCATTTTTTCTACCAGAAAAGTTGAAAAGTTAGAAACATTTTAAAATACCTCAAATAAATGTCTGAAATTATAAGACTGGACAAAATAAAAATAAAATTATAACTAATTTTCAAGCCCATCCCATTGAAAAATCCTGTAAACATCACTGTAGTGACAGGTCTGGCCAGTGGCCTTCCGAGCCCCTTTGACCCACAGCCGTTATACACCATGCAGTAAAATATTATTATATGATTATTTTATTTGCACCATAGAGCTTTACATAGTGTGAGTGGTTCCAACATAAAGTTTTTGCTTTAAAATTAATTGATGTATTGTGAACAAAAATCGAAATACTAGTCGCACCATTTTGGTAGAAGGATAAAAGGTTCTTATATATAAAATAATTGAGCTTTAGTACGAGTTGTAGAATTTGAGTAATTAATCAATGTCTGATACGTTAGTAAATGTTGCAGTTATCCACTTTTTTATAGATTTTATTGATAGATAGGGGTTATAATTTAAATCATTCCGAATTATTTTGAATTAAAATTTATAAAAAAATGCATTATAATGTTCCTCCACTGCTAGCATTTTTTAATGTTAGGTCTTACACAAAACTAAAATAAAGTTCAAAGGAGCATTGCGATTCCAGACGCCAGTGACCAGTAGCATTTTCATGATACTATTGTTTTATACAGCTTTGTATCAAATATATTCAACACATGAAAAATGCCATTACTATTTAGTTATAAATTATACATGAGTAACAAATTGAAAACTCATGAACTATTTAGAACATTCATTTCAAGCCATTGGAAACTTAAGGAGGACACGACACACATTTGTTAAATTAGGTACACCAACAATCTTAAAAGTTAGGACTAACTTAATTTAGCAATGAGTGTAATTAAGTATACAATTTTAATATAGTATTCATTTAAAAAAAAAAACGCCAATTGTTATTTTTAAGTTACAAAACAGGTAAAATTAAAATAATACACTTAAGTCAAAATATAGAAGTACAATGTTACAAGAATGGTCTAAGGAAACGAATGTGGGTAGAATCTATTATATTTATATAGAAAATCAATAACAGTTAAATTTATGGTACCACTTATATTTTATCAAAAAAATATATTTTTCAACATACATTAAATTTTTTAAATGAGGTAATGTAATAATAATTAAAATTATATCTTAATTCAAAATTGAATACATAACTTTTAATTACAGTCACTTAAATATTAATTATATACAAATCTTACTTCTAAACTTAAAATACACGAATCTAGTTTATTTATTAATAAAAGATTTAAGAAAATGCAATTACAAACTCTTGTTTATATTTAGTTAAAAAATGAAATTGTAATAATGATAGGAATTGTTTCAAAAACAACAATGTTAAAAAATAAAAAATTACGGTTTGATAACGATTATATTATTAATCGTCAAATTTAATGGAATTAACACCTACATCGATTTGACCACCGCGATAAGAGCCACGTTTTTTTTTTGTTTTTTCATGTCTAAATGATTTTCCTTTAGTGTATTGTAAGTCTAGAGCAGCTTTCTTACCCCAATTTTCATATTGACCTTTCTGAAAATACAAAACTATTAGATTACTGTGTAAAAATAAATGCTTGGCACAACATCACTAATTAACTGGTAAAAGTTAATTTGCAAGATACAAATAATTATACTCTCGAGTATAATAAATATGATTACTTACTCAATCATCAAATTTAATTTTTTTGTTTTGAGGTGTTGAACTATTAGAGTCAAAACTTTTATTGAAATATCTGTCTCCTCCGCCACCACCACGACCACCCCTGCCACGGTCTCCACCACCACGTCCACCAAAGCCTCTTCCACCTCTATCACCACCACCACGGCCACCAAATCCTCTTCCACCACCACGACCTCCAAATCCTCCTCGTTCACCACCGAACCTATTACCACCAAATCCTCTTTTGTCTCCAAAACTACGTCGTTCTCCACCATTATCATCTCCACTTCCAAAACTCTTTCTGAAGCCACCGCCTTCACCTTCCCCTTCACCAGAGTCATCAAATTTACGTTTGAACCCACCTCCACGACCACCACCCCCACCACGACCAAAACCACCTCTTCCTCCTCCATTTTGATCATCATCACGATTGAAACCCCCACGGCCTCCACGACCACCTCGGAATCCAAATCCTCCTCTATTGCCTCTACCACCTCTGAAACCGCCCTGTCGGTCTTCACCCCATTTGTTGCCGGAACCATTTTCATCCTATATGGGAGTAATATTAATTAGTGAACTATTCCAAACTGAGCATGAAAAATATCAATTAATTAAAAACAGCATTTGTACTATTTTGGAAGAATTATAATCAAAACACCACTATTCATTCTAAGTTATTTTACATTTATGAATTTATTTTCATGCGCCAGTTTGGTTAGCCACAAAAATCAAGGCTAACCTTACCTTTGCTTTTAGTGAATTATCCAAAAGACGTCCATCAACACTGACATTATCATCACGGACACGTCTATAAGGATCTGATCGTCTATTTTGCTGGTTTTTCTTTTTATCAGAGCCAAAAGAGTTGTTACCAGTATCAAAAGAGTTGTTACTAGTATCAAATTGTTCCATGTTTCCCATTAATAATTTATTCTAAAATCATCGTTTAATTGATTTATTTTTAAATAAAATACATTTTAACTAATATTTAATTTACATATTGAGCAGTATGTAGTAATATAAAGTATGTACCTGGCCCAACCCTATCCCTTAGACAAGTTCTTCCAAAATAGTTAATACATAGGAAAAATTAAGATTTACTTACATCTCCATTCGCTGCTTTAACAAACGGCTGATTTTTGATCTAAATAAAATAAAAAAGATTTTAAATTGCAATAAAATAATATAAATATTGTCAACAGAATAGATACAAAAGTAAATAAATACAGTGAAACCGGTTAAAGATTATGATGTTAGACAATTATTAAAAATTCCGGTATTTTTATTTTAAAAATATGTAATAAGTTGAATTTTTAAAAAAAATATCTAGATTTTCACTGTTCAATTTCAAATAAAAAAAATTAATGATAAAATCTGATAAGCAAGCTTTCTGAAACAAGATCGTGAAATTTTACCTGACTATTTGGAGTCTTGCTAACTGCTTCTTCTTCATCTTCATCATCATCAGATTCTTCTTCTTCGCTTTCTTCTTTAGCAACGACTGGTTTAGTAACAGCTAAAATACAATAAATAATATAAGTTAAAAAATAAAATCCAAGATAAAAAAAATAAAAACAATTTACTTTTTTTTAATGGTTTGGTGGTAGCTGGGGTTTCGTCTTCTGAACTTTCCTCTTCAGAACTAGATTCTTTTTTAGCTTTTTTTGCAGAAACAGGAGCTAAAAATAAAAAATAAAATTGAAGTTGCTATAATATGGAAAATGTTGAAAACAAACCTTTCGCTGGAGTTTTAACAACAGTTTCCTCATCAGAACTTTCTTCTTCAGAACTAGATTCTTGGGTTTTTTTCACAGCTGGCGCTGCGGCTACTTTCTTAACTACAGGTGTATCTTCTTCGTCAGAACTTTCTTCTTCCGAACTAGACTCTTTCTTTCCATTTTTAGCAGCAACTGAAAATGATATCTCAAAATCATATATATTTGACAAAAAATGTATAATTATTAGGTATAATACATTAGTTTAATCTTTAAAATAAATTCATTTCACACAAAGTTGGGATAAAAATATAAAAAGTTTAACACTCGATTTGAATAATTATATCAAATGGAAACTTTAGTAAAGAATTAAGTTAAATTTATACCTTTGGCTGGAACCTTAACAACAGCTTCCTCTTCAGAACTTTCCTCTTCGGAACTTTCTTCTTTAGCCTTTTTAACAGGTACCTGAGGGGCTTTTTTGACTGCAGGCTTTTCTTCTTCAGAACTTTCTTCTTCAGAGCTATCTTCTGATGATTCTTCTGCAGCAGTTTTCTTAGTTGCAGCTGGCATTACAACTGGTTTAGTAACTGGCTTTTTAGGAGCAGGAGTTTCTTCTTCTGAGCTCTCTTCTTCTGAACTAGATTCTTTCTTAGTAGCGGGCTTCTTAACAGGAGCAATACATGCTGCAAAACGATTATTTATTTATAAACAACCATTGTTATTTTTAATTTTTAAATACAAGTTATTATTTAAAGCTATAGTTACTATATAAATTACTTCAAACATTTTATCATCAGTAAATTAAATAAGAAATTAAAACAGGATTGAACGGTTTCAACAACTATTATATTTACATTTAATACCTATTCAAGGACTAAGATACTTCAAATAAAATATAGATGTTATAGATACCTTTCTTAACTGGTGGTTCATCATCATCATCATCTGAGCTTTCTTCTTCAGAACTTTCTTCTTTTTTTTCTACTATCTTGCCTTTTTTGTCATTAATTTTTGGTTTGGGTGCAACAACTTCCTCCTCAGAACTTTCTTCTTCAGATTCTTCATCGGCGACTGCGGCTGCTTTACCATTACTTATTTTAATTATTTGATCTACAGCTAGATAAATAAATTAAAAATTGAGTCAACCAAATGATCATTAGATTCAGTAATTCATTCACTGAGATATGCATTTAATTTCTTTTTAACTTTATTTCAATAATTATGGTTAAAAAATTGTATTTTCCTTATTTAGATTGCATTACTTTTCTATCCCTTATCTTATAAATTTTTTTGAGTGATGCCAAAGCATACTTCAGACCTAGTCTGCTGTAAAAAAAAGGCGACTCTTGTGTAGAAACTAATCAATCAGCTAACAGTGATTTAACAGCTATCAATTATTAGTAAGTAGTGACAAATATATAATCCTTATATTATTAATAAGTTAATAATTATTTAAATCACTCTAATATCAAAATTGATAAACAGAAATTCGTTATGTTGTACTACAGTGTGTAAGACTGAGGGAACACATGTGGGTACCATGTCCTCTTAATCGTACCTAACCTAACCTACATCATACAGTTGACGTTGTTCAACCTGTCTCACAAGTAACCCTCATAATTTCCAACTGATATCCCAGTTAACCTTAAATATCCTCTTACACAGGGTTTATTCTGGTAGTCCATGGATTCCGAGGATTTGTGGATGATTACTCAGTGGTTTGGTGTATTAAATTTTGTAAAAAATACTTGCTTATAATAATTGTTTCAAATAAACATTTAGTAATAATCAAGAGCAAAAAAACAAAGGACACAATTTACATTGACTGACATTTCAGATATTTTATAGTGAATATTATTGGTACCTACTCATATTTATAAGAGGTTATCATGGTTAAGATTTTATTTCAAGCACTAATGTATGTAAGTCAAACTAAAATATAAGTAAAATATTATTAAGTAATATTTCCAATAACTACCTAATTGTTTAAATAAAATATTCAACTTACAAGGTCCTTTTTTTTGCAATTTAATTGTCTTTTTAGAAGTCCTGAAAATATTTTTAAAATTTCAATTAACTATATTAATAGATTATTGTAATAACTTATGATTAATATTGATAATACATACTTCAAATGATCATCTATTAGCTGGGTCAATTTAGTTTGTCCCCTCTGCAGTTTTGGCTAAAATTTTAAATAAAAAAAAATAATTATAATATATTTCTATGTTGTAGTACTAGGTACTAATAATTAAGTATGAACAAGACAATTTTTCTTTTTAAATGAGAAGAAAATCGAAAATTAAGTAATCATTTAAAAAAATATGGGAAATTTATTAAAACATACATCACGGTTAATTAACAACAAAATGTTTAAACAGATAATACTTTTACACAAAAAAAAGATCTGAAGACAAATTATGAATAAAGATCTAATAACTGTGTGAGTTAGTTAGAAGTTCAAGGTCAACACAGATTCAAAATATTATACAGGTGTATTCACATCTATCATAATATATTCAAGATCTTAGTATGGAATAAAATCATAAGACCGATTACGTTGGATACCACGTGTAAAAAAAATAAAAATTTAATAAATACCTTCAATATGAGTACTCTATTAAAATCATTTTTATTTTACATTGCCCGAATATCTTAACGTAATAAAACGAAGAAGCGTTCGCCAACTCGGATGCCTGGTGTAAATACGAGGTAAAATATCATCAGTAGTCGGATAGTTGGCGAAAAAAAATCGTAGACACACGTGGTTTCCATAGTATAAACTCATATACTCACTGCTTTAGTCTTGGTCTGGAACATGTTTGCAAGGTTCTGATCCAACGAGTTCAAATAGTCGAACACCAACGCGTTTACGGTTTCAGCACTCATTTCGATATCGTGTGATGCTTATTCGAATTTGAAAAAATATTTACCAGCAGGCAGAGTGTCTCGGAACGGGACGACTAAATGGCCGGCACGCAAATGAAACTCGTGGTTCTATGTGTCGCGGTCTGTGGCGGCGGTGCGTAAAAGAATTCGGATTTGTTTATTTCATTGGAAGCGGCCCGCCGTCCACGAGGGAGACGATTCGTAGTGGGTGGGTGGGAACGTGAGTGGTGTAGCCAACTGTCATGAGCCTCATAAACTGTGGCCGCCGTTTAAACAATTGTTGTCTCGATTACCCGGACAAGTCCACGTGTTGAACATAAAACCTCGGCGACGACGCCCTGTCAATTGAAAATATTATCCGAACACTTTTTTTTTTCATCTAATCTAATAATTTATAATATTATCATTTTATAGTATAGGATATATTAATCCTAGAAAAGCAGGAATTTCCGTAAAACCGTTTACCGCCTTAATATAGTCGGGACTCTGGACCGTAATTATTAAGCTTTATTGATCACGGTCGAGACTCGAGACATCAACTGTAGCTCCACAAAACATTGGTAAAAAACATGGCTAAATAAACCATAGACCTTCTATTGAGTTCTATGATATTAACTTGTAAAAATGGTAAAAAAAAATTACTAAAAAAAAATTACTTTTGGATCAAATGTTTAGTGCAAGGTGGATTGATTAGTGGATAAAGTGGTTACCAGAAGAATTAATTGGAATATATTTTTAAGGGAATTATGGAATAAAAATAATTAAGATAATGCTACCCATGCATTTGTTGTCTCCGTCTTACACGTACATGGCAAATTTTCGTTCACTAGTTTCAATAGTGTGGCAGTGTGCTACTGTGCTTTACTGCTGTTACTTGTTAGTCCGTGGTTTTGATATTAGAGTGATTTGACCTATTATCAATTTTTTAACATTTCTGTGCTTAAGCAGTTAAGCGTTTCCTTATTTTCGATATTTTAATTTTCAAGCGAGATATAAGCATTCTTAATTTTTGATATTTCGCATACCCATATTATCTTGTTAGAAAATAAAAATTTCGAAAAATCGGTAGCTCTTAATCACAAATAACGTTCTTACCTAAAAGTTTTATACATATATGTACATGGGCGCCAGCAGGGTGGTGTCAAGGGGGCCATTGCCTCCCCTGGGAATTTTTAACTGCATGCTCTTTAATATCAATATCGGCATATCGCTATAACTAATATTAGATTATAAATTATTTTTATCTTGCCCCGGGTGGGATTTAATCCTGCGGGCGCACTTGTAGAATGTAGATATATACAACAACTAGATAGCCGTCTCCTTCTTAGTTCTTGTCATCGAAGTTGGCCTTCATTTACAAAGCAGGCAATGTTTACAAAATTATATTATCATAGTATATATGTATATAAATAAATGTAAACATTGCCTGCTTTGTAAATGGCGGCCGATTTCAATATTGGTCACAACTGTAGTATAATACTATAATGACGGCTATCTAGTTGTTGTATATATCTATGGTTTTATAGTATGCCAATTCACTTTATAGTTTATAGTATCAAAACTAACAGCACAATATGGATATATATATATCCATCCACCTTCAGCACACTATTGAAACTAGTGAACGACAATTTGCTATGTCGTGAGTGTGTAAGACGGAGCCAACAGTATGGGTAATGTCCTCTTGTCTCTAAATACAATTAAGTAACCACTACAGTATTTTTCGTAATTAATAATGTATAAACAATATGATCTAAGATTCTAACATTACATTAATTTTACAAATAGAGAGCGCCTGCAGTCAGTTGTTCGTGCAATCAATTTTATTATTTTAATTTTTAATCAATCCACCTATCAAAATATCTTAACACAGCTGATATCTCTGTGATCTTAAATACTAAAAAAAAGTAAATAATACTAAATTCTAGTTTAATACTTTGAATTTTGATAGTTAAATCGTGTTAAAATAATTAAACGCAAGCATTCCTGACTCCTGTTGTGTTTGTCTATGTTAGTAACTAGTCTATACTCAGTGTACTCTTTGAAAAAAACTTATATTAGTACAAATAATAATAATTTATAATTTGAATATTGTGTTAGTGCATACTGCATACAACTACTGCATAGACACATAGTGCATACAGCATAAGACATTAGTGCACACAGACTGAGCCAGTCCTGTACTGCATCAAATTGAACAATTTATGGTGCATCGTGCATAGAATAAATTATTCCATGTCTCATTAGTAAGTGAATGCCCCAGAAGAAATTACACCATATCTTATAAGTTTATATAATATTTATAGGTTAAAAAGCGAAACGCATAGAACTGGACACTAGGACAATAGACATAGTATCTGGAACTAGGAACAGTGAAGTACAAAGGGGTTCCAAATGGCGTGGAGATCTCACGGTCGAAATAATATTGAACTTGTACAAAACTTACGTGGTAAATAATTATCTTAAATTTTAATATTATTATTACTTATTGATGGCTCCAGTTATTAACATTCAGTTTCTCATACCATCAAATTTGTCTTGGTTTATTTTTAATTCTTAAATATGTTATATACTTATATTATTATTCAGTTCATGCACAAATTGATGTACCTCTATTCTGGATAAAAAATAGATTTCAAGACATTTTTACCATTTTAATATTACATATTATTCACTAACTATCAAATGATAATTATGTCTTAAAATTTTCATTTTTTTCAGCTAACAATGTTATTAAAAGTGATAAAGTAGAAAAAATTATGAAAGCCGTTGATAGGGGCAATTATGTATCAACATCACCATATTTAGATCAACCACAAAGTATTGGCTATGGAGTTACAATCAGCGCACCTCATATGGTATTATATAAGGCATATTATTATGTTTATGTGAATTAAATGTTAAATAGCTCTGAAAGAATATTGAAGTTTTATGTATGACTTTAAACAATTCCCTCAATAAAGGCCAAGCTGTTAATTTTTTTATTTTAGTATTTAAAGAAACAGGGAATTTATCAATGCAAGAACATCCTATAATGTATATAATATTATAGTATTATTTTACATTTTATAAATTTATAGTTTTAGAAGTAATTTAAAATATTATTATATGTATAGTATTTATTACAGTATTTATAATCAATGGTATTATGTTATAGAGGTGTTCCAAGTAGATTTTTTACCAACAAACCGAGTCTCGGGTACTGGTCGAGTAATAAATAATAATGTCTTTTAAAAGATAAAACCTAGTCAAAACTTGATGGAAATTATCTGTTAACTGTTTGAATGTGTGTTTTTTATGATGGTTAAATTTTTTAGAAAGTTTTGCATAATATGTATCGCAAAACTTATATATTTTTGTTTGGTCGATTGCGGAGACACATTTTTTTGAATTAATGAATTAATCGGGTACCGGGTATATTGCAAGGAAAAAATGTAACTGTACACCGGGTACTGTCCAAGTCAACTTTTAATTACACGCCGGGTAACGAGTATTGGTCGGGTACTGAATATGATATCGGGTACCCGGAACACCTCTATTATGTTACCTAATATAATTATCTAAATAATTTTATATATTGTATAATTTTAGCATGCATACGCTTTGGAACTTTTGAAAGATCAATTAGTAGAAGGGGAACGAGCCTTAGATATTGGTTCTGGATCTGGATATTTAACTGCTTGTATGGCTACAATGTTAGGAGAAAATGGAAAAGCTGTTGGCATCGATCATATTCCTGAACTTGTTGAAAAATCTTTGGAAAATGTAAAAAAAGATAATCCAGAACTATTGAATTTCCAGAGAGTGATTTTAGAAAGTAAAATATCAGAATACATTTCAACATATTTTTTATGAATTTAATAAAAGTATATTAATGCTACAGCTGGAGATGGACGACTAGGATTAGAAAAATATGCGCCATATAATGCAATACATGTTGGAGCTGCTGCTGAAAAAATTCCACAACCGGTAAACATTTTAATAATAAATAATAATATAATTTAATAATTATAACTTGTATCGTCCATTGGTTGAAATTTGTCCATAAAAACCAAGCTCTAAAATTTTGCATATCTGATTGTACGCAGCTTCTTTGTTTGTGCTTCTCCTTTTATTCATATGAACATTTTGTAAGATTGTTTTTAAATTTTATCTTACTGGACAGGCGCCACTTATGTATTCCTATTTTTCATATTTTACCCACCTTTATCTGTAAAAATAAATTTATTTGTGCAAGTCATCAATCTACAACAATACCTTTCCAATGATACATCTATTTTTTTTTAAACTTATTACACTTTTTACCATTTTCAAAGTTTTTTTTTTAAATGTATGTGTGTCAATATAGTTGATACATACAACATACCTTGGTGAAAGCTAATATATTTCTAAAATTATAGTGTTATTGCTAAACAAATATATACTATGCATTGTAATATTTACAATAAAATGTTCATGTTTTTGTTACAAGATTTAAATATAATATTTTATTTTGAATAATGTGTTGTATTACTTGTATTTCATTAGTTAATTGATCAATTAAAACCGGGTGGGCGTCTTGTATTACCAATTGGGCCACAAAATGGAGACCAAGTGTTGGAAGTGATTGATAAGAAATTAGATGGTTCAATATCCAGGAAAAAGCTGATGGATGTGATCTACGTTCCTCTAACAGATGCAGCATCTCAAAGAAGTAAATGGAACCACTGACCATGTACAATTTATTTTGTGTAATAAAAATATATTACTTAAATTGAGTTCTGAATAATCAATTAATAAGATATCTCTAGTTTTTATAAAACATGTATCTCAACAGAATACCACTGTAAAAGTTTTTCTTAATGTGTTATTGTATTTGACATTGTTATTAAATTATATTTATAAATTAAATCATTCTGACATTGATTATCTAAATTTTTTTTTTAGAATACATTTATTAATTATAACATCTTGACAGTTTTAAAACAGTATTGTCTATTATGTTCTATTTTTATTTCTTGGTGATTTATTTTGTATAATATGATTTCAGATTTTTTATGAAATTATCACTAATAATTAATAAATGTCATAATCATGAACAAAGATCTCAATTAGCATTGGTTACATTCTATTATTTTTTGTTTTTAATTAATTGAATTCCTTACTGTAAAGTTTTTAAATTTTATAAAGTAGGACATTTTCAATTATTCATCAATGCTTTTAATGTACTTAAAGATCAGAGGTTAAATTAATAAAATATTTATTGTTTTTATGTTTATGGTATTTAAAATTTAAATGTTATACAAATTATGTGTTTAAAATATTAACAATTTCAATCATTATTTTATTTTATTTCATTTATTGATATTAAATTATATATTTTTTAGTTATATGATTATTGGTTAATGTTATCACACGTGACATAAACAAAAAAAAACATTTTGTTAAAAATAATTTCTTTTATAGTTTCAAACTGCTCTAAAATGGACAGGATTTTACTAATTTTTTGTGACTCTTATTTTTGTGTGGAAGCTGGTCAACTACTAAATACTAACTGTTAGGTATTTTGGCAAACTAGCAAGTAATTATTAATTAATTATTTTATTTAGAGTTGAATTAATAATGTATATTATTTGATCTCTGTACATTATATTGCTAAAAAGTAACAAGAATCATCCTTAACCCTAAAACATTTGTTCTTAAAAACTTAAATAATATATTAATATGAGGCTATCTGGCTATAGAAGTGTAACCTGATAAAATGTAATAGGTAGGTGGGTATAAAAAAAAGGTTTAACTTACAAGGGGTATTCTTTATTCAAGTTTTACAATAGTAATTTAGCTTATATAATATGTATTATATAATACATTACTTACATTTTAGATTCTGAGTGAAACGATGAATGTATTGATTTTACAATGATGTGTGTTTTTTTTTGTGTCTGTGTACACGATAAGTTGTCGAAAAAATGCTTCGATTTTCGACTTCAGTATCTTGTTCGATTGGAAAGTGAATATCGTTGGTGCATTGGGGTGGTCAAAATTTAAAATTCCCAATAGTTTTCACAAGCGCCGGGAAAAACAACATAAAAATTAAGGAAAAACGGGAATTTTTACGCAAAATCGGTTTTTGACAAAATCGAATTTGGTTTTTGGTGTAACTTTAAAACAGATGACTGTAGGAACATGAAATTTTGACTGGTTGTTTATATTTGCCTTTTCTATACACGATAACATTTTCAAAATATTTTGATTTATTTTGAACTGTTTAGGGACATTTTCATTTTTCATTTTTTTTTTAGTTTTTTTTTTAGAAATATCAATAAAATTGTATTTGTTGGTTGAAAAAACTTGAAAATTTAATAGAAGGCTCCTAGTATATTGTTTCAAAGGCAGATGAAAAATATTAAAAATCGTTAGTCACAGTTTTTTTTTTATAAGCATTTAAAGTTCAAAAATTGACAAAATATGGAAAAATCACGAAAATTAGCAAATTATTTTGAGTTAAGAATTCGTAAAAATGTTTCTTTTGAAATCTAAGATTTGAAAATAAAATACAAGATTACTCATAAGTTTGTCTACCTTTATCAATAAAAAAATCTCTACCGGACAGTCAAATTAAATTTTTATGAGCGTTTGGAATTCAAATTTTTACAACATTGGATGTTCACTCGATTTCTCATGTAGCGATTTCCTTATTTTGTTGTTATTCATAAACGAATAGGTAACTATAGATGCATGAAAATTTCACTGAATGTTTATATTAGCATTTTCTATACACTGTACAATTTTGAAATTTTTTGATTTTTTTTGAGCTGTTTACAGACATTTTCAGTTTTCAATTTTTTTAGTTTTCTTTTCTATAAATATCAATAAAGTTTTATCTGTTGGGCCAAAAAGTGTAAAAATTTAATACAAGGGTCCTGATAGATTGTTACAATAGCAATTGAAAAATTTTAAAAATACATAAGCACAATTTTTTTTATAAGCATTTAAAGATCGAATTTTGACAACATTTATCAAAATATCGAAAATTATCAATCATTGTAATTAATAAATTTTAAAATGTTCAGTTTTTATAGCTAAGGATTGAAAATTTAAAACAAGATTCCACGTAAGTAGTTAATTCTCTTACCGAAAAATCTAAAAAATATACAATCACAGTTTATTTTTATAGTCATTTTATGTTCAAATTTGGACGAAATTACATATTAAAAAACATATTAAAATTACATATTATTTTGTTGTGATTATATAATATTATTCTTGGGTACCCGCTTGAAACTTCTAAAGTGTACTATTATATATCTATGATAGTATCAGGGTTTGTTATTGATGTTGATGTATAACGTGTTATAAGTACCAAATTGATATTGTGATATGATTAATTTGGAATTTATTATAGGTCAATTTTTTTTTTAATACCATAGATATGTATATAATTTGTCTTAAACCTAGACATACCTAGACATACCGTCTTCGCTCAGAATCGTTTTTCTTATACAATGATATTGTATCATTGAATTCAAATTTAATAGCATCCATTATACAGTGACCCACTTGTAACCTACTGTACAGCAGAGCGACATCCACTTTTTTTAGATTGTGAGCGGAGCGATGAATGTATTGATTTTACAATGATGTGCTTTTTTTTTTTTGTCTGTCATCGCCATTTGGGGCAGTAATAGTCCTTAGATTTTCTTCAACAGTATCTTGTTCGAAGGGAAAGTGAGTCTAGTTGGTGCATTCGGGAGGTCAAAATTGAAAATTCCTAATAGTTTTAAAAGCACCTTGAAAAAAAACATAAAAATTAAGGAAAAACGTATTTACCTATATGCAATTTTTTACTGGTTGTTTATATCCGACTGTTCTAATATTTTGATTTGTTTACGGACATTTTCAGTTTCCGATTTTATTAATTTTTTTTCTAATCAATACGATTTCATTTGTTGGGTAAAAAAGCTTGAACATATTTTAATACAAGGCTCAACCAGCTAATATACGGGATAGTAGGGGTGTGGAGTGGTTGGCGAACACGATGTGTATCAAAAAGTTGCTAACATATCTATATTCTATTTTGTCATGTACATATATATATCATATTTGAGCAGTTCAATTTCAATCTCCATAACATAACGAAATTCCGTCTTCAAGTAATTTAAGTTGCTTGTGTAATGTGTACGCCTCGCCGGATCGCTTCTGCAGTATTACTTGACTGCAGCTGCTTACCGAGGCGCAAGTGGATTGCTCTGTCGCCGACCACCCGACAGCGGTACACACGTGGCTACGAATCGGACGAACCGACACGTCACCCTCTGAAGTGACTCAAGTGGGTGTCGGCGTTTGGGGGGGATTAACCACCACACGCGGTTCCGATCAACAGAACCGCGCTCATTCAAGTCCGTTTCCGGACGAGAATCCAGGTTAGGTTGAAGGCCCGCACGATCAAGCAACCACCGTAGGTAGCGACCACACGGACCTGGTGCGGTTTAGTACAGCATTGTTTAAGTGGACCGTATCTGGGATCGCAAACACGCAGTATTAACGTTCGGGCGAGGCACCACTTGGCGCTCAAGGGTCATCTCTAGACGGTTGAAGCCCCGGCTACGGTCCCACACTTGCAAACACCAGATCAGCTCCGGCCACACGACTTGACGATCAGGACTGCCGGTGCCGGCGACCCTTTGTCTAGCGAGAATCATGCCTGTACCGTCCGTAGTCTCCCGAAAGCGCTATCTGTCGCGATCGCAATGGTTTCATATTTTACGGATGTCGAGCCGTGAGAGGTCGCGCTTTTCGCAAGTCTTGCGCTCTTTTGATCGACCGTGTCGGCGTGTCGCGCACCCAAATTAAAAAATATTACAAAGCTATTTACGATTTTTAAAGTTTTTTTCAGATACGCTATTTTTTATACAATTGATTTTGATACCTATACGGCTATACTATAAGAGTCTCTAAAATACCTACATTAAGTCGCAATGTTTTACGTATACGGTAGGTAACGGTACCTATACGTAGCACGATTTAAGATATATCTTAAATCGTGATACGTAGTGGTAGTACGCTGTGTTGCTGTAGGTACCCGTTGAAATACGTAATAACTATGCCTACTGATTCGGGATTAATTTGGATTCTCGTCGTTCGTGAACCATTATATAATATAATATAATATAATATTATAATAAGCTTTCAAATAACGCATACAACTACAATCTAGATACCTAATAATATTATAAGTTATAAGTTATAAGTAATTACTAATTTGTTTTAAACATTAATATTTAATAATGAACGTACAATTGTTTAGCCATAAACCTATATGAATAAATACCTATATATAAGGTTTGCTGAAACCTGTGTCGTAGATAGAATTTTGGTTTAGTTGGGGAGAGAATTTACTTTTGGTCAAAAATCTGGGAAATGGAATAAAAGGTTCTTTATAAGTTGTTTTTACAGCGATTTAAAATTATCAAATACACAATACACATTTGAAGTTAATAATTCGACAAAATTAAACAACATTTGAACAAAAAAAATCGACGATATTTTCCTCCAATGATTTTAGTTACCTATTTTGTTGTGATTTAAGAAATATTAATCGTAGAGGCTCTAATCATTTTGCTAATAATAGTAATACTAATGACGTATATATTATTATTTAATATTTTCTATGCACAACAAGCATTTAAAAGTATAATAATATAGATTAGGTATTATTACCTCGAACGTATTTACAGCAAGTTTTTTTTTTAAATTTAACTTATTTTCATCATCGAGTTAGGGTAGTGTTACCACTGGGTGATTTCTCCCATCAAGTATTCATGTATATATCACATATTCTTATTGTTCCTAAAGGAACAGATTGTACATAGATACCTACCGTATAAAAATGAAAAAAACTTATTTACAACACATCTATTTCAGCGATTTACTTACAACTTATTCAATGATAACAGATGAGGTAAACTGGAAATCTAATAGGTATAGCGCTATAGCGAGTTTCAGCTTTTTAAATTATTGTTTTGCTAGTCTAATAGCCGAGGACATCTCAGTTATTGCTGAATGCTCATCATAGAATTAAGATTTAAAAATTTAAAAATTTTCACATGCACTTTTGAATTATATATTATTGAAAAATATATTATTATGTATGCCCCCCACGAGTTTAGTATACATATTTATAGCACCTCCTAAAGTGTAGTTCTAGTTGCGCCTATATATAACGTTCGTAGGTATACTATTTTAGTAGCGTCTACTTTAATATATTATTATAATTACAACTTTAAGTATACATGAAAATATGAAATACCTACGTTATAATTCAGACTTTGTTTCTTCGAGAGATATTAAACAAGTCAAAAGTATACCTACGTAATATATAAAATCAGATCTGTAGATACAATTTCATCTGTTTATGTTATTTATTTGTTTAATTGAATAAGCTCAAGTCCGTCTGTTCATCTGTCTTTTTTACGTCTATACTCCCTGGCTAATGACTACAGGGTTCCACTTTAAAATAAATTATAAAATTTTTAATTTTTTTGGTTCACATACATTTTTAAAATGTTTAATGCATGATAAATTGAATACGTTGGTCTTGTAGAGTGATCCTGTAATCATAATGTGGTTAATTTTATTAAATTTATAAATATAAAATAAATATTAGTCATCGCGAATTCATGATGTTTAAAAAATTGTAAATACTAAATTAATAATATTGAAGGACAGATTAACTAAACAGTAACAACAGAAGCACTGTTCAGAGTGTGCACTGGTGTGTAGATATAAATTAAAGATGTGTTGTCACTTTGTCAGCAGGGTCATTGAATTCAGTTTTTCCCTCGTTAAAATACTGTAATAATGGATAAAAAGTATAAAAATATATTATATATTATTTAAAAGTATAAGGAGCATGTTAATTTTAAATCTACCAATATATCTTTTACTTTATAGTTTGGTTGGAAAAAATTAATTTCTTAATTCAGAGTAATTAATTATAAAACTGAATAAGTACAAATGTACAATAAATATAAAACAAATATGTTTTTAATTTAGGATATTTATTTTTATATTTTATGCATAATATCATAATAATATGTAAAAAACAGTGTTACAATATTACAACTAAATATTACTTTCATAATAAAGACAAAAACAAATAAACCATGAGGAGCATATAATAGCATACACATTACATTAAATATTTACATTATCATTTTAATATACAGTAATGGTAAAGTGAAAGTGCCCTCTTATCGGGCCGCGACTTACACACGCAAAAAAGTAATAGTAAAGGTAAAGGTATAATATATTATTGAACTTTAGTAATGATTTAAATGAACTAATAGCTAAAAAGTTATAATTATTTGATATGGTATAGTGTTAGTGTATTCAGTTTATTTTATTATATGAGATACCCCTAAAAATGATTTCCAAAAATAAATAAATTATAATCACAAATTTACATATCTGATTTTTATATAAAGAAAAACGAAAAACGAAACACATTACAGATACCATAGAAGTCTAGGATATTCATTACTAAATATTATAATATATGGAGATTACATAATATTATGTAATATACTAGTATGTATACTATAGACTACAGTACATACCTAATTCCCAATGAGAGCGCTTTGTCAAGAGTTATTTTTCTTAAATAAAAAAAAAAATTAAGCACCCAGTAAGTAAATATTATTTAAAATAATAAACAATAAAATATTATTATTTTATTTATTATTCAAATACGTATAGGGTAAAACAGGCGTCATATTATAGTATATTACATTATTACTTATAAAAGTTTTTTTTTTACATTTATAAAAAGACGAATTATTGGCTGCATGGCAATTGGGAATTTCTACATTGATATGTATTACTTTTAAAATTGTATTATCTATAGATTCTAAGTACTTCATGGAAGTAAATTTTGATATGTCTTAAATCTACATTTACATATTTTGTTATTCCGAGTAGCCAAGTAAGTGTATTAATGTACTATATAGTATATACATAATATAAATAATATTTTAGTCTCAGTAAAATGTTTAGTTTAAGTATATGTTTAATTGATTAAAACAAATTGCTAATCGAGTACATGCATACCTTAAGTTACAAGTTGCAACCAGGGACAGAAACCGGTTTAACCGGTTTTCTGAAAAACCGGTTAAAACCGCGGTTTTTGCAATTTTGAACACCGTAACCGAAACCGAAACCAAGAGCTTTAAAATCTCGGTTAGAAAACCAGAACCGTAACCTAAGAATTTAAAAAACCATTTATAATACCCAGACCGTAACCAAAAAATTTTAAAACCGTTCTTCAAAACCGATTAACATTTAAAACTAATATCGGTTTCTTAGAATTTTCTAAGATTGTTTAAATTTTATTTTTATTAATTCTAGTTAAAACAAGTATTTTTCTACGAAGAGAATATTATATTTGAATTAATATGTATGAAAAATTCCCGATGCTATTACTGAGTATTACGAAATATTAATAATACGATATTACGAATATTATTCTATTTATACTACCTACCTATATTTTATTACTAGATTTGTTGATTCTAAATTAAAATACAAATATCACAATTGTTATTTTTATCGCCCCTATGCGTGGCTATGCACATCTGTATTGTAAATTGTTATTATTTGAAGAATTCGTCTATATTATTATTTAATTAGAATTGTATTTTCGTATTCGACTGATCCGCGTCCGTCCCGCTGTCCCGCAGACCGCAGTTATCATTAATCGCATGAGACCATTTTAAGGAAGCTATGGTTTAAATTTTAAGTTCCTACCACTATGGAAAGTGCATTAAAACAGTTGTATTTTTTACGTAGCACATATTTTTTTATAATCCCCCCCTCCCAGACATAAGTCATATTATATAATTTATATTGAAAAGAAAGAAGATATTATGTACTACATAATATAATATAATATCTAATATATAGTGTACATGTATTTAGTATTTCTTACTGAGTGTCTTAACTACTGCAACATACAAAAATATATTGTATTTGTGTGCATGTAATATGTTATTAGGTAGGTACTTATTAATTATTATTTATTTCCTATAGGCAATTGGTGATACAAATTACCAATGTTATTAAAAATATATGTATAATACCATAATATACCTTTATTGAGTATGTATATATAATATTTATATATATATATTCCTAACAATCCCTTGATCAGAACCCAATATATCTGTATCCTTAGACAGTGCCACCCCTGAGGCTCAGGCCCTTTCCCCTTAATAGTTAATAGATAATACAAATCAGGTCTATAGATATTACTGGAAGGGGCGAAGTAGTGTGACTTATTGGGAAGAAGTACTGCGACCAACGTCCAACAACCTCCATCGACTCTCGATACCATTGAAAAAAAAAAATTATTACTGGAAACTAAAAACCGTAACCGAAAATTTTTGAAAACCGTGGTTTTTGAAACCGATAAATTTAAAAAACCCTTTTTTGAAACCGAAACCAAAACCGAAAAATTTAAAAAACCGATCTTTAAACCTAAACCAAAACCAGAAAATTGTATAAACCGTTCTCAAAACCGAAACCGAAACCGTTAAAATTTGTAACGGTTTCTGTCCCTGGTTGCAACTATAAGTAAATTTTCTTTTAACTTTTTAGGAATATTATGGTATACGCACTATACACCTACAATCTGCTTCAGTGACTTAAATTGTTCTGTGTTACAAAACACATATAAAAAAACCTGTAGTTTGTAATAGTATAATATTAATGAATTAATTTATGTTAGCAACGACTATTGCAATAACACTTAATTAATTCAAGTAACCTACTGCAGACACAACTATTATACCTACACGAGTAGATTCACTAATATTGGAAACATGGATTACCGTTTGATATGCGAATATCCGAGTATAATATGAAGACATTATACAGAATATTTTTAACGAAATGTTGTCAATTTTTAATGGAACAATCATTTCCTGTAAAATTAGCATGCACTTATGCAGAAAATAATTTCTATGTGCACTATAATTATAATATTGTCTTATGAGCCCAAATTATAATAATTGTAATATTTACACAATAATGCACACAATATATTGCGTATATTAAAAATATAATTGAATATTTTTAATGAATATTTGAAGCAATTTGAATTATGTGGTTTAAAATTAGACATTTCTAAATAAAAATTAAACATGAAAGTATAACAGTATCAATAGGTATTAAAATTAATTTTACTACCAATGCAATAATTATAAATAATTAATAAATATTTTTGTAACTAAACAAAGAATTATTTGTGGGCACATGCTTTACTATCAAACAACTAGACAAGGTAAGTAATTCAATTTAAATACGTTAAAATAGGAAATATGTCTTCAAGCATTAAACATCTATTGATAATAATAATATTTTATTTATTGCGACCAAAAAAAAATTACAATTTCATACAATCCACTATTTGTTTCTATTTATTTTTGTTTATCACATTGTTGATACAGAGTGTATTATATTAAATTTTTTGTATAAAATATAATTTATTTTATAAGCGATTCATTTTTTTTATATAAAAATTATAGGAACTCTTTTCGATTATTGATGATTTACCATTAGTCTCGCATGTCTCCGTATAGGCTGTTATAGTTTTCGACAACCGAATGAAATCCAGCGACCAACACTGAGGTCAACTGTAATAGGTATTATGATCAAGGCCTGTAGACAATCTATTTCATACATTGATATTATTATAATAGTATTGTCATAACTCATAATATGCATAATTCATCAAAATAATAAATAACAATTTTCAATAATATCACATTGCCGCATAAACGACGATGTATAGACTGTGGGGTCATCCATATATAGTCAATAGTCATATAGAGTTACAAAACCCTCTTCGTCGTCAAGGATACTTAAGGATACTTATGAAGAATATAAGTATTAAGTAGGTATATACTGAAAAGGGTGGTGACTATAAAAAAGAATAGAAAAAAAACCAATTGTGCTGCTGTATAAAAACATTATAATTCAATTGTTATTTTATTTGGCATCAAAACTGATGTGTGGTAACTAGGACGTAGGAATATTGTACTTTGAATGACAATTGGGCGTTACATGGTCGAATGTTACTATATAAAACGACCGATTGGACTTAGGTCAATCAGTTCATCATTCGACTTTAGTGGACATACGAGCATCTCAAGTCATACTTCCAAACCACAATCAAAAAACAACGAAAATAATCAAAATGAAATTCCAAGTAAGTAATATTTTTTACGTATTCGTTAGGTAGCGGTAGGTTCAACAATATATAATAATATATAGGCATTCGAAATATAAAATATCAAATTGTTAATGTAAAATCAACATTTTTAAGTACTGATGTAAAATCCTGAAATAATGAAAAAATTTTCGTTATTTTTGAGTTAAATTAGAAAAAAATCAAATTTTAAGTATATATTAAAAAAACAGAACTATTGTAACTTAAGATATGATATAGGTAAAATGTTATTGTATTGTGTGCTACAATCACTCTCCAACGTATTAAATGTCCAAATTTACGTTTAAAAAAACTCCTTCCATGTATATCCCCGTTTGGACGAGACATATTATATTTTTTTTTAGTTTCACTCATTGCAAGGGGCTAGAGTTTTCCCTCAATGACATAATTTATATAGTTACGGTTTAAAAAATTTGTCCGAATCGCGACTAATTATTTATTGTGTTTTCACAGGTATCTTTTGCTCTGCTTGCCGTCGCCATGTGCTTCGTATCTACCTACGCTGCCGAACAGTCTGCAAAACAATCGTCACAATCAGCCGCCCCCGCCGCCGCCGGAGACCGCAACAAGCGTGGCCTGTACGCTTCTCCCTACTTGACCGCCCCGTACGCCGCATCACCATAGTGGCCTCACCGTACGCGGCCACACCATACGTTGCTTCGCCGTACGCAGCATCACCGTATGTGGCCTCGTCGTATGTTGCTTCCCCGTACGCCGCAGCACCGTACGTCGCTTCTCATCACCCGTACGGCGCCGTGTCGTCTTATGCTACTTACCCGTACGTCGCCAAGACTTTCGCTTCACCGTACGCTTATTACCCATGAGAGAAGACATAACAGCGTTGGTCCAATACCAGAGTTACCATGACATGAAATGCCTATAATATATACTGCAGCTATGTATCAACGATCCCATTATACACTTAACACTGCAATGTCCGTGCAGATTTTATATTTATAAATTATTATTATTATTAGTTACTACGAATGTTCATACAATTGCAACGAATAAAATATTATTATAATACATATTTTTTACATAAATTATTTTTTATTCCAAACTTTTGGATTCTTCTTCTTGGCTGCAATCTTCGAACGGTCATTATTATTTATTATGGTCAATCGTATAAGTTGATGTACGAATCCACTACTCAGTGTATAACTCTGACCACCAGGGATGTATTTAAGGGGGACACATGGGGCCCGTGCTCCCCCCTCCAATTCATTGTATTTTATACTTTTTTATTACTGAGAGTAATAAAAAGATTGACACTCTCTCTTACTAATGATAGATCTGCAAATAAATAGATATTATACTATCAAACACATGTATTTTAATTATTTGGTTATAAAGTATGATATTATTTTGAGATGGAAAATATGAGTTATAACTTATAATTATGCATAATTTGAATTTTGTTTGTGCCCCCCCCCTCCTCCCTCATAAAACATTTCTAAATTTGCCCCTGCTAACCATATAAGTCAAACAATCACTATTGTAGAAAAATATGACCAGTATAGTAAAAAATACCTGGGTTATAAAAAGAATCGGTTTAACTAAACGATAGGTGTACAAGCCACGTAATACCATTGATTTACCTATATGATACGTATGTATAATCAATGGTAATACATTGCATTCTATGTTACATAAAACCGCAGAGGGAATATAATATGATTTTTTCTCGTATATAATCGGATGATCGCTCCACGTTAATACGTTTCTTTTTGATTTTTTTAACTGATAACGAACAATCGAAAATCGTTAACTGTTAGAAATTTGAATTATGTTTATGTCCCACCTATGTGGCTATGTAGTATGTATTGTGTTATATAGTGGGTTGCGTTAATGTTAAATCCTGCAAATAGACCACATGAAAGAGAGCTGTTATATATACATATTACAAACATATTACAATAACGGACAATGTTATTGATATTGTTATCACTTTTATACTAGCAAGGTCGCACAGTCTATTAAGTAACAACTTTGCATATAAATCATCTGATTAAACCACAGGAAGACTATAATATAATATTATATATATAGAAAAAAGAACAGTAACAGGTCGAGTCATTCCAATTTCGGGCATACAGCGCCACAGTGGTCTACGCGTGTGGCACGTGATGCAATAGACATTTCCAAGACAATATACCGACCGAATGATGAACGAGACTCGTGTGTGTGTTTTTTACATGCTCCAATATTTGAGAGCGTATAAATGTACTTAAACTGCACCTATTACCGCTTTGCTAAAAATGTCCATGGTTTTATTACATTTGTTTCACTGTGAGCCGTGAGGTTTTTAAAGCACATTAAGTTCTCAGCCTATATGTAGGTATTTAATATTTATTACACATATTTGTACTACATACTCATTTATTTTGAATATATTATATTAGATTAATTTATTTTGATATTCGTAATAGATTATAATATATTCATAAGTAAAGCAAAGGCCATGGCCTGAATCCGCGGTTTTCTACGACCAATTTAGGAATTATATATAGAGGCACCTCGTAATAATCAAAAATGTTTTTAAGACAACATGATATTATTATGATGAATAAGTATTTTTAAAACTGTTCTTAGGATACAAGTCTTGATAGTGTATGTCACATAGCTACATCTGTATATATGTATATACGAAACTGTCCTGACTTTGAGTGACTGATTCATAATCAACTCGGAGCCGAACCTATTAGAGCTATCGTTTTGAAATTTTGAGGGTAGATTAGTATTATATGTTCACCGTGCACTGAAAAAGGAGTTAAACTCAGCAAAAAAAAATTGTACATATAAATTGTATACCTACCTATATACGTAATAGGTGCTATTGGTTATTCAGGCAGATCAGGTACAACGTACAAGCTTGCATCAAATCGAATTTTCGAACATTGCCTACCAAGGTGGATGAGTTGCACATTGTCCGCGATCCGACATAGATATACGATATACCCAGATACCCTGGTTGAGCTGCACTTACTGCAGCGAGTTACACCCTGCAAAGAGAGTTGAACAAACATAATTTTTTTAAGAGGGGCCATTTTTTACGGGCAACAAAGTGCATGGATCATTTTTATTTTTTACAACAATTTGTTACCTATACAATTAAATAATTAAATCGATGGGGAACGAATAACATTTTATTTTATACATTGTGTGCGTGTATGGTGTATATACTTAAATCATAACTGTTGATATTTGATAGATTTATGACATTATTTCTAAATGCATAAAGTAGATAAGTAGAAACTAACTATATGGCTATATAAAATGATTTCATTTCAGATATTTTATAAATATTATAAATATTTATTTAGTAATTAATTGTTTTGTTAATATTTATTAAGTCATTTATTGTTTTGTTAACATTAGAATGTTTTTATAATAAGTATTAGCAAAGTATTAGCAACTTATTATTAAGGTCACGAAGATTTTTTGAAGGCCTTCTATTGTTACAAATATGTCTTTTAAAGAATTCATTATGATATTATGATAGTCGAAAAAACAAAATTTGTTTAAAAATGTATAATTAATAACTTATTGCAGTATTAAATATGTATGTATATTATGTTATATTATATAATAGATACAGGTACGTTGGTACGTTAACCACGTTTAACACAATGAATAGATGTTTTTTACGATTTCATTTTTTGTGTCAATTGTGTAGCAATTGTTTAGTTGATCTTGAAAAAATTATGTTTATAAAAGTCCAATAGATAGACACAACCAATTGATTAAAATGAGGGAACTTCCTGATTTTTTTAATATTTCAAATCATTGAATTCTCACTGACACACTGTATTGGTGGGCCCACAGGGACGCCCAAAGACTTTAAGTTCAACTGGTGTAAAATGCAGTTAAGGTAAAAAATATGCCATAAAAGACTTCCCCTGAGTCCCCACAGCTCTGGAAAATTTGACGCAAGTACCAGATTTCGAGGGCGGTGGCCCATGAAGCTCCCAGTAAAATCGACCACTGCAAATGATAGAGGGAGAGGGTTTGTCCCGCCTACCACCCAACTCTTCATTTTTAAATGTCTTGTAACAACAATAATTGATTCTATATTGTATGTGTGACTACTAGTAGCCAGTAAGTACTTAATGCGGGTGAGGTAGAAGTAGCGCTACTCAGTCCTCAGTTGAGATAACACAATATGAAAAAAAAAGGTATACCTATGTCCTACATAACTGTATGTTAGGCTAAAAATCACGCAAGCCAATATTAATGTTGTGGTTCTTATTAAATATTTGAAATTAAAATATTTATGAATTATTTTGTTAGGCCAAGCCATTGTGTATAACCATAAACACGGTGAGCTCGTGTTCACGTCTGAGCACACAATGCGCCTGTAGTTGACGAGAGTCATAAACATTTACGACCTATAGAGCAATATGGTGTTCACGAACGTAACATGTAAAAATTGTACAATCTGCAATATTGTTTATGTTCATTCGGTGAGTTTAGAAATATATGTGTTGTATAATATTATGTTGGCGTTTAGTACATTCCTATATTTTTTGAAAACAATAAGCGTAAAATATTTTTTATGTTTGATTTTTGACCGGAAAGAAATTAAATATATATATGTATATCCTCATTAAAAATGTAGTAATATGGTGAGTGGTGACATATCTGTTTACAGATTTTTTTTCACAATAGATTTTATTTAGCTGATATTTTTTTCGACAAAATTATGTATCTCTTATTCTCACTAAGGCTCAGGCCACCTGGCCACACGATGCGTTAAAAAAATGTAAAAATAAATACTATCTCTTCTATACGTAAAATCTGAAGCTGAATAGATAGGCTTACCTATTTCATAACATTTTATTTATTATGAAAGTAAAAAAAGAAAACACGTATTTTAATATTTGGGATTTAACTGATCGAGTTCAAATAACTGTTTGACTCTAAAAACAGCATATATTATTTTATATTCATAAGATCCCGCAGAAAACGTTTTTCTGCTTACAAATTTCGTGATAATAATTGTTCAAATATTCTTAAGCAATCTTCAAGTTAAATCAAAAACCACTTGAAGATACACATTTATTTTAATATTTGCTTATAGTTAAAACAAAATATGTAATAAATCTTTATCCAAATTGTATTGTCTATATATTTTTGTAAAATCTTTGTTACTGTTATTATAATACGTGGTTTTATACTTATATCCTGCAGTAGAGTTGAACAACTTCTTAATGGTATGTCTAATACTTATTTCTTAATGAGTAGTTTCTTTGTTCACGTTTCTAACAGTAAATATAATTATTTACACAGAATTAAAATGGTCACTAAAGTAATGAGCAATAAATGACTAATGTAAGTTCATTCCAAAAATATAGTGAAACGATATTAGCTCTGAAAAATATTCCAGAATAATATTAGGTATAAGTAATTTATACCTAACAGTCAATAAAAATTAAATTAGTTTTGCTATTATTTTTTTTTTAATATTTTAGCTGTGCATGATTGATAGTTTACCGTTATATTATATAAAAAAAATATGATATGTATGTAATATGTATGGATAAATAGCGAGAAGAACAAAATATAAATTACTATGTCCATATACAATTATACCAATTATCGTCGTTGACCGTTGTGACGTTGAGATTATCAATGTATAGTATACTCAGTCACTCAGACATTTAATGTGTATAATTACCATTTACCATATCAAATTTATGTAACTATCTATGGTTGATGATTTCATAAGCTATTTATTAAATCCATTTAATTCATTTTTAATTCCAATATTTTTAAAAAACATAGTAGGTAGTTACATGGCTATTGTTTTAGTTATTTTTTTAAATTTTTTTCTGAAGATAATTAAAAATGTCTTAACACGTAAATATGATTTTTTTTTAAGAAGACGTGTTAATATTTATAATTTTAGAAAAGTGAATAGAATAAAATAATGATTATTATATTTATTTTACATTTTCTAAACTTAATAGGATTTTTATATTATAGCTCTTGATATTATTATGAAATCGTGAATTCGTGACTAGCTATAATCATGTGGTTACTAGATAATAATAATTTTCTATTAGAACCACAAGTATATCAGTAAATTATAAAATTGAATAAACAAGTATTTGAAAACCAAATATTGAATTAGACATAAAATGTAATAGGTACCTACTTAATATGATTCAATCTCATAACATACAAATATTATGCTATTATATTATGGAATAAATATCTTCACTATTATACCAAAATACTTATCCTGGTAATATTTTTTCTTAAAATGTTAGGAGTATACAAAGTACCTAAAACATATTATAAGTCAGTTATAATTTCTTCTGTGTTATTAAGTACGATTAAATATTCGAATAATTTATATTTAAAAAAAACATGGGCTCTACATTAAGAAACTTGATTAATTTAATTAATCAAAAATTAAATAAAAATAAAACATAATTCGCCAAGTCTTGTAATAAATGTTAAAAAATTGTTAAAAATATTTTATAATAAATATCAATTAATATTATAAAGAAATAAAATCACCTACCTACCTGTATACTTGTTTGATTAAACCATTTTAAATATAGAAAGAAACTTTCATGAATAATATAATATTAGGATTGATGTAAATATATACCTAATAATGCTAACGTTACGTTTGTGATACCTACGTGAAGGGGTTTATTAGAAATGTTCGATACGAAATCTTTGATACGTGCTACATTCGTTTACCTATAATTAATTTTACTTTTTATTTCCTTGCTCAGTCAAAAAAATGTTTGCAAAAAGTGAAAATATATGGGTAAACATATCCAACAAGAATATAATTATTTGTTAAATCTCTTCTCTAGTTATAGGTTCGGCAACCTTATTCTGTTTGTTTAACCATTCTCAAAATTACTATAGGTACCTACTAAGTATTACAATTTAAATATTTATGTACATGACTTATTGACTTATATCTAATAATTTCGATTTTTGAACATGTGATTTGATACATTTATTTCAAGATAAACTTATATAACTCCTATAATATTCTTGATATTTGTATACATTTCATAATTACATGAGTATATTTTTTAATACAAATATACAATAGAGTTAAAATTATTACAACATCGTTTGCATGTTTTGTATTTTGATTTATTTTTTTTAATTAACATGATTTTAGTTGAAACGTAGAAAATGTCTAGCTATGTATATTATAATATATTTAAAGTTTAGACATTAAATGTCATAGACGTGATCTTGTACTCAAGGATAGAAACCAGTGAAATTACGTAATGGATGCTAATGAAAACAAACATAATATCATAGGTCGATAAGTTTTAACAAAGATCGTTTGAATTAGAGAATAAAAAATGATAATTTTACATTACAATATATGAACCATTTTACAAAATCTCGGTACCTATGCAAATCAATCATTGACACTAAGACTTTCACGGGCTGTGTTTACTTCCTTTATGTTTACCGTTTACGTGTCGTCCGGTTGAATTTGGCCCGGAGCTGAAGACCGCAGAAGGACGACTAGTGCAGTTAGATTATATTAGCCGATCCACAGCGTTTAAAAAAAAACAGGTTCAAAAAGTGAAATGAAATTGGCCACCGTGGAAATACGTCTCATCGCGAAAGTAGTAAAAAAATATAGCACCCACTTATGTTATAATTATTGTCAATGCACGTGCAATTAATATGAAGAATATATGGAATATCCGAATATGAATATCACTTTCACTTATAAAAAACCAACGGGGGTGTTTGTACGTTTTCTTGATGATACCTATATGGATTATAGTCATAAGTTGAGTAGTGCCAATAATTAATAAAATATGAAAATACCTATAGTAACATTTATAGAAACCAATAATATAGATATTATTTTTTAGATATAATTAATTAATTGAATTTATTACTTAATTATAAAACTAAAAAATTCTATGATTGTTTAAAATTAAATAATATCACATACAAAATATACAATTCCAACTTTACTTACAACATCGGAAATTCCCAAAGATATTGATACAAGAATATATTATATAAATAAAATACTAAATTTACTAATTGGTAATTAATAATAATTAATTACCCCTAAAAACATGACGACCACGACTGCATGCGCATTTCACAATGAAAGTTATAAAATTAATGCACATTACCAAATATACAGTCATTATTAAAATAGAATATAGATAAGCAATTAATGTAATAGTACATTTGAAAATAAATATAAATTATGAAGCTACCATATGTGTGTTACACTAATATAATAATATACAGAGTAATAGGCACTACCTAAAGTATAATTATTAATTATTAAGAAATAATTTAGAAGTAGGTTTTATAAGATAATAACATATTGTTTTTATCCATTAATTTTAATCAGCAAGGTTCTAAGAAAATGTTCACAAATTTTGCATTTAAGATGTTGACTTTGAAACATGCTTTTAAAATGTCAATTAGTTTCTGAATAGTTCGAAAGAATGGTAAAATAGTCAAAAATATTGAAAATATCCGTTTTTAATTTATTGTATAATATAAGTATAAAAATCATTTAAATGCTGTACACTTTTAAACTAATTTTCTCTATCGTTTAGGTGTATAGATCAAATATTAAATAATAATTATGAAATATATATTATACACTTATTTATATTAAATTGTATTATTCCTTATAATGTTTAGCATTTATTTTTTAAATAGGGTTTTAACTATGAAAATTGAATCAATATAACTTAAATAGTCAGCAATTTTATATAATATAGTATATACCTATTACTTATAAATATATTATATTAATCACAAAACAGTAACATGGTGTCACTAAATCATTAAATACTAAAACAATTTAAGCTTTCTGTAACGTCATTCTATGCTTGATGACTAGAGTACCATGGGCCATGACTAATGACACCTTATGTGTAACCTTCATGTGCCAACAGTCAGTGAAATTCCATCAACAAATTACTAACGTTTCTGTATGCAACTAGGATATATAAAACACTGGCCACCAAGTATTTCATTTTACTCACCAGTCACATATAAAAGATAACCTTATAAGTTATAATACAAAAATAGTAAAAGAAAAACATGTTTAGTGACAAATTATTTACTTTAGAACGTAATAAGTGCATAGATCTTTGTGATTTTAAATAATTAATTTCTAGACAAAATGTTAAATAATTATTTTCGTGTTTAGGATTATCGAGTTTGATTATTCATTTAAAGTTCACTTGGAAATACTATAATTTTTATATTAATATGTACCTTAAAACGAAAACCATAGAAAAAGTAATATAAAACTATTTTTAATATTTTGCTCAAAATCATTCTAAAAATGTTAAAATAATTAATTTCCATTTTATCACATTTATTAGTTATAAGTTATAAAGCTTTAGGTATAACTTATAACTAAAGCTACATAACACCCTAAAAAATAAGTAGCGGTTACATTATATTTTATACTAATATAAGTAGGTAGTAAAACTGTTCATAATTTTAATCACATATTGAATTTTGAATCACATATGATTAAACTTTGTGTTTATATATTATTATTTATTTAAACACAAGAAATACATATTTGTTCGTTTTAAAATATTTGCAACAATAGTTTTGTTTTTTTCTGGGATGAAAGATTTTTTTTTAATCTCATTAAACGCATTAACTGACAACTACCATTGATTGTAAAAATAATTTAAAAGCAAAAATCTTATTATAAATGTTTGGTAAAATTGATTACTTACTCCTGGAAGTCAATATATATTACAAAAAAAGCTTAAATGCAAATCCCTTAAAAAAAAAAAAACACACACATAACAAAACATAATAATAATATTTGTAAATGTGTATATTAATATAAATTTGCAAATAGTTAAATACCTACTTACATTAAAAAATGCTAAAAAAAAAAATTATTATTTTAAATACGCGAATATTGTTGTTTTTTACTGAAACAAATGCATATATTATATAGGTTAGATATTTTCGCTTTAATATCTAGCTTTCTTTTAATGAAGTTGTTATTTTTCACTGATTGTTTTTCTAATTAAATAAGTTTAAAGGTTTCAATAAAAGCTATTAACTTTATACTATTTTAGAGCCTAGAGGTCCAGTACAGAACATCCCCGAAATGATAAAAAAAAACCTAATCTCGATAGTAATTCAAACTAATTTTAAATATTGGTTTTATCACAGTTGACAAAAGATTAATTTGATGTTGATTGTTACTGAAATAATTAAACTGTAATAGGTACATTAAAGATCTACCGGGTCCGCTGTGGTAAAGCGTGTGATTTACCGATAAAACAGTAGATAAATAAATTATATTATTATTCAATTAAAAAAATAACTATATTTAATACATGAAAGTACACAAAACAAATGATACAATTAGTATTAGTCAAAAATTCAAAATATATAAATTGTGTTCAAAATATGATAATAGTCACAATATTATTTTTTATGAAACATAAACTTTTTTTTATGTCTTCCAAAAAATGTACAAATAAATTATTTCTATTCTTTGTTCTAATACATCCCCTTTTTTCTAGCATAAACCAAACACCCAAGGACCTTCGATCCTACGTCTATAATTTCGGTTATTTACTGGTTGATTCTCTTTTTCAGGATCTGAAGTATCAGAACTATGAGGTTCAACCTAGTATTGAGGATCGCCTAGTAAAATTCGTCCTTGATTGTACTTACGTTTTCCGCGTATTTAGGACTCATCAACTTGTACAGTTTCTCCTGGACCTCACATTGCTTGGCGTTTGTCAAACAATGAACAACAAACATCTCGACATTGATTAAACCAATCAACAACGGTCGGTTTAGAACTACCAGTAAGAGAACATACTGTTGTTATTGGGAGTTCTTGAGTCAAAAAATAAATTATTTCTTATATCTGACCCAAACTTAGATTTGAATGACAACGAGAATGAAGGTCGGTGTATTTAAAAAATAAATTATTTGATCCAATTGATTTGAAAGTTTGACACCCTTTTACTACGCACCTGATAAATTTATATTCTCTCGTCTCTCCAGATGCTAATCTCTTTTTCCGTAAACAAATTTTAGTAGCAACACCATATTTTTCGCAGTTATTAATTTCATGTTCTTTCGGCAATAGACCATGGTTTTGAAGAAATTCTACCCTAGAGTTTTCAGAATTAATAATTTTATAAAAATCCGATGCTAACATTTTTAAAACACACTACGTACTCGCGCACACATACGACTAGCTTAATGGTAAACATATAAATGCACAGACGATAGACGTAGTGACCTGTTAGCTATTTATTTCTTTAATCGGTTGTTTCAAGACGTTATCGTACATTATCGCCATGTATTTAGTCACAAAAGGCATATTATCCGTTACCTATTAATAGTAGATCACGGCGGACCCGGTAGATCACACGCTTTACCATTGCCCAAGATAATATATTTTAACTACCTAATCAAATATTTATGAATATACAATATAAATTTGTCATTATTTCGGTGTACATGGTACACAGGTACAGAGTTTGGCAGAGGTCAGTTTCAACTATTTTAAATGTAAGGGGTGCTACCCCCAATAATGCCACTTATAACAAGTGAGATACTGAGATGTTATTTTTGATGTTTGTTAGTATAAAATAAGAGTATTTTCAAAAATATATTTTTTATTGCGAACAATTTGGTTTATTCATTTTTAAGTCATGAAACAATTAAACATAATAATTACACGAACTTTACTATATATGCACGTATTCAAACAACATACAATAAGCTGTAATAATTTTACAACAATTAAAATACTGCCAATTATAATCTAATTTTTATCCTAACGAGCAATGTTTAATGTTAATACCTACCTACTTTATTTGTATAGGTACATTAAAAATTATGTTTTTATTAATTTTATATGCTAAAACATAAATGTACCAAACCATATATTATTTTTCTTTCTTATCAATATGCCTAGGTAGTTGTAGGTGCATTGGTATATTTTTAGTCATTAATTATATTATGAAATTAGAATAAGGATAATTGTTATTATATTCACTGTTGTTGAGTTGATTCCTGAGATTTACTTTATGTATTAGACATTAGTTGATTCCCGGGCTATTAAGAGGTATATGTATGATTATTGATTCTTCTATTATTGAATGAACACTTCAGCCTATTAGCGTTGCCCAAGAGACACCACTAGGAGGAGGCTGGCTGACAACTATCAAATATTTTCTTCTTTTTAGTTTTTTCATATTTTGAAAATCATCATGGAAAATCATACAGATTTTTTATTTTGAATATTTTAGGCATTCATTGTTTTAAATTGTAAAAAAGTAAATCTTAGTAAAAAAATGTAGGGAATTGCATTTTAGTTTTCACTAGGTAGAAATATGGAGCACATTGCTTTTTTAAAAACTGATATCTGGTAATGAGATTACCAGTTTACTTGTTCACCACTTCTCTCATAAAATCTTTTTTTCTAGGTTTTTCTTGGGTTAAAATATCTGTTATTTTTGTTTCTCATAATGATATACAACAATAAGGGAATCCACTCGTACATAACTCTCAATAGCCACTGAATCAATTCAACGGTATCGGTGCAAGTAAATAGGTACCGGGTAAATGGTAATCAATCCATACCCATCCATTATATTATAGATCCCTGGGTTCAAATATATTGATCATTATTTCATTAATATACATTTACATATAAATTACAAATCAGGGGTTACAAATAAATAGTTATCAATTGACAATGATCATGACACTAAACTATTATTAAAAATGAATCACCTATTAAAAAACACTGCGATCACTACGATATAAAACAAAAATAGAAAAGTTCTATGCATTTGTCATGTTGAATTCAGAAATCCAAATTATTTATTTATAATATATATTATATTCTTTAGGCCTTAAGTCTAATTAACTATGCAAGTATTCATAATTCTCATTTTTCTCATGGTATAAATAGCCAACACTTTTTCCGTAAGCTTAAGTTATAATGTTTATACTAACTATTCAAAATTATCCCTCGAAATCAAACAATTACCTATTACCTAAGTATTCAATAAAAAAAAAAAATAAAAAAACGAGACCTCAAAATAATGTTGGACTATAAAATATTAATATCCAACCACAAACTATTTATCTCCGGATGTCTATAGGTATATAATAATTATAATATTGCACAATAAGAGTACATTTATCATAGTTAGATATACTATACCTAGTTTGCGTGCTCGTGGTGAACTCGATGTCGTCACAGATTGCGTTGTTATAGCCCGGCTGCAGGGGATTCGACCGGATGTAAGTTTACCTCAGAATGGTGGTTACTGGACGTAGGGATTATCATACAGATATGACGTAATATGAGCAGCAATCGGGTCTGAATCACGAGTTATGTGTGGACCGCATACATTCCGAATATCGAAAGTAGTTGGTTGTTATACTGCACTTTTACCCATAGTTACACGACTACAATATTGAAAAAGGCGTGTTTGGTTTATGGGCTCGTAAGGCCTATAGACTATTACTCATTATATATCATAACCCCGGGTAGTAAAAATATATATGTAATATTATTACACTAAGACGTGCCTCCTATTTATTTTTATCTAATTTAATTTCATATACATATGAATACTGGGCACTACACAATTAACAATAACTTACAAAATAATAACTAATAATAATATTTTTTTAAGTCGGGAAATTAATTTGTCCACTTATAGGTACTACTGTACCTGCGGAAGAAAAGAAAAGAATTAAAAAAAAAAATTGTAAAATAACTAAATATAATAATACTAGGTACTACAACTATATCGGACTGAACCGGCCGGAACCGAACCGGAACGGGCGCACGCGTGGGCGGGCGGCGATCATCGCGTGCCGCGCATTACGTGACGACCACAAAAATAATAATAATAATAATAATAATAATAATAATGATATTATATTATATATTATTATCGTAGTATCGTTGCCGCGGAGGACAAGTTCATCGGCTGCAGATTCAGCCGGGTGCCAAGGGTAACTGACAACGCGTACCTATATCCGCAGTGGCGTCTGAGAGTAAAAGTATAACGTAGGTATATGTATTATAATAGGTACCTATATACATACCCGCATGCTGTTACACACGTATAACGATATTATTATTATTATTATTATTATTATTATTATTATTAAAATGTATAACATGAAACTGTCTTTATAACGTGCCACCGGTGCGGTGCGGGCGACGGGGAAAGACCGATCGCTGACTCCGACTTGGCGGGCGGGGCGTTTCGTACCTTCCTACAGGTTACCGCTATATATATAACGAGGACTCGAGCAGAACGATGTGCGATTCATATTGCCGACAGTCCGACAGCAAGAAGAAGACCGTTGGTTAAAATAATATCATCGCTGCACCACATTATAATATTAATCTTGTACTTCTTTTCGTTTTTATTATCTCATTGGATTACGATTTTCACCGCTCGCCGACGTCATGTTATTGAAGATAACGCCGGTAAGTCATTCAATATTATTATATTATAAAGAGCACCTTACTACGATGAATATTGTATGTATGCCTATATAGGCTGTAGGTAGGTACGATGTAGCACAGAATTAGACTTAATAGATCCGTATCATGAGGTATTCAAGCATCTTATTCAACATATAAACAAAACCGCGATTTTTAATACGAGTTTATGCGCTTACCGTACATTTTGATGACCATGTCCATTGGTCCATTTAATCGAAACCACTGGAAAATCCCAATTTACTAATTATGTTGATTTATATTGACTGTTGTGTATATAGGTAGTTTTAGTTTGTTTAGGCTGGGTCCACTTGCAATCGGACCTTAGTGGACCGCAAGCTTCATATTATAAGCTACAATATTATGTCAGTATATAGGTATGTCAAGTCAAGCTTACTTGTAAATTTTAATTTAAAAATCGGAATTATACATTATAATATAAATAGTGGGAATTGAGATTAGTACCTAGTGGGTAAAGTTAAAAATAAAATATTCGTAATAGATCTTATGAGCATTTTATTGTTATAATAATATATTTGAACAATGTGTTTTAATTTACCTATATACTAGTAGGTATATAGATAGTTATTACTTATTAGTAACATTCATATAATCATATGTTGCCATGTTGGAAAATATTTAAGAGAAATTAATAACTTAGAAGGGTATACACAATTTAAATATTGGGTATAATAATATAAAATATTATGATTAACTATTAAGTCATATTAAGAGCAAATATTATATTTAGTTAAGAATTATAACCAATTTAGATTTTTATAGGTAGGTATCGTAGGTATACAGTCAATCGAGTCTCGATAACTAGAATCTCGAGGGGAATAAAACAAAATTCAACTTATGTATTTTTCTCGTTATATAGGTGCCTCAAACACAACATAACACAACCCTTCAAGGGTCAAGAAAATAATTCGAGTTATCGCGACTCTACTGTATAATTATTTATAATATACTACCTAATGTTATTTATCTGATAAATTTATTGCACTTCATTCATTACAGCCTAATTAGTTTAAGGAGTCAATTTTTCTTCTCTTAGTAGTATAATATAACCCTATACCTATTAGATTTGATTCATAGCCAAGCGTATAGTACTCGGAGTATCATACTCCCGATTTTCGATTTACATAATTTAAGTTCGTAAGCTCCGATGAAAATTAATATAAAAGTAAGAATACAAGTACGATTCATTATACTTTAAAAGAAAAATACATCTATAAATAAGTTACAAAACGTTGATGAGATAAGTCACCCATTAAGGATAGGTACTTGTAGATTGATTTAGTTTTTTTTCTTTTAATCGAGTATATTTAATTATTAAAGAAAACATGCAAAACGTTTAAAACCGTATTATTACTGTATTTCAATTAAAACAAATAATTGTTGAAGTTCTTAAATCTTAAGGTATCCTCCAATCAGTTAAATTTAGACCTATTTAGTTAATTTCGAGTAATTTTCTTTGTAACTTTCACTAAAATATGGGACAAAGTGATATTTTATATTGATTAATTTTGGTATTGTAACACGTGTAGTAAAAACAATTCTACTAATTTAGCATAAACCAAAATGTATGCTTTCCATGAGCACATAATTATTAGACTAATATTCGAACACCTACTTGTAATGTAGATTATGCCTTGGTATAGTGAAAAGTAAATTTAAGACACACCCGAATGTGTTGTTTTGGTCTTACAAAAGTTGGTTTGTTACAATATTTCAATTTTTAAGTGAGTTATGGTAATTTTAAAATACTACATACTTATAAATTCAACAATAAAAATTATAATATTATAAAATTCCTGCTTCCAAATTCACAATACATTATTATAGATAACCAGATAAGACTTATCCGAGATAACGTGATTCATTATAATATTAAAGCTACGACAACACAAAATTGGTTATGCTGACCACAGATTTATTATGTGTATAAGTTAGGAAAACGGAGACAACTTGAATTAACTTGACTCTTTATAGAAAAAACAAACGAAGTTAACTTTTCTGAGCATACCTAAATAAATACGTTGTCCGACAATATAGGTATTAATGACCTTAAGTTTTAGACCAGAAAATATATACTGAAAAATACACACACTTTATTATATTAAACCTATAGTCTGAAATAAATAACGATTTTTAGTGAAGCAATATTCTCCGAGAATATGAGTTAATAGTAAATAGTGAGATTAAAGTAATTAAAAGACTTCAATGATATTTAAAGTGGCAATGATCATTGCAAAATAAAATATTAATAATGTGTGAAAAATAAAAAATGAAACGTTTATATTACGTCTAAGACAGCAGTTGGACGGTAGTTCCAATTAATTGCATAAATAACTAAGTCAATTTGAAAGAAGAAAGTCCGAAAGTATTACTGAAAGTAACAATTGTTTATACTTTATAACATGACATTAAGTATGTTAATGAGTTTTTAGATGAAAAATTTAATATTAAAATCACGATGTCGCAACTCGCAAATTCACGGGAGATGATTGATTATAGAGATTGAATAATATATATCATTAGACGAGTTGAGCACATAAACAGTTAGGTAGGTACTAAGTAGGTAGGTAAGTATTGGTAGGTATTATTTTAGTAGTGTAATATAATTGACGTTTGTGTAAAAACTAAAAAAACCATCATCACAATTAGAAAGTTTAATAATTAGAAACATAAATTGTATAATGTTAGTTATACATACCTACTAACTAGGTATGTTTGGCTTACATAATAATATATTATAATTTATATAAACCAAAAGCTTAAACTCTAATTCAATAATTATAAATTATAAGAAATTCGTCTATTTATTAAAATAAAATATTAATATTAAATAATTTAATTGTTTTCGTTTATGAATTTATAAGCAACTATAACACTAAATAGATAGTTTTCAAGAACGAATTCATTTTATTATAAAAATATTATTGCTGTTACAGTTTTTTGATTTGTATCTATCACCGTTCACCGTAGGAGTTTAACAGACCATTAATTATATGATGCAAATTTGTACAACAAGAGTGTTGTGGACGGTGGTTTATCTTACTATTATGAGGTACTTTCTATTATTAGAAAAACAAAACGATTTGGCGGTGCTTACACGTTAACGAACAACAACCTATATAATATACAATAATATGTTTATCTTACATGGAGATTTTGTTTGTCAAAATCGATCAGTGAAAGTATTAAAGCTTCATATTATTATGTTTACGCGACTGGAATAACATTTGCATTTCGCTTAATAAACCGGAATAGTTATTAGTTGGCTAAAGAAAAAACTGAATGGTTTCTATTTTTTTTTTGTTTTTGCCTAAACGATTATGCAATGCAATTCTATAGCTAAAACCTGATGAATTTCCAAGTAAAAGAAAGTTCTAGTCTCAGTGTAACACATCTTTGAATGAATGGAATTTGAAATATAGTAAACTGATTTGGATAACATGTCACTATTGAATTCGAATAATGCAATAAAATGGGTTTACGTAATATTCTATACCATTATTATGAGAACAACTATGACGTTAGCAATTTTATTATCAAGTTAGGTACTATTTAATGAAAATTAGTCGTGTTATATACTTATATAGATTACACATGCTTATAGCAATTTGGTTATTATTTATAAATCTGTCAACATTTAAGTATACGTTTAATTCAGTTTTGTATTCTTTTGAATTAAACGTCTATATAAGAACTTACTATACATTTCTAAATATTTTTTTTTACAGAATATTATGAACAATTTGTAAAAGATTTTGCATTGGTTGTCAGTTTATTTTTATCAATTTTAAAATTAAATAAATATACTTTAATCAGTCCATTACGTAATTTTATGCTTTGAAGTTTGAATAGTACATTGCTTAGTCATTTGGAAATTAAAAAATATATAAAACAATCAATGTATTTAATTATTTTTATTATTATACCCCTCTTTTTAATTATTATTATATTACCAAAGAGGTTTGCCGTCTGATTTCTCTACTAATCACCCATATTTAAATCATAACTTTAATTTATATCGTTTTTATTTAAAATTTTTTCGTATCAATATTTCTTTTATGGTTGCTAAACAATTTATATTCATCAACAAATAAAAGTTTCAGTAATTTTTTTTTTGTATAATAGAAATATATATTACCTATTTGTTTTAGATTTTGAGTGTAACGATGAATGTATTGATTTTATAATAATATGTGTTATTTATTTTATATTTTTATTGTTGAAAAAAATGTCTGATTAAAAACTTAGATAAAGGTTTCTCGTTGGAAATGTGATCTGGTTGGTATTTTTGGGAGAATAAATTTTTTGTGAATTCTCATCATTTTTTTTTAAATATACCGGAAAAATAAATAAAAATACTAAAAAATGTATAATTTAAAAAATAATAAAAATTGTTTTACAAGTCTAAAATTATATCTTATAGAATCTGATTAAAAAAAAATTGCCTTTTCATATGGCTTATTGTCCCATTTTTGTTTTTAAAACTTTTATTATTAAGCATCATAATTAATATTTATTTTCTAACTGGTTTTTAGAGGAGTTAATAATATGATCGTTATAAGTATCCATGAATGAAAGAACGAATTAATATTATTATTATACTATTACGCGTATCTGCGTGAGTCTTATCTAATTTTATAACGGGGGCGTGTGTATGCAAAAAATGTACATTAGTGTGAGTAAACACTAAACGATTGGTTTTTCGTTTTACAGTTTTTGGCGGCGGTGATCTTTTGCTGCGCAGCAGTTACAGTAAATGTAGCGGAAAAACCAACAGAGACACCAATTGATAAACGGAGCACAGCCAATGGGTACGGTTCTTACGCCGGTGGTTATGCTCCGACCACGGATTACGGTGCGGCGGCTGTACAAGACGGCGCTGCGGCTTACCAATACGCCGCAGCGGCTCCGATCGCCACCGGTCAATACGCTACGGGTCAATACGCCGCGGTTCCGGCGGCTGCTTCCATTGGTGCCTTAGTGGTGCCTACCAACCAGCTATTCTACCCGCAGCAACAAGCGTACGGATACTCGTCAGGTCCAGCTTACGCCGCCCCGCTGACTTCGGTGGCTTATAGCGCCTATCCAGCCACGACTTATGGCTTCCAGTCACCAACTTACAGTGCCGGTCAATCGGCTGCTTATGGTGCCGGTCAATCGGCCGCTTACAGTGCTGGTCAGTCAGCCACTTATGGTTCCGGCCAATCGGCCTCTTACGGTGCTGGTCAGTCAGCCACTTATGGTTCCGGTCAATCGGCCGCTTACGGTGCCGGCCAATCGGCTGCCACCGCTGCTTACAGCTCACCACCGGTCGCTTCATACAGCGTATCATCCTCAACACCATATAAACCAGGGCCCGTGACTTTCGGCAAACCGGAAGCTGATTTGCAAACCAACTTGGCACCATCGTACCAAACGTCCCCGGGACTTAGCAATTACGTTTCTTCATCTTTCAAGACCAACAAGTATCCATCGTACTCACCATCCTCCTACCCGTCTACGTCAAGCGAATACTACGCAGCACAGCAGTCGTCGTCGTACGGGTCACCGTCCAAACCTAGTAGTTACCCATCATCAGTGTACCCGTCTGACAACTCATACAACAAATTTAAGTACCTGCCACAGAGTTCGTTGTACGGTGGTGGATCATCGTACAAACCATCCCCATCTGCCCATTACAAACCATCATCACCGTTCGATGCATTCGCTCCATCTTACGGACAATCTTCGTCCTACTCGTCTTCACCTCAAAAGTATAGTAGCTCTCCCTCGTATGGTGGTAGCTCTTCCTCATATGGTGGTAGCTCTTCATCGTACGGTAGTAGCTCTCCCTCGTACGGTGGTAGTTCTCCCTCGTACGGTGGTAGCTCTCTCTCATATGGTGGTAGCTCTCCCTCGTATGGAGGAAGCTCTCCCTCGCACGGAGGTAGCTCTCACTCGTACGGTGGAAGCTCTCCCTCTTACGGTGGAAGCTCTCCCTCTTATGGTGGAAGCTCTCCCTCTTACGGTGGAATCTCTCCATCTTACGGTGGAAACTCTCCTTCGTACAGTGGAAGCTCTCCCTCGTACGGTGGTGGATCTCCCTCGTACGGTGGTAGCTCTCCCTCATATGGTGGTAGCTCTCCCTCGTACGGAGGAAGTTCTCCTTCATATGGTGGTAGCTCATCCTCGTACGGCGGTAGCTCTCCTTCGTACGGTGGTAGCCCTCACTCGTTCGGTGGAAGCTCTCCCTCGTACGGTAGTTCATCTCTGTATGCTGGTAACTCTCCCTCTTACAGTGGTGGCTCTTCTTCGTATGGTTCACCGTCCCCGTACAAACCGTCGTATGGATCATCATCACCTTATAAATCGTCGTCCTCGTACAAGGCGCCATACAGCAGCTCCGGTCCATCATTTGAATCATCATCCTCTTATAAGTTGTCTCCATATTCTGGCGGATCTTCCTACGAAGGATCTCCATCCCCATACAAATCTTCATCTTATGAAGGATCTTCATCTTCCTACAAGTCATCACCAACCTATTCATCAGGTTCATTCAAACCAATTGCTTCTTCCTATTCTCAGAGCGAATATGAATCACCGTCATCTTCTCCTTACAGTTCTAAGCCAAGTTCATACGAATACAGTTCTAAATATTGACACTAATACAATGTTCCTTTTTTAGATAAATTAATTTGTATGATAAAAAACGTTTAGATTGTATGTTTAAATTTGAAACTTATGTTTTTTTTATTAATCATACAATTAAGTTATTCTTGAACTGTTAAACAATTTGAGATATGCTAGTTCACAAATATTTGTTTTTGTATTAATATTAAGTGCTTTATTTAAATTACATTTATGAATTAGTGATTAAATTATAAGTATAATAATACGTTATTTATTTGATCGCAGATCATAATTACCGCAATCAAACATTATATTTATGAATTATATAAACCAAATATACTTATAACTTTTTTATATATATATATTTAATGATTTATAATTTGTACACCTGAATAGTAACATAAAATTAATTCATGTTACATTATGATATATATAGTTTTTAAATCAATTTAAAAGAAAAATGAGTAAAGTTGTATGATATTAGACTTGATTCTGTGATAGAACACTAAAATATAAATGTTCTTAAACAATAGTTGGATATTATAGTAAATTATATTTTTTACTTTATTAATATTGTTAACTTACAAATGGAAACAATAATAGAAATTAACTTAAATTATACTATCAAAACGTTTACATATAAACTCTATCTAGGAAAAGAACACACCGATTCGGCGCACGTCCACGTAACATCGTAATATTGAGACCGGTTCCACTATGGTAGGCTGGAGGCACGTATACAGGGGAATGATACAACCCCTCCCCCACCCACAAAAATGTATAGTCAAGTAATGTATTTATATCAATCATCTATGAACCTTCCCGAAAACGACTGAACCCCTTCCGAATTTGTATGTTCCTTACCTATGGTAAGATGTCGCGTGGTTCCTCGCTGGACAAAGTTTAAGTTCTTATTCTTATTTCTCATAACAAATATGAATTAGAGCTATATTGTACAATAATTACCTTTATTTTTAATCATCTAATCTAAGTTACTAGCTATAATCATTATTTTGTATAATAGGCTTGTAAGAACCCCTTTTATAATACATAACCCTTAGTTAGAGTAGGTTCCTACATATTTTTATTAATTTTAAATGGTTGGTAATCAACTTTTTATGCTAATATAATATCAGTATTTATAGTAAATGTTTAAATTTATAATTTAGATTTAAATAAAAATAATTATTGTTAGTTATTGTCTTAAGTTGTAAGTATAATATTAAAATGTCTGACTTAACATTTAACAAACCCATACATTTACTGAATATAGATATTTTTTCTATTGAAATTTAAAACTTGACATACTACATTAATATTAATTAAGTATTCATATTATTTTATAACATTCAAATTACACAGTTAACCTTATAAACAATGATTAATTTTAGGTTTTAAAACCGTTATTATTCCTGTAAGTATTTAGTTTCAAAGTTAGTTAAGATAAAATGCCCGAAAAAAATATTATCTATAGAGTATAGGGTTTTTTTGAAATTATTTAGTTACTGTAATTAGAATAATACAAAATGTTAAACCTGTACTTTGATAGGTTGGGTTGAATTAGGTAGGTACCAGTAAGAAAGTATTGTTATACAAATATTATACCAAGAAAATAGAAAAGTATTGGGTTAGGTTAGGTAACATACAACATTAAATATTCAATATTTATCAGGAATTATTGAAAATTAAAAATTATTTAGAGATCGTTTAGTATGTTTAGTATATAATTTCAGATTTGCATTAACAATTATTTATTAATTTAATGGTCCAATAAAATACAATGTACCAATCATGTTTAAGGGACAATAGCTCACTATTAATTCGTTAAATGTTTATTGATTTTTTGAATGAATATAATATGTTTTTAAACTCGAATTCCAAGTTTGATGGTGTTTTCAGTTTACTATTTTCAAAATGTCATGCTTGTACTTAAAAGTTTTTAATAATAAACCAATAAATAACAAAATAAACACAAATTTCCAATTGATTATTTTATGACAAAATAATATAATTTTATCATTATTTAACTTTGAAATTTAATTGTAAATAGTATATCTATGTACTAATTAGTAATTAATTAGTGTTAAGTATACCTATATACTAACTAATCAACTATTTAATATGAAATAATGTAAAAATTATATTTGAAAAAATAATATTATATTTATATAAATTAAATCTCTTAAATTTAAAAATAAGGCTATTATAATATAAAGTAACTCTTTTAAAAAATATTCAAAAGTCAGGAAAATTAACACTCCCGGAGAGTGGTATATTCTTCACTTTTTGTTAATTAATACAATAAACATTTCTAAAAACCGGTGTCAAAGTTAAAAATAATTATACATCTATATAACAGTCAACATTTTTAAATTTTTAAAACACTGGTATTTGTTTGAGTATTTTAGTTTCTTTTTTTTTTATAATTTATAGTTGTCTTGAGTGTTGTTGATTTAGGTTAATGTAAAAATAACAACTAGTTTCGGTATCATTTGGTAATATAATACAATCAAGGATGGGCACTTACGAGTTAAGATACTCTTGTAAGTTGTAACTTTTACATTTTATGTATTAGACGTTTATTTCTAATATTAAATGTTTTACCACGTTTTCCTAAACATTTATTTAATGTACAAATGTTCATAATATAACTGAAACGCCTAACATATTTTAATGCCACAATGATGTATTGACTATTGATGTGTAGGTTAGGTTTTGTCCAATGACCAATACCATACACCATAGTAATTAGTACTATATACTATCATTATACACTATACTACTATACGCACCACTACTATACATTGGAATTTATGAAAACGAAGATGTATAATTTTATTTTTAGGTTATTTTCAATAAGTGTGTGACATTATTGGATTGATTTTCTCCTTAATATTCGACTAGGTAATTATTATTTGTATGAGTATTTTATTTTTATTACATATATAGTTTATCTTACTCTTATCTCTTATATCAATATATGTACTTATTGTATGCCCTGAAAGTATAGGCCTTGTATTTTTCTTGTAAAAAAAAAAAAATATGCTATATTAAAATGTAAGCGGGAAACCAATAATACCTTATACTATAACTATCTTAAAGACTTAAACTTCATGATTTCAAAGCTGGTCTGATCTTACAAAAATGAAAAATATTTATTATTTGTGTTGTATTATAACATTAATAATATGTATATTATAATAATAATGTACCTTTGCGTCTATTTTGTTGCTTTATTATAATAAATAAAACATCTATATTACGATTTAAGGGAATTTATTTGTACTTATTAATAATCATTAATCTGTTATTATTTGTTTGAAAATATTTGGCATAAAAATGTTATCTTTCATCATCAGTTTATTTAATATATTATAAAAATATATTTTCTATAAAATCATGTTATAGTTTTGCAATAATTCTGTATTTGATAAAGTAATACACTTTTAGTCTCATAAACATATAAAATCAACAGTTAATATTATTATTAATTAGAGAAGAGTATATCTATACAGTTTGATACGGTTACAGTAGGTAGTTAATTAATACTTATAACCCGGTGATTGTGTGGCTAATTTGTAGAGATCAATGACAGTTTCCACTTTCCTACTATCAATTTGAGACGCTCCTAGTGGAGAATAAGTAACATTTAGTTCTATTTCTCTCTCAGTAAATAATTACAACTATACGGTATTTATTTAAAACATATTTTGAATTAAAACGGTCGATAAAAAAATTAATATTATGGTTTTCATAAAATATACACTTTTTGTATTTTGTAAAACTAAATACATCATTAATTTTAATACTGATGAGTTAATTAATTTGAATGAGATACATTATCATTATAAATGTAAGCTATAATGCTAGTTAAAGTATATGTACCTACCTAAAAAAGCCAAAGGCCATCGATACAGAGGCTAAAAAAATTTATGATTTTACAGTTTTAACAGTTTTAAAATGTTTTAACATATTAAATTACAAATATTATTATTACACTGAGATTACGTAATTTTATAATTTCATGATTTCATAATTTTAATATGTTTGACTTCAATATAGCACATTATTCAGCTTATTTTATTAATTTGATGGAGTAGGTACTTAATACATGACTTCCTCTTAATATTATTTCAAAACTTGTGCAGGTATTCAGAGTTTATACATAGCTAGATACTATACGTATCTACACTTAAATATCTGATTCTGAGTTTACGTTTTATTATACTACGATTTCTATTGAATTTATAAGTAAAATATTATTTTGTTTTCATTTGTATTAATAGAATTTGGTATTGAAAGAAAATACTAAGAATTTTGATCATATTATTCAATAGCAATAAAGTCAAAACTAAACAAATATACTCATCAACGACCTTGTCATTAGAAAGTAATCGTTTGTTATATCGCGAAAACTAGTTATACGCCTTTTACTTCCCAGTCTTTCTTCGTTATTGGCTCGAGTTTCGAATTTGAATGCAATATTTCAATGTTAAATGTATCGTAGGTACCATATGCACACAAACAAATCGGTAGGCCGTACGTATTTAAAAACTAAACTAAATATTTTGTTGTTATAATCGTGCGAAAAGTAGTTTTGCATTTCGTGGTGTTGAAACGCTACGAAACAATATTACGTTATTCACAAACATATACTTATAGTATAATAATGGGCCTTGATACACATAATGTTGTTTGTATAACAAAATTACCGTCGGTAATCTTTAATCGACCAACAATGGGGCTAATATGATGATGGATAAGACATGTATTTACGCACATTGTTCCGGTTGCAAAAAATCAAAATTACGTCATAGAAAAATAATTATACTATTTTGTTAAATTTTTTATAAGTATCTTTTTCTTGTAAGGCGATTTGCATGTCCTGCACAAACAATGCCTTTTCTCTTTCACTTCCTCTTGGGTTAACGACACAGGTATCCTGTATAAAATGACCAGCTGAAGAGTTTTAGTTTGTTTTGTTAAATTTAAAAGTTGAATGCTCGAGATTACAAATAATTGTTACGTAGGTCAGTCATAAAATATGTGATGCAAGCCCATGAATAAGGTACATATAAATACATCATAAGTGTATTTTTATATTGCATACTTTATTAACAACCTGTTAGCTGTCTACAATGGCCGATACGAGGGGTGGAAGCCCCTTCGCCCCCACTTGGGCTGTCTTTTTAACTTTATTTTCTATTATAATATTTGGCTAAACAAAAAGAGAATTTAATTTTTGAAAATTCGCCCCCCCCCCTTGGGTGACTTCTGGATCCGCTACTGACTGTCCATAAATACATAAAGTAGCATTTCTAGTTTTGGTGCTTTGCGTTTATATAGGTATTTAATGCTGTTAGGAGTACTTAGGACAGACAGAAAAAAACACACACACATCATTGTATTTCGCTCCTCTCAGAATCTAAAAATAAAAATATATAATAATTTTGTTTTTAAAACTAAAATCATATTATAAGTATGTCCTTGAAGTTTATCTCCCAACTTTGTCCGATCGATTTAAAACGTGCCAATATTTTACAAAAATATTACAAATTGGTTTTTAAAATTTGCAAATAAGTCTTTTTAAGAGTTTAAGCTTTTAATCTTTTAGCTTTTTAAGATTTTTAAATTCCCAATGCTTCAATAATAATGAATATTACAAACCAATGTATGACAATGTGATAATTTGGTTTTAGAACAAATTTATATGCTTATTGAACTGTATGTTCTTCATTTTGACTTACATTTGTCAATTATTATCTCCATTCTCCATACAAAGTAGAAATGCAAATTGATAACTTTCCTTGGATAATATAACTTTTCGAGAGATTGTTCTACTATTAATGTAAAGACTTGTGAATTTGTATACAAGTAACATAGGTAGTTGACAAATTGATCGATTCCTTTGAAGTAGAATTTTATTTTTAAATATTATATGCCTAAATATGTAGTTATTTATTTATTAATTACTCTACTACTAAATTGAAGATACAACTCTTTTATTTGTATCTATACCTACTATTTTGTTATCAGACGAAAGTGTCTTGAATGTTCTTCGAAGTTATAAACTTTTAGATCTTTTAAGTCATAATTGGATAATTTCCCTATATGGGCATATGGCTATATAGTATATAAAAAATATATTGCGTACGGAATATCTAACAAATTTGGCTGAGATGGTTCTACTAAATAATATAGTATGGCATATTATTATACTACCCGGTTAGAGAGATATGGAACAACACATTTTTCCCAAAGTTAGTAATGTGATAACATATTATAATATACATAAGACCCCCTTTGAAATATTTAATAGAGGTAAATTAGATGATTTGTGATAAGAAATAAATGAGTTTTTTAAATTTCATCTACCAGTGAGAAAAGCTTTATAATTATTTTAAAGGTGAGAATAAATAACTATTTCTTAATCAATTTTACAATATTTTTTTTTTTATTGATCTAAAACTGTTATAAAAATTACAATTATTTTTTTTAATGTATATTCTTAATTATAATATTTACAATATTTTATTGTATGTACTTTCAAACATATTTTTTTCAAATTATATTAAAAATTGAAACATTTTTCAATTCTGCTGCTTAATTTGAAAATTATTAGCTTATGAGTCTTGTCGGTAAAAACTATACTATCTGTAGTTTGTTTTCAATCGTTATTTTATTATTCAATTTATAGAAACATCTAATACTAGACTAAAATTTAAAATTTAAATAACTGTTAAGTAGCTACCAAATATTGATATGAATTATAAAACAAAATAGTAGTCAGTAAGACTCTAAAAGGTATGTTTTTTCCAAAAAATAATTATCCATTTTATTATTATTATGTTTTAAACTTACATTTAACAACATAATATTTAACATAATTCAAATCAAAAATGTTGTTTATAATTTGAAGTGCCTATTAAGAAACCTATGTTGAGATTTGAAACTTGTTACATCAATTTATCTTTGTCTTATTTAATCTAATTATGTGGGTGAAACGATAATTTTTACTTTTTAAAAAAAACATGTGATTAAATGTTTTTACTTTTTATTTAAGTTATGTGTTGGGAGAGATATTGTATTACATTAGAAATGTAATCTTTTTAATGACATAGGTACTATAGAATATTGGTAAATAAATGAATATTTTATGTTTAGCCAAAAAAATGTTCTACCATACTACACCCCTCCCCCTCACCCACGGGTTACCTTAGTAATAAAAATAATTATTTTATCTTCAGTTCGAGGTCAGTTTAATTATATTTCTGCACATATTTTGATATTAGGGGGTTTTATGATACTATTCACTATTAAATTTAAATTATTAGCAGATATATTTGTCACAGTTTAGAATGTTTAGATATTATATAAACCAACGACCCAATGAATACTGTTCCGTATTATTATAAATTTAATTACGGTATTATCTAGATATATATATAATATTATATTCTTTAATATATCATTGGCCAGTGCATGACAAAAGATACAAAACATGGGTTACCTGTACGTGCCGCGTTTGATAAATTTCGCTGAACCATTTAATACAAAAGTGACAAAATCTAATCAATTCAACACTGGCGGTGGCAGCTGCATGCAAATGACATTGCCCGTGACATGACGCGTTTACATCGCGTGATCGGTGAACCTATTCGATTATTATATTTAGTAACTATATACATATATAGATAAATACAGTAGGGAAAAGATCACGGAGGTGTTTCCCCGTCGTTTGCTTGAATGAAAGCGATTTAAATTACCAACAATCCGTGTACGATTTGGAGCAGACTCCCCTCCTACCGTTTCCCACGTGGTTGCAGGGGAAATACATCTCGAAAATGTAGCCGTGGTCATTTTCGCACGTTTCCCGGCTCCAATAGTGTGTAGAGAGTGATCGCGGAAAATCTTTGTCGTTAGGTATCATGTTACCTACATTTGCGGTAAGTGTATATTATTATTATTATTAATATATATGAATAATATTTTAAGACTTAGCTTAATTTCATACATCCATATAATTCACTTTAATCTAATATAACAGTAGTCAGTGGTCAAAATATATTAATCGCACTCAAAATTTAATTTTCTCTAAATTCGTATTTATCACAGTATTATTATGAAATATAAAATAAATATTTTTGAGTTTATGAAATGTTTGGCCAATTTAACAATCATAATACTGATGGATAATTTAAAGTTCATAGAAATAATTGTTTTGGAGTTATATTACTCGATGATTCGTTAAATAATAACACGCATGTAAACTGTTATATGCGGAGTTATATGTACTTGTTCATTGTTGTAGCTTGTGTTGTATGCAGCATTGTAGATATCTATGGTTAATGATATTTATTTTATATTTGGATTTTGGAAACTATATGTGAAATAAAAATATAAAATTAAAGAAAGCAGTTTAATTTAAAAATATATACATTATAATGTCCATTATTATATTACATTTTATCATTACACATTTTTATAGCGTGTATTTAAAAGACTAACATAACAAACGGTATTTTAATTTACAATTCAATAAACATTATTAAATTTGGAATAACAATACCTAATTAATAAAATAATTTTTTTTTCAATATATGAGTTATTAGTTTATATGTTATAACTTTATAGGTTTATAACCACTTAAGTTATTATAAGTAGGCATTAGTAACTTCATACAAACTGTAAATATGTATCAGTAAGTAATACATTAAATACGCATGCCTTTTTAATAATTAAAACAAATAAATTATTTTAAAAATTCTAGTAAAAATAGAGTTTTATCTTATTGCAAACAAAAAATACTGAGTATTCTTTTAATTATTAATTACTACTAGATTATTTTAAATGAAATAATATGTAGTTGATTTAGAACACAGAAAAACAGAACATATTGCCTATGTAAAGTTTGAAAGAAATTTAACTTACAATTCATATATAATTATCGATAATCATTAATTTATAATAATGTGTACTGTGTAGGCAGTAAGAATGTTCATTTACAATAAATAAATGTAACAATTGAGATTATAAAAATAATATACTATAGATACCTATAATTTTTTAGAATTACGTTTTGGCTAGTCATTTCATTTTTTACCTTATCGAATTTCCAGTGGATATTATTCTTCCGCCCTGCTAAATAATGATTATTCTTTAGTCTTAAATAATATTACAGTGGGCAATATTATCCACTTTCCCCAATTTTTATAACACACCAATGATTCGTATCGGCTTACGATTTTATCGTATTTAGAGATTATAGTTATCATCGTATCTAATTACCAAATCATTTTTTTAATGACTTCCATTTTAGCTTACAATTTTAAGCAGTTGATTTATTTGTCGTACTAATCTGAGTGTTTAAAATGTTACTTATGTTAATAAAATATTTTTCATCGAATAGGCTATATAGCTATTCATAAACGCAATTTTCAAAGTTCATGAAAAGCAAATGTATACAATTTTTTTTGTGCTGATTAATCACATAAATACAAAGTGTTTAGTATTTACCCCTGTTGACCAAACATTAACCAAATTCATGTATAAAACTATATTTTTAGATAATAACTCCCTTACTTTTTTATTATCTTATATATATATATTATATAATATAAGATTGTGACTCGCCAAACTAACTCGATACTCATCTAATTTTTGTTTTTAGTATTGCATTCATTATTAATATAATTTGAAATTTTTGAATACACCTAAGTTTCATAAAATTTTAAAATGATTGTTTTTTTTTTATACTATTTAAGAGGTACTCTTTAAACTCCTTTTTTTTTAAAAATAATAACCAACGTATTTTAATATAAATTGTTAAGCAGATCATTTTTTTTAAATGTCTATGTCTAAATATAAATTCAAACAAGTATACTTGTAAGCTACATAGTTTTTGAGTCATCAAACTTAGGGTACCTAATAACGATAATATGATAAGAAGATATTATTATTATTATTTATTTATTATTAATTAAATCCCGTTAGGCAATTTTACAGTAGTGAAAATATATTGGGGCTAAGAAGGGGGAAGATATTGGTTGATTTGAAAATAATAGCTATAAATATTAATCTATTTATATTTTATAATTTTTAGAAATTACCCAAGTATAATAAGTACTAGTTTAAATATTACTCATTTACATAAATTGTCTATTTTATGTAAACCTATTATAAAGAATTATCTTCGTTATCTATAGTAAATACTACACAAATTGTATTATTTTAATTAGGTACACAGAAATTATTCGTTATAATTAATTATATTTAGATATATAGGTACAGCCAGTCATCAAAATGTTTGAAAAGATCATCTGATTAACAATTTATATTGAAAAATGATGGTTATTATTTGAAAAAAAATAAGATTGTATTGCCTAAAAAATTGACTTGAATTTTTTAAAAATCTAAGTAGGTAGGTATTTAAAAATGTGAACCTTCAGGCTTCTAAAAAACAGATTTTTAATGCATTATTTAAGAATAAAAGGGGTGAGCATGCTTGATGAAAATCACTCTGTAAACTATATACATTATACAATATACATGTAGTATGTTAGTATACCTAATGTCTTATGCAGTTATGTATAGGGTAAAATAATATCGAGGAACTTCTGGTAAAGTTCTTATGTTACCAAAACAATATTAATTATAACTTACAATTTTTGGTAAACTGTTTACTGAACTCTCATTTTATAATGTTCAGTAGGTACTACAAATTACGGTACAGACGATTGAACCGACTCAAGTAAAATTTAGTGAAGTAAGCTAAAACAGTTAGGTACATTGTATTGTTCCATCCGCGTTCAAAATAACGTAAAAAACCGTGTAACCACAAGAATTATTTTATGGTTTTAACAAAGACAAGACGCAATCACATTAAATACATAAAGCATCGTCTTGTCATTACGCCATAATGTTTTATATTTTTGACAACTTACTACTAGATTTTAAACTAAACACGTTTCCTGCAAAATATAATTAGGAGTTCTTGGTGACCTGTTTATTATATTCCACTAATGTATTATGGTCCGGAGCCACTGCAGCAGTAATTAGAGCAGCATGTAAAATTTTAATGAATACAATTTACTATATATAATAACAATTGTATTTGTTTTAGGTGTGTTTTTGGGCAACGACCGCGTTGGCGGCGTGCAGCACGAGGACTAGGGTGCACTACGTACGTTCCGATGACAGGTCACGGCGCGGAGACCAGTATTACCCGGAAAGTTATTACCCGGAAAGGTTACAGTCACGAGCATCATCCATTTTCGGACCTTCCATTCAGACCTCAGCGGCCGGGTTCCCGTACCGGTTCGTCTTTCCAGCCAATCACCCAGCTCTGAGTGGTTCCATGTACTCGCAGTTCGCTCAAAACCCGCACCAGCCCGAACCCGCGGGGTACTCGGCCGAGGACCTTTTTGGGCCACAACCGACGGCCAAACAGCATCCGCTGTCTGATCTCAAACACCGCCAGCATCAGCAACAACAACAGCAACAAAACCAGCACCAGCAACAGCAACAGCAAATCGGCTACGAGTCTATGGCTAAAATGCAATATGACTTCCTCGGGGGCGGTGGTGGTGGTAAAATACAAGCGCAACAGCAACCCTCTGCAACTTACCATCACCACCTGATCAAACAGCCAAAACACTATCAGAGCTACGAACTGGCGCCTAACGTGCTGCAGCAATCTCTGCATCAGTCACCTTATCCATCGTCACCTTCCATCGGTCAGCCGATTATGCTGCTCATACCTTCTTCCGGCCAGCCCGGCGCCCCATATCAGACTCTGGTACTGGTCCCATCGTCAGGGTCACCATCCCCGCTTCCGGCACCCGTACCCCTATTTCCGGGTTTCCACCAACAGGTCCAGCACCAGCATGGTCCACCCGGTCAGCAGTTTGTGCAACAGTCCGGCGGTTTCGTAACCACACACCCTCGTGGTCCTCCACTCGTCGCCGGCTTTCCGTCCGGTCTCGGCGGTGGAGGCTTCGGTGGGGGCCTAGGCTTGGGCGGCAGCGGTGTCTCCGGTCTTGGAAAGTTCCCAGGGGCGCAACTGTTCCACCGGTCACATGAACCACTCCCGAAACATCCGAACCACCAACAACACCAGCACAAGGCGTCGTCGTCGTCGTCGATACCATTGCTGCAGCCGACGTCGTACCAAGGTTCCGGGTCGACGCACGTGTCGCACACCACGGCTGCTGGATCGGCGGCGCAACAACCGCTCGAGGACAAGGTTGGCCAAGGTACCGGGACGTCCGGTGAAAAATCTGACGACCGTGACGACGATGGCAGAGACGGCATTAGTGGCAGCGGTGAAACCAAAAGTGAAGAAAAGTCACCCGAGTTCGGTGACAAGACCACTGTAAAACCCATCAAACCCATCAAACGGATCGTGGTCACGTGATGTGCTTACTTGAATAATAATATTAATATTAATGCGTACGAAGTGTTTCAGTATTAATTTTCTAGCGAAATTCCCATAATATACCTACAAAAGTTTTTATCGATTGAACAATATTTCTTAGCACATTACGAGATCAGCATACTAGGAAGATTTTTAAGACTAATGAAAATTTATTTAACTCATATAAACTCGTGCGTGTTATTTTGTTTCATTCCAGCAACCACATAAAAAATATTGTTCAATATTATTTATTATTTTTATTTTAAGATGTATTCATTGTTCAGTGCGTTTCAAGTAACTGTCGGTTTAGTTGTTAAATTAACTCGTGTAAATTTACATAAACTTTCATATTGTTAATCATATTTAAAAATAAAACTTTATTAATTGTAATTTAGTTTGAATAATGTTTTGTTTTTTAAATAAAATATATGTTTGTATTTTTGCAATTTAAGAAACCGTTGAGAGTTTATTTTTTATTTATATTGTTCATATATAGGTAAATACCAATTAAAATGTATGGATCATTTGGAAAAATAACATTTTGCTCAACTTAATAAAATTTGTAATAATATTGGTTGTTATTAGAGTAACGGAAGTATAAGATTTAGTATATTATTATTGCTTATTAATAATGATTTTACATTGAATTGATATAAACAATAAATAACAAGTATAAAGATAGGTAACATACATTAAATTTTACTTAGTTAGTTAGTTATAGTTAAGTATAAATGAAATAAATAGATATAAATAAAAATTTAAAAATAATTAAAGTTATGTACCTAGCTATGGGTATGACGTATATTTTATTAGATTATCTCATGAAAAGTTAATAGATACCTACATGAAAAGAAATTTTGTGGAACGAATTTTTGAGATGATAATTTTTTTTAAGGAAACACGGTTATGTTTTTAACAATTTAAAGAATACAATACGAAAACAATAAACGTGATACTGTGATAGAATGACGAATTTTTATTAATATTATTGATTGTAGATGGTGTAAGATTTCTGAAGAACAATGAAAAGCATTAATAAAAATGATGATAAATATGGACTTCCTAACTGAAAATTTCTTCACTGAAATAGACAATACTTTTAATAAAAATAAAAATAATAATAATGTATGTGTGTGATGAATTGACTGAAGTTGTTCTAAAAAGTGTTTCGAATTGTATTCGCTGTGGAAACGGTTGTTTTTTATCACTATTCTTCAAACAATATTATTTGTTCAGGTCTGTCCATCTTGTGAGCGAGCAATGTGTGTGGTTGGTCCTCTCGTTTATTATACCTGATGAATTTAGAAGGCAGATTTCGCTTTCATCGATCAGTTTTTAGAGACCATTGCGTTTCTTCAATTATCTATGGCCTGACTTGTCATTAACATTTCTTTTATCTACACATTGTTTATTTTTTTTTTTGGTAATAAAATAAACATTTGAAATGTTGAAGGTCGTCTGGACGAAAAAAAAAATAATTACATACTAAAACGACTACAAAATCTCAAACGCGTGAAAGGGTTTTTTTATTACTATTCCTATGACAGCACTGCAGGTAGTGTTAAAAAAACAATGAAACATAATATAAAAATTATTACACTGTTAGCATCGATACCCATTTTCAGAGATTGTGTATTACTATTATTTATTGAAATGACCGATAGGTTAACAATATGTAATTTGGGTTTTGAAAAGGCTACACTAACCCAATGATTTCTTATGTCTAAAGAAGAACCTCCTCCAATGCGAATCCTTTGGTGTTGGTTTGTGAAATGGTAATTTGTACCACCAATATACTAGGTACATTTATGTGCTTATGTAATCTATTCCAAAGTATACAAATAACATGTAATTACTAGTTTGCACCACATTTAAAAATTAATTTTGGTGAATTTCGAAAGGATATAAAACAACGGCATATATGTAATCAACGCCAAACTTCCAATTTCAATTGTTGGTATTTACCTGATGAATTCCAGAGCTAATATCGGTTATACCACGTAAAATGTGAATAATAACATGGACTATTAATGTACAATTAATTATACAATATTGTTTAAAATATACTACATCAAAGCCCCCCGCATCATCCCTCTTCTTAAATTTAATCATCAGATGCAATCTAAGCACCTATACATAAAAGAGCACCCGCTAGGGGGACAAAAGGGTCATTGTCTCCCTGTGAAGTTTTAAATGCATGCACTTAAATATCAATATCATTATAACTATTACATAATTATTAAATTGTAAGTAATTCTTATATCTTGCCGCGGGTGGGATTTTATCTTGAAGGTTCGCTTGCCTACATAATGCAATGTTTAATCATTTATTTTTATGTTTTTAAGATTAATTCTGTATACACATTAGGAAATTAGTTTTGGAATGACTATCGAATAGTTCGAATAGTGAACTACTATCGAATAGTTCGATAGTGACTATTCGATAGTTCCCATCACTTTAGGATCCCCTGGCCCCTGTATTATCTACCCTACGGTGCCCCTCTCCCATCTATCTAAAATATCTACTATGACATAAATTATAGATTAATTACCAGTGCCACTGGTCTGATGTATAGAAGTTATCGAGTGCAAGTATCTCATCACTGAGTAGGTCACTTTAATGGATTTGTTTAATTTGAATTCAATGTTAAATCATTGTATACAAAAAAATGATTCTGAGCGATGACGAAAACGGAATGTGAGCCTATATTACTTAGTTAATATTTTTTGGATATATTTATATTGCTATTATAATAGCTTATTTTACTATTAGTAATACGGCAAGTATAATGGTAGGTTAAATTAATTTTTGCCGAGAACATTGTACTTTATAAACTAATAACTATTAATATTTAATTATTATTTATTATAAAAATATAATATTAACTTTTGAGTCAATACCGACATACCATATTATAAAGTGGTGTAATGGAATAGGTTCGTGGTATAAAAAGGCCATTGCACAAAATTAATAATATGATTGTATTGAAAGTGCCATTGTGTATATAAATTATAAAATAAACGTAACATTTTTAAGTTGCCATGAATAATATTTTTGAATTACAACAAAATAAAAATTTTTAATTTTTTGTTTGAATATCCAACTTTGTAAAATGTCTATAAAAAAATAGTGATGATATATATTTTTTAGATTTTTAGATTTTAATTAGAACTATTTAGGAGTAACTCTGTATTAAATTTCCAAATTTTAACTATTAAAATTGAAATTTTCTTTTCTTATATTACCTAATGTAAAAATATAAATAAAGATAACTAAATACATTTATTGAAAAATTACAAATTTAGAATATGTAGTTGTTTGTTTAAAATTAATTGTAACTATATAACTTATAAGCCAACTTTTTTTTTCTTTATTAATAAAATACACAATCTGTACACAATAAGGCACAATAAAAGTATGGTTTATAATACAAAAGGAAGATAATCTGGAATGAAGAAGCCACCCACTGATGACACTTTCGTCTTTAAATTATTTTATTTTATACAGTATATACAATTTTTTTTTTTGTTTGTTTTAGATTAAGGGTTTGGTAGTCCCTATTTTCACTTAAGGCACCGATCAGGGTTACCAGGGATGGTTAATACAGCTAGATTTTTTATAAGTGTGTTTGGATGAGTATTAAGGCGTAGGTGAAACCGTTTATAATAATTTGTTGCCTCTTCTTGGATTGTTTTCATATGTAGGTCTTTATGCAGGGTGTGATTTGATACGTATGGTGGAGAATTGGTGATTTTTCTCAATGCTATATTTTGGAACCTTTGAATTTTATCTAAATTAGAATTGTTTGCATCGCCTCATAGCTGTCCAAATTGGCTTTAAGAGATGTTTGTAAAGAAGTAATTTAATATTTAGTTTTGAATGTTTGTTGTTGACGATTAGGGTTTTGAGCATTCGTAAGCTGGAGTTTAATTGTAATCTTTTGGCTTTGATGTGCCAATGTAAGAAGGCGGTCGAGAGTTAACCAGAGATATTTAACAATTGGGAATGAGGGGATCTGAGTACCGAAAAGCGTTACTTCTGGACATGGTGCTAATTTAAGTGTAAATGTGGTATGTACTGATTTGGATTAATTTATTTTAAAACGCCACTTTTTATACCAGTCTTCTATTAATGAAAGATAGTTTTTTAGGTTTTTGGGAGCTATAGTAGGATCTGGACTGGATGATATTATGACTTTGTCGTCCGAATAGTCTGCTATAAGCCAACTCAAAAAAATCAAAGATGATATTTAAATGGTCAGCTATTGAATAGTTTATTTATATTATCTGTTGAATTATTATACAGTAGGGAAATTATTTTGATAAAGAATAAAATAAATGGTAAAATTATAGTATTAAGAGAGTCATGATGACTAGAACCTTGATAACTTGAATTTTTTTCTTGTCCCTTAAAGTATCTAAATTGAAAATTACACAAGTTGGAATTATTATTATCCCCTTTGAGATTTGACTTGTTGAGACTCTGCAACTATAATGTACCTATTATTGTTTTTTAGTATCTCAATAGTCAGAATTAAATACATTCTATAATTTAAAGACTAGATAAGTAAAATATATAAAAAAAAAACATACGCAATCATAAATATATACGAACTAAAATAAAATAACACGTCGTGTTCTTTCAGCTACAGTATTAAGGGGCCCGTGTATAGATGTCACAATATACATTTTATTTTATTTTTATATGGTATATAGTTTTCAACAGTTTAGTCATTAGCCTATGATTATATCTACATTAACTGGTTAGGTTATTTGCTTACCTAAATTACAATATTTCATTTATAGTTATAAACATTTTTTTATTTTTTAATGTTATTCACATGTTTATATAGTTATCTACTTATCTTACCTTGTTTTAAATTTTGGTATCCATACCGATGGCTTTGAAAAAGTTGTAAATTACTTGAGTGTTCTGTTCCCAAGTGCTTCTTCCATAGATGAAAGCTGTTTAGATGTTTGAAAATGAATCTTGAGGAGGCAAACAATCATTATGTTCGAAAAAATAAATTTTTGAATACAAATTGTTACATACAATAATATATTGAGATTCATTATTGAATTATTATACACATCGAATCAAACGATGATAATATAGTATACAAGTGTTCACTGTTGAGACGAGTGTTGTGGTAGTTAATTTACCAATTTACAACATAAACTACAACACAATTACTAATAAGGATAGGTACTTGATAAATTGTGCTGATAAATTATTTACTTTTGGTGTATTTATGATTTAAATTTTACACCATAACACGACATAATGGCATAGAATGTAATACCTTTTCTGTGATCACACTAGCATTCAGAGCCATTCCAAAATCATGCCTACAAACTCAGTCTTAGAAAATTTAAAAAGTATAAAATAATTAATTCTGTAATAGTATGTGTAAAAATCTTTACCTATATTATATTTATTCTATATTTAGTGATTTAAAAGTTTTTTTTTAAATTACTTCTACTATATACTACATTAAATTATATTGTTTTTAATATATACAAATAAAAATATATGAGAAAACAAGAAAAACACCTCTTTGGGTCAATTAATCAAACTGGTAAATTTACTCATTGTTTTTATATTTTCGCATAAGTATAATTATTGAATAAACATATTGTTCGGTTAGAATAGGTGTATAATTTTAGAAACAAAATAGCGTTCATTTGTAAAAACTTTCCTCAAAAAACGTATGTTTAATAAAATAAAAATATATTATATTGTTACTGATTATAATGTTGTTATTTACAATTTACATGATATTATATTGTTTTATTTCAATAAAAATATGTCCTTTTGAAATTATATGAAAACCTCATAAGATACATGTAGGCATCACAACATACATGAAATCAATATTAATTGAATCATATTTTACATTTCACATAATACATAATGATTATAATGGTTGTAATACTATATAATAACAATATTTTAAATGCCGTTTTAAAAATTAGCATTTCATTAAAAAAATATTATAATGTATGCATATTGCATATGTTATACGTTATTCATTATATCAGAAATAGAATATTAGACATACGTAGATGTTGAATGTCGATGTACAATGTGCATTAAAATATTATACTCATTAGTACATTACTTTAAGCCTATTAAATAATGTATTGCATAAAATGTATAAACAAAATTGAAAATATTAACCAAGTTTTCGAATATTTTGATACCAACACTAATCTTTAATTTTCAAAAACTAGCAATAACATTTTTAACAATTATTTTCTCTATATTCATCACTTCATCAATGTTTAATTTTTAGTCTATAAATTAAATGGTTGCAGACAAAGCTAAATAACGACTAAAGTAATATATAAGACATTTATTATTAGTTTACTTTAAATTTAAAATATAAATTGTGATAAAATTATGCACGTTTTTAATTCTTCAATTAGTTGTGAAATATTTAATAATACTATTGATAATAGAGATGAAACATAAAAATATGTTGAACATTTAATATTTTGATTATTATGATGTAATCAATTTATATACTCAATTGTTATAGGTATTCAATAAACTAAAAATATATTTTTTAAATTAAACTTTTTGTTTGGCAGCTATTTTTTGAAGGTTAATGCAAACATATTATAATATAAAATAAAACTTTTTAATCAACATTTATTTGATATTCAAAATTACGAACCAAATTTTGAACAGTTTTGGACAATTTCTTCACATTTGTCTAATTTCGTTGACTAAATAATTTAATTACTCGTTATAGTATACTTGTAAACGATTCACTTAATTTTACAATTTAAGTGTTTAACGATTAATTTATATAAATTACCGTATCAAATATTTTTTATTTATATGCATACTCATATTCATTTTTATACCAATAAATATAAGTTAAATCGACAAAAACATACATAGCTATAATATTTCACTAAACGCTCAATTTTCTAAGTGTAATAACATTTTTATTCCAAATTATTTTTATTTATAAAATAATTAACTTATAAAAGACTGATTAAAAAATGTATTTTCTATAAGTAAACTAAAAATGGAAGGCAAGGTTAGATTATTTTGAACTATTATACATTTTTCAGTATATACATAGTTTCAACGTATTGATAAAACAATGCTTGGGAGATATACAATTTAAAACATAAAATATTTATATATTACTTTATATGATTATGTAAAATAACTGTAAATTATTGATAATTTAATAAGATATATTTATAATGACTCTCACAGTCACTACATTCACTTGGTAGTTGGTTGTTAACATGAGTTGATAATTAAAAATGCAATACAAATATGTAGAGTATATCACATTACTATACGTTAAATATTTTAATCACAACATTAATAAAATGTGTCAGATATTTACACTGCAGTATTACAGCTACCTATATTATTTCATTACTATATCAATCTGCATTAAAATCCATACCATATAATATGATAATGTTGTAGTATTGATTAAATTGAATATGTTATAATATAACACCTACTATGAATTTATGAAGAATTTTTTAGATTTAATTAAATTGTTGTGATAGAATAATTTGCATCTAAATAGTTAGGTTCTAAACTATTTTGACTAATTATAAATTAACTATATTGTGCATTTTAGATTCTGAGCGTAGCGATGAATGTTTTAATTTTACAATGGTCTTTGTTTTATGTCTGGACATATTTCTGTTAAAAAAAATGTAGAAAATTGGATCTAGTATGTAATTTTTGGAGTTCAAATTCAAATATGCTTACTAAGTACTTTTTAAAATAATCGAGGAAAAAATATACTAATTTATTAAAATGTTAATATTATTAATAAATTGTTGTTTGAATACTTTGGCTACCAAAAAGTTACCATCGTGGCTTAAATCATTTTTGATTTATTTATTTTTCCTACAAATGTCGATAAAAAATAATTTGTTGGGTCAAAATGCTTAAAAATTTAATACAAGGTAGTACTACTCATAAGTTGGCCATTAGCCATAGTCATAATAGCCATTTAAAAATATTAAAAGATACATAGGCTTTTTATATGCATTTAAAGTTCAATTTGTATACAATTCATGAAATTATAGACCATTAGACTATTAGAGTATAATATATTATAATATTACACGATATGTAATCTTTAATATTATCTATAATATCAAGTGAAATTTTTACCAATACACTCTTTTATATCATAAAGCCTAAAATGTAAATACCGACATTTTAAATAATACGTCTTGTTTCATAATGTCTTGATGTTATATTATGTTCCTAATTATGACCTACAAGTTGTCATTAGTTGATAAGTGTTAATTGTTCGTTCATCAGGAACACTTTTACCATAGGTATTTCAGTATTTACTATCTTAATGAACTTATAATAATATTTATATAGGTATTCGTGTACGATGACAAGTAATATTATATTCTGTCAAACCGTTTATATTGCAATAAAAATATTTTTGTTTGAATAAATACTACTGTGTTACATAAAATATAATATTTATTAATTGTCATTAAATTTCAGAATAAAGTAATTTTACGTTGATTTTTATAAACAATAATAATAATATTAATAGTAAAATAAGGCCTCGGTAGTTTTCACGTAATATCTATTATAAGCTCGGTCGAAGGATTAAATATTTACATTGGTGTTTAATGTGTAGTAATATAGTAATATTATTATATACAATATACCTACATTATACAGGTACTTTCGAATCTACCAATAACACACATTATTTTGCTTAAATGTCAACGAAAATATACATTCCTAAATTCTTGCTTGCAGTGTATATATTATACCAAAAATGTATCCTCGTCTGCCGACTGTTTGGGTGAAATTATCGCGATCCAAAGAAACCAGACTGCCATCTATATAGCTAAACACCGCAAACACTAATGTGCGCAGACTGGATTTAACTGGGAAACCACTTTCTCTGAACCGTGGTGACATACGGGATACAATGCAGACGATCCGGACCAGTTTTTCGACTTCCTGTGGTCAAGTGGTCGTTTCCACTGTAAAGTGGAATGCACCACCCGGATAAGCTCCCACGTAGTTACGTCAGCGAATTTTTGCTGAAAATAGAAACCGCCAATGTAATAGGTACCGCTACAAGCCTACAGCTACTACTAATCGATATATGTCTTTTACACCGGGTGCAAGGACCCTCAGAAAACGCAAAAGTACACCGATCGAGAAATTAGCCTATATTGTATGATCAATTATCTCGAGACAAATAAACGATTTTTAAATTGTAATATTTTCCTAAATGGATTGCCAAAACTACCCATATAGGAGTACCTACTATAAAGTACATTTTTAAAGTAAAATTAGTAAATATTTGACTAAAAAATTTCTTATTTTTCTTTGTACGGCAGTTTACATAAACGTAAACCGTACATTAACGTGCCATAATTAAAAAAAATTAACTATACAAACTATTAATTGGCTGCTTTTCAATTAAGCACGGATGGCGCTTTAATAACACGAAATGTTTATATAACTTTTTTCCATACATGATAAAATACTTTGACTCTCTTTCGGCTATTTAGGTATAGGAATTAAGAATGAGAAATTTTCGGTTTTTTTTTTATTGTTATCAATCAATAATTTTTTCTTTGTCAAATGCTTAAAATTTAATACGAAGTTCCTCATAGTTGTTTCTACCTTTAATACAATAAAAAAAAAGTCTACCGGAAAGTAAAATTAATTTTTATGAGCGTTTGAAGTTCATATTTTTACTACATTGGATATTCACACGCAAAATGAACGATTTCTCATCGAACGATTTTTTTATTTTGTTGTAATATGTCGAAATCTTATAGATACTTGAAATGTTTATTTAATCATATTCCTTACCTACATGATACAATTTTAAAAATATTTTGATTGTTTTGAGCTATGTATAACAATTTTTAATTTACAATTTTTTTTTAGTTTTTTTCTATAATTATCAATAACAAATTGTTTGCTTGGTCCAAAAGCTTGAAGGTTTAATAGAGGTTATTCTTTGTGAGTTGTTATAATAGCAGTTCAAAAATATTTTATATATACTATATATTATAGTCACTCATTTTTTTTATAAGTATTTAAAGCATTTTTATTGATATTATATTTGTTTAAATTTGTGAGCGCGATTTATAAAATTGGTCTTCGATACTGCTATGTAAAATATATAACTATATAAAATAATAATGCTCCACTGCTCCAGATATAATGTAATAATTTTATAGGTAATGACTAATGACATTTATAAACAGCTAAATATAAATGTCAAAGCTGACAACGATGACAATATTTGGTTTTATACTCATTGGGTCTTCAAAAAGGTCTGAAGATAATAGGTATAATTATAGATTCGATAAATTAGGTATCATCACGAGAACTTGTTGCATAGCAATATCTGCATCATTGAATTAGAATAGTATAATAACTGTTAGCAAAAAATCAATTCTGAGTTATCTAACTATATAAGGGGCAATTTGAACTGTGTCAAAAATGATAACAAGGTATTTTTGATATTATGAAATTGTGGTAACAACAAATTTTATTAGATAGGTACTTTGTTTACAATTCTTAAGTTTTTAACAACTAAACAAATTTCAAATGACTTAACATACCTAGCTCTAAAAGAATCAAAATATTTTGATAATAAAACTACAGCTCTAAGATTATTCCTATAATTTAATAAAGAGATCTATTTTTAAGAAATATGGTGTTGCGTAATTGTGTAAATGTTCTCAATTTTGGCGTGTTTTAGTTATTTTTTTCCCAACTATTAAGAAAAAATATGGAATTCCATGTAACAAACTAAATCATAATATCTATTATAAATGACCCTCGGGCCTCAATGTTGAGCAATTTGCTTCAACATCTCGTCTTCTGCATCAAAACGGGATGAGAGACGAAAAAAAGCAATCGTCATCACTAATCGTAAAACCACTAAAACACTCTGCAGCGCTCTTTGCTCTTTATTTAAAATACACATATATAAACTACATCGATCATCACAATTATTTAGCTAACTAGGTGCCTATATACATTGTTATTATACAGAGTGTAACAAGAAGACCAGACAATAAAAAAAAAAATTATGACAAAAAAGGTGAAAATTATATTGTGAATAAAAAATTTTAGAAAAATATTTCATGTCAGGGACTGCCCAAAAATAATATTTCGGAAAAAATTATTACGTTTTAAATTCAATTTACTCAAAAAATATTGATATTTATATTGAAATAAAAATTCCAAGAAATAAACTACTTGACTTCGATAAATTACCATAAAAATTGTTCTTATAATCCCTTAACAAGAAATAATTGTATAAGTTTCCGCCTAAAGATTATACAATTATTATTTTCTAAAATATGTTCTACATATTTGATATTATTGTGAAGTATGTATAGACATATATAGAATTGAGAATGGAAACATTATTGATTATGTTGATGACAATGTAATGTTAAAGTTATGTAACATTGTAACAATAATCTGAATAATCATGTGTTATTATAATATTTTATAATATTAAAATAATATATGTTAATTTACACAGTAAACTTACACTTAATTATCTCTTAATTGATCATTACATTTTGTATATTTTATATTTTTATCAAATTTCTATTATTTTATTAACAGTTTATTAATGTATAATGCATTATGTTATCCATACATAAATTAATATCTGTAATGCACTTACAATGCCCTTGCTGCAGAGGGTAATTTTAAATAAGTAGAAAAATTAGGTTAAATATTCAAACATCTATTTAATATTCATAAAAAAAAACTATTGCAACTTGATCATATAATTTCTTTTACTGACACCTAATTAATATTATAGATTAGGTACTACTGTATGTTTCGTAGAGGATGCAATAAAAAACGTGCAATATAGCATGACGTCAAAAAGTATTCGTGTGATCCTATACTAGTTATGCTTGTACAAAAAGTATTTATCTTTTAAATATAATTATTAATTATATTAAAAAAAAAATGTTTAGTTGGTTACTTTTTATAATATAATAGAATCCAAACCTTGCTATATTTGAGTCAAGATTTTCGAGTGGTTAATTATTTTACACGTGATCTTTGATTGACTATATATCAATTATTGGTCATCGAAGTAATTTTAGTAAGAACTAAAAATAACAATTATTGGTTATTAATAAAATGAAAAATTTAAATCACTCTGGGTTAATAACAAAAGAATAGTCCTTATTAAGAGCAATTCATGTGATGCTGCCGTAGTGCCGTCCTTCTGTTTTCATTAAAATCAAGCTGTCGTTTACGCACGGACGAATATCACCGGAAACCGATGTGTATTACTAGGAACAACAGGTAGATGCTCTTATATAATAAGATTCATTTGTTGTAATCAATCCGACTTACTTTACCACTTTCGTGAGCGAAATTCTTCTATCCTAACCTAACCTTCTATTCTTAATGAATATTTAACATTTTAATTACATTCTGTACCTAATGATAAATAATGTCTTATGTAAATAATTTTAAATGGTCTTAAGTTTAAATGTAGGTATATTTAAACTACAAAGGTATAACATTTTTAAAATAAATAACAAACATTCCACATATTTTTAATATTTGAAAATATGTTTATGATTTATGTCAGTAATTGTATGTCATTTTCTCGTGGTTTTAATTTTATCCTAGGAATTTTAAAACTAGTTCTTTGAAATTACAGCTCAAAACTTTACACTATTAACAGTAATCACCTATATAATTTTTTTTCATGTCAAAATATGGGACCTTTAATATTTGTAACTAATTTCAAACGTAACTGATCATTTGGACATTATTTTAGTTTTCAATTTCAATTTGTAGTACTATATTAGTATAGTTAGTATGTTAGTTACTTTTCACAGTGTTGTCAACATAATATTGGTTCAATATGTCGATATTAGACTATTATTATATAAAATGTGTTATAATTTATAGTATGTATGTACTCGTATATAATATTATAATGTAAATATAATATATATGCACATAATATTTTATATTACTCTAATTTTTAGTCCTACTGTATTTCCTTACATCAGTTAATTTTATATAGAAAATACTTTTAGTAGGGAAATTAAATACAGTGTATGGACAATTATTAATAGGGTTTTAAGTCATCATTGATCGGTTTATAAAATATTTCGGTTTGATGGTGTTTTAGACAACTTTGTTTTATATAATCATTGTCTAAAGTATTTTTGTTTTTGAATATAAAAATGGTTAAATTGTATGTTGAATATATTTACTTAGATGATTTTAACTTAATTTACCTACCATTTTTAGCAAGAAATAAATGTATGTTTGAATAAGGAACAGTGGTTTTGAAAGGTGGCAATATTATGTAGTTATTTTTGCATATAAAAACTAGTTTTTAAAGTTCACTTAAAGTAAAAGCTGCTAATGTGTTATTAAATGTTTATTATATAAAAATAAAAATGTAGATAAGTACATTGTTCAAATACCAATCCGTTTACGAGTTTACGACTACATTAACGCCAGTAACTGGTTCTTATAGGTTGTTCACTTAGTTCTCAAATAAAAATTATAATATTATAAATAGGTAACAATTTCCTGATCGTTGAATTATTATTATCATGATGTGTTCAATTAAAAGTATACCTAATTATTTGAAAACTATGGGTTTCGGCATTTATTCACTATTGTACATATTTTGTACAGCCATTTAAACTATGATTATATCGTGTGTTTAAATACTGCCTACCAGCCTACCTATAGGTGCATGTGGCAAGATTTTCCAGATTTAGGAGCTATAATATAATAGCTTAATAGAATCAACAATAATAATTACTTCCGACATTATTTTACCGAATTATCGCTTTTCTAGATTTTTACCAATCAAAAAATCATGTTGTCAGAATCAATTTGTGTGTATCAATATTTATATTTTTTACTGCAGTTTTTCAATGACAAAATTATGTATTACCTTTATTACGTGTATATAAAATATATTATAGTATTAAATAACAAGCAGAATTTCCAAGAAAACTACGTACAACATGTCACACATTAAGTCGTTAAATAATAATTCTTATGCGATATTATGTTATGACGGTACCGAGTTCATATAATTTCTCTTAGTGAGACAATATTGGCGCAGATATCATTTATTTGAAATAACACAAACACGTGGCCCCTTATAAGGAAACGACACTATATCAATACAGCTGCTTATTCGTATTACACAATACCGTTAGCCACAAATCCAATATATGAGTTTCAGTGACGAGAATGATGGTTATGACTTGTGACAGATGGAGAAAGCAGATTTACTTGTAAAATGATTTCCATAACTAAGAATAGTGTAGACTAGTTAAACTGATATAAGTTTAACGTCAATACCCTTTTTTGGTACACTCAATTTGTCAAATTCTGATGGTAAATTATATAATAATACTTTTGTATCATATCTATAAAGATAATTTATATTATTAGTATAGCATGATGACATTTGTGTTGAAATCATTTAATTTAAGAAAATATAAAATTTTTGAATTTAACTGTCACATTTAACACATATCATGCAATAAAAAAATATTTTATACGTTTATTCTTATTTTTTTTTTCATGTAGGTATACAAATAAAAATTAACTAAAATTACCACAATAGTACAATATACTATACTGCGCATAGTATTTATTAGACATTTTTTTGCAGGATTACAAAGTTATGATATAATATTGATGTTAATTGATTTAAATATGTATATAATAACAATTATTGGCTTGTAACATTTTTATAGAACATATAGGTACAATATTATTATGTATTTTAACTGCATCTTAAAATATAGATTTACAATCTATATAGGTATTTTAAGCACTAATATCTGAAGTTAGATGTAACTACAAGCTAGTTTACATAAATGGTTATTTTTTAGGATATGAGAAAGCATTGATGACACTTGTATATAATATACTTAATATTTATAAGATTAGATCTAAAATATAAGATTTCTTCTATAACAATTTTAATTACCTATTTTATTATTACAATATTTTGAAAATTGAAAATTGAAATAGTTTAATATAAGTAAATTTGAATTACATGTTTGTTCTATATTACTAGGTAGATATACATTAGGTAGGTATACATTAGGTAGGTATACATCAGGTAGGTATATACGCAGCAAACGAATTGCGTCCCAAGATCCCTTTTTCATACGAATTGCGTCCCGATAATATTTAACAACTACACTAATTGCGTCCCGATAATATTTAACAACTATACTAATTGCGTCCGATATAAATACATTATTTTCCTTCCCATTTAATACAGACTTAGGACTGTCAATAGCAACATTAAATATTATATTGCTAAAGGTAGGTTAAAAATATTGTTTTCTATCGTTTCGTAATTATGTACATCAAAAATATTGTTTTCGTCGTCAAATATAAAATAATAATTAATAAAATTAATAATAATAAAAATAATTTCAAAAAATATAAGTTAGGTTATAACTTATAAGGTTATAGTTATCACATGTTATTGTAATATTATTTATGGCTCGGTAAAAATTTGAACGATTCAGTTAAAGAAAGAGGATAGTCACAATCGGGGGTTATATATGTGTTTAAAATATAATCTGTAAATGTTTCTACTATTTTATTCTGTGGTAAATTTGATACTATATCATCGGTAAAACAGTTTTCTACATCTTCAGGTTTCAAAAAAGAGAGATCAAAAAATGTTTTTAGGTAATTGCTTATTTCTGAATTTAGATTATATTCATTACTCAAACCTGGAGCTTGAATTTTTCTCCACCAACTCTGGCCTAAATGGAATCCTTTTAATTCGACAGATGCCCAAACAAATAATGCAGCCGAGTGAATTGCTTTTTCGAAATCAGCAAATAACATTTTCGGTAAAAAATTAATATTATTTTTTATACATTCTGAATTTAGATGAAAAAATGCTTTATTGTAAGTTTCTACATTTTCGTCAATTAATAAAAAAAAACTAATGGTATGAAAACCCGGGACGCAATTAGTATAGTCGTATCGAAAACCCGGGACGCAATTAGTATGTCACAAATCGCAATTTTTATATCGGGGACGCAATTCGTATGCAGCCGGTATATATTAGGTAGGTAATACCTAAATGTACTTAATATGACGTATAGATGACATTTATAAATATAAAGGATTATACATAGTATTATTATTTTGTTTATTTGGAACTTATTAGTTTCATTATATTATTCATAAAGCAGTTCTTATTTTTTTAATATAATATTAATTTAATTTAAAACTACTGTATTTGGTTTCATAATATTTGAAATTATTATATTCATGAGATATATTGGGGATAAATAAATAAAAAAATAATAATTATATTAATCTATTTAATTACATCCAATTTTATTCCATTTTCATTATCTAAGTGGTTCGTTTTACTTTTTAGTAAATGTTTATGGTACCTAGTTTGTATAGTTTACTTGGTAACAAAATACACGGTACACATATGTAATATAAGACCTATTTAATGATATTTTATAAAATTTTAGGTTAAAGAAACAATAATGAATAATTTGGTATATATTTTCCTATCAAGTGTGTAGATTCTAAAAGCTAATAAGATTTAAGATATAAAATGTAACTGTGAAAAACATTTATGATCCTTAAAATAATTAAAAAGTATTAGAACAAGAAATTATAATGTAATAATAAATTACTTAACTTAAAATGGGTATCTGTTGATTATTTTTACGATATATATTTTGTATTTGGTTTTGGGTTTCACATTATACAACTTAGTTTGTGTTATTGTACAATTTTTAAAAAGTAAAAAAAAAAAAAAAATACAAAAGAATTAATTCGTATTTAAACAAAGTTTGACTGTATTTAACATTTTTCTATTCCAACTTAAGTTATATTACAAAATAATGAAAAAATATCATATTTTTAAATGAAGAAACCGTAGAATGTGAGAAATCATACTATAAAATGTTGTCAATGCTTAAAATCAAACAAATGTGTCAACATTATTCATTTTCAAATGAATAGGACTAGTATAGGAGACAGGAGTATGGGTATAATATATTATAACACGACGTTGAGTAGTACAAAAAAAAATGTCCTAGTACTGGTAGTTTGTTTATTGGCTCACTTTTATTAAACCATATAATATGTATTAGCTTAGCTTTAAATAAATGTGTTCAAAAATTGTAAATTAATTGTAAGTTAATTGTAATAAAAAGTCATCAGTACCTACCTATTCAGTGAAATGTATTATCTTATTTTACTTTAATTTAAGCTTATGATAATAAACTGTTAACTGTTAAGTAATAAATGTAAAAATTAAATAAAATGTTTTAAATTAGTTATACCTATTATCCATGCATGGGATATAAAATTCAATCTCTAGTTATTTTGATTTTAATGATAGGTAGGTAATTAACTTTATTATTTAATAATAATTCATGTTTTTAAATAGATAAAAATAAAACTTAATATGTATGACAGAGTATAAGTATGTTAATATCGCATAAAATCTTACCACAAATGCACACAGAAAAAAATATAATTTTTAAATCATAAGTCATAACCACGAGTGTAGGTACTGCATGTTGTAAATATTCAAGTTGACCGTATGAGTTTCTGAACATATTTTACTCGGTACATAGTTCGTTGGCGACGTCTACAGCTGATGCTGTTATACTGCTGCAGGAGACAATATTGTAATAAAAATAATATGAAAGTAAAACTGGAACATCCACCGGTCCGGTGAGATAATAATAATCAATAATTTAATCCAAACATAACAACCGGAAACGCATTTACGTTACCCATCCACCGCTTCAGTACCCATGCCTATGGTACCTACGTATTTGGGCACGCGACGGCACCACAATACCAACTGGTTACCGTTAATTCGATCCCACCAAGCGGGCCATCGGAAATTACACATGTGCTATCTCCGTCAAGTTCGTACGTATATAACCGCTATCAGCGATCGTCAAACGTATCAGTCGTGTTCGATCGAGCTTCACATAACACGAGAACACACACACGAGACATACAAATAATAAAAAATGGCATACAAGGTAAGTTAAAAGTAAAAAAAAAACAACAAAAAATACACACACACACCCCTATTTTTAACTTTGAGGTTCAAAAATATTAATGTATTTCTCTCCCCACAACAGATGTTCTCCACCGGTCTACTGTTAGCATTCGTTGGTATGTGCTTGTGCCAACAACAATCCACTTCTAGCTCACCATCTCAATACCAGTCTGCCGCTGTATCCCAAACGTCGTTCCAGACGGGATCGGCTGTCCAACAGCCACAAACCAAACTGGAAGACATCGAACGTGACACTCTTGTAGCGGCTTTTGGACAGAAAACCCAACAGCAATCCAACAAACCATCATCCGTGACTCCTTCAGTCCCTCAACAACAACAACAACAACAACAACAACAACAACCGCCGCAGTCCTACCAAACAGTGCCGCAACAACAGTACTTCGTGCAGCCTTACCATGGGCTACAACAGCAGTTCTTCATGCAACCGTACCAAGCCCAACCACAACAGTACTTGGCCCAACCTTACCAGATGGCTTTCGACTACAACGGTGTGCAATACTCCATCGTCAGCCCCAACTCTTACCCTGGTAACCAGTTTTACCAACAATTCTACGTGCCAGCTGCCCAACCATCGGCTGTTCCTCAATACGTGACCAAACAATTTTCCTCGGCGGCCGCTCCTGCTCAAGCTCAACAGGAATACAAACAACAACAATTTTCCGCCCCTGCACAAGCTCAACAAGTATATAAACCACAACAAGTCGCTACTCCCGTTCAAGTTCAACAAGAATACAAACAACAATTCACCGCCCCTGTTCAAGCCCAACAAGAGTACAAACAACAACAGTTCAACGTCCTAGCTCAAGCTCAACAAGAATACAAACAACAACAACAACAATACGTAGTGCCATCCCCCGCATACCAATACGTCCAGCAGCCAGCTGCCCCCGCCGCCAACGGTCCCGCTGATTACTCGTACGTTACTCGTCACCCGGCCACCACCGCCGCCCAGTTCAAAGCCCCGACAGCCACCGCCGCCGTCCAACCACAATTTCAGTACAATGCATTACCGCAACAGTTCCAACAACAACAACAACAACAACCGCAATACTATTACACCGTGGCCGCCACCGAACAACCACGCGTCCAACAGTCAGCCAAGAGCCAATTCTCGTCCGGAGTGAAATCCACCACGCCCACCCCATTAACTAAGGAGCAGTTTGCTTACAAGTTCGAATCCTCACCACAACAACAACAACCAGGTTCCGCTTACAGCACGCTCAGATACTCCGCTTAGAAGTCTCAAGTACATCTCCCGTGAGGGGCCGTGGCAGGTGCATCATTATAATATTATTGTGTATAGTGCCATCAATTGTATATACGCAAACTACGCGTAATTCACTGTACAATTATTAGATATTATCACTATTATTATTATTATTACTACTAGTGCGTTGCAGCACATATATTATAGGATATTTATTTCCTGGGTGATTTCCGCACACTTTAGCATGCCAATGCCAACTTGGCACAGCAGTGTGTAGGGACGCATATATGTCCCTAAAACATAAAATATGTAATTATTTGTATTATTGTTATTATTATTTTGGTTAAGAATAAATGTGAAAACACTTAAATGTTTAGACCATTAAAAATACTTGTTTTAATACACCTACATAATATTATGTCCAATCCATGATTCTAGAAAGCGTTTAATCCCATCAGATGGTTCGCAGCAGCTCTTATAGTATAATCGTTCATGTATCACATGTTCGAGGTAAAAAAATCACATTATAAATGTTTTATACAGCAAACATTAAAAAAAATACATTTCTTGTATATAATATAATAATAAAAAAAAAATACAACGAGTTATTAATAATTCATTAAAAAAAATATTATAATAATATAATATTTAACAATAATAATACTTGCACAGTAGTAATGTAGCAGTGTAGTCAGTGGAAGTTGACTTTCAGCGTATTTGATGATATAACATTTTAATAGTTATACTTCTTCGAAATTGAACTAATTGCATAATATGCATATGATATAACAGGAGTTATTTTATAAGATTATTTATTTTTATTTTCAATAAATTATATCAGTGATTATTAAATCGCTAACTTTTTAATTTCACCTTTCGTTATAGGAACTGTTCAACATTTTAGTAAATTCAGTTAATTTAAATTTGAAATTAACTCTGAGTACATTAATATTTGCAGTGTTGAAAAATATTTTGTAAAATTAGGCATTAGAGTAGTGAATACCAATATTGAAATACTTTTTTTAGAATCTTTCTATTTTATGTACTTTTGTTTAAATTATTTTTTTTCTTATTAAGCCATTAGTATAAACTATGATAGCTTGACAATTAGTAATTACACAAATAAAAGTATTTTAAATACAATATTTTGTTTTTGAATACTTATTGTATTAAATATTATTGATTCAATCTAATCTTTTTTATTATTTTGTATAATTTACCTAATAAGAAAATTACTGAATTACCATTTTCTATAAATTTATTGTTGATGAAAATATTGTCGTCGAATAACAATAATTTAAAAAGTATAAATAACTATATTAGAATAGTATTAAACTATTAATTCTAATAACCAGTGGCATTTTTCAATGGAGGGGGCTTGAAAATTAGTAATTTTTATTTTGTCCAGTCTATAATGATTTCAGACGTTTATTTGAGGTATTTTAAAATGTTTGTAACTTTTCAACTTTTCTGGTAGAAAAAATGATTTTATTATAAGCTTTGATGCCCGATGTATGTTTTTGGAAGCAAATTGGATCTAGTTGGTACTTTTAGGAGGTCGAAATTGAAAAATCTCAGTGTTTTTTAAAATAATTGGAGAAAAAAAAATGAAAATTTATTAAAATTGTTTAGTAATCAGCTTGGTTATACACTTATACCGTACTCACTTTGGATTGCATTTGATTAATTAAAATTTTTTTTTTCTATAAATGTCAATAAAAAATTATTTATCCGGTCAAAAAGCTTAAACAATGTAATATATAAGTTTTTATTATAGCTAAAATATTAACGATACATAGGCATCATGGTTATTTTTTATAAGCAATTTAAGTTCAAATTTCGTCAAAACCACAGGTCTTTTTATACAAGTACCTAGTTCATACTTTTAACCGAAAAATTACAGATAATTTATGAAAATTGGTATGCAAATACAATGTTTTTTCAAAAATGAATTCATTCTGGTAAGATGTATATGAAATTTACGTCTTGCATACTATAGTTGACAATTGAAACTTTGAAACTTGATAAATACTTTTTTTTTGTAAGTAATAATAGAGCAATGGGGGGGGGCTTCAGCCCGTTAGCCATCCCTGCGTACGCCACTGCTAATAACCATTAAACCAGGGTTCAACATTCGTATACGATGCTTGGTAATGGTAAAGTAGTAGCAATTTGTAATGTTTTATTTTAGGTATGATAGAGATTATTAGAGATGGATGAATGTATTAATTGGTTATTACTGATTATGTATTATTTGGTTTTTACAATGACGTATTTTTTTTTATTTCGCCTGAAGACACTTCTGTTTGTGCTTAGAAAAAATTAGAAATAATTTCTAAGAATTATTCCTATACATTTTTTTAAACGTTTCTTATAACTTTTTTCTACGGATATTAAATCATATTAAAAATAGATAAATTCAATTTTTTCATAAACGTTTGATGTAAAATTTAAGAAATTCACCAAAATCAGGAGTATTATATGTAAATTGTTTTGTACCTAATCAAAAACTTAAACAATTTAAATTAACTTTAGTACCTGGTTGAAATTGTAATACAAGATTACTAATAACTAATAAGTTTTATTCACTTGGAAAATAAAATAAAAGTGTATTGTTCAGTCACATACATTATTTATGAGCAACACTGATGTTCAAATTTTAACTTCGTTGGATATTCGCACGTAAAATAATGATTTAACATCAAACCACTTTTAGATTCTGAGTGAAACGGTTTGTACAATGATGTGTGTGTGTTTTTATTTTTCTTGGTGTGTCTGTCATCACGGTTTGGGGCAGTAAAACTGCTTCAATTTTCTTCAACAGTATCTTGTTCGATGGGAAAGTGAATCTAGTTGGTGCATTCGGGAGGTCAAATTTTAAAATTACCAATAGTTTTCACGAGCGCCGAGGAAAAACAACATACAAATTAAGGAAACACTGGAATTTTTACTCAAAATCGGATTTCCACAAAATCGATTTTGGTTTTTGGTGTAACTCTAAAACAAATTAATGTATATTGTATATACATGAAATTTTCACTGGTTGTTTATATTTACATTTTCTGTACACGGTAACATTTTCAAAAAATTTTGATTTATTTTAAACTGTTTAGGGACATTTTCAGTTTCCTATTTTATTAGTTTTTTTTTTTTTATGAATATCGATAAAAATGTATTAGTTGGTTAAAAAAGCTGGAAAATTTAATAGAGGGCTTCTAGTATATTGTTTCAAAGGCAGATGAAAAATATTAAAAATTCTTAGCCACAGTTTTAATACAAGGTACCTGATATATTGTTACAATATCAGTTGAAAAATATTAAAAATACATATGCACAATTTTTTTTTATAAGCATTTAAAGATCGAATTTTGACAAAATTTATCAAATTTAAAATTGAATAATTATTTTGTAGTTAAAAATTTATAAGATGTTCAACTTTTATATCCAAGGATTGAAAATTTAATACAAGATTCCACCTAAGTAGTTAATTCTGTTACCAAAAAATCTAAAAAATACATAAGCACAGTTTATTTTTATAGTCATTTTAAGTTCAAATTTGGATGAAATTACAAAAAACCTAGAATAACTATTTTAGTTATTTCGTTGTGATTGTATAATATTATTCCGTATTCGTGGGTACTTGAAACTTCTAAAGTACACTATTATATATCTATGGACTATGATAGTATCAGGGTTTGTTGTTGATTTATAACGCGTTATAAGTACCTAATGGATATTGTGATATGATTAAATTGGAATTTATTATAGGTACCTATTTTAGGTCATTTTTTTTTAATACCATAGATAAGTATATAATATGTCTTATACAGTTATACCTAGCTGACATACCGTCTATGCTCAGAATCGTTGTTCTTATACAATGATATTATATCATTGAATTCAAATTTAATACCATCTATTATACAAAGCACATTTTTGTTATATTGTTATTTGTTACTATTCAAAAAATATTAATCATAGAAACTTGAAACATTCTACTGTTTATAATTTTCTGGACAGATTTTCAAAATATTTAGACAAATTTTAGATTCTAAGTGGAACGATGAATGTATTTAATTTTAGTTTTCTCAATAAATGTTGATAAACTGTTTATACTCGGCCAAAAATATTGACATATTAATACAAGACTTGAAATAAGTAAGTTGTTCTTCTAAATTAAAAATCTCAAAAATAAGTAATAATAATAAGAGCATATTTTTTTATAGATATTCGATGTTCACATTTTGACAAATATAAATATTTAAAGGAAAATAACAATTTAACTTAGCTATTTTGAATTATTCAAGCAATATGATTAGCGGGGACTTTTTTTTTTTGTGGCACCGCCGCAGGGGATTGGGGATTGAACTGTTTGCACATTGCTTGATGTTCATGCGGCATCGTTTATTGTACAAAAACATATTGTAGTGTATATGTGCAACTGGTTCACTGGATATTATTAGTAGGGACTTAAAACTTTTCGTTACAACGTATATTATTATTTACTCTACTCAATGACATCTTAAAAATATTTAGATTGATTTTAATAGCTATTTAGTATTTATACAACAACCCTATTCTTATCGTCCTATGGTACTTCTATGGTACACTTCTATATTGACATTTATAACAGTTAGTAATATTATACGAAAATATAGTATGTTGATTATTTTATAATGTATGAAATTTGTTTTTGACAAAAATTTGTTTAATCTACTGTATACTATTAGAAAAATAAATTCCTAATTTCATTATAAATATATAATAAAATAACTTGAGAATAATAAGGTGACAACATTTTCCACTCAGAATTGTGATCTAATCATTTTATCATATTAATTATTTTTATATTATAATGTATTCATTGTATTTAGTTATAGTAATAAAAAAGTTTATATTTCTTCTACTTATATTATGTATGATTGTATATAAGAATTGTGTTAAATTGAATATACTTTAAGATTAGTTTTATAAATTATTTATAAATTGTGTTTTTAATAAAAGTGATATTATAAAAATCTACACATTGAAACAAATAAATAGGTATGATAAATATTAAAGAAAATTATATGAAGTATAAAAATAAAGATACTACGTATAATATTACAAATATTCTTAATGGAATTAATTGCTTAATAATTTAAAATAAAAATATATATTTATGAGAAATTATATTAAATAGTACCTACCTATTAATCTAATTATTTATTTTCTACGTTTTAAAGTATAATGGTAATTCCAAAAGTAACTTACATTTATTTTTGTTATTGAATATTTAAAACTAACTTGTGTCTTAGCAAAATAATTGAATAAAAAATATTATGACACATTAAAATGCATTCATATTGGACGTTATATTTAATAAACTTAAATATTCTTAAAAACACACCTAAGAATGTTAATTCATACAAGTCAAGGAATGCAATCGGTACATCATTATTATTAAATTATTTTGTTTATGATTAAGCTGATAATGCTACTGTTGCCAGCAGACGAGGTTATAAAACAAAAAAATATTATAATAAATGAAAAGCGGACTGTCCGCAAATTCAATGTTACAATATCAATATATTATTATTAAGTATGTCCCCATATATTATCAATATACACAAAGCCATCTCATTAACAAAAACGGTTAATTATCGATTAAGTCCCACCGATTGGACTCACAGCGATATTACCGTGAAGTACGAACATATATAAACCTTATTGGTGGTCGTAAAATGTATCAGTCGACTTCGGTAGAGCTTCACAGAACATACATATACTACATGGTCATATAGACAAGAGGCTTACAAAACTATCAAAAAATGGCATACAAGGTAAGTGTAAACATTTTACTATAATTTATAAGTTCAAAAATTCTTATATTTCTTTCCACCAACAGATGTTCTCCGTCGGGCTTGTTGTGCTCACTTTCGTCGGTATGAGCTTATGTCAACAAATGCAACAATTCAACTCTGGTTTACCGTCACAATACTTGCCATCCACCTTGGCACAGGGGACCTTCCAGGGGTCGCCGGCAGTTGTCCAACAGCCGTGGACTAAATTCGAAGACATCGAAAATCAATCTGACAAACTATCGTTTTCAAACTTGGAACAATCAAAGTCTTACCAAGATGCTGTGCAACAACAAAATCTAGCTCAGTCATACCAGACGGCTTTCGGAAACACTGGTGTGCAGTATTCAACCGGTACCCCAAACTCTTACCGTGGCAATCAAGATAGCCAACAGTACTACGGGCCTGCCACTCAACTGTCAGCTGAACCTCAATTGATTACCAAGGAATCGTACTCGACATCCTTACCGGTAGTCATCCCCGCGGCCACCTCAGCACAGGTTCAACCAGGCTACAAACAACAATTCACCACCCCGACTCAAACTCAACAAGATATCCTTGGTGTTAATGCTGCTCATGATCAACATGAATACAGACATCATCAAGAGTATAGAAGTCAACATTTGCCTTCCCTAGCTCAAGCTCAAGTAGAGTATAAACAACAGGTCGCTGATCTTGAACAAGCACAACTTGAGTACAAACAACAGTTCGCCGCTTTAAGTAAGACTCAACAAGAACTTAAACAACAGTTCGCTGAACCAGTTGAGGCTCAACATGAATTGAAAAAACAGTTTTCCTCCCTTGTGCAAGCTCAAAAAGAGTTCAAACAACAGTTCGCCGCTCTAAATGAGGCTCAACAAGAACTTAAACAACATTTCGCTGTACCAGTTCAGGTTCAACAACAATTAATACAACAGTCCACCGCACTTGCACAATCCCAACACGAGTTTACCAAACAATTTTTCGCTCTTTCACAAGCTCAACAAGAGTACAAACAACAGTTCGCTGAACTTGCACAAGCTCAACTGGAGTTCAAACAACAATTCGCAGCACTTATCCAAGCCCAAAAAGAACTTAAACAACAGTTCGTGGCCCCAAATCAGATTCATCATGAATTCAAACAACAATTAACTGCCCCAGCTCAACAATTATACAGACAGTACGCCGTACCACATCAGGGCGGACAAGACTACAGACAACGATTCGTTGTTCCAACACCCGCATATTTATACATCCAAAAATCAACCGCCTCCACTGCCACAGGTCCAATAAGTTACAATTACGTCGCCCAGTATCCGGCCACCCAGACCAAATCTCAAACAGTCTCCGCCGTCCAACCAAAATTACAGTACGCCACCATCCCACAACAGTACTACCATACCGTTCCCACAGGACAGATCACCATTACCGAACAACCACGCGTCCAACAGTCATCAACAAACCAATCGTCGTCAGGAGTTGCCATATCTACCACACCAATCCCATTGAAAGAATCGGTCACCTACAAGTCTGAATCAACACCAACACCCCGACAACAACTCAAAGTTCCTCATAGCGACCTTAGAATCATCGCTTAGAGGTCTCACATGATAGGGCAGTATATAAAATATATTTGTACCTATATACTCAGTGTAATCATTATAACGTGATTACATGTCAGTATATTATATTATTTATTATTATTATTAAATTTTGTATTATATAGGGTAGGTATTTATTTTCGGCATTATTTCCGCACACTTTAGCTGGCAGGTTTTCACTTTGCAGTGTGCTTCTCGTGTTTGCGTGAATATTCCATTAAAAAAATTATTTATTAAAATGTTTGTTGTTTATTTGGTTTTGAAATAAATGTCTAAATACTTAAATTTGTATTTTGATAATTTACTATCCGTATAATATTTTACTTAATAACTCTAGAATAGGTACCTATTTTAATCTCATAGGATAGTTATTGCCACTCGTTTGTGTATAGCACTAGTATTAAATAATAATAAGATTAATTACATAATTATGAAATATATAACGTGCTATATGATAAGGTACAAACATCATAATTAAATAATATATATTATAAGATAGTTAAAGTGCGATATAAAATAGGTACCTACAATATAATGACTAATTTGATAGGTAATGAGTAAAATATTAAGTATGGTGAAAAGTGTTTTTGTAAAACCTCGGTTATGATGAGACTAATTATATAATTTAAATTAGAAATAAATTACTATAATAGCATAGTATATATAGACTAGGGAGAAGATTTCTTAAAGACAGTATTTGATTATATTATGTATAATATTACGATTTTGTTCGGAGCTGATCATGTGCTCTAGGTCTTTGTCTGACGGATCCTTTGAAAGTGTTTTATGATTATGGTTTTTGTTAGAATGGAATAAAGGTTTCTTTTTGTGGAACGATTTGAAATATTTGAAACCTTTAAATCGGCGGTATGTACATCGAACATTGAGCTGACTTGGCCGGTATAGTATTATAAAATATTTAATCACTCATATTTAAGTATCTAGCAATCAGGGAAATCACATACCTATTATATTGTACAACTTATGTTAGGTAACATATTATAACATGTATCTACTAATTAAACATTTACACTTGCTAATAAAGTATACGAATTCTACATACGTTAAATCGATTAATGAGTTTTGTATGAATAACAAAATCAAATGATAAAAAATATGATAGTTTTATAATATTATTATGTAGGTACTATAAACAAGGCATGGAATATAATATAACATGTCATATATATATTATTAAAATTATAAATTCCAACACTATTAATGTTATTGGTTCATAGCTTTAAATTTTAATTACGTATGCAATTGCAGTTGCTGATATTGCTCTATAGTAGGAATCATAATTACATAACAATGGCAAATAATATGTTAATTTATTTACATATTTTCTTCATAGAGATATCATAATATTATGGCCGAAAACGCTCTATCCACCGAATGACGTGACTAGCAAACCAGAACCTCTCTAGTCTTTAAGCTTTTATATGTGTAAATACTTTATTGTAATATTTAATGTATGTCTGTTTTTGCTGTTTTTAATTATTATATTTTCTAAATTCTACCTTAGGCATAGCCCGTAATGTGATGCAAATAAATAAATAAATAATAATAATATAATAACAGAGAATTTAACAATTCATTTAATATGATAGTAATAAATACATTTTTTTTTGAATCTAAATACAATCATTAACATAAAATGTTAGTTTTATATTTTGAGCGGAACGATGAATGTATTGATTTTACAATGGTGTGTGTTTTTTTAAAAAATTTTTTTTCGTGTCTGTTGGCACGATAGGTAGTCAAAACTGGTTAATTTTACAATGAAGGGTGTTTTTTTTTTATTTTTTTTTGTGTCTGTCATCACCTTTTAGGACAGTAAAAGTGCTTGGATTTTCTTCAACAGTATCTTTTCTGATAGGAAAGAGAATCTAGTTGGTACTTTGGGGGGTCAAAAGTAAAAATTTAACAGTAGTTTTCAAAAGCGCCGTGAAAAACAAAAGAAAAATTAAGGAAAAACGGGAATTTTTAACCAAAATCTGTTTTCGAGAAAATCGATTTTGGGTTTTGGTGTAACTTTAAAACAAATGACCGTAGATAAGTGAAATTTTCACTGGTTGTTTATATTTGCATTTTCTATATACGATAACATTTTCAAAATATTTTTATTTATTTTAAACTGTTTAGGGACATTTTCAGTTTCCAATTTTATTAGTTTTTTTTTTTTTATGAAAGTGAAAGTGAATCTAGTTGGTATTTTGGGGGTCAAAAGTGTAAATTTCCCAATAGTTTTCACGAGCGCAGGGAAAAACAACATAACAATTAAGGAAAAACGGGAATTTTCATTTTTCAATTCTTTTTTAGTTTTTTTTCTAAAAATATCAATAAAAATTTATTAGTTGGTTAAAAAAACTTGAAAATTTAATAGAGGGCTTCTAGTATATTGTTTCAAAGGCAGATGAAAAATATTAAAAATCCTTAGCCACAGTTTTTTTTTATAAGCATTTAAAGTCCAAAAATTGACAAAATATGGAAAAATCACGAAAATTAGCAAATTATGTTGAGTTAAGAATTCGTAAAAATTTCATTTTTAAATTTAAGATTTTAAAATGTGATACAAGATTCCTTATAAGATTATCTACCTTTATCAAGAAATGTCTATAAGAAAGTCAAATCAAATTTTTATGAGCGTTTGAAATTTAAATTTTTACAATATTGGATATTCACTCAATTTCTTATGTAGCGATTTCCTTATTTTGTTGTAATTCAAAAATGAATAACTGTAGATACATTAAAATTTCACTGAATGTTTATACTAGCATTTTCTATACACCGTACAATTTTGAAAATATTTTGATTCTCTTCGAGCTGTTTACGGACATTTTCAGTTTTCAATTATTTTAGTTTTTTTTTTCTATAAATATCAATAAAGTTATATCGGTTTTGCCAAAAAGTGTAAAAATGTAATACAAGGCTCCTGTTATATTTTTACAATATCAGTTATATATCAATATCAATATCAGCAAAAATACATAGGCACAATTTTTTTTATAAGCATTTAAAGATATAATTTTGACAAACTTTATCAAATTTAAAATTGAATAATTATTTTGTTGTTAAAAGTTTATAAAATGTTCAACTTTTATATCTAAGGATTGAAAATTTAAAACAAGATTCCACATAAGTAGTTAATTCTGTATTCTAGTAAAAAATCTAAAAAATACATACCCACAGTTTATTTTTATAGTCATTTTAAGTTCAAATTTGGATGAAATTACATAAAAAACCTAGAATAACTATTTTAGTTATTTCGTTGTGATTGTATAATATTATTTCGTATTCGTGGGTACTTGAAATTTCTAAAGTACACTATTATATATCTATGATAGTATCAGGGTTTATTGTTGATGTATAACTCGTTATAAGTACCTAATGGATATTGTCATATGATTAATTGGGAATTTATTATACTTACCTATAATATGTCAATTTTTTTTTAGTACCATAGATAAGTATATAATATGCCTTATACCTAGACTGACATACCGTCTCCTCTCAGAATCGTTTTTCTTATACAATGGTATTATATCATTCAATTCAAATTTAATATCATCCATTATACAGTTACCTACTTGTAACCTACTGTACAGCAGAGCACCTTTTTTTTTTAGATTTTGTTTTGATAAGAGAACTTTTGATATTGAACTAACTATATAATAATCTTGTATATCTAAGTATAGATCAATTTATATTGGGTTTTAAAAGTTATAAAAAAAAAAATTGTATATTTAAATGGATACTATACATTCTTTTGAGAAATATTTAGACAAATTGATGTGGTATTCTTACCAATTTTACACTAAGAATACTTTAAAATATGAACAACAATATTGCTTGAATATATAGGTATGTGTTGTCAATGTTGAAAGCGGACCATTTATATATAAACACAAATAGTTCACTGTATCTTCTTAAGTATATTTATTTTTTAATAATAATTTTTACATTTCAATTTAATTTTGAATTCATGTTTAGGTATTATTGTTTTGTATTTAATTTCTTTTAAAAGCAAACTATAAATTAATTAATAGTTTTTAAATATATTTCTTGATGGGTGGTTTAAAATTGAGAGCCCATAAATAAATTAATACGTTTTTTCTCATTGCATAAATATTATTGTGTGATATGAAATGTATCGAAATCTAACATTATCTTCTACTTAAACTGTAGAGGATATTATTATATTATATTAATATGAAATCTGTGACATGGTAGAATTCTTTGTTGACGGTATAACAGGTATAATTCGAAAGAGACTGAAAATAATAATTTGGCCATTATTGATTCATATTTCATTGTTGAAATTTATAAATCGATTTTGCTCATATTTTCCATAATAATCTAAAATTTATTTTATATTTTATATTTTAATGTATATCTATTTTTCAATTATTATAACAACTATAATATTTTTCTATATTGGAATTTATTAGTTACTTAAAACTATTATAAAAGTGAGTATACAATTGTATACTTAAACGATTATTAAAATTTTAAGAATAAATCAATAGTATATTTTTTTAAATGTATTATTGAATAATTTATTTTTGTATAGTATCAGTTTCTTACATGTGAAAGGATCTTCATAAAAAGAAAAAAACGGTATTTTAACTTTATTATGAATTATATATCAACTTTCTATATGACAAAATGTCAAAATACAACTACCTAATAGATTATTAATATTTTACACAATAAAATTAATTTATGCAACACATTTTTAATAGTAGTTACAATATATTATATTATAGTACCTATCTACATACATAGAATAATCATTTATTTATTTTGGATAAAATTAATTAACGAATACAATTTAAATGTATGTATTGTATGCATAATATAGATGTAGGTAGGGGTCTAAGATATCCAAAACGTTTATTAATAGTAATTTTTATATTATTTAAATTCAAATAATGAATTTTGTTGTGTTGATACATTTTTATAATTTAATAAGAATCATAATTATAATACAATTTAAATTATATATTATTTATTTAACAAGATTTTTATTTTTTCTTAAAGAATCTCTCTATATTATCTTTAAACAAAAAAATAGGATTTAATTATTTTGAACTTACTATATTTAGTTTAGCTATAAAACCTAAAATATAGAATCATTTAAATCAGCGGTTCTTAACCTTTTGTAGATCGCGGACCCCTGATGAAAGATTTTTAGAAATCGCGGACCCCCTTACCAATTTTTTTACAAAACATCTTATGTTATCATAACCAAAATTATAATAATTATTTTATATTAAAAATTATAATAGTAGACAACCAAACATACACATTTCCAATTATTTTTATTACAATTAATTTTTTTATAAAAATGTAATATAAAACTATAATTGAGTACGATACTACGATCGATCAACTGCAATTATAGTGGTAGTAAATATAAGTCTGCCGAGACTACAGTGCTGTACGCATGTACATTTCGTATGAACAAGAAAAATTGATTACCTACTTAATAAATACTAATAATACAATTATTTGGTGTAGAATCTCCTTATTATATACGAAAAAATAATAATAATCCAATAATATTGTAATAATGCACTCTGTCACTTATTGATGTATGTTATGTGTTGAGGCTGCCGTGGACCCCCAAGGGGCCCAGGACCACAGGTTAAGAACCATTGATTTAAATGTATTATTATAACTCAATTTGTTCGTATTTTAGTTATTTTATTCAAAATATATAGAATTATTTGGTTTTATATTTATGATATGAATATTTGAATTTTGAATAATGCAAATTACTCGATACTCAATAGTAATTAACATAGTATTATTAAATTAGTTAACATGGGGAATGTTTATGTTATTAAAAAAATATATTTTATATTCAAAATGAGAACGTACTATTATTATACAAATGATTAATTAATGTGAACCGTAGTATGACATTTTTTTAGTCTAATTGGAATGTATGTCCGATTTACTGATCTGGGGGAGGGGGGATATCCTTTTGATCCAAAAATTCTTCTTGTAATATTGCATATTATATTATAAACTACTTATACATAATACAATTTTATATAGGGATTAATATACAATAAATTTAAATATACTTTAAAACTAGTTTTATAAATTGTTTATGAGCTGTATTTATAATAAAAGTAATATTATGAAAAGTCTAAACATCGAAACAAATAATTAGGTATTATATTCATTGAATAGGTACAATGAATATTATAAATAAAATTATATTAAGTATAAAAATAAAGATACTATGTATAATATTATAAATATTAATAGAATTAGTTACGTACCAAATTAAAATGAAAATATATTATATTTATGAGAAATTATATTAAATACGTACCTATCAATCTAAATATTTTTTGTTTACGTTTTAAAGTATCTATGATGAATATTTCAAAAAGAAACTTACATTTATTTTCGTTATTAAATATTTAAAACCAACCAAATATTATATAAAATTTAAGCTTTGGTTATTTCGTTTAAAAAATTATAATAACTAATAACGATATGTTCAACAATAATATTAGAAAATAATAGAAGAAAACATGAAACAATAAAATACAATATTCATATTAGACACTATCATTATTCATTAATAACATTAAATATTCTTAAAAACACACCAAAGAAAAACAATTCATACAAGTCACAGACTTCAATCCGTATATTATTATTATTATTAAATTATTTCGTTTATGATTAAGATGATAATGCTATTAATGCTATTTACTGTTGTACAGCAGACGAGGTTATAAAATAAAAAAAATATTATAAATCAAAATCGGGCTGTCCGCAAATTCGATGTTACAATATCAATATATTATCAAGTATATCCCCATATATAATCATTATACACAAAGCCATATCATTAACAAAAACTGTTAATTATCGATTAGGTCCCACCGATTGGACTCACAGCGATATTACCGTGAAGTACGAACATATATAAACCGTATTGGTGGTCGTAAAATGTATCAGTCGACTTCGGTAGAGCTTCACAGAACATAAATATACTACATGGTCATATAGACAAGAGGCTTACAAAACTATCAAAAAATGGCATACAAGGTAAATGTACACATTTTACTATAATTTATAAGTTCAAAAATTCTTATATTTCTTTCCACCAACAGATGTTTTCCGTTGGGCTTGTTGTGCTCGCTTTCGTCGGTATGAGCTTGTGTCAACAAATGCAACAATTCAACGCTGGTTTACCGTCACAATACTTGCCATCCACCTTGTCACAGGGGTCCTTCCAGGGGTCGCCGGCAGTTGTTCAACAGACACGGACTAAATTCGAAGACATCGAAAGTCAATCTGACAAACTATCGTATTCAAACTTGGAACAATCAAAGTCTTACCAAGATGCTGTGCAACAACAAAATCTAGCTCAGTCATACCAGACGGCTTTCGGAAATACTGGTGTGCAGTACTCAACCGGTACCAAAAACTCTTACCGTGGCAATCAAGATAGCCAGCAGTACAACGGGCCAGCCACTCAACTGTCAGCCGAACCTCAATTGATTACCAAGGAATCGTACTCTACATCCTTACCGGTAGCCACCCCAGCACAGGTTCAACCAGACTACAAACAACAATTCACCACCCCCACTCAAACTCAACAAGGTATCTTTGGCGCGGAAGCTGCTCGTGCTCAACATGAGTACAAACATCATCAAGACTACAGAAATCAACATTTGCATTCCCTAGCTCAAGCTCAAGTAGAGTACAAACAACAGGTCGCTGCTCTTGAACAAGCTCAACTTGAGTACAAAAAACAGTTCGCCGCTATAAGACAGACTCAACAAGAACTTAAACAACAGTTCGCTGCACCAGTTGAAGCTCAACAAGAATTAAAACAACAGTTTGCTGCACCAGTTGAAGCTCAACAAGAATTAAAACAACAGTTCGCCGTGCTTGCGCAGGCCCAAAACGAATATAAGCAAGAGTTTCCCGCCCTTGCACGTGCTCAAAAAGAGTACAAACAGCAGTTCGCTTTTCTTAATGAGGCTCAACAAGAACTTAAACAACAGTTCACCACCCCAACTCAGGATAAACTAGAGTACAAACAACAGTTCGCCAACCTTGCACAGGCCCAACTGGAGTCCAAACAACAATTCGCCTCACTTATCCAGGCTCAAAAAGAATTTAACCAGCAGTTCGTGGCCCCAGCTCAGGTATCACATGAATACAAAGAGCGATTCACTGCCCCAGCTCAACAGGTATACAGACAACAGAACGCCGCCGCTGACACCGAGCCAATAAATTACTCGCACGTGGTCCAGTACCCTGCCACCCAGATCAAATCCCAAACAGTCGCTGCAATCCAACCGAAATTCCAGTATGCCACCAATCCACAACAGTATCAAACACAACAGTACTACAACGCTGTGCCCAGCGGACAGGTCATCGTCACCGAACAGCCTGCACGCGTCCCAAAGTCAGGAACAACCCAATCGTCGAATGGAGTTTTAATTTCCACCACACCAACCCCATTGAAAGAATCGGTCGTCTACAACTCTGAATCAACATCAACACCGAGACAATAACCTGAAGTTGCTTAATTAACAACCTCAGAATCATCGCTTAGATGTCGCACATGATAGTGCAGTATATAATAATATATAGTCTTATCGTTAACTTGATTACACGACAGTATATTATATTATTTATTGGTATTATTATAGTATATTTTGTATTTCAGTACATATTTTTATTAAATAGGGTAGGTATTTATTTTCGGTAATATTTCCGCATACTTCAGCTGGCAGGTTTTCACTTTTCAGTGTGCTGTTATGTTTGCTTGAATATTCAATTCAAAAAATTATTTATTAAAATGTTTGTTGTTTATTTGGTTTTAAAATTGCAATTTGTATTTTTAATATTTTCTCATTTTCAATTCATCTTAAATTTTAAAATCATATAATACGATGGTTACTTTTTTTGTAATGTTTGAAATGTTTGTAACCTTTAAAATCTGCGATGTGTTCGCTAATCACTTCAACAAAGAGTGCACTTGGCTGTTAGAAGCTTTATGTCTTTAGGAAATGTATTGTAGTATATTTAATCACTCATATTTAAGTATATGCCAATCAGTGAAATCACATATTATATTGTAAAACTTATGTTAGGTAATATATCATAATATACATGTACTACTTAAACATGTATATATGTGCCAATAAAATAAGTAATGCATTATTATTTTTATTATTTATTGATTATGAATTCCACATACCTACGTTAAATCGATTACTAATTGTGTATGAATATCAAAAACATATTATGAATAATATGATAGTCTTATAATATTATTAGGTACTTTGTATAAGACACAGCACATGTATATTATTAAAAGTACAAGTTATAATACTTTTTGTAATTGGTTCTGAGTTTTAAATTTTAATTAAGTATATGCATTTACAGTACCTGGTATTTCTCTATAATCAAAATTACAAGGCACAAGAAAATTTCAAATAATATGTGTACTTATTTTACACATTATTGTATTAATTATATAAATATTATAACAGAATTATCATAATTTGACAATTAGTTTAATGTACTTTTAATAAATATATATATATTTTTTTTATCTAAATACAATCTTTAACATAAAATTTTACTTTATTAGATTGTATTTTGTTATTTTGTATTATATGTCTATAATAATCTTAAATATTTTTATACCTATATGGTAGTATGTTAATATAAATGTATAATATATGAAGGTAAGTATTATGTATATGAAAACCAAATTATATATTTTCACATTGATAATAATATATGTAATACGCTTGATCTTAGGATTTAAAAAAAAAAATAAAGTTAAGATAAAGGCACTATAATTACAGCAAATCATTTTAATTTACTTTTAGATATTACAGTAGAGAATAATTTTTTTATTTTTTTATTAGGTTTAAGAGGACGTGATACCCGCATGTGTTGTCGCCGTCTTACAAGTGCATAACATAGCCAATTCTACGCAAAGCAGAACACTTGTAGCTCCGTTAGTTTAAAAATTAGAGTGAATTAAGTTAAGCTCTTATAAAATCTAGAGGTAAGATTATTATCTAGACAACCTCATAGGCTTTTTATTATATATTAATTTTAAAGCGAGCTATGAGTATTTTAAAATTGTAAATTCTTTGTACATTTTAAAATTCTCATAACTCGCTTAAAAGTTAAAATATAATAAAAATCTCATGAGGTTGTCTAGATAATAATCTTACCTTTAGATTTTATAAGAGGTCAATTTACTCTAATTTTTAAATTAATGGAGCTACACGTGTTTTGCTGAGCGTATACTTTGCTATGTTATGTACTTGTAAGACGGAGACAACACATGCCGGTATCACGTCCTCTTAAGGCTTCGATGACTGAGGTCATTAGCCTGTAGGTTGGTAGAGCTGGTACAGTTGGGTTGGAACGGTTGGTACGGTCGGCTAGGAAGACGTGTATGTGTGCAAGGTTTTTTAAAATTATGAACCCGGGTGGTCACCCATCCGAAAACTATTGGCAGCCGCCGTTCCTTACTCTCAATGACGTAGCGTGATTGATTTCAGCCACTGCACCGTGCAGGGCCACAGAGAATAATTGATACGATACATTTGGCTATTTTGGCTAGAAAATTGAGGAATTTTCAAACAAAATCATATTTATCTGTTGAATATAACTATATTTAACTACATATGTTTTATAACTATTTGACTTTATATTCGGCTTTCAACGTTAAAATATATATTAATCAATAATAGTTATACACTCATACTTTCACACCCTCAAAAATATAATTCTTTATCATTTTTCTAATAGATAATTTTTAAAAAAAACATATTTTACGTGAATACGTGTTGTCTATGTTGCTATAAATAAAAATTATATAAATAACACTAATAGTGGACTGCAACCTCTTAATTATTTTTCTGTTAGTAATTTTTACATTTTAATTCATATTTTGTTTTGTAATTTATATCTTTTAAAAGTAAATTACAAATTAATTAATAATTGTTACATATTATTTTATAATATATTTATCGATGGCTGGTAATTTAAAATAGAGAGACACTAAATACATAGTACTATAGTTATAGTACTAGATATTTTGAACTTACTATACTTAGCTTAACTAGTTAGCTATAAAACTTAAAATCATACATTTACTTAAATTTATTATTATAACTCAATTTGTTTGGATTTTAGTATTTTATACAAATTGTATAGAGTTACTTTGTTTTATATTTAAATATGTATATTTGAGTTTTGAATAATGTCAATTACTCGATAATAACTAACATAATATTATTATAATAATGTATTTTTTTTTAATGTATTCAAAATCAACACCTATTATTATACAAATGATTAATTAATGTGAACCGTTGCATGACATTTGTTTCGTCTAATAATTGTAATGTATATCCGACCTACTGATTTCAATATTTTTTTTTACCCATGTGTAAATATTACGTATTTTTCTTGGACTATACAATTTGTTGTGTAACATAATATTATTAATACATGATCAATAAAAAAAAATGAAAAAAATATTTATAATAGATGACGGTTACACTTAGACATGAAAAAATGTGTATTAGAACCATCTTGTTTTATTAAATCTAAAATACTTTCCCTTGTGAATTGTTCCAATATTATACAATCGTCAGTAAACTCAAACAATTTTAATGATTCCGTCTTCAGTGCATAGAAAATAATGAAAATATAATAGGAATTTAATAATTTCTAAATTCCAGCGAAAGTTAAATAATATACAACTACCTATAGTATTATGATATATTATATTATTTTGGTTTAGATTTTAATATACACCAAGTATGAAAAACACCGAATTTCATTTTTAATTTGTTGCTGCTCATTATAGCGATCGCACATACTTAAAATTAGTAAAACCGAATAAAAAATGCAATGGTCATTGACCTAATTGTATGTTCACAATATTATTAAGATGTATGTGTTACCTCAACCATTTGAGCCTACCGCCCTACCATGCATGAAAAATGTATAACAATTGTTAAATTGTTGCTTTACTTAATTCATAGAGGTAAATAATTTAAAAAAATCAAAGATAGTATAAACCTCGAAAAAATTAAGTACAAATGGTATTAATAATATTGTAAAATTTACCGGGTGATAATATTTTAGTAAGATTATTGATTCTTGGGTAAACCTTTTTTCTCACCATGTGTTATCCTAAAATGTATTAATATTAATAATGATGACTTTTAATAAAATCTTATTTTACATATTTCACTAGTACCATATAAGATTTAATTTCATAATTTTTATGACTATTATGACGTGTCCGTTTTATTTTGTATTTTTTCCATCGAGATGGTAAAACGTTATCATATAACTATACAAGTTATGCACGTATTTATTTTCGTTTACAATATTAGATTAGGTTTGAGTAACGTATTATTTATGTATTTAGTTGCATACTGTAAATTAATAAGATGAATGTATTTAGAACTATACCTACATCACAAAATATGATAATCTACAAAGTATTAAATGTTAACTGTTCAAAATCTCAAATGTATGAATATAATTTATATATATTTATTATATAAATTAAGAAAACTTTACAAAAGAAAAATCTAGCAAGTCAATATTTACAGTCCATTTGTCATCCTTCATAATTTTCCAACATTTTATAGCCCTCCGTGAAGAAGGTATCCAGTGATAAGCTAATAAAACTTCAGAACCAGCGTAGACTTATCACAGATTTAGCAAACAAATGAAGTGGACCAAATTGGACCAAAGTGGACCATATTTTTATGTTGTTAACACAACAATCCATGTATTAGTATCCATGTTACATAATATATATTTTAGGTCTGGTGTGCGTGGTGGATGGCTTCAGTTAAAAACGTGTTCTGAAGTTTAGCATCAGCCGGTGTCACTAGTTCCTGGATGGGTGACCACCCGGGTTTTAGTGATAAATCTTCACCGCATACACACGTGTTCTAATCAATCGTACACTCCTTCACAGTTAAATACCTACAAAATAATCTTCAGGCTAATGACCATAGATGTTGAAGCCTTAACTCAATAACAACAACAGTATATTATATTCTAATTGGATTAAATGTTTTCTCTATATTCTATACATTTATTGACTGTTTTTATTGACTTCAGGCTGAACGGAAGCTTACAACTTAATCAAAGCTACCAATTAACTTTCAAGTAAAAATAAGTAGTACTTAACAAATTTCTTGTTCCCAACAAATAGCAATAATGTATTAACTATATTTTTGACTTGGAGTTTTAAATTAAATTACTGAACAGTATATAATATATATCCAACGATTCTAGGACGTTTCCTTCCCCCCGTGACTTCCCCCCCCCCGATTCTATGGACGTTTCCCCCTCAAACAAGACAATTCAAGTATAATGTGTATAATAGTGAGGTATTAATTAGGCATTAAAAGTTGCGTATTATACCTAATGGAATACTATTGCACTTTAGTAAAAGTAGGAAATTGGAATATAATATAAATATAACAGGATAATATTAAAACATAAAAACAAAATTTGGATATTTGAATATTTGATAAACGTATAAGTTGATCCTATCAGATATACATAGATAAACCTTGATAACAAAGGGTGTTTTCTTTTTATCAAAATAATAATAAAAAAAAAAATTATAAATGTTCAAAACAATTTTTCTAAGTTCCGTAATATAAAAATTAAAAATAAATACAAATTTTTTCTGACAATTTACGAAATATTCCAAAATATTCTAAATGGGTTAAATATTCTCAAGTATGCAAAAAACCTTTTTTCCACACATTCCGAACTGAACGAAACATCCAAATTTTTTACCCTCATAAGACTGCATAGACCCAGTAACGGATATGTAAAAACCTATAAATCCGGTCTTTAGACTAATAACTAATAAATCCATAACGTGACTGATGATAGTCGATAGATGCCGATTCATGATCGTATATTTCAGGTAAAATAAAAGAACCTATTTTCAAACCTATTATTATATGGAAAAATAATACATGTTGATTTAGTGGGAAATATCTCAGTCCAGTACAGTTAAAATTCAGGAGGTGAGGGGAAGGCATGAGGAGGAAAGTCCATATCCAACGACCCACGAGGCATAACTGAACAACTGGTTAGGAATATTCTTCATATTTAATTTATCTAATTTTTTTTTAAAAGCTGTTGTTTTGAATAATTAAGCTTTATTGTTATTTACAATTATGTATTAACATTGTTAAAATGTAACAATTATAATAGCAAGACGTATACATAATGTAATGTAAAATAGGTTCCTAGGATATTTATAATTATTATTTATTTGGCTTATAGTATATGTATACGAGGGGTGACAATTCAATAAGAGCGCTTTCCAAAATGTCAACTGTTCAGAATTGTCGAAAAATTGTTCAAGTGGGTTTTTACGATATATTTTACATTCTTACCTATAGTAGGTACTCAATTTATTATATGTATTTTTAAACACATTTTTGAGATTGTAATTATTATTCAGACCTATTTTGAGATGGGGTTGTAGGAGTTGTTACCAAACGTGCCCATTTATCACAAAGTAAATTACAATAGAAAATAGTTGTGTCTAAAATAAAAAAAGATAATAACCACTAATGAATGATAGCATGATACAATAGTCAATAACTAATAAGTTAAGACTATAGGTAATATATTAAAAGGATGTCAGCGCACTATAATATTTTGTTTTATCACTAAGATCCACGCGAAACATCCACAATATTTGCCTCCATGCAGCAAAAACAATCTTGTGGTTTTACTTTTATAATTGAAAAATTGAAAAATTCTAATTTTGTTTGTTATATATTTTGTTATAATCAAAAATATATACATTACCAATGCATAACAATAATTAACCATATAAATTATATTAATAAAGTCATATAATAATTGAAAAATTCAAATGTGTAGATTATATACTTTATAAAATGCTCTGATCAGTCCTAAAACACTCGTATTGATTTTATTTTATTTTTTCAATTACTTACAATACTACAATAGAACTTATGTCTTGTCTATACAGTATACCTGTAGAAAACAAATTAATTAAATTAAATAAGAACAACAATGGCATGCACACATCACAATGCCCAAGTGTATTCTATAATGTGTTGCAATGTATTACATCAAACAAGAAACAACACATAATAATAATAATTGTCACAAGCAGCAGCACGTCATCTAAGTATAATATATTTATTTGATGCTTATAAAAATATACGTTACGCGTCTGGTCGGGAAGCACACTTTATAAGTAAATTAGAGACGGTTTGAAAAACACGATATATTAGGGAGACAAACATACAACAGAAATACAATGTATATGTTCGAGGTACTTGAGTTTTACTTTCCTTTATCATTTAATTAGCTTTTACTTAATATTTGTTTTAATTTATTGAACATGTGAGTGTGTTTTTATTGCATTGTGATGAGTTTTCCACTTTCTGTCCGTCCACCACCATCCTTGCAATTATTCCGCTTTCTTGATGCGGAACTGTATAGGATAGAGCTGACCAAAACGGACGGACATTCTTCAGTCGTTCAATAGAGATTTTCCGACACGACTTCGCTCGTCAATCTAGTACAGTCGCTCATGCAAAATCGTCGTTTTTTGATTTAAAATAATTTTTTTCTTTCATAATAATATTTTAAACTTAGAACGATGAAATAGTGCAGTTTATTATTTTATTATTTATGTGTACAAGTGATATTGTGTTTTTTGTTGTGCAGCTATCCAAAAAAAATATCATACAGCGGAAATCATCATGGACAATTTTAATAGCATGGTATTATTAATAGATTTATATATTTTTTTTTACGGAATATTATTAACAGTTTATATAATTTCGTTTTTATTAAAATATATTGACACTTTATCATTCTACTATTTTTAGGTAATTTTGTGTCTGGTTCAATTTACACTGAGCGAAGACAGAATATCTGTGGACACGGTAGGTACAATAACGGCGACTGCAGGTTACTCCATAACAGATAATATCTCTCCGTCCGTTAAAAGTCTGACATCGAGCATAGAATTTTCTGGTGACCACGATTCTTCTAAAGACACGTCTTCATCAAGTGAAGGTTATACGTCATTAACGCTTGGTCACCGAAACCCTCAAAGTTTGTCGTTGAGATCCAGACAAGCTAGGGGGAAATCGCCTAGCCAGCCGTGGAGCACTGAAGAAAAAGACATTGGTATCCCATCTTTTTCATTGACCGATCACCGAGTGAATGAACAATTATATAGTGTTAAACCTCAAACGTTTGACAATCAATCACCACAGTTATCCGACATGAAGAGTAATGAAAGTGTAGAGAAGTCTGCAGCAGTGCCATCAATTACATATGGGAAAAAGATGCACAAAAACGACGGTCACGACGATCGACCGGTTTTCAACGATTGGTCCGAAGAAGTACACATGTCATTTGACAACAATAAACCAATTAGATCACGTAGGAAGAATAAACACCAACTGGATAGTGAACAGGAAAAAAGAAAAACACAGAACAAAAAATTAACAGGAGACAATAGTGACAATAAGGATGGCTGGCATGAATTAAGTCCCAATATGGAAATCGCCACTGGAATTATTACATCTGTCCAAGAGCATGATTCTTCACAAGAATCATCTGGTAGTTCAGGTTTGTTGAAAAATATCTATTAATATAAAAATATATTTTACATACCAGTTACCTATAAAAAAATATGAGACTATAATTATTATTATTGGTCAATAGTTAACAATGTAATACGTATATAAAAAAATATAGATACCGAACTATGTCCCTATACATTAGTTTAAAAATGCTTCAATACCTAACATAAAATTTATACTTTCATGTACAGAGTGTGTTAGATATTGAGTTTGAATAAATTTACCTAATATTTTTATTTAACTAATTACATCAGCTAATAAATTACTTAAAACTTGAACTAATGATGGACAGCCTGAACTTGTAAATAATGAATAGGTAGAATAAAGTTAAGTCAACAGGGAATTATTTAAATTATGAAGTAATAATTAGTTGAAATTAGTACATTTTTTAAATAACTGTTTAGATTTATTTTTCACCATAATATAATATATTGAATTGTGGACATACGAATTTATTCATCTGTAATCTGTATACTGTCAGTAAAATTACTAAACTTATAGGGAAGGGAATAAATCCATATTTTATAAATCTATGCAGTGCCCTCACAAGAAGGGAGGTGGGATCTGGAGTACAGGTCTTTAGGGGTACTTTAGGGGCCCGTTGAAATGTATTTGTAATTTTTGAAAATTTGATAGAAATACTTATTTTATAGTAATTTTGTTATTTTAAGCTGTGGGTTAGCCATTTATTACCTAGAAATGGAACACCCATATCGCTTTTAATGGGTTGTATTTTTTTGGAAGTAAAGTTTGTATAGAACCCAAAGTTTGATGTGGGGGTCCTCCATCTATGGACTACGATCTATATATATATTGCATGTAAGTATATTAATTTATATTAACAATACATCATAAATTGGTATTTTTTTAATAATACTGATAACATACACTTTATCAGTTGTGCTTTAATAATGAAAAAATGAAAACAATTTTTACCAAGATTGCAGTAATTATATTATAATTGTTTAATTATTTTTAAAATAAACGAATGTTCTATTTACTAAAGTACATTTGATAAAATTTTAATTGTAATATCTTTAATACACATAAATAAGTAGGTATTGACATATCAACTTTTTACATTGCCATAAGGCCATATAACTATTATTAGCTAAAAAAGCTGTTCTACTATATGCAATCACAGAATGTACTTAAAGGTAGCAATAGTCTTACAGAAGTATATATTATTTTAAAAGAATATCAAGGTTAATTAAATATGTGCATCCAACATGAAAATATACTCTTTTTACAATCTCGGTGAATCTATTTATCTAAAATAGAATGTATTTCTTATAAAATGTGTAGACAATTTTGTTTTTATAAATATCTCATTATAATAATATCTCGTCATACACTCGTTTTGCACAGCTAACGATTAGTACTGCGCGTTAAACACTCAACCGAACAGATCGTTGCTTGACATTTAATTACGAAGAAAAAGTGTTAAGGATGGGCGTATACAGAATATTATAATCGAAACAATAACACTTTGGTGGCACGTTTTTTACTCCGTCATCGTATTTGACGACGACGAAAATAAAATAACGTATAGGTAGTATAATTATTTTATTATCGATCGCCACGAACCGCTGCCGGTGAAAGTGATTTAGTTCTGAATTTTTTTCATTACCATTTGAAAATTGAATAATTTCGATTTTTTTTGTTTCATGCGATTGCTGTCTCAGAATTGTTTAAGGCCCATCATCATCCGGACCTATACAATGCGGACAGTATTTCCAGCTTGGAAGACGCGGGGCACCAGGCCGAACCACAGAACTTCAACCACAAGCAGGTGCTGTCGAAAATGAATCATTTCGACTTCAGCAACGCCGTGTCGCAGGCCAACAAGACGCCTGTGCCCAGGGAGAAGAGGTTGAACTACTTGCAGCCAGGTGGAGGTGGTCTCCCGGCAGCCAGATATCCATATAGTGGCGGTGGGCCTTTGCAACAGTCTCAGGTGCAGGCTGTCGGACCCTCTGCGCAACCACACTCCGCCGCAGCCGTAAACACCGTGGCCGCAGCTAAGTCCGTGAAAATCGAACAACCGTCTGCGACGCCCAACTACCACAGCATCGTGGTGCCCATACCGATCTCGCACCAGATGTACGCGGCCATCGGCGGTGACCCATCGTCCCCTGTCCACGGACACCAGTTGGCCAGCAGTACTGTACAGCAGGCGATGATGTCGTTGCCGGTCGTGCACAACGTGTTCTTCAAGACGGACGAGAACGGCGGTGGCAAGACTATGCCGGCCATCGTGATACCGCTAAAACCGGAATACCTTCATCAATTGCAGCAACAGCACTACGCGCACATGCAACAGCAACAGTCGGCAGTGGACGACTCGCTGAACGCTGCCGGACACCAGCGTCCGGTGCACCAAGGGGCCGGCAAAGCGTTGCAGTTCCAACAACTTCATCAACAGCAGCTGCAGCAGCTACAGCAGCAACAGCAACAGTCGTCGGCTTCCCCATCGTCGTTGACGCCTTCGCCATACGCGCAAAAGCCAAAAACGACCAAAGTCAAAAAACCGTTTGGTCTGATGAAGGACAACGACCTGCAACACCGCGTCAAGCAGCCGTTTGGCCTGCAACACCAGTTCTACAACAACCCGTTGGTTGGTGGAGGGGGAGGCGTCGGGCACGTACAGCTTCACCACGCCGGACACCAGCAGCTTAACGGTGGCATCGGCGGTGGCCACCAACATCCACAACATGATGCGGCCGATGATTCTCGATACGCACAGACGGCCACCGCGCCCGCACCGGTACCCATCCACGCGTATTCAGGCACTGGCCATCCGATCGTCGTCAAGCGGCCGCACGCTTACGGTTACGTATCACCCGCGTCCCCGGCGTCAACCAAGTACGCACAGGCCGTAAACAAATCACCACCACTGCACCATCATAACCACAACAACCATCACCACCACAACAACAACCTGCATCATCACCATCAACAGCAACAGCAGCAGCAGCCGTCCACCGAGGAATTGGCCACCGCCATCGCTCAACAGCAACTGATACAGCAGCAGCAGCCGTACAAGGCGACCACGTACCATCCAGGTTTCGCGTACCTTAACGGCCCGGATGATGATTACCCGTACAAGCCCATTTACAAGGACATGAACAAACGCAACGACGTGCTAGTCGTCCGGACAGCTGACGGTCGAAAGTGATGGATCATCTACCGGGATCGCGATTTTACACCAAACTTATTACCTAAAGATTATTCTATTTTAGATGCTATAATAGTATTGTTCTTATATGTATATGTGGACAGACACGTAGGCGCCTAGGTGGGAGGGGTTAACCCACGACAATTTTTTAATATTTTTCATTTATTTTCTTTCGTATTTTAATAAGACACAACACCCAGGGTTACATAATATTATATTATTATAATTACAGGAATGACCCTCCCACATAAATAATTTCTCGTGTGCGTGCCTGTATACCTATTATATTATATACGTATACCTATGTCCTGTATAAAGACTAAAATGCAAAGATAAAATAACGTATATTGTTATAATTGTTATTCTTTCTATGCGATAAATTATTATTTATAAGTATCTTTATATTATATTATATTTTGCGAAAAATATGTTCTTGAGTCGTATTGTAATAATTATATTATAATATATTGTGCGATTCGCCATAGTATTCGCGAACAATAAATCGATATAATATATATGTAACATAATATTATATTATATTTATATTATACCTACGCCGAGGAAATCTAATAATTGTATTCTCTTCGAATTCCGTTTCATACGTAGTGTGATATAGAACACATTAGATTACGCTGCATGAGGCCATCGTATTAATAGTTATTGTCGAACCATTATATCATTAGACATGTATACGGACTTTCGATTCGACAAGGTTACGCAAAAATGCAAATAACTATAGAATTTAACATTTCCTGACACCGTGGTGTCAATGTGTCATCAATAATAATATTAATGACTTTATAGGTATATATAATATTCTGTACATTTTGGTTTATTGCCAAATGCTCCAGACGCACGATCGTATGTATTTTTTTCGACCACCTCCTCACCCCCTTCTCGTTCAACACCCTCGGCCGGTTGACCACCTCCAAATATTACTCTCGCGAAACGTCGGCCTGTTCGAGTTGCTTTCACAGCTGTATGCTGTATAATGTGTACAGCATAATGTAAATATTTATTTATATTTTATACTGTATAATATAATATATACACACAATATGTCCGTACTATTCCAATTCGCCCATTAAAATACGATTTCCAAGAGAAATGTAGTAGAATCAGTGTACCCATGAATTTAATATACATTTATATAGTAAGTGGTCATTGCTGCATATTTTTTTTTTTTTAACACGATCAACGAAACGAAATGCGAACACACCGATTTACGCACGATTATACCAGCTTGCGAATCCGTTACGATGTTATTTCGTCCGTCATTATTCGACGGAATAGTATCATTATTACGTATACATGCCCATTAATCGGAATATCAAATTCGTTTCAAAATCAACGGACCTTGTCGTTTTCGTCTTGTAAATGATGTTACTTCGCGTGACCGCTTGTAGTATGTATACATACGCAGTTAATGATTCGGACGGCTAAAATCGTGTTTGAATATTTATACTTTATATCGTACAATATAATATAATTTCCATGCATAGGTACCTATCAACTATACCTATAGGTATTATAGTGTTTTTATATTAACGATCCGTATTTAAAAAAATATTGTATACTAGGTAGGTACTGGTTATTTTTATCAAAAATATAGTGCACTGAATAATTAAATAATAACCTATTAAAATGCATAAGTATTAAGTTACTACAGTTTTATTATTTTGTTTACAATTAAAAGTGGTTCATTAGTAGTTTAGGTAGGTACATGATAATAGTTAGCAAAATATAATACTCTATGTACTATATTTTACGACGTAATATTGTCTTCATCGTTTTATTAATAGAGAATTGAGAATTACAAATATAATGTGATTTCTTAATGAAATTTAAAATGAAAGCAATTAAACTTCATTTAAGGTAATATATTTATAAAAACTAATAATGGATTTAGGATTAAATGAATAAGAACAAACCATCACCAGCATATTACGGTTATTTTGTTGTTTTATAATGCTATAATTCTTGATAAGGGTGGATGATTATCATAAAGTATAAACCGTATCGTTGTCAAACTATTGAACTGCAGCGATCCAGTTGAAACGCTTGAAATAAAAAAAAAGAATTATGACGTCACTTAGTCAATACTTATATTTAAATTTGTATTGATTTAGTATAAACTGTTCGGATATGAACAAAAAAAATTAAACTTAACTATTTTTTCTTATCGTTATTCATTTATTGTAGATACTTAGGTATATTATTGTATTCGCCAAAACATGTTTTTTTTTTATAAGTTTTAGCTTAAAACCTAACTAATCATTTTTACTAAATATTTAATAATAATACAATTATTTTGAATCTTAAAACTAAATATTATAGTATAGTTCTACAATTAAATCCTGCTTTTATATTATTATACATATATTCGTCATAATATGTATGTTATGTCTTGTGTTTTTTGATAAAATGTACCTAATGAGTGCCAATAATGGTAGCGTGCCTAGCATGCGATCAGACGGTTCATGGCATATAGTGACTTTGACGATGACCGATGAATGTGCAACACTGCCAATGTGCATACAGGGCAATATACATATTATGTACCTATATATATATATATATATTATGCACATTGTACATAATGATGCAGTAATGCCATCCAACAGTATAAAACTCCTGAACACAAAAACGTGAAATTTAATGATTTCATGCTTTCCCGTGCCCGCCGGCCAGAAAAATGTACAAGGTCCGACGGAGAAATATACACTCATATACGCATTTTCGGACGATTCACTTTCAATGATTACCTCAGCTCGATGAATTCGGGCTAAACGGATTTATATATTCCCGCCATGGAACGCGGACCGCGTCTTATAATATCATATAGAAAGTGAAATTCACCGTAGGTACGGCACGGCAAACAGTTATAATTACGATTCCGTTTTTATTTGTATCGTGTTACATACAGGGTGATTATATTTTTAACATGAGCGAACAGTATTTAAATAACAATTATTTTTTTTTAATAATATTTTCATGGGTACGATTTATTTTTTCACCTAAATTCTTACAATATCCTTCACCTTACTCCTCAAAATATGTGAAATTTAACATAACTTATATAAGCTTATTTTTTTTAACCATTACCCATGGTAATTAGTATTTAGTATTACACTTTACACTACGATATTAGTATTATAGTTATTATGAACGTATTTAGAATTTACGTTTTTACTTTTTAATCTACGGTAATTGTGAAGTTATTTAAATGTGAAACGATATTATGAATGACTTATAGAAAAATAATCACCCTGTATACTGAAATAGGCTACAAATTATATTATGACGTATCTTTATTATAATAACAATAATATTATTATATATAGCGTATTTTTTTTATTGTTATATTTTGTTTCAATTCAAACAATAATACTTTCGACACGGTAAATAATATGACAACGGTATAGTGACAAGTTCCAAAGAGTTCCAAAGGTAACGAATTGACACATTGATCACTGGACATCATCATTAACCGGCGTTAACAATATTTTGTTCATGTCATGTACATATTGTAGCTTCATAGACTTATAGTTAACTATTTTTTATAAAAGATTCAATAATATTATATTCAACACAATTTTTCCAATTATTATATTGATAAATTAAGCACAAAATAAAAATGATATTTTTCTTTTCAATACCGACATACCGCAGTTTAAAAACAGAAATATTGCTTAAAAAAATGAATTGCTCATCATCTAAATGTCTAATTAAAGCATTAAGCACAGTCCGTTATGCACAAGTTATTGGTTTTATTAATTATTCGACATACCCATATGGCTTTATCATATATTATGTTCAATACTGTAAACGCATGAGGCAGCCATTTAATTGGTATGCATCTAGGCGTTTTTAATTTAGTCAGAGATATTGGTTGATGGTTATATACTTATGAAAACCACGATTAAAAAATAAAAATTCTTCCAAAAGAAAAAAAAATCTTTGATTTCTTAACTACTTGCCGTATTCATATTTAATTGCCAAATAAATATAATATAGTTTGTACAATCAACACATATCAAAATCTGCAGACACTATAATATACTACACAATGCACGATTAAAATTCACTTTTTAAAAATATGATTAGACAAAATGTATTTATTTTAATATAGGCATTAAATACTTTAATAGGTATTATACTTTATTATTAACTTCGTAGAAAATAATATGTAATTATAATGTTACTTAGTTTTTTTTGTTGATTCTACACAGACAAAATTTTATCGAAAATTAGAAACTGTTAAATTGATATGAAAAATATCCTTGTGTGAAATAAAATATAAACTGTGTATTTGAGTTATGTAAATAAATTATTATGATGAAATGAGATTATACATGCCCACTATTTTACTATTGAGAAAAATAGTGTAAAGAAAAGCACAATGTACTCTAAACCGATTTCTCAATAAATATTATACAATATGAATTATGATCAAACAACCATCATATTTGAATTTTGTATACAAATATTGTGTAAGTGACATGGCGGTGTTGTACCCACTGTGATCCATAAGGAATTAAGGTTTTGAAAGAACAATTATTTTTCTGATTCTATAGATGTTTATTAAACGATATTTTAATAGTTTGAATGTTTATAATTTATTTTATAACAATACGACAAATTAAAAAAAAAAAATTATGAAGTTTACGTTATTCTTACTTCGGCGTTCGTCCGCCCACCGGAGTTTTCCAACGTGGATGAAAACGCTGCGTATTACATCCATCGTGTATCATGTTAATGATATTGTGATATAAAATATTTTAAATATTAAATATTTACAATATATATTGTATATTAATCATATGTACGGCCCGGGACTGTACACGGCGTATTCCGCCAGCGTTTTCCGTCAAATTATAATTGCATTGGTTCATATCGGAGCACAGCAGCTATACACGACGGACGTAATACGTGGAGTTCGAAACGCTGCGCCGGGCACCAGCTAAAATGTGTTTAATAATATTTTAATAAAAATAAAAACAATATTTAGTAAAACATATTATTATTAGAATTACTAAATTCTTATGTTCGTTAATCTTTAGTACTTAAACATTAAGATTAAATAATAAATTGTCTTATTTAAAAACGGAGTGTTCCTTCAAAACAATTAAAAAAAAAACATATCATATTGCAATGGATAAGTGACAAATATAACATGTCTCATGAATATTTCTTCATTGCAATTTTCGTACGAGTATTTAAATAATAATTATCACAAATTCATAATAAATAATAAAACATATTAACATCTTACATAATGGAGTTTGGTATGACACGTTAAATTTTGGATATTAAGTTAATAAGACAGTACCTAGTGAATATTATCACATATTTGATTATAATAACTTTATTTGTGCACTCCCGAGTCCTTCTAATTAATATATATAATATATAATATTTTGTCACGTATATTAGACAGGTACGAAAATATTATATTATTTAACTTAATTTATTATAATTTTTAAATTTGTATTCTTAAACAAGTAATGTGTTTGAAATTTGAATTTTTGTGTCACTACTTAGTACTTACTATATAGGTATAATCAATTTGTAGGTAAAATGTGTTTCGTTTTTATTATACAATTTATTATGTGGATACTGGTTTAGTGGTATGAATGTATGATATTTATTTACTGGTAGACTGTTATACATTCATTATAGGTTCTTATATGGAGTAGAAGTACGATAAGATCAGATATTATTTTGTTTATAACTTTCTATTTCATTTTAACTTCAAACTTACACAAGTTTCAGTTAATCCCAATAGATAGGTTTAATATAAAATCGTTCTAAAATAAACATAGAACATAAACATATTACAATATTGTTTTTTCTAAGAAATCACAAAATATTGTGATAAATTATAATGTAATAAACTAGAAATAATAATAATCCACTGCAGCGAGGCAATAGCTTAAGCAAAGAATAAAAATAACACCTGAAAACGCACGAGTAGGCAACACAATGATGTTTTGGCACCGAGTTTATTATTATATTATTTTATAAAAATCATTCTACTCTATTTTAACAACAGTTTTCCTATCGAAAAATCTTGTATTCGCCCGGTAAATCACTGCATATATAACAGAACTATTTAGCATTTATTGATTATGGTACTTAAGTAATTTCCCAGTTGATAAGATCAATACCAGTTGTAATAATAGACTATAGTTATGGAAAGTTTAGAAACACTCAATCATAGATCAATTAATATTTAAATAATATAATATTATATAGATAGTCCACCTCTGAACGACCTCATCGAGTAAAAACTGACAACTGTATTTTTGACAAATAAAACGAAACAAAGCATGTTGATGTGAAGTAATTTTACTCATAGATGGCGCCGTTTGTATATGTTTTCATCATAGACCTATAAAAAAAATTAATATTAATAAGTCTATGTTTTTCATCAGGGACTAATATTACAATAGTCGATCTCCGTTTGAAAAGCGGATTCGGGTAAAATCCATAACTAAAAATAAATGTTATCTGAGGGTCCGATTACAATAGTCGATTACACTTCGAATACGCTTAAGGGGTTTGGAAGCCGTGATTTTCTGTCTTTGTCTAACATACGTGGAACATAGGACAAATAGCTATACGCCTGACAACAATTAAGGTACTTCTAGTTGTTCGATTTAAAAAATGTAATGATGTTTGAATTGGTATACAAGTTTACTTTGCATCGGTCTAAGCGCTTTTTAAATTGTAGCAATATTTTGATGAGAATAAATATTTTAAATTTTATAAATTTGTCAACTTTTAATGTAAATATATTAAAAAAATTTTAAAAATATGCTTTGACTGATGCAAAGTAAATTTGTATATCAATTCAAACATCTTTACATTTTTTAAATCGAACAACTAGAAGTACCTACCTTTATAATTTTTGTCAGGAGCTTTTATCAGGAATTTTTTCTATATTCCACATGACATTGTGTTAGACAAAGACAGAAAATCACCTCTCCCAATTCCCTTAAGAGTACTCGAAGTGTAATCGACTATTGTAATTCGGGCCCTTAGATAATATATATTTTTAGTCATGTTTTTCACTTTTCATTAATATTGTTAATAATTTTTTCGGAGAATTCTAAGTCTCTTTTATTTTAATGAAAAACATAATTTAGGTTATGTAGTATAGGTACCCTATTGCCTAACGAGGAAATATATTACATTTATATTGTTACCTGAAAAAACGGAATTTTCTATAATATGTCTTATAATTAAATAGGAAAAATAAACACATTTTATTATCATTTATCACAAAGGTTTCAGGGTTTTTAGTTTTTCAGTTCATTAATCATTGTTCCTTAATCGATGGGTAATAACGAGAAAAATAAAAAGTTTTAAAAAAAATGTGTTATACAAAATAAAGGATTATGTTCTAAGCCCACTTATAGCACTGATTAATATATATTATATGTATAAATTAATAATTATTATTTTTATAATTTTACTATTTTAATCAATGTTTTTATTAAAAACTACTTCACCACGGTAATCATAATTTCAATTTTTTTTATTTGAAGCCAAGTATTATAATTTATAGCTTACGTTTATTTAATTTTTTTTTAATTTACAACTAATGTTTAAAATAATTGTTTATTTTTAATACCAAATTAAATATTTGTAGTCATAAGTACCTAAAAATCCAATTAAATATTGTATGTTTGGAATCATAATATGAAAATATTATTATACCGTTGTAGTAACCCGTCGCTCTCACTTGATTGGTTACTGCACACTTCTTTAACGACGAATGCACGTACACGTCGTCGCAATGAATCGGAGGATGGTGGTTGAAGTGAAGGTAGAGTAAGAATAGTTTAACACAAAATGTAGTTAATTATAGATATAATGTTTATTAACACGAAACTAATAATATAATTAATTTAAAGTAATTTAAAATTTGTCGACAGAATAATAATTCTACCGGAGAATAGTTGTAATTGAAATTATACTTGATGTGGACGGCAATGCGGCTGTTTCTAGTCCACGACCCACACAAGTATTGTAAGCACTGGTAATTACTTCTATGTCTGAAAAGTCTGTGAAACAGGGCCCCTATTTATATAAGACATGCCCGGGATTTAGGAAAGGATGATTGACGTCATAGGAATGGCGTGATGTGTAGTTGATCAGTATTAACCAATGAGGCGGCAGCCTCAGTGGCCTATTTTGGTGGCGCGATGTTGTTCAGGCCACCTAACCTTTGGAACGCCGTTTTTGTGTAAAAACGTCGGTTTACTACACCGTCTAATTCGTCTGAATCGATGCTGGTCGGATAAGGCAATTTTTTACTACATTATTATAAATATTCTTTTTTTATTATTATTATTGTTTTTTATTAACATCGGTGACATTGGCCATTAGTTACAATTTTTTTTAGGTTATACAATTTGGTTATATTTAAGAACTTTAAAGTTTGTGTGATGATGTCCACGCCGGTCCGAGCGCAAATATATTATTATAATTTACCGTCGTCCAAACACTGTAACAAGCAATCCAGATAGTTTTATTACTTTAAATTCATTAGAGATGAGTAAACGAGAGAACAAAAATGTATTATCAAACTATTTTTCTATACTTCCAAAGGTACGTTTTCTATACCTATTATATTGTTTTATTCTCTTTTTTTTAACCAAATGTCAAAACCTTAATTCAGTATTTAAATTAAAATATGCATGTTATGGACGGGAGCGGTTCATGTCTTCGAATGTCATGTGTTCGAAGGTCATGTTTTCGAATGACGAGTGTTAGAAAAGTTATGTATTCGAATAGTAATGTAATCGAAAAATTATTTGTTCGAAAAATATATGTTCGAAAAGTTGTATGTACGAAAATTATTTATTTAAATTAAAAAGCTATCTAATATATATTATATAATATATAATTTTTTGCACGATTGTTATAAATTTGTGAAACCCTGAATAAAATGTTGAGAAATAAAGTGTTAGATCAGAACTTCCGAGAACAACTAATACATTTTTATATTTTTTATTTTATAAATATTTTATTTCATATATTTTATTCAGGGCTTCACTAATTTATTACAATCGTGCAAAAAATTCAATCTGAAACAGAATCACAGATTGAAATGTTAATATCCGGACATCAAATAAAGAAAAAGAAATATGGTGTGGACCGCAATATGAGATTGCAATCAATTCAACAGCGAATAATCTACAATCCTAAATATTTTAAATTGGAGTTTTTAAAAGCAATTGCATATAATTTAAGTTTTTAATTATTGATTTATAACTGCATAGGTATATTTTTCCAAATATTTTTTTTTAATTTTATGTTTATTAATTTTTATAATTTTAGATAGCTTTTAATTTAAATAAATAATTTTCGTACATACAACTTTTCTAACATATATTTTTCGAACAAATAATTTTTCGATTACATTACTATTCTAACAAATAACTTTTCTAACACTCGTCATTCAAAAACATGACCTTCGAACACATGACATTCGAAGACATGTACCCCACCCGTTATGGACCCCTCCCCCATGAAATAAATTTCTGGATACGGTCTTGGTCAGACTTAGTTTCGAAGTTCTTACCATTTATTAGCCACCGTGGTATAAAGGAATGTACTGATGAATGTATTGATCCCTGGTTTGCCAATGATTGGATTATTGAAATATAAATGAAAATAAATAATATAATCTTGTTAAATAAAAAATAACTGATTATGATCCTAGGGGGGGGGACTTAAGATAATAAATAATTAAAATAAAATAAATAAATTGATACATTACCTATCACAATTCAACTGATATACGTGCTAAAACATTTATCACGATCACATATAAATATTAAATATCAATATAATATAGCATCAATTTCATAGGCGAAATTATGGGCTTAGCCCCCCAGTTTTATCCGTAGCCCCTCAGTTTTTAAATCATATATTAGTTTAAATAAAATGTTAGGGGTCTGTGCTGATGATAAAATAGTAGCCCCCCAGAATAATTTCTCTAGTTGCACCTATGACCAGTGCACGATGCGTGTGTATAAAAATAGAAATCATGAACTTCAAAATGCCATACAAATTTTTAAAGGGGCTTAGCCCCTCCAATTCCCCCCGAAAAATTGCACCTATGGGTGTAACTCAAAAACGAATAATCGTAGATTATTTAACGATAATAATTTTAAAACTTTTTGAGTTATTTATAGACATTTAACTTTTTGGTTTTTTTTTGGTTTTTTCTTTAAATGTTGTTAAAAAAAGAAAACTTTACACATGTTAAAAAAAAAACCAAAAGTTTATCTCTGTGCAATATAATAACGACTTTCACAAGCCACATAAATGTATTTTTTAGTTAATGGGCTCGGTGTCAGTTTTTTAAATTTTCCGTAATTCTATAAAATTTGAAAATTTAATTTCCACCATAAATATAAAACTTTTTCACTAATCTACTACCCGATACCTTTTTAGATGGGGGGGGGGTTATAGGGTGTATTATATAGCATCAAATGACTTCAAAGGAATAATTTTCAGGCCTAAAAAAATGCTTAAAATTGTATTATTTTTGAAGACATGCTATAATGTTTGAGATTAAAATATTGAAAAATGGAGTTCAATGCGGTCTGTAGAATATTACCCTCTATCAATTAAAAAAAAATTATCAAATTTGATTTTTTTTACAGAACAGAATCATTATTCCCGTAGAGTGTATTTTTGTGTACAAAATTACATTGGCACCGGGTGACTCAATATTAATTGTTTTACCTATCGATTGTAAAAAAATAATATGTGATGTATTAACAGAGACTTTGGCCTCTCCCCGCCACCGGTTTTTTGTGGTTCTTTTTTACAAGTGATAAAATAATTAATACTAGCTAAAATTTGTCCTTTAATGCCATGATGATTCAGCTGCATATTTTGTAGTTCGTATGATATCCCTATCAGAAATTTCAGCTTGAATTTCTGATGGATATATTATGTACTTCAGTCTAAAATCCATATACCTATAAGTACCTCTAAAACTTAACCACTGGCCGTTTCTCTTAAATATCTATAGTTTTAATCATTAAATAAAATGCCTTTATTTGTAATTGTTAATGTAAAAGTAAGTTTCAGTACAGCTAATGAGAAATGCGAATGCTTACTATAAGTACATAGCGAAAATATATAAATGTTATAAAGTTATACCTGACGCTCTATCATTATTATCACTAATCAGATATTAAATTTGTCACGTTTCTGGGATTTTGGCGCTTTTGTACTATAGAGACTAAATGAACTAAAAAAAAAAATTATTTGAAGGTTGTAGTGTGGAAAAGTTAAGATTTTGAATTGGAAAATTTTTTGATTGTTTACAAAATTAGTGGAAAACATATACTTTTAAAATTCAATCAGTATATAAACACGTGTTTAGTCAGTGTCTTCAACACCAACGAGAAAAAAAATAATTATACAACACATTTTTTTATGGAAATAATCGTGTTTTATTAATTGTTCTTGTAATTGATTATTGATGTTGATAAAATACATACTAATTAACAAAGTTATAGTACAAAATAAAAATAAAGTAAAATAAAAATAAAAAACAAAATCATATAAATGCACACTGGGTTAACGTGAACGATCAGTCCAATTATCATCAGTACCGTAACACTGCTGTGCTTACATAATTTATTAACATTTATATATAAACGCGTGTATACTTAAAAAAAATTGTTTGTAAGTCACGTCGTATTATCTAAAACAAAAAAGAAACAACGATTGAAAATAAACCGTACCGTTGCATCGTTGACCGTCCAGATTACGGTGCGTGTCGGCGATATACAGCTGGGTACAGGCAGGTTAGGTATACAGGTAATAATAGTTAAGTCGGCTGGGTTATAGGTCAGGTTAGGTAAGTACAAAACCTAAACATAACTCAACTACGTAATGCGTATTTCGACTTATATAATATTATTGTATGGCGTGGCATTTGTATACGGTTGTTACCAGTCCCTGAGCCATTTAGCCCACTTGGGCTCGTGGTAGATGTGCTTAACCTTGTACACAGGCACGGGGTATGGTCTGTCGACGGGCACTGGAACTTTCTTCTCGATGTGCACGGCATAAGGCTTGTCAACCGGGTATGGCACGGGTTTTTCGACCGGGTACGCGACCGTCTTGATGACCGGCACAGGGTACGGCACGCGCACGGCAACAGGTTGCGGTACGCCGACCGCGATCGTCCTGTACACTGGCACAGGTATGGCGCGGTTGATCTCAACATGTTGCGAGATCACGTGTTCGGGTCCGTATGATGGAGCGTAAGCTGGTCCGTATCTGAAAAATCAGTAAAGTTGAAAAAATTTGAATTTCACTAATTATGGTAGTTATGAGGAGTATAGGTCAGTTTTTACACTTCCACTTCCAAACTTGTTGTACATTTTGAGCTTTGTTTTTTTCTTAAATATATTTTTATTATTTTTATACTTTATTTTTTTACGATTTTTCTCATTGTTTATCTCGATGGACGTTTTCACGGGTCTGTACTCACGGCGGCGATCGTAGACTATACAACTAAATAATTGGTCGCGGCCCACTGTCAACTACACGCCATTTCCGTTCGGCGGAATCGATTACCGAATAACGATTATTACCATGAAAACGTGCACGGCCAAATATGTATTACGTGGTCGTAGTGTGTATACAATATATTATATAGTATAGTAATATGACAAGCAGGCGGACGTTAAAACCAACGAGATTTTAATTTATAGAGATGATACACGAGAGAAATGCACATTAGACAATTTCAAAAAATATCACGAAATTTCGACTTTCAAGTCGAATATTAATACAACTCATATCCTTATACAGAACAGACACCGCTGCTAATAAAATATTATAAATTATTATAATATCTACACAGTATAAACATGCAGATCGGCTTTCTACGTGGATGGACCTCGTGATATAAAATAACACGTTTATAAGATATTTACGTAAGGCTCTGGTTTTCTCTCATTCCGCCATTTGATGTTTATATTTTCTTTGAATTTTTTTTAGTTATTACGCGTACAAAAAAAATCTGTTTCGATTATTTACAGTCACATGACTAACCACGCCAACACACACCGTAATCTTTAGAAGATAAGTTCGGGATACCGGATTATCACTGAGTAGGCTTGGTGTGGATTTTAGTATTGGTGTACCTACCTATATCGGCTAAATTATCTAATAACCGTTTTTTTTAATGTCAGACTACATTATGTTCATAGATTTTATACACGAAAATATGACTGTAAAAATATGTGCAATTTGACTATAAAGGATGTAATCCCGACATGGCGACATATCTGTAATATGACTGCAGGGGTGAATACGAATGTCCTAATTAATATTGTTCACAATACCTAAGCAGGATAAGCGACATACGACAACACGCAACAAGTATCTATACTTATAGGGTAAGCACTGAAGCACGATTACTTACCCGGAAACTGAGGGATATGCGGAATGTCCGTATCCGTAGGCGGCAGGAGCGGTGGCGATACCGACCGGGGCAGCGGCTGCGGCGTAAGCTGTGGGGCCGGCGTATGCGGCAGGAGACGCATAAGCGGCTGGAGCGGCGGCGTATGCAGATGGGCCGTACGCTTCGGCGGCGGACGGTGCGTAACCTTCAGCGGCGGATGGTGCGTATGCTTCTGCGGCTTGGGCTACTGGGGCATATGCTTCGGAGCCATGAGCGGCCGGTGCGTATGCTTCGGCGGGGGCGGCGTGTGCGTATGCTTCACCGCCAGCGATGGCTGACGGAGCGTATGACTCTTCCGCGCCGTAATCTTCGACTGCGTCGCGTTTGATGGATTGATGGTCCTCTTCCGGCTGTTGGTCTTGTTGCACCTTTTGCGTCTGTTCGACCGAAGTGTCTTCCGAGCACGTGGCCATGGCCACCAAACACGCCAGACCGATCAACACCTGTAAAAATAAATAAGTATAAGAGCTTATAACACGGTTAATGAGTATCGTCGATGTCAACTGTTTTCGGTCAGGTTAGGTTATATTTATGTACCAGTCATATCGTGGTTGCTGTGGATTATTGTAAAATGTTAATTTTAACTAAAGAACATAATAAACTTTGTTGAATATTAGCTTGTTTGTGAGTAAATTGTATATATTTCCGGTGCAGTTTAATATTTAACTAGAGATTCGTGGCTAATGCCAATTGTAAATTACTCCACTATACTACTGTACGGTAACGGTGTTATTTAACTCAAAAAGAACAAAACAAAAAAAAAAATAATAATAATACAAAAAACTCACGTGTATTTTCATATTGGCCGATTGGATTCGGTTCGTCTTGATGATAACAGCGTGCGCTACAATATTATTATATAGGTATATAATATACGATAAGAATGGACGGTGAGCCCCTTGGAGGTGTTCGCACTGTGGCGTGTGCTGTTGTTGACTGACGATTTTCACGGAGCAATCGGATTATATATACCACTTTGGTAGGGCGTATTTTTCTACAAGACTTTCACCCGGGCAACCGGGGAGACCGTCCCGGTCCATCATCCTGTGCACACGCGTGCGCTCGCCGAACAAACCGGTCGGGACGTCCGTCCCCGCGGTCCCTTGTTAACGGTCGGCACGCGGATGACGTTGGAGACAAGGCATAAAGTGTGCTTGTGACATAACTACCCAGATAAACCGGTAGGTACCGATCGCGGCCTATAAGGAATACCACAACGGACGTGTGGTGTGTGAAATCACCACTTTTTGAGAAAAGGTGACCGACGTGACGCATGTAACTATAACTATAATACGCTGTTCCGTATAACACATCCGACTCGTCTCTGTGGCCATATTAAAAAATATTACCGAATAACAGAAATTTTACAATTTTCTTATGACACCATATTGTCATAATTATGGACCCACTAAAAATTGTATTCTCGTAAACTATACTGTTGGTCAATAATAAGTTATTATTTAAAAAAATAATAAGTTGATTGTTTTGAAATGTCGGGCTGATATTTAAATTAAATTAATGATTTGTTTTTTGAGTTACACTATAATCGATACATTAAATTGTTATTATGGCCCTACATAGACTAGTATTGTATTATTGTACCTAGTCATATATAATTGAAAACGAATAAGTACGTGAAGCTTACAATTTTTAGTGGTTGAGACTGAAGAGTAACTCAATAGAGTTTTGCAATTTGCAGATAGTAACGAGCTATAATCATATTACTGTATATTTTAAGTAAAAAAAATACGTAGATCTTTAAGTATCTACCCTATATTCAATGCATTTTTATAATTTTTATAACTTGTATAAATTCAATTTATTTGTTATAACGTATTTAATGTATAATAAACTTATAGCAAACAGTACAATACTCAATAACTTATTTGATGGTTTATATGGCAGCTGTGTTAAATGTCAGACCTTGTACAGTTTGTTTCCACGGGCTTACACGAATATCGAATGAAGAAAATAAGCTTAATATTTTAGATTCTGAGAGGAGCGAAGAATGTATTTTTTTTTTATAAAATACTTAAGTAGGCATATACCATATATATCTACCTACACTTTTCGTTTTACTGGACTGTGGACAGTGGACATATTGAAATTTGAAATATTAATCAATCTCGCTAGAACTATAGTTAAACATTTTAAAACAACTTAAATTAAACACTTCCTGATTAATCGGAAATCAATTGTATAGGATTTGTATACAAAAAATATAATACAATCAGAGCCGTCTAAAGTTTTTATGGGGCCCCGGGCCAAACATATTTCGGGGGGCCTATAATACTAAATTATAATATATACATTTTTAACATATAATTTATTATTATTTATTAAATATTATACTTCATTAGTAAAAAGTGAATTTTTGTTTAAATCTCTGTTACTTATCGTTATTATATTTCAAAGATACGGTCAAAAAATACTTTCCTATTAATTAAAACGTCAAGATATTAATTATTTATACATTAATATGTTTTATAGTTAAAAAATAAATGTAATTCATTAAACAAAAATTAAAATAATTGTCATAAAAAATAATATTATATGAATTGATATAAATTTGTCAATTATTAAAATATACTCTTTAATGGTTTCTTTTCATTCGCAAAGTCTTCTTTAACATTTTCATAATCTAAGATTGGTAGTAGTTCATGTTCAATACTCATTAAAGATTAGGAATTTAACTGTTTCTGGCGCATGGTACTTCTAAGATCTTCTTTAATTCAATTTAACTTAGAAAATGAACGTTCTCCACTACAGTTGGTAATCATCATTGATAAAAAATTCGGATAGATATTATTATGTTTGGAAATGTTTCTTCTAGACTATTTGATTTTAAACATTTGTATGTACTAGAAATACTGAATTCAGAAATATCAATTTCGCTTTTAAGTGTATACCTACATTCTAAAATTAAATCATTTTATTAATGTCTACTTGATAAAATTCCATAAATGTTTTACAATGGACTTGTATTTCTTTTGTCTCTAAATTTTGTAAATTAGAGAAAAATCCAAACAGTGTATTTATTGAGTTGTATGATGTACCACTAGTTTTATTTACCAGTCTGTTCACAGGGGAATGTTAAATGAATACGTCTCTTCTTAGTTCTTAGTTCGTTGGTGTAAATCTTTAAAGTCAGAATCTAGAAATTTTTCTCTAGTGGCAGTTTCATAATTTTAATACTTTTGCGTTCGAAATTTATATTAGAAATATTAAAAAATTTTAAATTATGATATTCAGTAAATAATGTAATCTATGTGAATTTGGGGGCCTTAAAATAACATAAGTAGTAGAAGTATAAAGTGTAGACTTATTTTGTATTCACTCTGTGAGTGTTAAAGTATATACTGTTGTTAAAACATCAGTTTTATTTATATTAGCTATATATTAAAACAAATGACGCAATCATGGGTAGAACAATTCCCAACCCAGTACTGAAAATGCAAAGGTTGACATTAACTTGTTAGAAAGTTAAAGTTAAGATAAAAAGTTATTTTTTTTGAATTTTTTAACTTAACTAGTTTATTATTTTTGTTTTTAGCTTATTAACTTATTCAGTTAAAATGTCCAACGTAATTATATAAAATACCTAGGTGTTAGGTATATAGAATACCATTTATACCAATATTAAATATTATTAAAATAATAAATTATAATTTTCTGTTAACGATGTTGTAAAAAATTAAGTAGTTAATTGCTTGCTGGATTGTTGGAAAACGGGAGTTAAAATAACTTTTTATTCTAAATAATGATAAACGCAAAACTTGGACAACGTTTTAATTCAGAATAACGTAAAACTGAATTATTTTCAAATGCAAGCTCTGGTACCTACCTTTGTAACCTAACTTACCACTGTATCAGTTTATTGAGCTAAACTCAACAATTTGTTTTATCTTGTTAAGTATTTCTGAAAACATATTAGGTTAGGTTAGGTTAGTCGTACAGGCTGTACGGTACAGCACCTACATTAGTTTTTTAATTATATTTTGTTTTATTATTCAAAGAATAATTTTTAAGTTTTTTAACTTTGTGTACTTAGGAAAGTATAGGCAGTGCCGGATTTTATAGTATTATAAAATAAATGATGTGGGGTAGTGACGCTGCCCAGGGTTGAAGTAATGTAAAAGCACCTGCACACCAGGTCTACAGAAACAGAGGAGAAAAAATGCAGGGCTAGATTTAGTGGGGCTACGGGCTTTGACAAAATTCAACTTATTAAGGGCCCTCAAGAAATAAGTACCTATATACGTTAATTACTATTTATTTAGCAGTAAGTTCTACCTTGGCCTTGTCCTTAATTCATAAAGTACATGAACAATTCAAGTTAACAATATAAATATAACATGAGTAGGTTCAAGGTACATGATTAAATATCAATTAATTAAAATGCAAGAAGGGATCACAGATCGCATTGGCATTTTATGATTTTAAATACATATGTACCAGTGTACCATATTTGAAACTTAAAGCAACTTTATTCCAATGCATATTTTGACGTCACGATATAAACGAAAAGTATATTTTGAATTGACTTTTGTTTGTAATAGTGTTCCATGTAAAGTCGAGTTCAATTTAAGTGAAAAAATATTTATACAGGTTATATTTCCACTTTCTATTGTTTGAAACTTCTATAAAAAGTGTTTTATAATTAAAGTAAATAAGTTTCCTTATTTAAACAATAATTAATATTGACTTAACAATTTAATTCAAAAGAAATTTATTCGAAGTGTTTTTAGCTTTATCTATTTCCAAAACAACTAGGTATCTTACACAACGATAACTATTGTGTAAGAATATGTTAATGGCATTTGGGTATTAAAAATTCATCAAAATATATTTAAATAAAAATATTACGTAATTTATTTTTAGTTCTTATAATATTATCAGAATTTATGTATTCATGTTTTGTACTCTATATTTCATATACCTAATAAAGTAGCGTGTTATTGAAATAGTTCGAAATAAAAATAAATACAATTCCATATTTAAATTTATCTTACTTTAATTAATTTTAAATATTTTTTAAACATACCTTTTGTATTTAAAATAAAAATAATAATTTATTATAATAAAATATGCAATTGTAAGAATTCTAGAACTCAACCACTGTTACATAATTATTTTATGTTTGTTGCTGTTAATAACTTATAATTTATAACAAATAAAATAAAAATAATTTAAAAACCATAATTTTAGGACCAAAAAAAAATATGTATACTATTTTATTTATTTTAATTAAACAATTTGTTCTGCCTCCAATATCCATTTGCTTTATTTCCCTCATCGATTATTATTATTTTCAACAAAAAGAGGAAAATATAATTTTACATAATATATATTATATTGAAGTTAATATACATAAAAGATTTTTAATTTTTTTTTTATTGAAGTATCTAGAAATAATTTTTTATAGGTAGATGTGCCAAATAAAAAATAATACTAAAATTTATTAAAAATTATTTTTGAAAAATCTATCTAGTTATTAGTTGTACGTTGTATATTTATACTACACCAAATCATCAGCTTTCTATCTGTGACATTAAATTTGTCACCACTTATAGAAAATTCAATCGTTACACATCCTGTATAAACCAATAGTGCATCAATAGGTAATCCACCAAATAATTTCTCCTCATGAAATACTACAATGAAATAAATCAATATCTAATTAATAATGAACAGATGATTTTAGTTATCTAGTAGTTTTATGAATGGTGTCTTTATAGTATTTACGTTTTTAATGAATACATTTACACTTTATGATTTTTTATTTACTCATCCCTTGCATAGTTATGGCCAACTGGTTAGGAACATCGTATACATACGTGTGTGATACAACCAATACACAAGAAACAGTGGACACAAATAAAATACCATTTATAATGTCAACAAACACTGATGACAAATTTGTATTATTAAAAAACAGAAATGCGAGCCATATAGATATAAGTAAAACTGTTAAGTCAAACTGGTTTTGCCAAAATCGGTAGAAGGTAACATGCGTAATCTGAATGGATCGTAAGTACAGTATCAGAAACGATAATTTCCTAAATCATGTGATTTCCTTGTGATACCATTCACTTTCTATTATAATTCGTTAAAGATGACATGGTGAAGTATTTTGTAACTTTTTTTTAGTCAATAGTTATAGTTATAAAATATTCATATTATACGTTAACATTTAACATTATAGTCTTGCTAAATAACAAATACCTATACCAACTATCAACTTTACAGCTTTGAGTTATAAAAAACCTTTCATAATTTATATTAATATTAATATTAGACTATAATATTTATTAATTTTTAGTTAATACTCAAGTAAATAATGGGCCCCACCGAACAAGTTCGTGGGAAAACTCATGTAATTTAAACTGTAGGTACTTATATCACGAAATCAATTTACGTTTTTACTATATCACACAGCAAAAGTCTATTTTAGAGTAAAATTGTGTGGAACATATTTTTGTATATCGTGTGTAAATTATAAATTATTTATTGTATACTAATACTATATTGAAACAATAATAGCAAATATTGGGACTTTGTTAATATAAAAATTAAAATCCTTGTTCTCGTTTCTGTATAACATGATGGTGTATTTGTATACAGCTTATGGCATACTGTCCAAGATAATTATAATCGTATGATTGTGAATAATTGGTAATGGACATATTTAATGCTAAAAAACGAGTTATAATTTTATAACTATATCCATTATGGTTTCCTTCGACATGGGAAGTCGAAGGATATTTTCTACTGAATTCCAATCCAGCGCGCGCGCGCGCGTGTGTGTGTGTGTGTATGTTTTTAGTGGGCTACATGGAACAATAGAGACTAAATAAACTTTACATTTTGTTTTTTATTGTATACTCTGTAAAATATCAAGTAAAACATTTTTTTTTAAATTTTGAACAATGATTTTAGTTATAAATAAGAAATATTTTAGTATAGTATACTTATATATTATGTTTAATTGTATTTTTTTTTTTATCAGTCATGTCTATTTAATATTATGTCACTAATTATTATAATATATTGCAATTTTTAAATAGAATATGTTTTTACATTTGCGAATATAATTAAGTAAAATGTTGTTAATTATTTCACGGAAAATTAAACTTGGAAATAAAAACATAACAGTTCGTCACTGAATCAAACAGTGAAATTTTGTTGCAACAAAATATTATATTCCATTTCAATAAATGTCACTTAAAGAACGTACGCATAAAAACCGGATTTACGAGATATTAGAAGTCAACTACCTAATGCGTGTCAATAAATAACAAATACCGACTACGTATATATACACAAAATTACCCATATGTTTAAATTTATAGTACATTGTTTTACGATTTCCGGTATAATCGCAACGACTTGAATATAATATATTGTATCAGATTATACAGTTCCAGTCGACTGTTATCTAATAGTGTTTGACTTTTTAAATTTTATATAATACATAAAAAAAATTATAGTTTTAAGTACTTTTGACTCATTACTTATAAACTCGAATAAATTAAAACTTGCAAAGTTTCACTGATACATTTCGTATTTAAATAAATAATGACAAAATATGTTCTCTTATAGTCTTACCTCACTAGACAGTGATGAAGTAAAAGTTTTGTAAGTTAAATAATTTTAAAAAATGTGATGAAGTATAACGGTCCATGTTAAAGCTTAGAGAGAATTTAAGAGATCATATTTAACAATAGAAAAAAAAACCATCATTCACTATCAGACATTTTTATTTTGAAGACCATTTAGTTGAAAAGTTGTTTTGTCTTTTAGTATACCTATACATGTTTGATATTATATAGTGATAACTGATAATTAATTACCTAATTACATGGTATTTTTATTTAGATAAAAACTTCATTAGTAAAATGTTATAGTGATGATATAAAAAAATGAGAATTCAACATAATACTTCAAACCATTTGAAAACTATTCACACATATATTTGATATGATTGGTCTTTGTTTAGTAGGTATAGACTATAGCGGTAGTCTACTAATCAGGTCTAATCTCGAAATAAGACTGTAAAGACTAGAGACGAAATATAATTTAGGATATATTATCGTTCAATGAAAAGTAATATTTTGAGGATATGCGTCATTTAGGTACTATCTACTAATATTAACTTCCTCTTATTCTTCTTCTTAGGATCTATCACTCATTATAAAAACCCCGTCACACATCCAATCCCCAAATTCTCCCTATCAGCTGCTCGTGTTATATTGTTTGACCTTCTATTAATTGATTCAAAATTGTCTTTAAATTATATCTTCCCAACTCATCCTATACCTACTAACAAATTATGGAAAACAAAATACTATGTATATAAAAATATAATATATATCGACGTATCGTATACTACGGCTGATTTATTGAGTGTAATACATAGTTTTATATTATATTATATTTATCACATATTAAAAACTAACTAAATTATATAATATTATGTACATTTCTTATATTGGTTACAATTATTTCTACCTGAAATTAAAGCACAATCAAATTATTCAACCAACTTGTATTAAAAATGTAGTCACTTTTTAAAATTTGCAACATATGATCTACAAGATAAAAGTTCTTAACATACATATTTATTAAAATCACCGGGCAAGAGTAATTAATTAAGTAGATAATTAAAAAGACCTTATTTACTGCTGAGTTGTGTATTGAAGGGTATTATGTTACCTTTATGGAATATATGAACGCAAAGATTGATTGTTGTTGAAAATGTTAACAATTTGGTTTCGAAATGATCATAATAGGAAGAAGATCGGATAAAAATAAAAAGAAAATGTGGTTAATTGTTGTGTAGTAATAATAGTCTTAAGTACATAGAAAAATGTGGTTTCTTAGTGCTTAAGCAACCTTCTAAAACTATTGTATGACGATATGATGACAACAATAAATAGAAGATTAACATTTTGATTATAATTGTATCAAGATTTCCATCAGAGTATAAAAGACAACGGATCCGTACCAATAGAAGTACAAGCACTTCGACTTTCGATTAGTTAGTATAGTGATTATTTAAAAAAAAATTTACCTAGGTATACCTACTTCGACAACATGATGAAATCCTTGGTAAGTACAACATTTAACTACAACTCTAATGCCTTTATATTATGTATGTATAACTTTTTTTAAGACTTATAACAATACTATAGACACGTCGCATACCTATAATATAATAACCATAAAATATAAATTTAAAAAAAGTATGAAATAGGTGTAATTAATTCTCCATAGCCAATAAAACAGTACATTTATTGAACCACTATATTCCCCTAATATTTCCTTATATTATAAATTTCATTAAATTCAATAACTATTAGAAAGATTGCATTTTTTTTAATTTTACGAGTAACTATTTGGTTCTATACTTCTATGACGTAGATAATGCTTTTATCTTAGTTGATTTTCATAATTTTTAAATTATTATAAGTTCATAAGAAAATGTTGTATACGATGGAGGTTAGATGGTATAGTAATGATTAATATATTAAATTAAAACAAATCTAAATAATAAATAGGTTATACTACTTTAAAATGTAACTTAAAAGATTTTTAAATTTCAAACTATTATCAATTTATATTTCTAAAAGTTGTCATTTATCAATAGCTCCTATATCTACCACTAATTATTTACGTTTTTGGTATATAAAAATTTACAATGTTGTTGGGTCTAGGGTAGTTGGGTGAATGAGCCAAATGTACTATTAATATTATAATTTATAGGTATGAATAATTTAATATCAGTATAATTAATAAGCTACGCATATTTGTAAAAGTTAAACTAATATGAATTACCAATTTTATGAAAATAATTCTAATAAATAATAATTTTAACTAATAACAGGTATTTAACATAACCTAATTTATGGTTGTACATTTTAAGACTATTTTTTAATTTTACTTTTAACTTGTGCTGTTGTATTATTGAATTGATTTTTATTTTATAATATTGGAGTAAATAATAAACACTATAGTAATAAATAACCTATACTTTTATTAAAGCTAAAATAATATAAATAGTTCTGTACAAATTAAACTATAAAAAAATGCATACACTGCATAGGAATTATAGTGAGTCTAATGAGTCTAAATAAAATTAAGTTCTTAATAAATTAATACATCAGTATAAAAATTTAACATTTTATTATAAAAATGCTGTCAACATATATGACATAATGTTATGCTAACAACTCTGAACAGGATAATACATTTTTTTTTATACAAAATGTTGTATTCATATTTCATTATACTAGTTATTTTTTAGTATAGGAAAAAAATGCCCATCTTAAAGTATTCAAAAAAATATTTTATGTAGGTATACGTTTTTTCTTTGTATTTTTCCTAATATAATCTTGTTTTTTATAGATTATCATTACGATCATCGTGGCCGTGGCAGTGGCCGACGAAAAAGGGACAGCAAAACAGGATAATAAGCGTCAAATAGCTTCGTACAACAGCGGTACTGCAGCTATCGCACAGCCGTTACAAACACCACAGCCGACAACTGCTGCAGCAGCGGTCAATAATGCACCTTTGTATCAACCAAGTTATTTACCCACTTGTGTGGTACAACCGAATGGCAATAGCATTTTCACGAATCCATCGGTACCCGCATATCAGCCTCCGTACTACAACGGACCTGCCGAGTCGTTTGTACCACAATACCAACCGCAGCAATATCCGATCGCATATCAACCATCGCAATATCCGATCGGTTATCAGCCACCGCAATATCCGGCCACATACCAGCCACCACAATATCCGGCCACGTACCAGCCGTCACAATATCCGGCCATATACCAGCCATCACAATATCCGGCAACGTACCAGCCATCACAATATCCAGCCACTTACCAGCCGTCGCAATATCCTGCCACGTACCAGCCGCAACAATCCGGCCAGAGTCCAGTGCCGTATTCGTACAGTTACTTCTCTTCGGCGGCCAACAACGCCAACAACAACGCTCAGTTGTCCACCACCAAGAAGTAGTACGTGTTTTAAACATTAATCAACCCCAGAGGATTTAGGTACCTATAGGTTTATAATACTTTCATATGTATTTCTGTAAAAATATAAATTTTAATAAACACAAACGGATTTTTAAGAGAATTGAAATCTTTTTTTATTTTATTAATAAATACATAATATAATATTTCATGATAATGCACAAATATTTATATACAAATAAAATAAAATAATATGATTATTAACAATGATTTACAAATACAATGAATACCGACAACGTAGCAATTATTATAGTTCAGATTATATATGATTTTTTCCCATTATTGCAACAGTTGGTCGGTTGACGAGTTCGATATCATCAATTAGTAGATAGATGGGGCGTAGTACGGGGCCTTGTAGATTGGTGCATGGTAGGACAGAGGGGACGCGTAAGAGATGGGAGCGTGATATGGGAGGGGTGCGTGGTAGGAGAGGGGTGCGTGGTAGGAGAGAGGAGCGTGGTAGGGGAGGGGAGCGTGGTAAGAGAGGGGAGCGTGGTAAGACAGAGGGTAGGACAGTGGTGCGTGGTATTTCAGTGGCGAGACGAAGGACGTGGGCAGAGCCAATGGGGTAGCCGGGTAGGAGAGAGGTGCGTGGTACGCGGGGTAGCCGTAGCCCAATCCGTAGATGCTGCGCTTGTCAGTTGTCTTGGCAGGAGACGCTTGTTGCGGCTTGGCCTCTTCGGCGAATGCGCAGACGGCAAGAGCCAACAATAAAACGGCAGCTACGTACTGAAAACATGAAAAAAACTTAATGTTATCTCCATCAGCCATAATAATAATAATAGCTTATTTACTAGAACAATAAGAGAATAAAGAAGTACATTATTAATATTATTATTATCATAATATTATACAACTACTAACTATATTCTTTAATACTACCTAATAAGTAATAAAATTACACTGGTGTAGACATATTATTATAGTATGTCTGGCCCTAGACGTGTACCTACGCTATAGCATTGATGTTATAATAATCTATTAATGTTAAGTTTTATAAAATTAATATCAATAGCTAATAAGTAGGTACCTAGGTACTATAAATAATATTGGTATAGTTGACATTATAACTAATTGTATTAACTGACGATTTAATTTTTTGACTAGATAGTATCACAACGATTTCAACTACCTAATTTATACTATAAATGTATAATATATTGTTAACTAATAATTGTAACTTAGTTATACGCAGATGTACTTGTGAGACTTAAAATGAATCGTATCCAAATAGTAAAAAGTACGAACCGTTAAAATACAATTGCTGTTTAAACAGTATGATTTATTGCATGCGAAAAATTAAACTAAACATCTATGACTTATGAGATGCACACTGCAAAGTTTATCTATACTTTGAAAAAATAGTGGACTCGAGACTAATGGATTTAATATAGTATTAAGTGCGAGAATAAAACGAACAAAATAAACTTACGGATTTCATGGTGGTTGGTTTTAGCTGGTCTGCAAAATATAGATGAGTGATAATATTGTATTGTGCTTGCTGAAGAAGCTGATTGATTTGTGATCTATTTCAAAGAACAGTTGTGCGTTTTATAGTCCGACAAAACTAGATCAACGGAGCCAGTCAAAGTAGCCGCCCCTGTGCTTAATACCCAAACGGGCCATCTAGTGGTCAGAAAACTTGTTTGCGCTTCGTCACATCATGCAATAAAACTATTTTGTCCTTTTTATCACGTAAATTGCATTTCATAATTAATATTGTTATGCACGTAAGTACATTCCTACTACCTAATGTAACGTTCTGTGATCTCTAGTCAGTAGCTTTTGTCTTGCATCAAATGAAAAAATTAAGATCATAAGAATTAAACAAATATTCCCATTTTGAGCACTCCTGCACAAGTACGCGCAACCAATATAATATTATAGATTATATCACGTCATAGTTTGCGTGTGTACACAAAAAAAGTAAGAAAGATATAAAAAAAAAAGTGGATTTACGATCTGGAAATGGGCGTAATTCTCTATCTCTTGTACTTAGTTATTTTTTTAATTGTCACATATTATAATACGGCATAGGCTTTATGCAATATCCGAAGAAACGTATATACGGTGTTTATCAATACGAAATTACGATTGTAATTATTTATTAATTATTATCATCAAATTTAATTGTGACGGTGATTTTGTTAAAAGCATTACTTCATCAAATTCACAACAATTCGAATCTATCCGGCAAATCCATGAGCTGAGAATTAAGAAAGTCAATAAAATGGATCGAACAAGTTTGTTTTAAAATGTAATACGATAGTCATAGGTACCTACTTGATGTATGTATATAGTATATAATATACTTCATTTATACAAATATTGGACATCCATAAAAAATCTTTCAAAATAGAAAACATTGCAATTGAATGTGGTACTTTTATAATAGGTACAACTAATAGGTACAAATACAATATTCAGTATTACATATTTATATTTCATTTTTTTTTTGCCAATAAATAAATGTAGATTATAGTATTTGAGCCTTTTTTAAATTAATCACTATAAATGTAGTTTGTGTATTTTTCATTTTAAAGAATTATTCCACTCATTACCTAGGGATAATTTATTCTTTTAATTAATTAATTTGATATAAATATTAAATTTTAAAATGAAAACATTTTAAAGTTTAATTCAATAACAAGCAAACATGAGCATTGACGAGTTAAACATTTAAAGTTAATTTGGTTGTAACTTTGTAACTTAACTTGCAACTTTTGGGTTTCCGATAATTTAACTACCTACTTAAATAACTTTTTGGTTTTATTAACTAACGTGAAATCAACCAATTCATTTTTAATTTAGGTTGGTTAAATTTATTTTTCAATTTTATTGTAGGTATATTTTAACATTGCAATCAATTTAATTTTCACATCAAAAGTATTTTGGGTTTTGATTGGTGTGAATTGTTTTTATAATAATGACAAAAAACTTCAATGAAGTTCGTTATAGAAATACTGTATAATTACAGTGTTACAGTTTTGTAAAGTTTAATTTTTAATAAAAAATTAAAGGAGGAAATGTTGTAAAAAAAAAAATTATGAACAAAACTTTTTTTTTAATTTAACTAATAAAAAGTTTAAAAAATATATTATGTACTTAACATTACTATAATTGCTTAACTAAGTTAATCAAAAATTAAATTAACTCAAAAAAAATCATTAACTTCCTCAGCTTTGAATTAATAAATTTATTTCTAAAATATTAACTTAACCTTTCCAATTTAGCTGAAACGTACTTAATATACCAAAAAAATTTGAATTCTTTTTTATTGTATTATACTAGTTTATTTTTTTTTAGATTTTTAGGTTAATATAATGTTTTTATTAGAAGACTCAAAATATGAGCTTCTTCTTGAATTAGTTAGGTACCTATGTGAACGGTAAAATTCCTTAAGTTATTCAAAAATTAGAATTCAAATACACATTAAACTATCCATTTTGAGTTCGAAATTCTATCAAACATGATATAATATTTTATTAAAAATAAAAAAACATCCTTGATCTAAATAAAACTTGTTTAAATATACGATAATAAAAATTACTGAAGCATATCAATATCAGAAATCTAAAAATCAATTTTATATAATGTTTTATCCACTTTATACAATTTCATAAGCTATATTATATCAGATATAAAACTTTTTATTATTATTAATATTTAGTTAAAACATTTACTTAATAAAACGCATTTCTCTTAACAATATATATATATATTGAATCTAATATTTAATCCTACAAGTATAAAACTATTAAAGTATTAACTGCTGACCATAAATAAACTATACGTATTTAGGTTATTAAAAAAAGGTTTTAAATTGTATTCATACAAATAATGTATATCTATATAATATTATAATTCACTATAGGAATTAAAAAAATTAAATTATACAGAAATATAATTTGTGTGCAATTTATAATGTAAATTGTAAATATAATATAATATATGCTTCTGTTAATCTATATTCTACAAAACATAATATAGTCTTTTTGAAAAAAGTTTAAAAAAAAACAAATCCAAACAAACTCATAAGGCAACAACCATAAATAATGAAGAACCCTAGAAACTGCAAGAAAAATAACAGGAAATATTTTATAAGTCAATAATGTATACATAACATCACTCAGTTATTGTTATTTGTAGAAAAAAAGACTGGTAAAATATCCTTAAATTATCTTTATAGTCGTTATAGAAGTTATATAAATTATGTATTAACTACCAATGTTTTATATAAAAAAAAATTTAAAAAAAACTATTAATTCATTTATTTATTCAATATACATTTTGATTAGCATAATATAAATAAAATATAAATGTATATTCATTGGGGGCTTAATTTGTATGATACAACTGTCAACTATGTAAGGGTGCGTAATGTGCATTTGCACACCATAGAATATAAATACTTTTACCTAACCCACAGATTTGTTATAAAAATTAAAATTGAAACACGTTTTTATGACTTAAACAATAACATTTTTATGGGTTTACATTTTTAACGATAAAATTTTAATTAATCTCCTTAGCTGTATACCTATAGATATTTTATATAGATATTGAACATTTTACATACTTTAATATATTAAGCTATCTTAAACTGAAATACCTCTGAATACTTCTGAAATACCTTTTGTTTAGGTATTATTTTTTAATTTAAAAAAAAATTCTAACAATCTTTTTGTTTAATAATAATATTTTAATATTATGATATCTGCTATTATAATTCGTTTTTATTTGTATTCTATAGACATAACGAGAAATTATTAAAATGCCATAATGTATGATAATACATTTTAATCAAAGAGTACCTATTTTTTGAGTGACTGTGGTTATGATTGGCTGTTGGTTAATTCTTTATGCAGTCCACGTGAAATTCTGAAATATATAATTAGTACCCAACTTTAGTTTTGAATGAAATTTAACCAAATCATTTATGCATAAAGATAAAAATACCTGACTCATGTTATATGCTTTCTGTAAAAATATCTTTATTGACTGTATATTTTTAAATAAATGTTAAAAATAAAAAGTTTTGAATAAAATTAATATGGTATCCAACCTAAATTTTTATAATTCTTATATAATTTTTTTATAATGGGATAGTGATTCTCACATTGTTATATTATTACATGTTACATTATGAAAGTTTTCAAGTATTGACTGTAGTCGACATATTGATATGGCTAATGAGTAGGTAATAATTAATTTACCATCCCATGTACGTATGCACCAAACATTATACACAAACACAATAATTATTAATTATTGAATGAGAGTGAATATTTTTTAATATAAAAAATAGTAATGAGGGATTTTTTTTATTATTTTAAAAGAAAATATACATTTAAATATTATTTGATTTAGATTATTCATAATAAATTCTAAATAAATATTAGTTTGTTTGATGAACGTTTTTATTATTTAAATTACAACTACCTACTATTGTCTATTAAATAAACAAATTACCTAAATGTTTTCTGTGTTTAATAGGTAATTTAATGTGAAATTATTATTGTCTATTGAGCATTCATCTTCAAATTTGCTACCTTGATTTTCTAATTAACACTATGAATACATTTATCCATTCCATCAATACAGTAAAAGTTTGAAAAAAAAAATACAAAACTATATTTATTTACCCAAATACGGCGCAACAGTTCAATACCCTATAATCTATATAATATATTAATACAATATGAAATAATATGAATAATATATTATAGTATGTGAGTATTGCAAAGGTAAACTATATGAATTCATATTTCATACCTATTAGAAAATTATAATATTATAAAAATATATGATTAATCATATTATTACCACATTTATACTAATAATAAAATAGTTACAATGCTAGTTTGATTGTATCAAACAAATATTGAGGGGCAGGCGCGTATCCAGAATTTTATTTCGGGAGGGGCTGAACAAAATTATCAACATAGTCACACAATAAAACAAAAAAGTGGGTAAGTGGATGTCGCTCTGCTGTACAGTAGGTTACAAGTGGGTCACTGTAATGGATGGTGTAAAATTTGAATTCAATGATATAATATCATTGTATAAGAAAAACGATTCTAAGCGAAAACGGTCCAGTGAGCCTATGAAATTACTAAGTATATTTGATGATATTATTGTAAATAAAGTAATTTTTATATTTGCCTATTTACGTGGACCATTGTTTTAAATTTTAAATCCTGAACTATGAAAGTTGAACATTTTATAAATTTTTAATTACAAAATATTTATTACATTTTAAATTTGATAAATTTTCTCAAAATTCGAACTTTAAATGATTATAAGAAAAAATTGTGCCTATGTATTTTTAATACTTTTCAACTAATATTGTTACAATATATCAGGAGCCTTGCGTTAAATTTTCATGCTTTTTTACCCAAAAAAAAAAATTTTTATTGATATTTATAGAAAAAAAACTAAGAAAAATGAAAACTGTCAATGTCCGTAAATAGCTCAAAAAGAGGCAAAATATTTTCAAATTTTTGGTGTATAAAAAATGAAAACATTCAGCAAAATTTTAAGTTTTGTGATTTTTTCCGTATTTTGTCAAGATTCGAACTTTAAATGCTTATAAAAAAACTATGACTAAGGATTTTTAATATTTTTCAACTGCTATTGTAACAATATAGCAGGAGCCTTGTATTAAATTTTCAAGCTTTTTTACCCAACAAATAAAGTTTTATTGACATTCATATTTTTTGGATTTTCTTGAAATTTCAGGGGGGGCTGCAGCCCACCCAGCCACCCCCATAAATACGCCCCTGTTGAGGGGCATTATTTTATATTATAATATTTCATTCAATTGAAACATTATAATAATGTAGGTATAGTACCATAATCTAACATTTAAAAACATGTCGTTAATATTTACCTAAAAATATTAAAATTATTTTAAAGTATCTAATTACCTATATTGTTTATAAATTGCAATTTGGATATTAATAAACAATACTTTATTTCCTAAATGTATTTAGTTACTTAGTAGGTACAATATAATTATTAATTTATTATATTTGATATGTAAACTGGTTAATAGATATGTTAATTATTTAAAAAATAAATAATATATCGGGGGACGAGGTGGCCGAGCGGTCTAACGCGTCGTCTGCGGCGCTGGCAGTCGCGGGTTCGATTCTCGACCACCGGGCGGCATTTTTCTCCAGGCAAGTCACGGTGTCCGGAAAACAAGTGCCGCCATCCCCCCACTCCGGGGCATGGCAGAAACCTACGGGTGCCCCAATAAAAATTCTGCCACCACAAACACACGTGTTTACAAACCAACAGTTCCCTCCCCTACAAACTAACAAAACAGCTAATGGCCATAGTTGCCGGGCTTAATGATTAATGAAAAAAAAAAAAAAAAAATATATCATATATAATGCATGTAAGTATTCGTTTGTAATTAAGTTTAATGAAAATAAAACTATTTTATTCATGTATAATATTATATTACAGTTGGATTGTCATAATCTCGTATATGTGAGTATATGATTGACATAAACTGTACCCGTTCTCCTCACTGCCCTAAGTAAGATTCAGGAACCTGACTGCAACCAGACCTGAGACATATGCAAATGAATATAAGCTAGGACTTGAATTTCTATTAGCATATATTTCATTTTACTCTAATCCAAATAAGTACATTGGTTGTCAGTATTATGTCTACGATTTGGCTCATACACAATTGTATAGAACCTTTTCTTTTTGGGGGGGGGGGGTGAAGCTTCAACTACTGTGGTTATTAGCATGTGGAACTGTAGTGGGATGGAACACGTGTGTGTTTGGCAGATTTTTTAGTAGGCACCCGTAGGTATCTGCTATGCCCGGGTAGAGGGAGGGCGGCACTTCTTCTGAGGACACCTTGACTTGCCCGAAGAAAAATGCCTCCCGCGGCCGGGGATCGAGCCGGCATCGGCTGCTTCGCAACTGACGCCTTAGACTGTTCGGCCATTCCGTCCCCCCAGAACATTTTTATTTTGAATAATTTGAAATAATTTAATCAAAATGTTTATACCTAAATGTATATTTAGAGTTTTTGAATATTTATTTTAAAACACTAATGTAAAAAATTGTATTTATCTAATGAAAATCTTTAACTATTGTTTTATTTCTCGTATATAATATTATTTATAGACTAACATGGCCGGTTACATTGAACAAAATGTTATTATGGGAGTATTTTGCAGTGTAGATACAAAATTCAACGTTTCTACTGTGCATAAGATCTTTTTAACCGAATAATTAAATTGAATGTATTTATTATTTTATAATTATTTATTAATATTTGAATGTTGATCTATCTTAGTTCTTAGTACCTACCTGCATTCGTTGTTATAGAATATTATATTGTGTATATTATTATAAACTACCTAGCTACTGTCACTACTAATTTATTTTATTGTACAGTAATAATTGTATGTGTGTAACAAATTGTCTTGACTGTTGAGCATGTGGGGTACATACACAGAATGTAAGAATACTCCATAGACATTAGTAAGCAGACCTTCGTTTATATTAGTCTATGGGTGCTATTGTGTTGTATCTTAATTTCTACTATAGTTACTATTGAAATAAATTTGTTTTTCTACTTCAGAGTAATATATGATTATAATTTATTTGCCTACTTAATTAAATGACCACCTTTGTTTTAGATTCGTATTCCAAGATAAATCATGATTACGTTAATTTTGTAAGATTTTTTTTGTTTAATATATTTCATTATACTAATACAATTGACATAATTTTATTTATAATTACAATTTATTAAAATTACGGGTCCAATAATAACGGCACCATATTATCAGTATTAGACATCTGTAAATTTGTTGTTCAATAACAAATATATAAATATATATTATTATAGAATAATTTTATTTATAAATTTATCATATTGTGAATATTTTAAGTAATAAATTTAAACTCAAATATTAGGAAATGGTTTTTTTCAAATGTCTATTAGAGTACTTTTTTGAAAATTAATTTTGACAATGAAGTGAATTTTTTAAATTTGTATTTGTGTTCAAGTACAAGATAAATAGTCGAAATAATAATGCTTAGATTTTCAACTTCAGTGCCTAATTTTTGTGGTGGGAAAATGAATCTAGTTGGTGCATTAAAGAGGTAAAAATTTAAAATTAGTAGTTTTCAAAAATAACGGGAAAAACAAAAAAAAAATTAATGGACACAGGTAGCTTTTTGGTGTAATTATAAAATGACTAACGGTAGATACTTGAAATTTTCCAGGAATTTTAATAGTAGCATTTTATATAGGTACATCATAAAATGTTCAAAATATGTTTATACTTCTTGATATATTTATAGACAATTGGAAGTTAAAATTCTGTTTATTTTTTTCTAAAAAGATAATAAGATATTTTTCGTTGGGTTAAAAAGCTTTATAACTTAATAAAAAGTTCCTCATGAGTTTTTATAAAAGTAATTCAATAGTGCTAAAGATACATGGACACGATTTTTATTTTATAAGCATTAAAAATTAAAATTTTGATAAAATGTATCAGTTAAAAATCCAGGTTTTTCATAAATTTAAATGTAACCAACAAATCCCAAAACTATATAAACACAGTGTTTTTAATTAATAAATTATGTTCAAATTTGTATGGAATTTGATATTTAAACTGAAAATAACGGATTTAGTTGTTTTTTTGCAATTTAAAAATATTACCATAATATACGCATGGTAGATCCTCTCCCTCAGAATCGTTTTTTGTGTACAATGATTTTTATGTTTTATATCATAGAATTCAAATTGAACGATGAATCATTATGACATTATGGTATAATGTTAGGCATGTATGGTTACACAGTAATCATGTATTTATGGTTACAGTAATCCACGCGACATCTTATGTCCTATTGTACAAGTGTACAACACAGTGGTACGCACTTGCCACTTTTTTTTCTTGTAATTGTCTAAAAACCAGCACACATATTAATATTATATTATATTGTATTATATACTTTAAACTGTTTTGATTTTGTAATTTATAACAACAAATAACAATAAAAATAAATTTATATTTATATTGTCACTGTTTTTAATATTGTATCATATTATAAGCTAATAACTATTATAATATTCTGTGCTAATAATTAGTAATATTTTTCAGATGTATTGTAAGTATTATTAGTAGGTAGTGAATAATAACTAATACAGAGTGTATCCTATGTAATTGTACGCGGGGTTTATTTAACGATTATGGATCGATAACATCGAATTTTGTTAAAACGGAAAAAGAAGTATTTCTTTATTTTAACGGGCAATTTTTTTATAACAATTTCAAAATGCTTAAACAGGCAGGTGTACCAATAGCAAAATTAACTTTATTTTTTCAAATGGTAACTACTATATTTTTTAATGGATTCTGGTTAGTTCATTATTTTTATTTTAACATATACAATCATCAAAATCAGTATTAGGTATTATTTTAATTTGTTATCATAGGTAATCTTAATTAATTACTTGATACTTCACAGTTACTTTTCTTACAATATCATAAATTTGGATTCTTTATTAGGTGGCTAAAGTAATAATGGTAAATTGGTAAATGGTATTTGATGTATGGGGGTTAAAAAAAATTGTGTAATGAAGAAAGTGCAATGTTTTGTGGTGCTCTTCTCGTAGTCGGATAAACTTGAAATTTGAACCATATAGGTTCCCTATATTGGTAGGTATCGCATGCAAAGTATGAATTTAGGAGTTGTAATTCTTAACCTTTCATATTTTTTAGTTTTGGACATTTTCATTTTATTTCGTACTTTTCCTATCTTAAATTATTATCATACTTTTCTTACAATATCATTAATTTGGATTCTTTATTAGGTGGCTAATGTAATACTTAACGGGATTTGATTATTGTTATAATAATATTGGAAATATATATTGTAATTAACTCAGATTAAAAGTATGCCTAAGTTAGGTACAAACCTATATTGAGATTGACTATTTATCTAAATATCTTGTAAATAGTTTATTTAAAATCACGATTATTAAATAATTCTTGAGAATTTTAACTGCTAAATTCATACTTAGCATGCGATTCCTACCGATATAGGGAACTTATGGTTCAAATTGCAAGTTATAAAAGTTAGTTATAAGAAAAAAATTATTTAGCTCTTGTAAATTAAACAAATACCAATTATTTCAATTAAAAGTATTAATGCATATTTAACCAAACTTTAGAGGACCATAGTTAATAAATTAGAGAACCATAATTGATGATTTAGCCATAAACATTTTCAGAAAAAAAGCTTTACCAGAATCCATTAAAAAATATAGTAGTTACCATTTGAAAAAAATAAAGTTGATTTTTCTATTGGTACGCCTAGGTGTTTAAAAATTTTGAAATTGTTATAAAAAAATTGCCCGTTAAAAATAAAGAAATCCGTCTTTTTTCGTTTTAACGAAATTCGATGTTTTCGATCCATAATCGTTAAAAAACCTTAAAACCCAATGACATAAGAATATAAGATACACCCTGTATACATGATACATGAATAATGAATATTATCAAATACCAGCCACGGCAATGATAGTTTGATTTTTTTCAATACGAGGACGGAGTAAATATAATTTTTCGTGGTCCAGCAAGACGTCACCGAACTGCTCTACAATCTATACTAGACGCTCAATATTATTTTCTCGTGATTAACGTCACCAATCTGTAGGCTGTCAGGTCAGTTATACAACATGTCGTCATGAATCGGCAACTTACTGAATATGACACGAATGTGTAAACACTCTAAACGTATCAAATCTAGCATAATATTGTATTGTTTCATTTATTTAACACTTACATTAGGTACCTACGATTTATTTTTGTAGTATTTTAATGCAATATTCTGATTTTGCAATTAAATTGGAACCGCTCAAATCCGTGACGGTCGTTACACAATTACTGAATTAATTGTTAAGAAGGGGGGAAGTAAGGTTTATTTTCTCTCAGTGTCCTGATTAGAAATAATACATTTGTCAAAATATAATCAGGTTGACACGACTGTTTACAAAATGTTCTTAAGCTGCAATATTAAATATTTGAACATTTCGCGCTGTGAATCGACAATATTTGTCCAAGCCATTCATAGTTTTTTGCAGGTAATTAATCAAAGAGACACTCATCTGCAACAACACACAGACCGTCCGTCCTTGGACAATAGAAAACTGGAATAATCTTTAATGAATCTTCGGAATTCTAGGGGACAATGTTCATTCGTGCAAACTGCAAATCCATAACAACCTATTGCGTCATTGGAAGTTGATGTTCTAGTTATTATTGCCACTGCCTTATACATAGTTTCACTGAAATCAATTAACAATCACTATAGATTATTTCATAAACTAGTTCGGTAGAACGTGACAATTTTTTTTTCTGTTCGTTGTTTTTACTTTTTACATTATTTTCACTTAAAAGAAATCGAAATGGACGAAAAAAAAGAAATGGGTGAAGTCGGAAGCTTATAAACTGTGTGGTGTCTATCTAGTAGTACCTAAATAGGTAGGTATTTATTATATACCTACCTGCGTATGTTATTCATGCTCAAACAAGACTTTAAATAATTATCTACTGCTATAGCCGCCAGTACCTAGGTATAGTTTATACTAGGTATATTTATACTTACCTTTTACTGGTCCTGCATATTGTGTATAATATTATACTCCACAGTCCATACAACCCAAATTGTAGTGTACCTAGGTATTATAATTTATTAACTTTTATTATTTTACATATTATTACATACTTATAGTTATGAATTATATACGATGAAAATGTCTATCATAGGTAGGTATACACAATAAAATAATAATTATTGCTTTCAAAATATTAAAATTATTAGCATTTATATCAACTCGATTTATTCGCATATAATCCGTGAATATATTATATTATATACAGACACATAAACATAATATAGGTTATAATAAATATGATATATATATGCAGCAGTACAGCACTTCCGCATTCATAGTGTGCAGTAACGCGTTACTATTATATCGTTGCGTTTATCATATTTTTCGTTCGTTTCTTTTTGTGGCGGACCAGTGATTAGCCATCGTGGTTTCTGCATACAATAATACAATATGCATACCTATAGGTGCCCACATGGTCACATATAAACCTTAACGTGTTCACGTTTTATAAGCGACTAGGAAATCAAACTTACTCAAAAAGTATTATAGGTAGGCGGTAGGTATTATACACCGCAGTTGTATAGTGCCTATAAGTATAGTACTATAGTCTATATACCTAGTTGCAAAGTATACCTACTTATTATTGTATTTCATTTTTCTTTCTACCATTTATTAAACACACCCGCCATTCGTAAGTGAAAATATTAAACAAATAACATTTTCGGTTTATTTACACGTCAGTAAAGGTTCAATATTTAGGTAGATACATAAAAAGTAAACATAGGTAGGTACTATAGTTACTACTATAAACGGAGATTTTGTCAAATATTAGGGGAATTGACTTCAACTATAATGTTTAAATTTAAATAAGCAAACAAATTCACTAACCTAAATGGGGAGATGCTAAAATGATGAGACTTTTATCCAGTGATAATTTTTACAAGAAGAAAACACAAAGGTCCCAAGTACCTTCAAAAAATGATTTTGTTTTTACTTCATTAAACAATTGTATTGGGAAAAATTATCAGGGGAGAATTTATTACCAACAATTTGTATTAAGTAGGTAGGTATCTGCTATTATTGGACCGAGTTGACAAGACTATAAATATGACATTCAGGGAATTCACACAAAATATATTAACTCGACTAAACGAATATTACAAGTTACAACCAGACACAAACATGGACCTAGACAATTTTAAATTTGCAGGAACGAACCACGAGGTAAAGTCAATTTTGATACCAAAATATACCAAAATGTATATGTTTATTTTGATTTAGTACTGAATTAATAATACCAATACCTTTTGTTATCATCTTATTTATTTTGACTAAAAAATTATAGTAATAACATGCTGTGCTAATAATAACAGAGGCAGTGCCAAAATGTTTAACATGGAAGGGCCAACTGGAGAACAAATAATTTTACTACAAAGCCGATCCAAAAATCTAAATAAGATACGCGGGCGAACCCACTTCTTAACTTTAGAATAATTTATGGTATTTTTTAATTAATCAATCCATTAGGTTTAGGTATATTTATGTTATTCTGCCTAATAAATAATATTGTTTACTGAATTTTTCATAATTTTATTGTAGTTTGAGGTACCTACTAAAAAATATTTTATAGACATTTTTAGGGTGGATCAGTGAACGGGGCCTTATATTTTCACAGGGCAATGGGCAATGGCCCTATTTAAACCACCACTGGTTTAAAGGTACTTCCAGTGCCGCTATAACTACTAATAACGCCCTAGGGCAATAATATTTGACGCCCCTTTCCGCCCCACAAAAAAATCTCGACTTCACATTTTTAGCTTATAATTATTAACCACATACATTAAATATATTTAATACTTATTAATTAAAGGTTTCTATTTACTTTTTTATTATTATCATTGGAATCATATTTATTTTGTTTCAATGATTTAGTCGAAGTTGACACTGATTTCATTATTCTAGGTACATTACAGAAAGAAAATATTTATATTTATTTTCACAAATTAGTGGATTTTATTAAAAATCATACGATCTGCGTTTCTGAGTGTGGCGTGTATAACAGTCAACATTGTAAATTGTACAAGTGAATATAAGTGAATATAATATACAGAAATCAGTCAAAATACACTAACTCGATTTATTTTAAGAAGTGTGTAAAATTGAATTGATAATGAGATGGTTATAAGTTATAACATAATGTCATAATATACATCTTTGCAGACTTTGAGTATAATATTTACAGTACCACAACTACCCGAAGAGTTGTTGATCACTGAGGCCCATAGACTGCAGGGGCCCTAGGCCCCAGCCCAACTAATAATTTACTATTTTCGTATTTGATAACAAATATGAAAATCGCATTATTTTAATGTATTTATGTATGAATCAAATTTCACTGTCAGTATAAATATTTGATGTATTATTGAAATATTATTCTATAAATATAAAATAATAATGACATTTCTCCATATTTTACAAAGCAAATTAAAGGAGGATTATTAAACACAACCCTCACTTTGTTTATAGTTAAAAATGGTTTCTGTAATCCATACTGCGATATTTTTAAATTTGTCGATTACAAAACTAGAAAGAAAATCTTTTTCAAGTGAAAAAAATATTTAGGTAATACTACCAAAGATATGAATTAGTTTAGTTTATAAGTATTAATATTTTTATTTGTTTGTATGAATATTGAATATATTATTGAAGGAATGTTTCATTAAGATTCAACACATTATATGCATAAATTTATATTCAATGGTATATACAATTTGATAGGTACTCATCTTTGATATTACTGTATAAAAAGAAAAATAATACCTAAAATAAAAACACCAAATTTTTCTTTTATCATTCATTTTTAGTACGCCCCCTAAATTCATAATACTTTAGATGGCCTAGGGTACTTGCCCCATTCCCCCCACATTGGGACGGCTATGGGTACTTCGTACTTTATAAAACGTATAACATAGGTACCTATTATCATTAATTATGAATAGGTACCTACTATATTAGTATTAGCATACATAATCAATGCTATTATGTATCATAAAATATTACACATACGACACAAGTACTTGTCAGTTGTTACCTGGGTAAGTGGTCACTGGTCACTGATCACTGATCAGTGCTGAAGTGCGTCACTGGCCAGTGGCCACTGTGTCAGTACCTACGTGTTGCAGAATTGTAACTCCCGATCACAATAATATTATGAATTGTATACCTTTATAATGTACCTGCCTGCTATATGCCTATATAGTTGAATAATGTATATTGCCGAGACTAATCAATGAGAAAGTAACCATGTGGCGGGCCTAAACGTCAATAACACATTACCTATTTACCTATCCAGTAAAGCCAGTATAGGTATATTATATCTACGACCTACCATTTACCAATTTATTATATTATTAGGTATATAAATTGTCTGTTTACTTGTTAAATAATAACAATAAAAGCGACCACGTCGTTGTTTACAGTGTTGTTTTGATAGGTTGGTGGGTACCGTAAAACACTAATATCATAATATATCGCCAATCGCCATATTAAATATTATATTATAACTAGGTAGGTACCTACTATTGAATTTGTGACCCCAATATAATACAAACGGTATTGCCTATGTGGCTACAGCCATTATCATTGATTATAAATAATAGTATTGGACTACCTAGTACCTAGTAGGTATATATAGGTGGTAATTTACTACAACAGAAAAATTAGTCGATTACCTACTACATGTTTATTATTGCTTATAAGGCGCTTTGATTAAAATTAACACTATATGTACCTATTATATTATTTAGGTAATTAGGTAGGTAGCTATACATACGAAATTTATATTAGCTAAATAGGTACCTACATAATATAACCTAACTAGGTATTTTAATCGTCCAGAATACAGTCATATAGATGTGAAATTATCTACATAGGTATTGCTTATTAAAAAATAATTGAGCTTGTTCACTTTTTGGAGGATAAAATGTAACACTTTTATACATCAACAGTTTTTACAAAATGATCCCGTTAAAATAAATATCGCGCACACTGATATTTATCGATAACACACACATTTATCTAATATCACATTTTCGTTTAGAACCGCACACCATTAATCATATTTGATCAAAATTATAAAATATTAAAAATTAATATAATAAATAACATTTTTCTGGATCATCCAAACTCCACAGAGGTATATAGGTATTACACATTTCTCGTTTCTTCGGATTGATAGATAAAGATGTGTTAAAACAACAGCAGATAATTTCAGAAACCAAACTTCGACTTATAAGAAAAGGAAACGTTAAACGTAGGCACACGTAAATAGAATATAGGGATAAAAAAAAATCATTTTTTATTTATATGATCGTTTCATAAGCAATGAAATAACTTTGATAGAATATTTGAAAACAATAGAATGAATATTTATTCCAATCCATACATACAATTTTTCTCATTATATTATATTGAATTAATTATAAATAACATTTTTTTTTTAATATCTTATATTATATTAAATTATTTTTATGAAGATTTATTTAATATCAATCAATGTTTATTTTTTAACTGTCAATCAAATGTGTGTGGTTTTGAATTATAGACCTTCCAAATTTTCCTTCTTAACAAATAGACAAAATGTGTACGGTATTGAGCTGTGTAGAATGTGCGGTTATCGGGTTATTAATGGTACGTGTGCGGTTTTGAACGACATCCACCATACGTGTTGCAGGCTTTGACTTTTGACCATACCTACCCAACATTGTTCCGTTTACTTTACCGTGGCTCATTGGGGAATGGTAAACTCCTACAAATGTAGTGTAATCTCCTACAAAAGATAGTGTTAACTCCTACAAAAGATAGTGTTAACTCCTACAAAAGATAGTGTTAACTCCTACAAAAGATAGTGTTAACTCCTACAAAAAATTAATACCGCTCGTATTGCTGTAAAAAATAACAGTCTTGCAATATATTAACACATACCTAATATAAAAATGATTTGAAAAATATAGTTATAATAATATAATAAATTATAATAATAGTATAATACATTTTTAAAATATAATAAAAGTGTTAATAAAATAATAGTCATAATCATTTAATCCAAAAACAAAATATGTTTAAATTCAATAAAACAATACTATTAGTTAATATAATTTTTTTTGAAAAATATAATAAAAATTTTAATAATACAATATTCATAATTATTTAATCCTACAACAAAAATTGTTTGAAAAATATAATAAGACAATAGTCAAAATCACATACGTTTAAAATAATAATTTTGAAAAAAATGATAAAAAATTCAATGAAACAATACGAAGTCATAATCATTTACGTATATTTTTATGGCATACTTTGGAGATAAACTCTAAACGTGAAATTTCTCCTCGTATATATTTATCTTTTTGATGAAGTATAAATTGATATTTAGAAATAGTTTTTGTCTGTCTGCGTTGTGTTGTATGACTGCTTCTAATTTTAATGTATGTTTCGGTCTGAATATCTTTCAAAACTTTCACGAATAAATGGAGGTTTGGATGATGATGATAAAAACTACTATTAAATCTTGAATGAAATGATTCACATGCATTTGTAGTATCATTCGAAGACCACAATTTTGGAGGAAATAATGAAAACGAAAAAATATAATTTTCAGATAAATAGTCGCAATATTGTTGGACTTTATCGTCAGATGGCATATTTTCTAACAAATCAAATACAAAGCAATCTTCAATATCCTTAGCGTCTTGCAATAATGGTAAACCGAATGTGAGAACTAAAAATTTTCCAATTTCAGATTCACCATTATTGTAATCATTCGTTAGGCCTAATTGCTGGATTTTTCTGTACCAATTTTGGCACAAATGAAAATTACAACCATGAATTTGCACTGTTGGCCAAATATTTCTAATTGCATTATGAATAGCAATTTCAAAGTCCACCACAACTGTAACTGGTTGAAACCGTAAATTATTTTCCAAGCAAATTTCGATAGTTTTTAAAAATAATGTACTGTATGTATGGCTATTTTTGTCAGGAAGCAAAGCAAAGACTAATGGTATATAATTTTGATTCTTAAAACCATGAATAGTGAATAACTGCAAAAAATATTTTGTACAATAATTGAAAGTACCGTCTAAAAAAATTTTTTCGTTTGAACAAAGAAATTTTAAATTTTCTATACAAGAAAATATAATAATATGGCTATCTTGATCATTTAATAAAACAAATTGTTCAGAACGGTTTGTTTGTATATCCATTACATTTAAAGTATCGTGAACTTCTTCAATACTTTTAGGCAAAGGTGGCAAAATAGATTTACGTGCATTATACACATTTCGTCTAATATAATTGAGATCAGTTGTATTTAAATTATTTTCGTTATTAAAATGTTTGATTTCAGTTAAAATAAACTTGGAAGGTTTTTCTACAATATTGTCTTCACTTACTTTCCTTTTCAGTGAATTATTGACTTCTTGGCGATTCAATGTAGTATCATTATCATGATTGTGAATTAGAACTACATGTTTTTCAATAACTTCATCCTCTGTATTATTTGTGTAAATTTTACTTTGACACTTATTATTAATACAACGCCAAGTTTTTTGGCCACTTTTTGCAGTATAATGTAAAAAAAATTTATATTTATCAACTATTAATAACTTTTTACCATTCTGACTATACATGAATTCCATTGCAATTTGTAATAATGTACGACTATAAGAGTGACTAACAAAACGGTGAAAGACGCAAAAGATTCACTAGACTAAACTCAAACAATACACAGTTGACAGTTATATAGTTACGAGCGGACTACGATATCGGCAATAAACGTAATAATTTGTTCGGAAATTTCCGATACGGACGAGATTATCATGTTTTATCGTTATTCGACAATATTCGATGCCATATCGCTGATCTATTTATAACATTTTGTACTGCAAGTGTCGATATGAACGTATAGTATAGTATATAATATGGACATAATCTAACCTTCGAGAATCATCATACAGCGTATAAACAAGCTCTATTCAAGCGTTTGTTTATTAAATAATATATATTTATTATTTTCAAGTTATGATAATTTTGAGCTTTTTGAGCTTTTCAACTTCAAAATTGTGAATTTAAGTAATATTACCCTATTTTTTAAAGGGAAAAATTTCTATGTAGGAGATTACAATATCTTTGATTTTCAGGTAAAAATTTTAAAAGGTTATTAGTGTAGGAGTTTACATTTAATGATGATTCAGGTAAAAAGGTTATTCTTGTAGGAGTTTACATTTGGCCGGCTCATTGGCGCAAATTGCAGGAGTGCTAAGGGTCCTTAACACCCTGGATTTTAATGCTAGCACCCCAAATCCTGTGATTATAACTTGTATAGTGCTACCACCATAATATTTCCATTATAACTACAATTATTAAAAGGTTAGGTTAGGTATCTATCATCTATGTACCTATATAGGTATAAGAACCTAATTATTATATAGTAAGAATTTTTATTTTTTACATTGCAAAATAATATATTTAAACAATTAATTTGTTTTCTCTCATTCTTAAGCTACATCCATTTATCTATAGGTACATTCAAAATAAAACATATTTCAAGAAATAACATTCAAAAAGTCACGAGTTTCCTACATTATTTAATATTGTGTCTGTACCTATATATTTAGCTCGCAAAAAGAAAATAATAGCCAAACAATATATAAATAAAATAGCTATGGGACATGTTGGTATACAGAGAAAGCCGTTGGGTTTTGGTTCAATATTTACCAATACCTACGCTTACATTTGAGATTACCAATAACCAATCAAACCGTAAAAATTAGGAAAACTCGAGTGGCACATGGTGGGGTGGTGATGGCGGTGGACGGCTGTATTATATAAACCGATTTTTCACTTTTCCTTGCATGTAGTTTGAATATTGTGACTCAAGAAACAACAACTGATTTTCACGTACCTACACGTACTTGCATAGATACTGAGAAGTACTTAAGACAAATTTTAATTATGAACACAAAACAGGTATGTTTTAATGATTTTACATAGTTAAGTAGGTATCTATAGTGTCATAGTGACGTAAGTAGGATCTAAATGCTATCTGTTAAAAAAAAGGTAGATATATAACTTAGATATAATTTAAACAAATAAGTTTTTAATTAACTATTACATTTTAATTATTTTTTGAATTTACTTTCTCTTAATGTAATGGGTACTAATTTGCTATCGATATTATTTTGTTTTGTATTGATATATCATATATATATAAAATTAAATAAATAGGCAATGTTAATTATTAATAATTACCTAGGTACCTAATAAGTCGGTGGGTAGGTAGGTAGTGAATATAATGTTTCATTGCAGAATCAAATTTGGTTATAACTAGTCTCTTAGTTAGGTACCTATTATTATTAATACACTTTTTAGATAAATTGTAATCCCAAATCATTCAGTGTTTCATACTTTGATATGATAGGTATAATAAATTATTTTGCAGACCATTATCTGTGTACAGCAGGATTTTTCAATGGGGGGGGGGGGCTTGAAAATTAGTTACAATTTTATTTTTATTTTGTCCAGTCTAATAATTTTAGACGTTTATTTGAGGTATTTTAAAATGTTTGTAACTTCTCAACTTTTCTAGTAGAAAAAATGCTCTGATCATAAACTTTGGTGCCCGATGTATGTTTTTGGAAGAAAATTGGATCTACTTGGTACTTTTAGGAGGTTGAAATTGAAAATGGTCAGTGCTTTTTATAATAATTGGAGAAAAAAAAATGAAAAAGTATTAAAATTGTTTGATAACCAACTTGGTTATACCGTCAACTCTTAGATTGTATTTGATTAATTACATTTTTTTTTCTATAAATGTCAATAAAAAATTATTTATCCGGTCAAAAATTTGAAAAAGTAATAACGTAAGTTTTTATTATAGCTAAAATATTAACGATACATAGGCATTATGGTTATTTTTATAAGCATTTAAAGTTAAAATTTTGTCAAAACTACAGTTAATTTATAGTTCGACACTTATAAAATATTAAATGTGTATAGCTAAGGCTAGACAATTTAATACAAGGTATTTCATACAAGTAGTTCATACTTTTACCGAAAAATTGAAGATAATTTTAGGAAAATTGGTATGCAAATACAAGGTTTTTTCAAAAATGAATTCATTCTGGTAAGACGTAAAAGAAATTTACGTCTTGCTTACTATTATAGTTGACAGTTGTTAGCCCCCTCCCTGCAGACGCCACTGTCTGTGTATCAAGTTTTACTTAAATTAAACATTTAGTGTATAAAATATAGCTCTTAGTCTTTAAGTACAGTATTTATTTTATATTCAGTAGGTACTTCATACAGATTCAAGACATGTTTGGAATATTAATATGTAAATGTAAATTAAATTAATTAAATAAATCGCTAAATTTATTCTATGATTTAGATAACATAGCAATATATTATTTTCATGAAAAATATCCATTAGTTATTTAAATTTAGCATTTTTATATTTATATATTATATAAACATAATATTTTATAATTTATAATGGAGGTAGGTATATAAGGTTTATTGTCAAAGCCTGATCACTTGACAAATGATTGTTTTGCTAATCAATACAAATGTCGAATACTGTATTTATTAATCACAATTTTCTGAAGTTGATAATATTTGCTGGATAATTTATGTTGGAAAAAGACAAATGAATCATTGAAAAGTAGGTGACATGTTTATTGATAATAAATTTACATTAACTGGGGAGGAAATTAAAGTCTTTGTAAGAGATTATCAACTCTCTAAATGCAATTTATTCATTTTTATTATACATCTAAAATATCAACCATAAATTTATGAACATATTTGCATTTTTAACATGTAAAACAAATGTCAAATATTGCGCTAACATCACATTGTCTTAAGAGATTTAGATAAAAACATTAATGGTTGCATATTTACATTAAACAATTATAATGATTAGTGGGTTTGAGATATTTATTAGCTAGTTGCATATGAACATTTTTATACATAATTGTGGACATTAACATATTAAATTAAAAGATTTTATTAATTTATACAATAAACAATTTTGTTTTTCAGATTTTTTTTGTTATTTTTATCATCTCAATGGTAGCCACTGCTTACTCCAGAACTTTAAAGAAACGTGACTTACAAGAAGTTGAAGACAACGAAGCACTTTACACCTCACACGGTAATTATGGAGGAGGTGGCGGTGGTGGAGGTGGTCATGGACATGCCACATCATATCAAAGTTATGTGTTACATGCCTTCCACCCATCTAAATTCCATGTTAAAGACCATTGAACATTAAGATTATTCATTGGTGATCTTAAATTAATATAATGTTTAGCTATCAAACTAGGTCATTGTTATTAGATTATTCAATACAATACTTATGTTTGAAATATAATTTTTATTTTTGTATACAACATACCTTAAGTGATAGTAATAATAATAAAAATTAACAAATGAGTTATGGATTGATATTATATTCTAATTAAGATATTATTACAAACAAATAAAAATATTCACATCATTGAAATTGTTTAAGAAATTATATTAATTACTTTTAATACAATTAATAAATTAGAAAATGGAATAATTTTATGCAAACATGTTTTTATTAGAAAAAAAAAATAGTGTATCTGAATTTAATAAAACTGTAGGTTTATTGTTATTTGTATAGATTTATTTATAGAATTCATGTTCTGATTCATCCTTTTTGATATTGTTTTTGTATCCTTTTTCAAAATCTTTAGGTAACACAATGTAACGATTTTCACGTACAGCATGCATTCCAGCCTACAAAATGAAATACATATTTTTATACATATAGGTATTACTGATTTTAGTGATTATAATTTAATAATTTAACGATTGGTTATTTCAACATGTTATGTTTAGCAGATCTAACTAACCTAGCAACCAGTATTTTCTACAACTTATTAGGGGACCCTACCAGTTTATATGGTTAAGAACATTGTGACTTACTCTAGCTAGTTTTTGTTTAAAAATTATAATATTGATTGTGTGAAGCAATTTCATGATATTTCATGTAACTTTAAGTGAATTTATTGGTTTTATTCAAGACTAAGAAGACTGGCAAGTAAACCGGTATAGCTATGTAAGTATGACAAATGTTATATAATATGCTATAACTAAACATAATATACATCAGTACAATTTATGACAGATGGACAAATTATTTTTGATTAATGCTGATTGAGATCTGGTGCAATAGGATCAGTGATAAAAACATTATTTCCTATAGTTATTATCAATATCTATCAATAAGGCGATATTAAGAATATTATTGTAAAAATAATTTCATAAAATTTGTTTAGAAAAAGAAATTTTAGTTCCACAATAAATAAATAGGAATGAATTATGAGGATGATTCATCCGTATGTGTTATCTTTGTCTTACTTACGGTCTGGTAAATGTGAATAGACCCACGATCAAACTAAAAGGTAAGAATTCTAGGGTATCTTGATACATTTTTTTGAAGCAAGTTATAAGAATTTTAAAATTGTAAATTTTGGGTGAAACTTGTCTTAATGGATTTGTGAATTCATTTTTTAATAAATAATGTGTTAAAACATCCTAAATTTTGGTAGATTACCAATAAATATTGGTAAGTTAACAGCTAAATTAATGACAATAATTATAATGGCAACTATTCTATGTATAGAAAAGTGGAAAATGCGCTAAAAAAATTTTTTTTAATATATATATCAATAATGTCATTGACAAAAAATTTAATATTAAGTACTTCTGTTATAAATTAAATTTAGTTTGAAATAATTGTTTTATTTTTTTTTTTTTATAAGAGGATTTTCAATATTGTCAAAGTTGTGATTATAAAAATAGTTATTTATCAGTTATTGCAACTACCAATACAATTTTTTAGTATGCTAAATTCTGTAATTACTACTACGGACTTAAAAAATGAGTTTTATTACAGAAAATTGGTTTATTGTTGTGCAATGCTTTTATTTCCTTTACACTTAAGTTTTATTGAGCATTAAATTGTCTTAAACTAATATAACTATGAGGCAATGTAAATCTGGAATAGTCCCAAAAACAGAAATGAGTTTACTGTAAAATTATATATTCAAGGTAGTCATAATAACCAATAAGTACCAAAAATTATTTCAAAACACAAATTAAATATTATATTACCTCTTGACAAATTGCATTTATATCAGCTCCAGAAATCCTATCTGGTCTGGCCACATAATCTTCTAAATCAACTTCTTCGCTGAGATTCATCTTGGCTGTTATTGTTGAAAATACTAAACGCTTTTGTCTACGATCAGGCAATGGAAACTCAATTTTTCGGTCCAAACGACCAGGACGCAATAAAGCTGGATCTAATGTATCAGCTCGATTGGTAGCCATTATAACTTTAACATTAGTTGTTTGATCAAAACCATCCATCTGGTTAAGAAGTTCAAGTAATATTCGCTGTACTTCACGATCAGCTCCAGTTTGTGCATCAAAACGTTTAGTAGCAATTGCATCAATTTCATCAATAAATATTATAGCAGGTGAATTTTCTTTAGCCAAACGGAAAACATCACGTACCATACGTGGTCCTTCTCCTAAGTATTTTTGGACAAACTCTGAACCAACTACACGAATAAAAGCAGCTAGAAAATAAAATAATATAATACTTAAGATTGTCAAAGTATTTAATTCTTATATATTTACAGATAAAATTGTTTTTTTTTTTTATTTAATTGCATTTTTAGTATAATCTAGTTACCAGTAGTATGGTGAGCCACAGCTTTAGCTAACATAGTTTTACCACAACCGGGTGGTCCATACATTAAGACACCGCGTGGTGGATCAATTCCAATTTGCTTATATAGCTCAAAATGTGTAAGTGGCAATTCAACAGCTTCTCGAATTTCTTGTTTTTGCATATCCATACCTCCAATATCAGCGTATTGAATATCAGGCTTTTCATCTACGGTTATTTTTATTGTTAAAATGGAAAAAGATTAATTATACAAAGATAACTTACCAGCCTGTAGCATAGATATAGAAGAATCTGCTTCTGGTGGTAATACATCGACCAAAGCATTACTATGTTTATGCAATGCAACACTAGCAGATGGTTTAAGCAATTCTCGATCGATTGTTGACAATATACGTACATAATAGTTTGATCCAGTAGTACTTCCAACAATACCAGTATTTTGGTCAACTGCTTCTAAAAACTGACCAATTACAAGTGGGACACTTTGAATACGTTTCACTTCTTCTTGTGCGTGTAAGTATTCTTTTTTTAAATTACGTTGTTCATCTTTAATATATTCTTCTTGTACAGTCAAAAATTCCAAATACCTTTGTAAGCGCTAGATATTTCAATAAAATATTAATAAGGTAATAATAATTTTGAGATTTATATTTAAGTTTTATTTAAAAATTAATAACTTAAATTTACCTTGTATCTAGAATAATGGTCCAAACTGTCTAAACATGCCTCAACATTATTCAAATTAGGGAGAGTGGGTTTGGCATCCTGACTATCATCCTGTAAAAATAAATATATAAACATGACAATTTAAAATTATATAACACTAAGGGCCGTCCTTACAATGTCTAGTAAAGTTTTGGTTCACGCTAATTGACTGATAACAGATTTTATTACCGGCAGAATTTGGCTCGTTAACTTTAATCGGACATTGTAAGAACAGGCCTAATTGTAATACTGATATATATATATATATAAATTTCAATTTTTCATTTGAAAATGTATTTAACATATTTAACATAGAAACATACTACGAGTTGGAAATTGAATCTTTGTTGACTTTTAAAAGGACAAAAACTATTTAAATGGATTACTTATTTATTAGTGAATTCTATACAGAATTAGTCTTTAAGAAAATCTATTATATTCTATTGTAGAATTTTATTAAATAACTCAAATACAGGATTCAACAGATGCATTACAGACATTATTCATCCATGTATTATGTATGTTATATTTGAATGGACGTACTTAAAAAATGTCTTATTGGTTATTATTTTAAATTATGTAATACAAATAAGTGTATAAGACTACAATGCATTGTTAGACAATGGAAAACAGTAGATCGTACACAGCATAAAGATGATAATAATATTATTGTAAAAAGTATTTATAAATATTATTATTTTACAAAGTGGTAAAATTAAGTATAAAATAAATTGTATTGCTTTGTGTTCTAATAGAAATTACGGTGAATTTTAAAAGATAGCAGAATCATAGAATAAGGAAGTATAATAAGTAACAAATGTTATAACTAATATGAATTGTATACAACTAAATACGAACCCTTTCCGGCAAGACAATACCAATTTCTTCCATTGCAAATTTTCGTATTTAAAATTGTAAATTTGAGTATTTTGTGTGTGTGTTATTGTTCAATCGCCAGATTGCCGAAGCTACTAGGAGAATAATAATTATTATGATTTTTATATTTTGCTTATCAAAATGATTAATCACAATTTAAGTGATAATTGAAACATAACCTCAAAAAACCGATGTCATTGTTGTTGTACGAGATATGGGGTACTTTTCCTAAAATTTCATGGAGGAAATAAAACGAACGTAAGAGATGAAATTAAAAACCGACAATACGGTAGTCGGTGATAGAAAGTCGTAGTGGCGAGGGAAATTCAAAGTATCCGCCACCGCTTGAAAAACAATTACATTTTCCTCGCTTCACACTTGTCCATCAACACATTACACAACTCCGACGCCGACTGGCAATGTTGTCACTTTTCGTCTGTTACTGTAATTGTGGTTACAACTGGATCGACAGCACTTTTCGAGTGCTGCGCGTGTCGATTTTACAATAATTTACAAATATTCGAGCCTAGGAGGCAAACGTGTCAATTTAATATTATTTTTAAGTCCAAGCCGTTATATAATATAATAAGTAAGTTTGCATATCTTTATTTAAGATATTATTGTCGGTATAAATGAAAGATAATTGGAATGAGCAAAATATACAATTGATAATGATGATTTATGACGAAGGATGCGTCATTAAGTAAATTTGTGAAAATTGTGGGGGTATTTGTGTATAAAAATTATATTTCGAATAGAGAAATTCCTTGCGAGTGTTGAAATCATTTGATGTGTGTATGAGTTTTTTCTACGTGAGTCCATCAATTCGATCATTGAAAATCGAAAAGATTTATGGGCTATATAATATTATTAATTAATATAATCGTAGGTACCTAGTTGTAGTTCTTGTACCTACGTAGATACATTAATAGCGCTGAATATTCATAACTTCGATGGAAATAAATAATAATAAAGTACAAAAGCAAATCAATAGTTGGAAATTATTCGAATAAACTAACTAGAATGTTACTAGACACGTCTTGTAGAAAATTAAATATTAGTGTAATAAATATATGCAGTCTTCAGATACAGTGAACATTGAAAAAAATTCCATTACCGACCATTTTGCTGAGGTTTCTGAGATGAATTTGCTTAAATTTAAAATTTGATAAATTATACCGAATTTTATAAGATCATTCAGTGCAGAGCTTGGTTTATTACCTATGACTTTAATTTTGAAGTGATCTTAGAGTGGGTAAGTTGTGCAATAAAATATTATTTTAATAATACATAGATATATTATTGTACCTAAGATCTAGGAAAAAAAGACACGGTAAAATATGACAAGAGTAAGAAACGACAAGGTAAAAAACGTCAAAAATTAAATTTTAACTAAAAATCGATATTATCGTTTTTAAGTTTATTAATAAAATAATGAGTATAATATCGTATAGGTAATATTAGGTATTAACCTATTATTATAGGTAATCGGAAAACAAATACTCAAAGCAAATACTTATACATATATAATTGTAGGTACCTGGTACATCTTAAAATATAATACTAATCCTATGATATTGCCCAGATAATAATCTTACCTTTAAATTTTATAAGAGGTCAATTCACTCTAATTTTTAAACTAACGTGATCTGCTGAGAGTAAATTTTTTAATTTTTTATACTTGAAATGACTTAAACATTTATTTATTATATTACTGTGTACGTGTTTTGGTGGACACACAATATATTCAGTGGTGTATTTTTGAGGGGGGTGCGTACATATTATAATCTTATAATACCATTATCATATAATAGCATAATGTATAAATTATAGACATTGAATGGACATTTTTGGGCTACCTAGTCAAACTCTTGTTACTAACATATATTGTGTCTGTATCGCTTAATACTTATACCTATACCTATGTTTATATAATATTATAATGCAGCCTCTTGCATTATACTTGCAGTCATCCTCATATTATAATGTTGTAGTATATATGTTAGTATTTCACGGCTATTTGTTCAAAGAAAATTAAGATACTAACTGAAATTTGAACATTCCTCATTTGTATCTATATATTATATTTAATATATTTATGTACAATAAAAAATGATAGGTGGTACTGTAGTTGGACACTAAATAGTAATTAATATAATAATATAATATGATATAGGTACCAACCTAGATTTATAGCTACAATTTAAGTTTTATTGGATATGCCATTTTGTAGATTTTTTATTTAGATCTTTGTCATTACATAAATGTATAAGAATTTATTATCTCATTTTAAGAATAATAATAGTATACCTATGGCTTATTTTTATCACTAAAAGTTACTTTGTAACTAACTTGAAATTAAAATGGTGAAAAAATATTAACCCACTGTGAAGGACAAATACAATAATATGTTACCTACCAAACCTATTATAATTTATATAGGTAGGTATACTATATAATAATACTATATAGATGCTTGGAAGTCGAAAGATAATTTTAGTTATAGTTAGAAGTTAGTAAATAATGAAGCTTATTAGCAATTTTTTTAATTTTGTACAAATGTGTACGGTAACATTTCAATGATATTATACTATAATTTATAACATATGCGATACATTGAATTGAAAAATTACCTAATAGTAGTTCGCCTATTATAATATTCCAAAAACGTTTTTTTTTTTTTTTTGTTAAAAATAAATTTAATCATTAAAGACTAAAAAACTAAACTGTAATTACATTATGTTATTTTTATTGTACCAATTTACCGTTATAATTATAATTAGGTAACTGACTGGGGTGATATAGAAAAAAGGTTTTCATGCCTCATTAAATATACTTTACATGTAGCCATGAGGTTTCTATCTACATTCTACAAGATACAAGTAGGTAAATTACAAATGTTTAAAATATTAATTACTACCTATTATTGTATCAATGTAAGTGTGCTCTAAAAAAAAAGTTCTGCTAAACAAATTAGTTAATTGTTTAGTTCCTATTAGTAGCAAATATAAATTTAACCATTTCGAACATGTATTTGATTTAATATTTATATTGTGTGTATTATGCCTATAATATGAGATATTTTATACAAAAATTTGATTTTATTTAAATTTTCTATTTATGTATCAATTTTTTCAGCAAAATATTCTGATTTTGATAATGAATTTATGAAATTAAAGTGATAGATTTGTATTAAAATATCAACATTTGTAGAATATAATATAAAATTAATTGTACCTAATTCTATCGAGGCACCAATAAATGTAAGACCGAAAAAAAAATGAAAGCAAATAAAATATACAAATCCAGGTACTTAAATATGATTATGTGGGCTTCTATACTAAGACAATAAATGTAGAAAAAAGTTAGCTGTATAGAATAAAAGAACTTCAGATTAAATATAATTTTTCATTTTGACACCAAAAAAGTATTGATTTATACAATTTTTAGATAATTTTAAATGCAACAGAGCCATAATTACTTTAAATGACAGTTTATTATGTTATTTCATTTATCCAATTAATCGCCAAAGTCAAAATTCAAGACTGCCTTATTTCGATTTTTTTTTTTTTTTTTTTTTTATTGAACGTAAGCCCGGCAACTGTGGCCATTAGCTGTATGGTTTGTTTGTTGGTGTATTGTATGGTTGGTTGTAGTAGGGGGGGAAAACGTGTGTGTTGGGTTTTTGGCAGAATTTTCAATTTGGGCACCCGTAGGTATCTGCCATGCCCGGGTGGGGGATGGCGACACTTGTTCTCCGGACACCGTGACTTGCCCGAAGAAAAATGCCGCCCAGTGGCCGGGAATCGATCCGGCGTCGGCAGCGTCGTGACCGACGCCTTAGACCACTCGGCCACCTCGTCCCTCTTATTTCGATTTGTGGCTTTCTTGCGGTAAATAAAAACTAATTTTCCTATGCTATGTTGAGCCGGAAACAGCAATATACCAATGTTTAGTGTTGTAGTGGAATTTCATTTCATAATTTGTGATATTGCAGCATTCAGATATTTTTATCCTAAAAAACGTCACTCTTGTTTTTTTAAATAGACATTTTTTACTACCACGTCTCAAAATATGGCAGTATTTCATTCTCATAAAATATTGTGAATTGTCATCAGACTACATTTTTGGGTTTAAGAGAGTATTTCATAATATTTAATGAAGTAATAATATAAAGTATGCTTGTAAGTATTTAAATTTTTAATCGCTTTTTTTCATAACTATAAATGTTGAGATGTGAGTGCCAACAGTCTTTTTCTAGAGGTCAGAAGTATGATGACTTGATATGTAAGAACTAAGAAGTTAGGGATGATAGTAGAAGAAACATATTTTATAAATGTAGCACTTTCCTAAAATTGTTCATTTCAAATAGTATATCAAATGTAAAATAACGTTGTATTTTTCGTTAAACTGGTTTTGAATAGAATACAAAAAAAATGTTGATGTTGATTTCAGAATTAAATAATATGGAACTGTGGAAAAAAGTGTGCATATATGTATCAGTGTATGTCATACTTCGAGAATTTCGTCCAATAGATCCTTTTATTATTAAGTATCTGACGCTTCTTCCAGAAAAATACACTGTTAAAATAGTAAGTTCACTAAAATTAATGAACCAAGGGTAAAATAATTATTAATAATTGTAGTTATAGATCGTAGTTATTTGATTGTATAGGAATTAAGAACGGTATATATACCATATTTAAATATAATAAATTTAATGTCAAGAAGGGGAAATTGTAAATTATTATTCAAGTGCATGCTCGGATACAAGGGGGGCTATGGGGAATGAAGCCCCCCCCTTAGACTAGGACTTAGGTACTTAAAATATTTCAAAACTTAAACTAAATGCTCATGCTTTTATGTACTTTAAGGTTTAAGTACATTTTTTGTCCAGCCCCCCCCCCCCTTTTTCATTTCTAGATCTGCGCCTGTTCAAAAGCATCTTTTTATTTTTTATTTTTATATAGAGGTTTGTTATTTTATATTACATGTACCTATTATGCATATTATTTTATGTACCTATAGACACTTATATTTTTAAAATTTTTACTTTTTTCATCCTCGTTAATTTATCTGGAAACATTATATTATTATTGTACAACCTATACTTAATTAATTTGCACCCTATTATAGTAATTCCGGTAATGCTATATAAATTATAATTGAATGAAATCTTTTAAAAAAGTCTATACTGCTATAAGTTGTTCATATAATTATATAAAGCCAGTCGCTTGAAGTGTATTTATAGTTACTTCACATTATTTTCACTTTACCCATTTTTTTTTCCATTTTTAATTAGATTAAAGAAGAAGTTTATCCAGCGGGTAGTTATGTTAGCGTGTTATTTGTAGTAATCGTATTCCTCGTTACCGATTATCTACAATATAAGCCAATCATAATTTTAAATGGATTATCTGGTATAATGTCTTACAGTTTACTATTAGGATCTCCAACAATAAGTTTTTTGAAAGTACGTACCTATACCTACCTAAATCTTATAGTTTTATTGTCAATATATATCTTTGTTTACATAACTAATTTATACATATTTACAGTTTGTAATTTTTATCTTTTAGTCAGGTCAAATATTTTTAATGCTTTTTAGAGCAGCTGAAGTTGCGTATTATACATATATGTTTGCAAATATCAGGAATAAGGATCAATATCAGATCGCTTCTAGTATAGTAAGAACTTCAGTTTTGGTTGGAAAATGTAGTTGTGGTATAATAGCACAAGTTCTTATATCATATAATATTGTAAGTTATTTGTATTTACTCTACTTAACTATACTTGGTGAGTAAAATACTATATTACATAATTTTAAATTTGTATGTTGTTTTAAACATTAGTTATTACTCATTTGTCATTTTGGACAAAAACAATTAGATACCTATTTAGTTTTGTACATTGTACATAGGTACTAGAACAAAAAAGGTTGGAAATAAGTTTTTCTTAGCATGTTCCTAATGCATTTGGCTGTTTGAGTATAAAAAGGTACCTATTATGTATTTATGTTAACGGAAATGTCGACATTTAGGAAATTATTATAATTTCTTATAATTTAAAGAAATTATATAATTTCCCCCCTATGTCGTAGGTAGGTAGTAGGTACTGCATGTTATCATTTCAACATTTTCTAATCATATAAGGCAATATATTGCCATATTGTCATACATCATATACCTAAATATATTCTAATCCTATTTTTTTGCAAAGACTTATCATAAGTCGTACGTTAATAGACTAATTATTGCAACTGAGAATAAGTGCTTGCAACAGGTGCAAGAACTTAAACAGAAGCAAATGCTTGCAACGGTGAGTAAGGACTTGTAACAGCGAGCAATTACTTGCAACAGAGAGCAATAGTGCTTGCAATGGCGAACAATGACATACAACAGAGAGCAAGTACTTGCAACAGGGATCAAATTTGAGAGATTCTTTGCTCTTGTTCGCTGTTACAAGTACTTGCTCCCTGCTGCAGTGCTGCAAGCACTTTCTCGTCGTTGCAAGTACCTACTGACTCACTGTTACAAGTCCTTACTAATTGCTTGCTGTTGCAAGTACCTACTTGCTCACCGTTACATTAATTCCAAAGCGTTATTGTTTGATAATAAATATACTTTAAAGCAAAAAATTTAAAAAAAAGACATAATAGGTAGTTATATTTATTGTTGCATTTCCTACATAATGTATATTATACTTAAACTTGCACTTGAATATTTTGTTTTAGGTATGATTTTAACTACAATTTGGTCATTAATTATGCCACCAGTTAAGTTAAGTTTATATTTTTATAAAGTAAAAGAACCAGTTTTAGACGTGTTTGTAGATGATAATGAAAAAATTATTCGAACAAAAATCAATGAATCTTCTAATATGAATCTAGATAAAAATAATATAAATGTATGTAAAATAAAATATTCATTGTAATAATAATAATATAATATTTATGATACTATTGACTATATTCATACAGAAATACTTTATAAAAATGAAATGCTCTGAAGTTATTCAAATGTTATGGGATGATTTCAATGTAGCTTATGCGGATGCTAAAGTATTCAAATGGTCAGTTTGGTGGTCGTTATCACTTAGTGGTTATGTATTGGTAAATATTTTTAATTTTCCAAAACTAGTTCATTTTATACAATCACTGATATTCAATTTATTATTTTACAACAAATCATAGTCTTATAAGACTGATTTATGTTTCTCCAGGTTTCGCAATATATCCAACTTCATTGGGAAGAAATTGAAGCTCACGGCGAACTAAATTCTTTGAACGGTGCAGTTGAATCAGTGGCCACATTATTCAGTAAATTATACAAAATTTTTTCAATTTTATTTAAACTATTTAGAATAGTATTTATCGGTCTTTCATTTGTTGATACAACGTTTTTAAATAATTTTTAAATGTTTTGAATATATTATTACATCATATTATTGAATATTGATATTATATTATTATTTTAAATGTTTTGAGGTGCTGCTACTACATATGCGATTGGAAGAGTAAACGGAGATTGGGAAAAGTATGGAGACATGATAATGGCAATAGTAGCTATGGGACTTGGAGGCGTGTTATATTTCCTTTCTTTTACTGAATCTTTAATAAAGTCGTATGTATACTATATAATATTCTGTTGTACATATCAGACAATGGTGACAATATCAAGGTAAAATCAAATTTTTTTCAGAAATTTATCCATTGATACAAAATTATATCTATAAAAGTTAATTTGCTGTTAAAAATACTCATTTTTATTTATCAATTTTGTTTATTTAATCGACTATTAACTCTGAATAGTGAATAGTACCTATATAGTTAACTAAACATTTTTTTGAGGATTATAATAATACAATAATACAATATATTGATTGTTATATTTAATTGTTTGTAATTTTTTTAGTAGAAATAAGTTATTTTTGTTTAGTGTCTTTGGATTTTTCTAATCATTTACCATTTTTTCATATCATCACATTGATTAAAACAGTATTATCAAGGTGGATATAAATGTTAAATTTTTTTTTTATCTTTTAGCGCAGAAGTTGCCAAATTGTTGAAAAGGAATTGTTATGCCTTAATATTTGGATTTAACAAATTGGTTGCGTATATTTTAATTATTATATTCACTGTGGTCGTCGTTGAAGATAAATTGTTCTCTTTTGACATTCGTCAACAGGTAAGATTTCTATTAATAATTGTGTTGTATTTAAGCATAAAGTGATTGATAAAAAACCTGTACAATAAGTATCTTATATTATACTATAGGTATTAGGTAATATTTGTTTAAAAGTACAGTTATAGCCGAGTTGTTTAATTTATTTGCATCAAATGTATGGTAGGTAGGTAAATTAAGTATACCTTTGTATATCAGTTATTTAACAAATGTCAGAATTTCAACAGAAATTAACTTAAAATAGGTAGTATGCTAAAAATATAAATCAAATGTTTTATATTATGTTAACACACAATTTGAGTATTGCAATGATATATTTTCAGTTTTTGATCTACAGTGTGTATTTTATGTTCTTGGGATGTTTGTTTTTACTAATGGCTTTCATGTCATTCAGACGACTATGAAAAAACGGAATATATGAAAGAAACTTGAACTATTATCGTGACGTGTGTTCTTATAATTATATACAAATATTTTTAGTAGTATATTATATTATATTAAGTGATTTATACAAATTATAAGTATGAATGTATATAAATTAATACATTATATTTTTAATTTATTTATAGGACTCATTTTATACCACGTATAATTTCTGAAGTTGATAAAATTATTAGTTTTAACATATTAAGTTCAAATCATTAAATGCATATATAAATAATTAATAACTAATCCTTTATGACTAGGTATATGCGATATTATGGATGATGACAATTATAGAGGTAAAATATTGGAATATTTAAGTCTTAATTTAGTATTTACCATAGACAAGGGAATTGTTCATCAAAATCTAACAATTTCAGATTTCAAGCGGAGCGATGAATGCATTGATTTTAAAATTATGTGTGTGATTTTTTTCTGTCTCTTATCACCTTTTTCGGTAATCAGTAAAAATGCTTCGATTCTCAACTTAGGGTGTAGTTTCTGATAGAATATTTAATTTTGTTGTCAGTTTGGGGGCGGGAGTCAAAAGTAAAAAATCCACAGTACTTTTCAAAATAACCAGGAAAGCGGAAATGTTGAGGTAAAAACAGTATTCAACAAACCAGATTTAGTTTATTTAGTGTACCTAACTCATAAACTAATAACCAGAGATACTTGAAATGTTTATAAAATATTTATATTAGCATGATATAGTTTCAAAATACTTTGAACCAAAGATTAAAAGTATGAGCAGTGTGATACACTATACGTGGAAATGAAAAAATATGTGTAATCGAAAGTATAAACTGTGTGGTGACATTAAAGATTAAACCACCATTTAAGTATTTCTATTTTATTATAATAAGTAATATAATATATATATTTCAATTTATAAATGTATATATCCTTACTTTCGTTCTATATTATCACGGAGTACCACCATATAGATATAGATATAACTATTGTCTATTTTTGATTACCTTACAAAATGTATAATAATAATCCCTTGGCTTGATACATAATATTACAGCCTACAGGTACGTGGTCCAAGTGGTCGCGTTTTATCGCTTGCTAAATAACATTGCTAAATCTATTTAATCAGTACCTACCTATCTATCTGTATAATATTAAACAGTTGTCCACACGCTTCATTCATATAAAATTAAACATAAAATACGTGAGTGGTAATGGGAATATACATTTTGTAATTGCATAGTCAGCGCCGAGCGCCTTTTTCCGATACCTATTAAAACGTATTTCATAAAATTACGAAACTGTCAAACTGCAAAATATGTCGTTTTCCACTGTTTATCGAATCATGAGGTTAAAGTAACTTTCATTTTTATCTTGCTGTAGTACGAGATGAAACGTACTATTACAAGGGGTTTAGTGGGTACATTTATGTTTTGTACTAGTGCGTACTACCTTACACTATATTATAATATAATATTAATATTAATATATTATAGAATTTAATCAAGTCGTGTTACTTAATACTTAATAATATGTTTATAGTTTATACGTATATTTTTGAAATTTTGATCTACATTGCTAAATCGAACGAGCAATTTTTAAGTCATTAAATTTCGGTAAAATATAGTACCTAGGTATATAAATTTCAAAAATATACATATACACATATTATTAACTCTTAAGTAACACAAGGTCTGTATAAAGGTAATCAAAAAATATAGGTAGGTACTCCTTAAAAATAGCTATATAAAAACATAAAATAGATATGTAATATTTAATCTAGTACCTATTTATTATACTAAGAAAATCTTTACAAACTTTAAAATATTGATATAGATTATTATTATTTGCTATGAAATTTTATATTACAATCATTATTATACAAATTTTTTATTCCAAATATTATTCGATTAAGAATATAAAATCAAGAATTTAATAGCTTTATGGAAACACCAACATGAAAAAAAAATGTTTGTAAACAAGACACATTGGTTTTATCTGCATTAACGACTGCCTTTCTGTTGCTATAAACCTAAATATGTTTTGTGGAAGATTTGTTCTTCCCCACAGTTGTGTTTGGCCATCACAAGACTCCAAAGTCATCGGATGTGAGCTCCCACAGTACAGGTATTGGAATTATAGTGACAGAGCTGCCTGGACCGTGGATCGTTCAGCGCCCACTGTCCGCCAGGGCTACCGCGTTGACTGCGCCGTCGACGAAACGCTGGACATCAGCTGGTCCCGAGAACTGATTTCCTGTCAATGATTGGCAAGCGCTGCATGAGCTGTGGCAGTTGGAATTTTCAACAGTTTAAATGGGTACAAGCATTGATTAAATATAGGTACTATATTATATTATATAGGGCAAACAATGTGCTGATGAAGGTGGGTGCAATACGATTGCGCGTGGTACTTATCAGCGGTACCTTTTTAGGCGTACGATCGCGCTCGCTAAATTATTTTAACTTCTTAGCAACGTTGCCAAATATATAGGTGCGAAATAAAACTATAACGACAGAAAATGGACTTAAGTTTTTAGCCTTAGTTAGAAATCGGTATCGGGGCTTTAAAATTTAACTTAAAAATATTAAATGTAATTTGTCAACTTTTTTCAATTATTTACTTTTTAATTTATTTATCTATTCAAACATTTAACCATTTTTAATGAATATTTTTTTTTATAACGATACCTAATTATAGTATATTTAACGATATTTTTTTTGATAATAATAAGTATTTAAGTAAATGTATTAAAACCCTTCCTGAAGGGATGAACTTGTATCTGTATTTAAATAGAAAAAATAATTACGAAATAACTGAAATTTGTTACAAACAATTTTTGCAACGTCGCATTCAATTTGACGTACAATCATACGCTTTTGAATAGTCAAAATCATGTTTTTTGTTATTCCGGAACTGCGCGCAATCGTATCCCTAAAAAGGTAAAACGCTTGCAATCGTACTCCACCGATGAAGTTAACTGTCTTAAGTGACAAAATAATGAAGATAATAATCATTCATGTAGAACTATGGAATATATTAAAAATGTAAGCAATAACATTTTGTATTTTGAAAATAAAATAAAAAGATTTGTTTGTATCTAATTTAATAATATTTATTTATTGTTGTAGTATACATTCTGTATAGTTATAATGATTGTTTGATTGGTGCTGTTAATACTACTTGGGGGGTGTGGGGGGCGAAGCCCCCCACGAGCTAGGTTGATTTAAATCTTTGAGTGTAACGCTAATATTTTATAAGTCCCTTAGCACCCCTTCTTTTATATTTCCAATTCGAGCACTGGCAGTAAGACTGTCTCGGTGGTCGCTCGCCTCGTCACGGACCGACAGACTGCACTCTTTGCCTCCTGCTGCACCACACCGTCATAATCGATGCCTGCAGTCCCATGGCCTCCATATCTATTCGGAGTGTGGGGTCCTTCACACAGCCCGTCCGAAAATACTCTCGCTCTCGTAGTAAAGTCTACTGGGCCCGCAATAAATATCTGTCCTCGCTTACCAACATCAACTCACAGGTTTTTCACCGATCCGCTTCAGTCTTATGATCTTTGCAGCCACTTGCAGCAGTAACGCCTTTGCTGAAAGTTGCTACATCTGAGGTTATTCGGCCAGTGACGCCAGAAACTCGGCCGCATGCAAACCAAGTCAGTCGCCTGTACTCGGACGATGGCGGCTACCGTCGCCGCAGAAGTCAAGACGACGGGCATACGGCCGTTGTAACACTCTCGCGGACATCGTGTGCCACAGCTATGTGTAAGAAAATATTGTCACTTATGAATTTGGTTTTACGACGGTGGCGCGCCAGGAAATCCATTTCTAGGTATTACCAGAATGCGAGTCACTTGAGGCCATGGGGCCATTTCTGTCATGTAGGGTCATGCTGATAAATTATTGGACAACCCTTTGATACTCATAAAAACGGAATTATATGTCATGTGTCACGAGAAGTTTGCAGGGTTACAAGTGAGTCAGTTTGAGCATGACGCATATCACGTCAGTTATTGTCGATTAGTTACATTCAATTTGCTTTCCCATTATATTTTAGTTATTACCATCAATAAGTAAGGTTAGTCTTTTATTGTTTGTATAATGCAGCAAAAATGTAAAATTAAAAAAGTAATTATTCTGTGATTTTCTTAATACAATTTTATATATATTTTCTTAATTATTAGTGTTTTTATGAATTTCGCAAAATGTTATAATATTCATCTGACTAATTAAAATAATTATTCAACATACTATTTCAATATATTTGAAATAGATATATAAAAACCCTATATATTTAGAGACTAAATGGGTGGAGGGGGAGTCAGCCCCTTTGGATTTAGGGGTGCCATAAATCTGCCACTGCTTTAAAGTTATATTCAATGTTTAATAGATTTTCTTTTGATCTTACCTAGTTTTGTTTCTTGTATACCTCCTGCAGTCAGCTGTTTGTAAGGAGTTCACGAGGAACACAACGTCGATACTTTATAATTCGTTTTAAAACTCGTTGTTTAATTCTTAATTGTGGAAACCTAATTGAATTTACTTGGTTTTTCGAATGATTAGGGTGACAAGTTCTGTATTAGTATTACGCCTGGCATCGAATTACATCTTAACGTTGCACCACAAATATATTATAGACCCTTGGTGGTTTTAATAATGAAAACCTTATGGCTGTTATATGAATGGTACCAGAAAATTTAGATAATGTATATTGTGTTCATTATGTTAATAATATAGCCATTACAATTATCACTCATCAGAAATTCAGAAATCCAAATAAGCAATCACGAGGATAAGTACCTACATACTTAAAAGTGACTACATTAACTATGAAGTGATGTATTTTTGTGAAGGGATGGAAACGGTCGTGAATTTTTCACATTATAATAAAATAGTTTTATGATGTAAGGACTATAAGGATCATAAAAATGAAATATATATGTATATTATTCACTATTTTTACTCTTAGGGGCAAAAAAACTGTAAGTTCACAATGTTTTTAAGCTATATACTATAATGTTTTTTTTTATTACATTATATTTGGCCAATATCAGACAAACGATGCTTTGAACTAAAATAATGTTGTTGGTATTTCCTACACAAAGGGCATTTTTTGTAATGGACATTTTATTTGAATATATTTAACACCAGGAAAAATCAATTTTAAAAGATTTTCATAAACCAACACTTACAAATGTCTTGTATATTTTCCAATGACGTGGAAAATTATTCTAGGCAGATGTCTGACATATAAAATAATTTATACTATTTTAAATTTCAAGCGAAGCGATGAATGTATTGGTTTTACTTATATGATGTATAGTTTTTATTTATTTGTTTATATTTTTTTAGTATCTTAAGAAAGATTGTGGTTTCTAGAAGAAAATAAAAGTTTCTAGTACTTTTCAATATAATTGGATGAAAATCAAAAAAAATATACAAAAATAGAAAAATATACTGAAAACATATTTTAAATAAAAACTATTTTGTTTCTCGTTCTACATCATTCAAAAATTATTCATAGAGACTTCAAATTTTGACTAAATATTTAATATTTAAATTCTTTAGACACGGTATAACTTTCGAAATATTATGGCTCTTTTTGTGTTATTTATTTGAGTTTTTTTTAAACTTATTTATTGATTTATGTATGACACAATATTGGTAATCTGAAAGCCAGACAATTGTATGTAACGTTACTCGTCATTATGTAAATTATTTTGTAGTCAATTCATACAATTTTTAACTTTAATACCTAAGGCTTGTAATTTTAATAAAATATTTCTCAACGTTAGGATTTAAATAAAAAGTTTACTGTAGAAGGTCATACATTTTTTTATGATTGCCGTAGGGTTATTGTTACTATACAGTATCCTTCATATACAATACGCTGCATACTCTCAAGATTTTGTCTTGAAGAATCACCGTCATTACCTACTGAATATTATACTATCAAATAATTATCTATGCATTGATTCCTATTAACTGTCATTATAGTAACACTGAGTTAAATTATTTTGAATTGTGTTATGAATACAAATTAAAACATATCTTCACGACTGACATATTGAAATAATATTCGGCTGCCAATAAATAAATTCGTAAAATGCATAATATAATAGGTACTTCTTTCTTAGGGTTTTATACTTTATATTACATTTCCAAAATATCTAATTTTGAAACATAATAACGATTCGTAAGGTGTGACCGCATACACGATCTACATACTATAGTCTCTTTTGTAAAACGCCATGGTTATTAGTCACTCATAAGTCATAATGACATAATACTCTTGGAAAAAGGTCTCAACAATTTTTTCATAAGATGATATGAAAATCCCAGATTTTCATTGTAAGAATTAAAATTGAAAAATTTGAAAAAAATGTTTGCATTAACTCTAAGTTATACGTGATAGCCAAGAAGTACCTCTTGGTTGTATTATGTTAGGTTAGTTTAGATTAGGTTATGTATGGATCTCTACATGTCAAATATTGTAGTTATCAGATATAGATGACACATATTATGATTGTGTTATAGGTGACCATTAGGTGAAAGGTATAAAATGTAGGTACGGCTATAGAAAATTAGCCACCGATTCTTATATTTTATTTTATTTGTTGGTAAGATTTTTAGGAAATTTATTTAAAAGTAGGTACCTATGTTTGAATTAGTTTGGCTACCATCTATATTATATACTTATAAGTTATAGGCTATGACATATACTTCTCTATCATGTTAACCATAAGACAAATATGATATTATAACCATTGACATTTCAACATTTGATTACTTAGTATTCAAGAGTCAAAACTGTATGGGAATATCACTGGCTAACCCTTTAGCTGTTGTAAACATGTGTGATAAACGTCGACAACGATCACTCATCACTGTCGTTAGAAAAATATTATAAAAATTGTGTTTAACGGGCGTATTATTCCTGCTATTACTGCGAGACGTTTCAGTTAACCGTAATAGGTGTATATATACTTTAAAACTTTAAGTTTTCTGAAAATGTTTCGGCAATTTTCTCTACACAATAGTAATAATGATAATAATAATAATAATAATAATAATAATAATAATGACCCATCGTGCGTCGTATATTAACGTGAATATGTGCGATACTTCGTGCCTAATAATTTATTAAACTGTGTGAACCGCACTTAGTGATATAATTGTCTCACGGGGTAGAACGCAAGTCAAACGTCGAAGGGTTAAAAAAAAAACAATTTATGACAATTATTTTTATATTTACTTATCTACCAACAAAAATAATATGGGTATTGCCGTGTGGAACTTTTAGTGAATAAAGTTTTTATTGTATTTTTATACGGGTTTTCGAAATATATTTTTTATGTGGCCACCAAGAGCCAACTATTACAGCTGACAGTGCATATTATATTATACCCTATGAGACGGTGCTGATTAATCGTTAAACCAACCCATACGCATCGTCACTTATATTGGTGCAGAAATATTATATTTCTTTTTACATTACCTTGTTTGTAATTTAAACATGTACCTATAGAAAGAGATAAAACATTAATATAAAACGTTAAACATTTAAGCATATTATTTTTCAATTATTTTAATTACCTATCACCCATGTGTTTAAAATCTGGGATACTGGTGTATTGATTTTAAAACAGGGATTCCGAATTGGTCATTTTAATCCGAAACGGTATTAATAATATTTTATTCGCACCAAATGGATTATAGCATTTTTTTCAATCAGGATTAGATGATTAGAATTTACAGAAACAGTGCACTATGCCATTAATAACAAAACAACATAACAATGGATAAGTGACGGTCGAATTTTTTTTCCCTTAATAAGTCACGAGGAATTATACATCCAAAATAATTTGTTTTATATGTTATAAATTAATTGTAACGGTTAAATCAGGGAGATCCTTATATATTATAGTCATCGACAAGTCCATGAACTACAGATGGGTAGGTACCTATTATATTTAAAATGTATATAACCTTCGGTCGAAACACGGCCGGAAATAAACATAATCGGTTTCTTATGCACGTTTAGAAAATATTTTTTCACCATACGTACCATCGATAGCGGTAAGAGAATCAATCGAAAAGGTGGTCAATATTAAGTGTATTAATTCTGTAGTAAGCAAGTTACTACTTAACAATAAAACCAAATTCCACAGGTGCATAATTATTATAATAGACGGTAGACCGGCATAGTCGGGCATTAAGAATGGAAATGGGTCCTTCAAACCTATGAAGACAGGCTCACTGAATAACTCAGGATGATAGGGTCAAAATAGGCGGTCGTCATATTTGATAGAAATACTGGACGCATACGATGAAATTAAAATATTGAAGAGTAAAATGACTTATCATAAATTAGTAATACATTCAATCAGTTATACAATCAATCGTAAATGCGTGGGCTAGAATGATGACCACACGAATGACATCCGTGAGAACGGAGATATCGTATATGTAGGCAAGGGGTACGGGGGACCTCATATATAAGGGAGCCCGAAGCGGCCTGTTTTCAGACGTGTACTACCACCCATTAGAGCAAGCACCTTCACGTCACTTTGTACAATATTATTTGGACTTAGAAAATTTATTGAAGTGTATTAATAAACTTACAATATACAACAACTGTCTTATTATTCATTCATCATCCACGACTTCAACATCAGATAAAGCGTCTGCGACCGGCATCTATAACGTTTTGGTAGCCACTTATTTACTATTAGCACTACGATAGTAGGTACCAAGCACCAATATCGTTACAATTCAATGATATAATAATATAACGATTGCAGTATGCGTATGACATTATAGTAATATAGTGGATTATTATAATATTGTGGACCGGCGCCGACGCATGCACCCATCAATACACAATTGTTAGTTGTTAAGCTGTTTTCGATTATGTTTACTAAATATTAATTGAGGACCGTTTTTTACATGGTGGAAATATGTACACAGTGCATTTGCATTCCAATATTTAGGTGGCCATTTATATATATATATATATATTATATATATATGGCTATTTTTATTTTATAGTTTTGTTACCTATTGAAATCGTTACACAAATTTGTAATAAAATAGCAACGTTTTGATGGTTTTAGAAATTTTAATGAAAAAAGAGATAATTTTGTTGAATTTCAATTGTTATCAAGACATATTTATTGGACATTTAAGGATACTTTAATATTAGTTATCTTAAATATTATCTTCTGAATTTTATTTGCTCAATCGTCATTTTTATTGTAAAAAATATAAATAATCACATTTTGCATTATCTATAATCTATATAATATTATATATAGGTACCAACTTAATTGTTTTAATTTTAATATTAAAGAAAAAATATTCAATCATTAAAATTGTATAATGTTAGATAATAATTCTTAAATTTCGAGTATTTATTTGTTGGTTGACTGATTATGGTTGGCTATTTGTTAATTTTTTTGTGAAATTTTAAAATCACGACCTTGTATGAATGTTATTATATTATGATGATGACGATTAAATATTGTTATGTACCAAATTTGAATAAAAGTAATACCTATGAAATCTAATAATTTAATTATATAGGTAATTAAAATACTAAATACATATTTTAAACTATTTAAAAAAAAAAAATCAATATTTATGCATCTTGCAGTTTTGCAGTTCATATTGGATCGGCACAGAGAAAAAATAACCAAAAGTACAATATAATATATTATATAGTATATAGGTAAATATAGTATATTATATATTTGTCGGTCGAGTAAATTTTCCCAATCTATTTTTTCTTGGATTCTGGATATTTAAATACAATATGTAGGTACACAATAAAGTTATTAAAGTGTTTATAAAAAAAAGAGATTAAAAATTATTTTTGTTATTTATTTTTACGTTTACTTAATTTATTTATTATATAATAAAATAATGCATCTCTGATTCTGAATGATCATTTTATTTAACAAAAAGCACATAATATGATGTATTTTATACATACATTATAATATATACAAATGTACAAGTTAAATATGTTTAGGGTACAGTACTACAGTCAAATGAATTCCCCTCCATCACATATTCGCTCCGGAACCGCCCCTGAAATGAATAAAGTCAAATAGCAATACTGTCAAAACTCGAAGTAGATAATATGTTGATAAGAAACAGCAGAATAATGGTCAGAAATTAGACGTATAGACGCGTGATAATATCGGAGCTGACATCACTACACGATGACAACAATACGGGAGTTTCAGTAAGTACATCGAAATACTCCATGAGTTTGTGATAACCAGAGACATTTATATAATATGGACGTGGATGTTTGTGATGATGTAGATTGTAATTATTGCATGACGTATTTTCTAGAAGACAGCCCCAGATGTTTGAAACATTTATTGGTCATATACTACTTAAATAATAATATATACTACGTCACGATAGTGAAACCGAAAAGTTGAAACTTCCGAATGTTTTATGGATTCACAAGACGTGTTGACAGATGTATAATATTATATTATAGGTATCAGATCATATTCCAACTGGGATCGTACGAAATTAGATAAATGTATCTATGTGAGTAAATATTTTACGAAATTAACGATAAGTGATCATAAATAAAATTAATGGTGAGAGTATGTTTTGCGGTCGGTGGTTTTACTAAGGGTATGATAGAATATTGCACTGCTTCATTTTGTCAAATTGCACTGACAGAAATACATAATGTTAAAATTTCAATATTGCCCTCGTTCCGATGAATTTAGTGTAAAACCTATATTTTATGAACGTATAATTTATATGTGTGGATGGCTAGAAGAATAAATTGTGTTTTTAATATATTATTTAATATTTATTTTTTCTATCATAAATAATAATATTAAATTTGTTCATTTTTCAAAATTAATAAACAATAATAGGTGTATGTAATGGGTTTTGAATAAACAGCTGAAATCGAATACGGAATAATACATGACTAAAATTTAAAATATGGTTTGGTTCGGTGCGATGGCTGCAATCAGTGACAGCCGGGTTCTTAGTGGCAAAAACCTTGCCACACATACACGTGTTGCAACCAACAGTGTCGAAGGTACCAACCGTTTCAACCCCTACTAACCTTACAAGGTTGTTACATTGCTAATGGCTATAGTTCCAAGCTCAAGACCAATAATAAAAAAAAAAATTCAGAATTTTTATCATTTTACTACATTAATATTGGTGTTAGACAAAGACAGAAAATCACCGATTTCAATCCCCTTAAACAAATAAGCAACGTGTCATGGGAGCTAATTATTAAATAGTTTTTGTATATTTACCTCAGGTACCATTAAATTTATAGATTAGTTAACCCTCTAAAATGACGATACAGAAATGGAAGCCACCACGGTAAACGAAACTATCAAAAATGCCTCGCTCCAATATTAATCAAATCAAAAATACTAGGTTAGATACAGGGAGTTTTGTGAAAAAAATATTTAAAATAGAACTGACTGATTAATTAATTTACAAAATATCTACTGAGCTACTTAAACTTAATAATATCTCACCAAATGCTTACATAGCTGTTCATTAAGTTCTTAAACGAATCAAAAGCCAAATATTTTACATATCAATTAAAAGAAAATAAACCATATCGGATTGTTATCAAAATATACATCCGACATCCCACTACACAACTCGACTTAAAAACATTATGAATGTTAGTCATAGAACATCCAAAACACTACTACCTCTATTTTTTGTTGATTTAGAACCGGAATTCACAACAAAGATGTATTGAAGCTCAATCCAGGGGCGTCCTCAAGGGGGGGGGCGAATGGGTCAGTCGCCCCCTCCATGAGCTATTTTTTCTTTCTTAAAATGTTCATAATTTTTATTAAAATATAATACTAGGAAAAAATTATATAAGTCCGCTGATTTAGTGATATCGCTTTATATTGTTATCACTACGAAAAAAAAAACGAAATATGTTATCAGTTATCACGGGGCAGTTGCTATCTAAGGTACCTATTATTTGCTGACAAGGGCGGTAAAGATAAGAATGTGACAAACAAATTTGTGAACTTTCCGTTAAATAAATATGCAAAAATATTGGGTGTAGAAGGAGATTTTCAATCACATAGTAGGCATTTATACCACAAAAATGCAATGCAAGTAGGTATTGATTTCTCAGACCGTTACAAAAATCCTCAAAAAGAAATAATTAACTTAATGAGTACACAACGAATGCAACAAATAACTGAGAATCGTGAGAGACTCAAACCAATTATAGAGTGTATTATATTTTTGGGACGCCAAAATTTAGCATTTAGAGGACACCGTGATCAAGGTAAATTAAATACAAATATTGATTTATTGCCAACCAATGAAGGTAATTTTAGGCAATTACTAAAATTCAAAATAGCTTCTGGGGATAAAATATTAGAAAAACATTTACAAACAACTAGTGCTAAAGCTACTTATATTTCTCACACTACACAGGAACAGTTAATTGAGTGTTGTAAAGAAGAAACATTGTCACATATTTTAAATAATGTTAAGGAATCTTGCTATTACAGTGTTATATTTGACGAAACCACTGATATTTCCCATATTTCACAATTAAGTTTGTCTTTGAGATATGTTGATAAAGCTAATAATGTTCATGAACAGTTTATTGGTTTTAAAAATTATCATGATTATGTTTATGATAAACTTACAGAAGATAATGTAGAACCAAAATTAACTGGTATTGTTCTGGGAAATGCTGTTGTATCAATTATGAAAGACATGTCGTTAGACTTAAATAACTGTGTAGGGATTGGAACCGATGGGTGCTCAGTCATGACATCTGTAACACGTGGAGCAGGTGCTGAAATTCAGAAAAACTGTCCCAATGCTGTTTACAGTCCATGTTCAAACCATGCATTGAACTTGAGCATCTCAAAGTCATCTAATGTACAGTTAGTTAGAAACACTATGGGCATCATAAAAGAAGTTCTATCTTTTTTTAATACATCTTCCAAAAGAAGTTTTGTTTTAAAAAATTGCCTTAAATTTAAATAATTTAATATGTACACAAATATTTTAAAACTGTGACTCTGTTAATTATACTTTGTTTTTTGTATCTATAACTATGCCTATGTCGAATGCCCTATTGCATTAATGACATTACATACCCCGAGTTAAATCAGGTAAAACACCTAGTAATTGGTGTATTTTCATATATATATATATATATATAGGTGATGTATGAAGTTCGCCCCCCCCCCTATAAAAGGGTCTAGGGACGCCACTGGCTCAATCATTTATGCTACACTAAAATTATAACAGAAGCACCTCGAATCAACAAACAGGTGTCTCAAAGTCTCAATCTCTAAACTATGACTAGGTACACCAGAACATACTGTAACAACCACCTCAGATGGTTAAAACCACCAAACTGACACCAGTAGAACTAAAAGTCAAGATCTCCTCGCAAAATGTTCATTGTGCATTTTTGAAAATGGAAATCACCCCACCAACTACCGCGGGTGTCAAATCTTTAAACATTTACAGAAATTCTGAAATCACAACTTCCCTTTAAAAATAATACAAATACATATGAAATTAAAGATAATTAAAATTATAATACCAATACATTGTCTAAAGTAAAAACCCCCATACATCAGCACCTCTCACTCAAATAATTTAAATTAAAGCCAATCTTATTCACAGGTTACAAAATCAAACATGTACCAGACCTACCCAAATCATAATTAATTCCAGAAGAAACAAAACGAAAACGTTACATCCAAACTTACCTTGTATCAAATTATTTACTCATGTATACATGAATACATGTTTATAAACAGCTTTGTACACTACTTGTGTCCCAACATTTATTTAATTGGTAAGTTGTGTTTAGATCAAAAAGGACTTTAGGTCAAAAATAACGTAAAGTAAACGATTTTAATAAAAGACAAAGGACTAATATCCTTAGTATATACAATTAAAAATAACTCTGAAACTACTTATTCGAATTTTGATTTAGATATAAATATATCAACATTTACAAAAAACTCTTTATCGGATTAGAATAAAAGAGGTTGATTCTCATAGAAAAGAAGTTGTTATCACTACAGGACACTCCTTAAATGGTATAAAAAATCTAAGTATTTTAAAACATGGTCCTTAAAATATTAAAAAATTCTAAAAATCAAAATTTCAATATTGTTGGCCTAATTATTTTATGACTTATTATGAAGAACAAAATGAGAGTGGTAAAAATCTGTGCATTACCCTGTATAATATACTGAAATACATGCATTATTTAACGTATTGCTTCAATACATTTACGTTGTGGTGGTATTGTGGAAACCTAATATGAGGTTTAATGTTTACTTAATTATTTTTAGATTCTGAGTGAAACGATGAATATATTGATATTACAATGATATGTGTTTTTTTTAAATTTTTTTTTGTGTCTGTCATCGCCTTTTAGGACAGTAAAAATGATAAGATTTTCTTCAACAGTACCTTTTCTGATAGGAAAACAGATAGGAAAACATTGAATCTAGTTGGTACTTTGGGGGGGGGGGGGGTTGGTCAAAAGTAAAAATTTAACAGTAGTTTTCAAAAGCATCTTGAAAAACAAAAGACAAATTAAGGAAAAACTGGAATTTTTACGCAAAATCTGATTTCGAGAAAATCAATTTTGGTTTTTGGGGCAACTCTTATAAAAATGATCGTAGGTACATGAAATTTTGACTGAATGTTTATATTAGCATTTTCTACACACCATAATATTTTCCAAATATTTTGACTTATTTTGAGCTCTTGACGGACATTTTCAGTTTCCATTTTTTTTAGTTTTTTTTTCTATAATTATCAATAAAATTGTATTTGTTGGGAACAAAAGCTTAAAAATTTAATAGAAGGCTCCTAATATATTGTTTCAAAGGTAGATGAAAAAAATTAAAAATCCATGTTCACAATTTTTTTTTTATAAACATTTAAAGTTCAAATATTAACAAAATACATAAAAATGACCAAAATTTGCAAATTATTTTGAGTTAGAAATTCATAAAAAATGTTCTTTTTAAATTTAAGATTTTAAAATATAATACAAGATTCCTTATAAGATTATCTAATTTTAGCAAAAAAGAAAATGTCTATATAAGAAAGTCAAATTAAATTTTTATGAGCGTTTGAAATTCAAATTTTTACAACATTGGATATTCACTCGATTTCTCATATAGCTATTTTCTTATTTTGCTGTACCATAGTTAAATATTATTAGTTGGTACTTAATTTTAATATAGCATCATGTGTCGGCAATAGGTATAAGTATGTCGTATGATCCCGTGAATCGTAATAATTATAATAATATTCAAGTATGGAATTATTTTGGAATGTTTTTTTTTAAAGCCTTACGGACGTCGCACGCATTCCTCTCCCTCTGTGTAATAATAATTGTGTCAGAACAACACGATGCAATGTTATATTATTTATTTCTGTATAAGTTATTAATTTTTTTGAAGGCAATATTGTATCATTACACCACATATTTAGCTGTTTTATTAGTCGTACGGCAAAAAAACATACAATCCTCAACACGGTACACTTTTTTGCATTCCAGATGGTCATTTACGTATCAAGATCCTGACTACATATTATGATGTATAATTTGGTGTAGTGCAATTTCGATAAAACAATCTCAACGATATGAAATGTCACAATCATATTATTATCACATGGTTGTATGGTACCCACTATGAGTTATAACGTTCGTTTTTCACCTACGAATTTTGACTGATATAGTTATTAACTGTGCAGTTTAGGTTATAATTTTACCATTAGATGATAACATCATTATCGGTATATGTATTAGAAGACAAATATTTGATGACGAATATAACATTTTGTGCAGTTATAATAATGACGTGTCATTTAAAAAAGAAGACGTTTTTATTTATTTTTTTATGATGACCTACAATCTGAATATAATATCGTACAACCCGGTGAATTCGAATTCACAGAAACAATATCATGATTTTTCAAAAATAACGCCATCACATTCTTTCTTGCAAACAAGAACATTTCCTCGTATCTTTGATATTATTTTGCAAATATGTATTTCTATATATTATAATAGGAATATATAACCATTTGTTTACGAAAAAAGTTATATAGGTACACTGCTATAATATGTATGTATATATGTTTTATACTCTATGTGATCACATCCCGTACAATCTCATAGGTGAATTTCATAAAGTAATTTAATTAAGTAGAAAAAAACTCTAAAAACTGGAGTTGTACCAAAACTAATTTTTGCGAGATATGAAGTTAAAAAAATTTGTTTTACCTACGAAATTTAGACCTTGTCATGTCCTTACAACGTAAGCACATGATGACATTGCTATTTTCATGAAAACCTAAAAGAACAGACTTTTGTAATATATTTAAGTATATTATTATAATAGAAGTTTCTAAAAACTAAATTTAAGACAATATAGTTACCAAAAATATTCATAAATTGTGTCACCGTTATTATAATAGATATTATGCTAATTTATTAAAATGAGTATTCCAGTCTTATGCTCATATCGTTAGACTTTGTGTATCATCAGAAGTTATTTAGCAATTTGAACAAACTTGATTTTATATTTAACGACTTTCACAGTTATTACATTTTTAGCCATTTATTAGTTCAAAGTTTTAACTTTAAAGTACATAATTCGCATTTTACTTCAAGTTGAAACAACAATAAGATATTTTTATTCTTTGTTCATTTATTAGAAAACAAGACATATTTTTTTCATTGAGACTTGAGAAAGTTAAAAAACTGATATCAGTGCCTCTATAATTTGTAATGTATATTTAAAATAAATAAAATATAGGTGTATGCGAAATAATACAAAATGTTCTAATTTAAGGCTTTAACTGGAAATAGTACACAACTTCATATTATAATACGTATAAGGGGATTTGGCCACTACTAAAAATGTATTTAGTATGCTTTAGGAAATTAGTTTTAAGATTTAGAACAAACTATAAAATCATTCACCGAAGTATAAACTTAGAACTTTTAAATATTGAAATATTACTAATTCAATTTTTTTTTTTAAATTTTAAGACTTATAACGTTTTCATACTTATAAATTACTATCAGAATTATCCGGCTTCGCCGGATGTAAAATATTTTTGTATCACCTTACACCTCCCTATTCCAGTCTATAATCTCTTGACGAAAAATATCTTAGTCCTTTAGAGTTTATTTTTTATTCCTGGAAATTCAGCTACTGCTTCCCGCTGCTTTCTCCTGCAGAATTTACCAATGGGAAATAATAGTAAGTAGGAACTTAAGGATAAAGTAATGTTTTGCCAAAGTTGTCACTTGAACATAGTTCGAAAAATGCCATTAGTTGAATTTTTAATATTTTCGATTGTTTCACGAACATTTTCAGGTTTAAAATGTACACATTTAATGTTTAATACCTTTGTTAATGTAGTTACAAACATATTAGCCATGATTACCAAAATAAATATTGATAAGCAATATTATAAACGCGCGTCGAGGTTAAATAATCGTTAAGTTTTCTGAAATTTTCCAATTTTGTGAGCAATTTTCTTAATTTTTCTTTCCGTAGTTAATCGGTAGTTTTTGAGATTATCCATTTCAAAGTTTATAAGTATATAAGTAGTTTCTTGTTTATATATATTATATAATATGTATAAAAATAAAGAAGATAAGGTATAAATGTATGATATTATATCATCAAAATGTCCTCAAATTCAACTCAGTGCTTATTATTATGTTCACGTAAATATTTCTAAAAATGTGATGATTTATTGATATCTAAATATAACTTTGTATACAATGGTCTGTAAATATGTGAGTTCAATTGTAGACCGTATATTATTATATATATTATATACAGGAGATAATTTAACAGCAAGCTTCTATAACACGGGGTAACATTCTTAACCAAGAGTTTGTAGATTGGTAGTCATTGTTCCGTGAGATGGCTCTGAATTGTAAATTATTTTTTTTCTCAAAAAAAATGTAAAACATTCATTTTAGAATTTAATTAATCCATTATATTGTGAAAATGTTGATAATATAATAAATATTCAAATTTCGAATAATATGATAAAAAAAATAAATATTTTTTATTAATAATAATAAAAATGTCCATGACCTAAAAGAACCGTTGTGGAAGGTTCTTATCTGCCTTTTAATCTTTCTTAAAAACTCCCAAAGCGCACCCTTTATAATTAATTATCAATACACCTCCAATCCATTAAAAATTTTTTTCACTTCTCACTCTTCTATACAAACAATATTTCACAAATAGCATTTATATATCATTTTTCGTTCACCTTTTTCTCCATAAATTACTATTTTTACTGTATTAAAGTACCCTTCACTATTTATCATTTTTATTTTTCCATATTTTTCATTCTAACTACTTATCAATATGCCAATCATTGCACACATCCTTGTAATAACTAAATAAATAGTGTCTTATCGTTTAGTTGTGATTATAAATACTAATATTATGCATTACTGTCTATTAACTAATAAAAGTTCCATGGAAAAAAAATCTACATACTTTGATTTTATGTTTCACCAAAATACACTTAAAATCAATAAAGTTTGCATATATCATTTAATTTATGTGATATTGATTGCTTTTTCTTCGGTAACTTTGTTATGCATGCATTCAACATTTATAGTTTCATAGTTGTATCGTTTTATAAATCCAATAAGCATGTTGTTATTGTTTTGCTTAGCAATTTATTTGATGTTATATATTGGTTTTGCTTGATGACAGTCTGTATGGTAAGTTGTGCGACTTTGGTACAGTTTGTGTTTTTATTTTTATCTCTCAGTTAAGAGAAATCGTTTTCTTCGACGTCATTCGAAGACAGGGCCGTCCCGAACAACAATTCATGGGGGGGTGGTAGATCTATTAATTTGCCGACTGAAAAATTTTTTTCTCGCTTCGCTCGAATACATTTTCTACTACATTATATTTATATTTATATTATTATTTAATTTATACCATTTATTTAGGACCATCAGGGTTTCTTCGACAAATCCCAACCCACAAACACACATGTAATGTGTCCCTTAACTAACCGTAATTCCCCTCACAAATAGTTGCCAATGGTGCAAATAGTGGAATTTTTACGCAAAATTGGTTTTACAAAAAATCGATTTTGGTTATTGGTGTAACTCTAAAACAAATGAACGTATATACATGAAATTTTCACTGGTTGTTTATAATTGCATTTTCAATACACGATAACATTTTCAAAATATTTTGATTTATTTTGAACTGTTTAGGGACATTTTCATTTTCCATTTTTTTTTTAGTTTTTTTTCTAAAAATATCAATAAAATTTTATTTGTTGGTTGCGAAAGCTTGAAAATTTAATGGAAGGCTCCTAATATGTTGTTTCAAAGGCAGATGAAAAATATTAAAAATCCTTAGTCATCATTTTTTTTTATAAGCATTTAAAGTTCAAAAATTGACAAAATATGGAAAAATCACGAAAATTAGCAAATTATTTTGAGTTAAGAATTCGTAAAAATTTTTCTTTTTAAATCTAAGATTTTAAAATGTAATACAAGATTCTTTATAAGATGATCTACTTTTATCAAAAAAAAAATGTCTATAAGAAAGTCAAATTAAATTTTTATGAGCGTTTGAAATTCAAATTTTAACAACATTGGATATTCACTCGATTACTCATGTAGCGATTTCTTTATTTGTTGCAATTCAAAAACGAACAACTGTAGATACATGAAAATTTCACTGAATGTTTAAATTAGCATTTTCTATACACCATACAATTTTGAAAATATTTTGACTCTTTTTGAGCTGTTTATGGACATTTACAAATTTCAATTTTTTTTAGTTTTTTTTTTCTATAAATATCAATAAAGTTTTATCTGTTGGGCCAAAAAGTGTAAAAATGTAATACAAGGCTCCTGATATATTGTTACAATATCAGTTGAAAAATATTAAAAATACATAGGCATGATTTTTTTTTATAAGCATTTAAAGTTGGAATTTTGACAAAATTTATCAAAATCTCGAAAATTATCAATCGTTGGAATTAAAAAATTATAAAATGTTCAGTTTTTATAACTAAGAGTTGAAAATTTAAAACAAAGATTCTCTTAAATAATTCATACTGTAACCAAAAAATCTAAAAAATATATAAACACACTTATTTTTTACAGACATTTTAATTTCAAATTTAGACAAAATTTCATATTTAAACCAAGAATTACGATTTTAGTTATTTTGTTGTGATTGAATAATATTATTCGTGGGTACTTGAAACTTCTAAAGTGTACTATTATATATCTATGATAGTATCAGGGTTTGTTGTTGGTGTATAACCCGTTATAAGTACCTAATGGATATTGTGATATGATTAGTTTGGAATTTATTATAGGTACCTATTATAGGTCAATTTTTTGTTTAATACCATAGATATGTATATAATATGTCTTATACATAGACTGACATACCGTCACCGCTCAGAATCGTTTTTCTTATACAATGATATTTTATCATTGAATTCAAATTTAATACCATCCATTATACAGTGACCCACTTGTAACCTACTGTACAGCAGGGCGACACCCACTTGCCCACCTTTTTTTTTCATGTTTTTGATTATTATCATTGTCAAATGTTTTGCCACATTCGAAGCACTCTAATTTAATCCGCTTTCGTTTGCCGAAATTTGTTTCATTTTTATTGCCAAAATTCATGATTATTTAAACAGTAAAATGCAAAATTATATGAATAATAAGAAAAAATAATCACATAATATTAAAATTATAATAAATAGAAGACTAAACAGTTAATTTCTAGTAGGTAGCTACAGAACACGTTACCAATATGCACTAACCTCGGACGAATAGTCGAATAGACGACAACTGATAACTATCGACTGCAAATGTGCAACAAATTTCAAGAATAATAAAATAATATTTTGTAATACCAAGAATAAGTCAATACATACGACTACCACGGGTAACAGTTTACATACTTACGTGTTGTACAACAGTCGCGCAATGCACTGATAGTAGATAAACACATCTATTTTTAGCATTCGGTGTAATCGAAGTGTCGACGTCGTCGTCGTCTTATCTTTTATAGAAATATAATATTTATACAAATATATTTTGAAAATAATAAAAATACTATTAAAATACTGACGATGCCAAATTGCCGACAACTTTTACCAAGTGTCCAATTTGCCGACTAAATATTTAAAAAATCATGAGTGGGGGGGTTAGACACCCCCCCACGCCCCCCTCAAAGGACGGCCCTGTTCGAAGATATGTAGTATATTATTATCAGTATATGAAAAATGAAAGGTTACAAGACAAAATGCTGCTTCAGTTGTTTTTTATTTTATTATTATTTTTATTATTAAACTTTAACTTATCCTCCCTGTGTCACGAACCACGACATTACACGGTTCTGCTGAAATTCAACGAAGTAATCCCTCTTTTCGGTTTTTTTTTGCATTGCAAGCTTTTTAATATTCATGTTCTGTTTTTTTTAATTGTATTTGCATGCAATGAATTGTAAAAGTCACTTTAGTACAATAAACATGTATAAAACATAATTAAGCTAATATTCCATATGACATAATAATGTTATAATATTATGTTATATGTTTTGAAGTTGATAACATTTATAATATGACCTATAGAATATACACAATTTTCACGAACTACTGTACGGTACTACGGTAATGTTGTATTTTCTAGTAATTGTTACGCATAAAGCCATTGCAGAATCCTGCCGATAACACTAACAGATGCAGAGGGGAGGGACTTTCTTAGTTAATAGATTTATTTATAGGGGGGATGAAAACTAAAGGCTTAAATTAATTTTTGAGTATTATAGTTGCTAGAAAATATATATTCATTTTTATAAATATATTTTGAAAGAACGTCGTACCCGTGCTGTCTTGTGATGTCTTAGTAACGCATGAAATCAAATTTTATGTTCAGAATAATCAATTTTACTCAGTTATTTTTACTATAGACTACAGTGCATAATTTATAATTTAAAAATTCTAATAATACCTGTTTAAAAATTTAAAAAAAAATCATTAAATTTAGTATGTTATGTATTAGTTAGATGGAGACAATGGGTAATGAGTAGACTATTTTAACCGCTTATTAAGATTACAAAATAAAATATAAATTTATTAAAATGTATTCATTAAATTTATTGTTAGTAAATAGTAATTAGAATGTATAATGCATTCATTATCCATAATATTATACTATTTTATTAATACATTAATGTTATCAAAAACAATTGAGCTATAAAATAATGTAATAAAATATATAATGCATTTTTAAAAACCTTCAAGGTAAGGGTTACTTCAATGTAAGTGGTGACTTTTAGCCCCATTTGAATTCTTCCCAAAGACTCTCACAAATGACGATGGATTGGTAAAAAAAAAACAACAAACAAACATTGTTTGGAATGAAAACAACCAAAATCTGTGAAATTAAGTTGTCGACAATATTATATTATTATGTTAACTGCGTGCGTGTTTCTGTTATAATAATATAATATAGGTTGTAGGTAGTTATGTAAAATACAAAATAAAAACAATTTATCGTATTCTGGATTACCAATAATACCCGATTTAAAATGAAACGACAGCGTGGTAATAATATCGTACATAATATTTATATCATATCGCAGGTAATAATTAATAACAAATAAGGGTAGTTTTCCATTTCACGACCGGTAAATTGGCTACAATAATTATTCCGCTCGCACCGGGTCTTCACAACGCGAATTTCGTACCTAGAAGTTCAACGTGTATTAATTAATAGTCGTTTGTTTTTGTGTTTCGTGCTTTGTGAAACGTAAATAGACATTTAAATTAACGTTTCGTTTTATCAGTTGGCATGGACGGCGGCAACGGTTCGAATGGGAAATTCAATTTTTTTCTTTCTTTTTTTCCCACGAATACTACACAGGGTATACCTACATAGTATTTAGTGTTATAGTGAAACTTGCACAAATCCATACGTACCTAAGTAGTTCCACTCGACGTTTGTACATATTATCTTATAGATATACTATTCTCACGGTCATAATCGACGAGCTTTCATATTTTGTCCGATGTTTTCTTAGTCTGGGTCGAAGCGTGGGCTCGGAAATTGTGGGTGGTGACCGGGATCCTAATTCTATACAATAATGATGACAGTAATAATAATCATCGTAATATACTTATATTACTAGGCCTCAGATTGTCAATAGTGTCTAGTAAAAATCAAGTACAAAATGTCGGTGCAAAAAACATTTGATCAAAAAAACTAAAATCGTTTTCTTAAAATATCTATTAAAATACTGTGTTCTTATTATTTTAGATTTTTTAGTTGCAGTATGAACTACTTATAACTCGTTGTAAGGAATATTGTCTTAAATATTCAACCATTACTATACAAATTGAACATTTTATAAATTTTTAATTTCAAAATAATATGCACAAAATGTTGATAAAGGTTTTCAACATTTGAACTTTGTACGCGTATAAAAAATATTGTGGCCATGTATCTTTGATATTTTTTTACTACTATAATATCAACTTATGAAGCACCTTTTATTAAATTTTCAAGCTTTTTGACTCAACGAAAATTTGTTTATATGTAGTTATTATAAATAGCTTAAAAAGATTCAAAATAAAAACACACACTTTATTGTGAAATCAATACATCCCTCCGTTCAGAATCTAAATTTGTTTTAATAATTCATTAAATTATCAAAAACAAAAGTAAATTAAATATGCCATATCGACTTTGAAATAATAATTAATTTAAATGCCATATATAATATTATACAATAAAATACATACTAATTAAACAGCCAATTTAAGCCCTATAATAATTTAAATATTGGCTAAAAAGCTAATTAATTAATAATTTATAAAACTAATATTTTATCTTTGGTTAACAGTTGATAGTGGTCAAAATTAAACACCTCAATTATTCTTCAGAAATGTGAATAATAACATTTTAAAATATTCTTAATAAATAATAAAGATGAGTACCTATTTATAACGATTGCCCGAGATTGTAACAAATATAGAAACACGCTTTGCTCACTCTACTGTTAGGGGTTACTGCATGAGCAGTGCATCAATATTCACCTTCTCCGCTACCGAGTCGAGTGCTCTCAACGTACCTGCCCCAACACCATACCCCACCACCATTTACGAGCGTTTCACTTATCGTTACGCTCCTATTTCCCAACATGCCAACTATAGAGCACTATCTCGACATAAGAAATTTAACTTGAAAAAGTTTTCCGCGAACGTTTGCCATCCCAAAAACCTTTTGGGGGAAAAAAAAATAACAACCCTCTTCTGAAATTTAGCTCTACCAGGTTATGTTATACATTGTTAATACAGTCCAGGTTGTTATAATATCCAGAGTGATTCACCAAGTATGCTCACTACATTTTTTTCCTTCAATAATGCAGTTATTCAAAATCTGATTTTTTTAATTTTTAAATATATTTTAAGACCATATTTTCAAATTGTTGAGGTTTTTTGTACTACTTAAGGAGTATACTGTGGAGATACAAACTTCTGTTTTTCAAATGAGAACACCCCAATTCAACTATAAATTATACAGAAGATAATTTTTCTGACTTTTTTGACGTATAAAAACCAAAATTCGTACGAGTAGCTTTTGAGTTGTGTAACTTTGTGTTCAAAGGATAAAAAGCCCATAGTAATGGGTTTATAAAGTATGGGTCATGGGGGCTATGGTGATTTCAAAATTGTAGTCGTTAATATTATAATTTATAAAAACAATCCATAATTAATAGATCAAATTTTACGTTTATTTTATATTTATGTAAAACTATTTTTACTATTATCCTTAGTACAAAAAATTTTAATAACTAAGTCACTTCATTCGAACTTTGAATGCGGTACATCAACATTTTCAAAAAAATGATCCACTAATTAGTTTTCAGTAAAAAAGGGGTGTTCTCATTTGAAAAACAGAAGCTTGTATAGCCAAAGGAGACTCCTAAGTAGCACAAAAAATTTAATAATTTTAAATTTTAAAAATCAGAGTTTGAATAAATTAACTATTTAAGGAAAAAATAGGGGTTAGCGTGCTTGGTGAATCAGCCTGTATAATGTTGATAATCTAAACGATGGTGTAATTTAATTAATTGACAAATAAATCATTATTGTTCCTCGAGCATAAAAAAATTAAAACACTATAATATTATAGTATCACGTAGTTAAGGTTATAATATATACCTATATTATAATATCAACGAAAACGATGGGAATAAATACAAATAATAGGTAGAAGCGGAACAAATACAAAACGTTTCGTATCTATTCGAGATATAGACGTGCCCAAATTGATGTTGTATACCGTGAGTACGATTGCCGTAGTAAACTTTGGATATTTTCCCCACCGGTCGCGTTTGTTCGCGCGTAGACAATGGGATTTAAACTTTCGGATACACTTTAATATTATACTCGCGTATCTACATGTATAGGTTAGGTACCTTTCTATATTACGTATATCTGCAGCATGCGAATGGTGAGTACTTACATTGAAAAAAGGATTTGATGCGGGTGAAAATCAAAATAACGCCTCTGATTTTATATTTTCGACGAACGCACAGTATCGATAATATGTACGAAGAAATGCTGTTGACTCTCGAGAGTAAAATCACAGAATATTATAACGATGTAAAGTATATTATAATATTATTTTTGAATGAAAAAAAAACACACCGGTACGAGTGAAACTTAATTGCGCGTGCGTTACGGTTTTACAAAATATGCGCTCACGTACACGCAGTGGTGGTGGCAACTATATAGTAATAAATAATAATAATATGATGGAACGAAACGTATGAAACACTGACAATGTACGTAATTCTATATACGTAAATAATGTATTGATAACAATGTCTGACACACCTCGGAATCTAAAATAATGGATATAATAATGGTCGGGATTCGGGAAATCCGTTGAAAGCATTCTAGTCGGATTCTGTCGTAATATTATCTGAATGGCGAAAACATCCCGTTAGTATCTGTATAGTTACCTAGCACATAAGTAAAATATTAAGCAAAGCAAGTCTAGTTTTTTAAATAATGATATTGGTCGATAATCGAAATATTATTTTTCTAATGATTTTAAAAGTACCTATTTAATCCTGCAAGTTTCATATAAAATACAATAAATTGAAAATGCATAGCGTATACCTAAACCACCTAAACTGTAGTAGCCAGTAGGATTGAAGTAAAGTATGTCCAATTATATAAGATCACTGAATAATAGTCAGAATATAGATATAAAAAATAATATTATTGAATTATACAATAGTAGGTCAATGTATTAGTTAGTTCATGTCTAGGAATAATGTTAACAGCAAGATGTCAAGTGTCAACAGCATGTATTTTTCTATAAAATACCTATATTATATTATAGTAAATATAATTAATAATAAATTATTTTATAATTAATATATTATAGACTTACGATAGATTATTATATTTACTCACCAAATTAACTGTTTATCATATCATTTTTTAATTGATAGTAATCGATGACATTGTTTGTAAAGAGTTTTAAAGTTTTAATTTAAAATATGAAGTCCTTATACGAGTCATAAGTTATTATTTATTTTTAATGAATAAGTTTCACGAACCAACACTTAGAAACATTTGAACGAATAACCATGCAATAATATTTGTTTTATCTCTCTGTAAAATTTGCTTCTTTTTATGATTAATTATAATAATATGATCTACAGCATTATTATTCATATTAATATATTGCATCATACATAGGTATATGTAACGAATTATTCATCGAAAAGCGAACAGTGGTATTTTTACATTAACCTCGCCACCTGAGTACCGATTTGTATTATATGAAAATAATCTTTAAGACCACACACCTTTTTATATAAGGTTTGTATTAAAAGAAGACAAGAACATAATATCACACTTAGCATCAAACAGAAACGACATTCTATGCATACGGTTAAAACGTTTCAATATAGGCAGGCGACTACTTGAGGAAATATAATGCCCCACAGCTATATAGATGAGGTGCAGTATTGGATTTCACTTTAGACAGGACACGCGCCTATCGTTCAAATTAAAACCATCAATAATATTATATTATTATTATCTACCGATCGTCTCAATTTTTCAAAATACGCCCCATTACATATTATACCATTATAATATCTAGTGATAATAGTGATGTCTATGACGTATTGCATAATAATTATTGCGAACGGACTTCATTATAGGTACTTTAAGAGCATAATATACCTATTATGGAAACTACGGTGATACGATTTCGCGACTTTTCGATTTTCGGTTTGAACTCGTTTGTACTACCGCAATGCATAGTCGTTTGCGTTACCCTCGTATTTATTATAATAATATGACGCCGTGAGTAAGGTGCGGGTGCGCATGCTTGAATTTGGTTATGCGATGCGTGGGCTCGCTACGGGCATTTGAAAATCAGTGGCCGTTAGGGTGTTTTGACGCGAAGGTGTGGAGTATTGCTCGAGCACTGAACCGTCTGAGAAATTTCACACACATAAGTTCGCGATATTACGATATACTATTCATATAGGTTTAATACAGCGTAGGAACGATTGTGCGTTTTGACACGATATGTGGCCCTCGTAGACTGATTAATTTCGTCTTTGCCCGTTGTTCGGCACGTCTGAGAGGTTACGAAGAAGTGTGTCAAGCGAGGAAACGTCATTTTAGGTGAGTTTTTTTTTTACATAAATTTGTTAATTATGAAATTTTCACATACATATTATCATACAATACATTATCAATGAATCATTCAAATGATTTAGATCTTTCGATAAAACTCATTACAATGAATATAAATTTATTTCAAATCGGAAGAATACATTTTTCATTGTTGAATGATTTTAATAAGTCTAAAAAAATAATGTTCGGGTTCAAATTGCTCAAATGGTTCAATTATACATATTGTGATTTCTACTTTGAAGTTTCAGATGAAAACCCAGTGAAACTATTTTATGAATGTATTACACATAGGTATTATAGATAGGTATACCTAATTTTTGTATAATATAATATATATTATATTATATATAAATATTATTATGATAAAGCATATATCTGACAAAAAAGTAGCCTTCAGTTAATTTTTAAAATGTTTATTGCATAAACTGCTCGAGTAAAAGTAAAACTATATGGTGCAACTTATTACACCAGGGAAATTAAAACAATGTAAGTTGTTGAGTTTTTTTAGTATTCGAAAAATTGGAATATTTTGTGTAGGTAGGTGTAGTGTGGTGTATATTATTATACGCAATTTAATTTAAAATTATACGTTATTCAAACTATGCAAGTTTTAGGCTTACATACAACTTTAGTGCATGGAACATGTTCAGGGCATATAAGATGTTTAAAATTAATAATAGCTGTGGACGTAATTAAAATATATTTAGTGTGTTAAATCAACATACCTAAGACATCAGTTTAAATTATAATTATTTAAACTCTTTGTTATTGTTGGTATTCATATAATACTGTGAATTATTTTTCATATCTATATAATCATAATATACAATAATATAATATTCTTAAGTAGTATGACTTATATAATATATATGTATAATGTTTAAAATATATTATATACGTACCTAGGCATATTAATAAAAACATCATTAATTTAATATTTATATTTTTAATACTGTAAGACATTATAAAATTGTATACCTATATATTTTATTATAACAAAGTGCGATACTTAGTGTTTTTTTTTTTAAAGAAAGTTCTAAAAATTGACACTTTTTAATTATGTAAATTTTTACCAGTCATTTTTACCGAAACCTTACCTTTAATTTCTTTTTTTAACTTTTATATACCTAATGTTAAAATCCACTTTTTATAATATAATCGTTGTATAAAGTTTAGTGTTATAAAATAATTCTTAAACTACATACTTAAAAATAAGACAACAATATAGGAGACGAAAAATGTCATTGCATGTAGGTATCTATAGTATGTATTAAATATTAATTGTCGATGAGATTTGATAAGATAAACTATGTAATTTGTTGTAATTAATAACAATAAACGTCTTTATAATATTAATATATTATAATATAAGTAATAACTTTTACTTATGCTTTATCTATCATTTAAATTTTGAATAATGAACATTTGAAATGTGAAGTAAATTCCTTAAATTCAAAAGCAGAACAAAAACTAAACTTTTTTTTTATTTTAATATAACATAAATTATTCTAGCACAGCAAAAAATCTCACAAATAAAAACAATAAAAACCGTAAAAGTACTCTTTATACTAAAACAGTTTTAAAAAATAGTTGATACAAACATCAAGAGCTAAATAGTAATAAAATTAAAATGTATAGAAATAGTTTGATGAGTGATTGAATTGAAAAAATTTACTTAAAGCATAAACAACACATTTTTTTTACACAATAATTGAATAATATGTTATTGATGAGTGATAACTTAGTACTAACACTTCTAATACATTATTTTTCAGCACTTTTATTCTCAGAAAACTATTTGTTACATTACGTCGTTACGCCGATTCAAACATTTTCATTTAAATAATTTATTCATATTATATTATAGTTTCTTCGTCGCATTTCAGTAAATCATTGGAAAATTAAAACAGCATTATATTTTGTTAGGACTAACCTAAAACTATATATATATATATATTTTAGATTCTGAGCGGAGCGACGAATGTATTTATTTATTTGATTACAATACGTTATCCGTGAGCAGCTAAAAGCATTTCATGCATTTTTGTGACAGTTTTGCAGAGTTTGAAATGAAATTTAACGTTTGCACGAGTTACTAAACGTCATGGTTTAAAACGTGACATGCTTTTATGAAATGTGACTAAAATCGCGTTTACGGGAATCACATTTCAATACACAAACCAGAACCGTAGTGGAAAATTGTATCGTAATAATTACTTTCTCCTGTTTTCGCCAGAGTCGATTTTCGACCGAATTGGCCGATCTTTGCCGTTGTTCATTATTCACGTATTAATGTTTTATTATAATATAATATGTTATATAGGCACATTGACTCATGACGATTCGTTTATGCACGTGCATGCATATAATATACGACATCAAACATTTTATTTTTACTAAGGTAAACCGATCGCTGATGTAAATCGCCAATCGCTGGAACTTAGGCTATATATACTTCTTACTTATATCCCATTATGTTAACCTTGTTATTTTCGTAACGGATCCGGTAGTTAAATTTTATATATTTATTTATTCTTTATGAAGTTGACGAGCACCACTGAACATGTTAGTGTGGCGGCTACATTTTACATTCATTATACCTACTTACATATTCCCCTACGTCCGACAATTGCAATATTATATGTATTAGTTATTTATTATAGTATTTGAACGACATCATAAACAAATTTACTATAAAATATAAATTTAAAAAATCAGAAACCAAATTTACTTTCATATCTTAACATTATATTATGTTATAGTCCGATACTGTGATGCTAAATATATAAATCGTAAATACACTAATGCTCCTCGCACGGTTTTACCGTAAAGTGTCATGATTGAAAAAAACATATAAGATATAGTTATTATAGTTTAAACACGAAAAGAATGCCGGGAGAAAAAATGTCTTAAACGTTATCGTCTACCTTAAAGAGTTATATCTGTTTTATGGAATTGCGTACAGGGGCTGCCATACCTAACGAAAAACGACAATATTAATAATAATAAAAAATCTCCTACCATTTTCTATTACACATTTCTGGTTGAAAATATATAATAATATATATCTACCTATATACCTACCTAACGTTTATAGATCGTGTGTTGTTTGCTGTACGTAATGCGTTCGGCCGTGCCATACTTCAAATGCCTGCGATAAATTCAAACGGTATAAGCCGTTCTGTATTGTGAACAACTATTTTCCGTTGCCGTATACAGTCACAGAGTAACGGTTTTCACACGGAAGTTAACACTTTATAAATCACTATGTGTGATCTCCCGCGGCGCAGTATATGTTGTAATTGGAATACAACAAACCATATTTTTTTTATTTTTTTTGATGACTCAGTTTCCAACATTTTTCTATAGAGATATTTTCACCAAAAAATTATACAATTTTGAATTCATATTTTGACGTTAGAATAAAAAAAAAAAATAAAGAGAAATGTTATCTCATCTCTCAATAAAAATCCTTTTGTTAAACCACATGGCTTAGTCATTATTGTTATTAAATTAAAAGTATTTTTCGCTCAACGAAAAGATAACAATAACACCGAATGAAGTTTAATCACATTCGCTTCATAACAATTCCAAACAAGTATTATAATTGCTAGAATTGAACATTTCGGAAATTAAGGCACTTTATTTGTGTAGTGAATCGATGTTATAATGTCGTACAATTAGACAAAAAACTTTATGTAAATGCTAAATCGATTGGCCAATTATGGACCACTTAAAAATAATTTTTAGTTTAAGAAATCCAACTTATAATTTTTTAAAACCATAGCAATTTATCGTAATTGTTAAGTATATGAAATATATTTTAGAAAAACACGCAAAGGATGGTATATGGTTTTTAAAAGCTGCTAGTCATTTAAAAAATAAATTATAAAACTGAATTTTTATGTTTTAGATTGTTTTACAATGATATGTGTGTGTTTTATTTTTGTGTATATCATAACTTTTTCGAGCGGTAAAAATAATGCTTTAACTTCGAGAGTGCAGGTTTCTGGTAACAAATTGGATCTCGCTGGTATTTAATTTAGTGGATCAAAACTATTATACCTATTGAATTTATAAGTTTTAATTACAAAAATATATATTTATATATTATGCTATAATATTAGAATAATTATTGATAGTATAATGTTTGCGTTATTTTTACAAACAAAATTGTCCAACATACCACAATAGAAAATAAATTACTTATAACCTACCTAGTTATATAAATGAATAATAAAATATATCCTTAGGAATTGTGACTGAAACACTGTATCCGCTCAGAATCGTTTTTGGTATTCAATGATTTATTGACATCAATTTCACTGACCTCACTGATTGACGAGGCACACTCGAAACTAACTATTATACCTAAATTAGCAGAGCGAATTCTCCGGTTTTCTGTTGATATTACTTTTATTTAGAGTATTTTAATTTTAAATAAGTTTCATAAGTCTTATTGCACAAGCGCAGAGCAGCTGGGAATAACAAAGTTAAAAAATTTACCAACATTTGATTAATTGGTCTGTGTAAAAAGCTATAGAAACTTTTTCAATGTTTACCATGGGATTTGGGTAGTTGGGTACATAAAGATGCATTAATTTTTTTATGAATCACCTTTTTTATTAGGGAGATGGTTTTTTTTTTAACTAAGATAATAATATTATTATTAATCATGGTAATTAGGTATACGAGAACGTAAAGCGAGCATTATATAATTATTAATCCCACACAAATACTCTCACGTACTACTATAGAAAAGGACTTAAATAATTTATAAGATTTATATATCAACTTTATCGTATCATATTGATATATATATAAAAAACAACTGTGAACAGAAATATTTTTCATCGGTTATAATAGTATGTCCTGCACTACGGGGGACAATGTTAAAACTATAAATAATTAAATCGGCGATACACCAGAAACCTCATAGGTACATTTTAACATCAAAACTGTATCAGCCCTCAGTCGTAATAAATAATAATATAGGTATATTAATATAAACAATATTTTCATCATATATTGACATAATATTGTAAAAGTATTTTAAATTTACTACATTACTAGCAATAATTAACTACAGTATGATATACCTAGGTACAAGCAATATTATACTCGATGGATAGGGCCCAAACATTAAAGCTACTGACATATTATTATATATTGTGTACCTACCGAAACAATCACCATCCACCAATCAAGGCCATTTCTGTATTGGAGACTGGAGAGTCAATAGACCACAGACACCTACTCTCTAAATTATTTTTCATGCAAATATCGTCATGTATTATAATATTATAGAATATAGTTAATACGTATACAGGCCACGGGATGATTCATTAAGTATACTCGGCCCCATTTTCTCCCGTTTAATAATGAATGTCTTTAAATTATGATTTTTGGAACTGTTTTTATACTTAAAGGCTATATTTTAAAATACATATAAGTAATCTATTCTAGTTAAGAAGGAACCACGGCGGAGAACAATTTTCATCTGGGGGGAGGGGGGTCTGGCAGCGCATAATAAGATAGTAAGATACCATTCTGTGAAACACCTTAGTAATAAAATATATTAAACACAATCTTAATGGTAGTTAATATATTAACACATAATATAGACAGTCAGTTGCTTAATTTCAGTTTTTATTAGACTAGGGCAACTTTTAAACATTTTTTTTCACTCAGATTCTCATAGCTTAGTGCCATAGCAGTTCAGGGGGGGGGTGGTGGTAAAAATGCCGACTCAATGGTGATGTGAATACTAGACTGGGGCAAATGCCCCAGTCCCCCCTTCCAATTAACGCCACTGTAGACAGTTCAGCCGGTTGTGATTATAGTGAATATATTATGGGAAATTGGGTTTTATCAATAATATTTCGTAATTTCCTATAAAACTATAAATATGGAAAATATGTTTGTACAGTTATTGCCAGATAAATTGAGCAGGCAGCGGCGGGTTGCATGGCGATAACTGATAAGCATACTAGTCTCAAAGTTAATAATAATAATATATTATAACGAATAACCTTATATTTTTAAATAATAAATAAATATTTTAAAAGAAAAAGAAGTTCCAAATAGTTCGGCCACTGGCCCCGTGGCCCATTGTTATTAACTAAAGGGGGCCGGGGGCTCTTTGCACCCCTAGCACTGCATACAATGCAGTAATAATATTATACCATTGCCTAATATTAGTATCATAATTATTATTTTATTGTGGTTATTATTAGCCATTAGGTGCCTCATCATACTATATCGAATTAATGTTAAAATATTAAATGAAAATGCATATTATAAAAATAAAAAATATATGTATATTAGAAAGGATTATTCATTTTTATATTCGCATGGTAAACTTCCGTGACATTTAGAATTACAAATTTGGGACGCTTATCTGCAAGCACATCTGTTTGTCTTGTATTTTGTTTTACAATGGTATCGGATATATTATTATCCTCGTACCCCTGAAATACTATTTGTAGCCTGCAGCCGCTGCCTCTAAAAGTGAAATTGGTTTTTCTGCGTGACCTGCTGATTCTAAAACAGAAGCTAAATCAAGTAATTTTGCTTTGCAGGGATTTATTTTTGATCTCGTGCAGGTACACGTGTTTCAAAAATCCATTTTCAGTGCCTAAAAATAAATTTAATTATTTTTCAAAAAATATAAGTACCACATCTCTAAGTAGTATAGATTATTATTTAAAAAAATGTTATATAAACCTCAAACTCGTAGTTGAACTGACATTTTTTTTCTGGAGGGGAGGAGTAAAAAAAAAAAATAATTAGATAAGGCCTTGTGGCACTCACAATTGGGTAGCGTATAGTGATTACGGGCAGAATCAATACGATGTTATTATTGTTATTATGATCCGTTGTTGAACCACGTTATCGGGAAATTCGTTCGTATCGTCCGCGGAGGTAAACAACATCTATCTCCAAGATATATATATTATATAGTATGTACAGGGTACTTTAACGATACGGATTGGAAGTAAACGACGTGTATATATAAATAACCTTTTGAGGGACGGGGGTGGATAAGGGCCGAGGACGGCTGGACGGTGTGTTGCGGGATTAACGTCAGCGATGGTGAAAGAGTAACGGCTATAATATATATATATATAATGATCGATTGTTTATAAGCTTCCACCATCTCCCTTATACTTTCCCTCTGTCTCTGTTGCTTTCGTTCGCTCAGTCACTCTAGACTAGGCCTGTATACGAGGCAGGCACAGAGATCGTGTATATTCTCTGTTAATGGGGGGGCTGTATATACCTAGTGCAGTAGTGTTGTTGTTGTTGCCGGTGTAATTTAACCTTCTAAAACAGGGACCTCTACCCGCCCGGAGCCGCGCCCACCTAATGGGTCCTTCAAGTGCAAACAAAGTCCGCGACGCCGACCGGGTCTCGTACACACCCACTCACAGACACAGACACAGACACTATTATACACACAGACACACACATGGGTGGCCTCATACGTATACAATACGTCTATATGGACGCTAGACGACTTTTAATCAGCGAGCCACGCAGAGGAAACAACGGTTTTGAGCGTATGTGTGTGTGTAGTTGTTATCTCAGGGGTAGTTCAGCTGCATATGTACAAACTACAAATAGAGTGGTACCCGGGTCATCGGGGGATAGAAGTTCTAAGATTTTTTCATTTTTTTTTTTATTCTATACTCTCGTTTTGTTCTTCTGGCTGTGAAGCCATAATGGTATGACGTATTATATTTATATATATACACACACATGTACATGTCTGCACTCTGCAGTATGTATAAATTGTACAGAGGAGTAAGTCGAATGAGTTTATGTGTAATATTATATAGTGTAAATATAAGTACCTAATACGTAGGTATATTTATACATACCTATACATGCGTAATAATTATGTACAGTGACTGCAATGCGAGTCCGTTGAGGTTTATTATTCGTACAGCAGACTTATAATTGTCATCCATCACCTGATTCTACTTGGCTTTCATCTTACGAATCATAATGTTACAAAATGGGTTTTTATGGTCGGTTGTAATAAGTTTATGGCATCATATTAGATGGATTGTATAAATATCGTATATCAGTATAATGAATTTAAGCTTTACCATATTGTGCTCATTAGATTATTCGTAATACATCGATTACAAATGTTTTTTCAAGGCTTGGTTTACCCAAAAACGATACATTATTCATTTAAAACCAACACTAAATTTTTTTCCACTATTTTTTTAGAGATAAAACTTTTAATTTTAATTTGACATTTAATGTACCTATATCAATAAGTGCATTAAGAACATTTTAGTACCTACCTAGTAACTTGTAATCAAAGAGATCTATTCGGTGTCCGTTGACTGATATTTTTAATTGTCAATATTTTTAGGATTTTTTTTTTATGTTGTTAAGTTGTAGTTTTAAATTGAAAAAATAAAGGTAATTTAGTATTTAGACACGTTTACATACTAGCTATAAGATTGGTAGATATACTCATTCGGATAACACAATAAAAATAAAATCATAATGACTAAATATAATATTGAATTTAATTAGACGCGATAGGTGTGTACTAGAAATTGTTCTCTATTTTCCGTCCTAATCACATTAATCGGCCACCGTGGTTGTTCATAAAGAGTCAGGATGGCAGCTATTAAAACTTTGGCAATTGAACCGCACGATTACTTTTGGAGACAAATGAAAGGTCAGCTGGAGTTTGAGCCAATTTTATATATATATATTATACAGAAGTGCCAAAATGAGAGAAAAACTAATACCAAAACAATAATAAGTTTTTCAAAGTTGTTTAATGAACATTTTGTTAAAAGTAATTGTACATTTGAGGAAATTAGAAATGTGAAGGTATGTAATATCTTATCTAGACTTATGTTCAATGACGTTCGGTAACAATGCCTTATGGAAAATGGATATCTCAATTTTAATCGGTATTATAATAATACAATAATATTGCGTAGGTACTTACACCTATTCCGATTAGGTATAATATTGTTAATTGAACATATGCGAGAAGTGAGAAAAACAAATTAGACATTTATTTTTGCAATCATAATTGCATAAAACTAAATCATTGATTATCTGGAGGATAACATGTAACGATAAACAGTATAATAATATAATAACAATAATAATAATATCGCAAAGAATGTAAATTAGGTTTGAAGACACGCCTAGCCCAATAACGCAATTCAACCATAAATAACAAGGAATATATATATAATAAAGGGAAGAACAGATGTATTTTAATGTTTATAAAAAGTATCGTACATTGGTATAAAAGTTTTGAAACCTAGCTATACTTCTCCTCACGAATAGTTGGCATAATATATAAGTAGTTGGTCGATTTTTGTATTGTTATTATTGTTAGAGTATATTATTATTATTGCATATCTAATATATCGTTGTTGATTTAATTCTCCGTAATGAACAATATAATATCAATTATATATACAAACTTCCTGTTAAACAAACAGAGTATGCATAACATTATTCGATTAAAAATTAATTATAATTTATTACATATAAATATCCAAATACAAATAGTTTATGATTATTCATATATTTTTAATTATTTAAAAAGTATTATTAATTTCGTCCATACAAATAAAAATCATCAATAAAATCAATAATTAGCATGTCATTTTTAGAGAGAAAAAAAATATTATAATATACGATACACTGCTAATTTTCAAATAAAAAAATTGTACCCGATTAGTCTTAATGGAGAATAATCGTATATTACTTAAGTAAGGATATATTATTTTCTATTGTAAATGCATTTTCCGGCAGAACACTTCAGAATAGTGTAGTGTACCTACTCAAACACGTACAATATTATATACATTTGATACATTATGATTACATTATTTTCAACATTTTATAACTATAAGACATAAGTAATAACGTATAGTATCCATTATTTGCTGCAAGTAGAAATTCATGTAATATTGTATGTGCTTAATTGAAATGCTGATTGCATAAAAATATGCATTATTTAAAATATATAAATAGTAATACCTACCTACCCCAAACAGGTATATTATTTCAAAAGTAAAATACCATAATTTGTTTTTTAATTTTTTGTTGTTTAGAGATGAACTAATCGGTACTTAACATTATTGTACCAAATGTAGATAAGTACCAGCTGGTCCTAGGTTATAGCAGGAACCTATCATACCTTTATAATATTGGCAATAGTAATGCATATTAATTTAATATTAAAAACGATTGAGGTATAATATTAATATATGGTTCATGGTCTTGACGAAATTATAGGCAATATAGAAACGCCGCCTTCATTGTTTCATATAATTTCAATGGCCTCAGTTGATCTGTTGGAGTTTGGTTAGAAAAAATAAAAAAATAAATATTTTTTTCGTATATTTCTAAAAAAGTTCAGTGATGTTACATCGACCATTAGATATAGTGGTCGGAACTAGAGCGTTGCCAAGACGATCACGTTTCTTAGAGGTATCATTGTGGTGTCGACGAAAGGAATATTACAAGGTAAGAACTTATACATTATTTATAATCCCTGACAAGTGACAATTGTGGGGCTCAATTCATCTCTAATGGTTTTAAACGCAATCATTCTAGTCGTATTAATTGCTTTTCTCGTAATCGCTTCTGTTGTACAAGTACAATAACACATCGAATAATATATTATTATAATATAGTATACATAATCAGATGGTAGTACAATAATTGTCTGGGAAAATGTTGATAGTAAAAATTAGAATGGACTTATTGTTCAGAAAAATTTCTGTCGATACATTAATATAGGGATCACGGTATTACAGTAATCAATATAAATTAATCGTCGAAATTAAGTCGGGTAATGTGTTGACGTTTGAAATTTGAATTGAATCATCTGCCAATTTATCAATAACGTACGTGTTTTTTGCTTCACAAATTTACTATAAGGTATAGTAAGGTAATGAAACAAAATTATTTTTCCATTCAGAAGTAATGTAGCATTTGAGTGGCGCACTTCATTAGACGGATTACAACTACAATATACAATATTACAATATACATATCTAATGCTCCGACGTTTCGACTAACAATTTCTTGAAACTGAATCAGATGTTTCATATCTTATTGTACTACTGTTTTTACAATAAATATATTAGCAAGCACAACATATCTTTATTAGAATCGCCTTATTCCAAATGCTATCCATCAATATGGTCTGTTTTAATTGACTTACATTATTAATTATATAGTAGGTATGTAGGTTGGTATAAGACAACCATGTTTGAGGTGAAGACTTTCCGGGAATGAGAATCTGTTACCCAGATATAACCGAATACAATAGTGCTCAAAGTTAAGATTATTTTATGTACTTGCCTAAAGTCGTGTTGAAGAGGTTTATCAATTTTATTATAATATTATGTCGACATGTACCTATACATTATTATAGGTACTGTACTTAGACACTTAGTATTTAACCATCAATCTCTACATTAACAATAGAATACCATATAAATTAAATAATAGTAGTATAATATATTATTTTGATTTTCGGCCGAACAAATATTATGTCAGTGTTAATAATAGCTAGGTATAGTGAAAATAGTAGTCCAGTTCACAATAATTGAGGTAACTATATAGGTAACTTTCTTATTGGTGAAATGAGATTAATTTATAAAATATTTTTAATAATATAATATACACCCTAATGATTAGGGCCTAATCCAAGTATATAAATCATTATGACATCAAACATAATTTAAGTTACACAAATTTAGATCCATCGTCACCGCTACTTCCATTTGGAGGATTAAATTCGATCGTGATAAAGTGCACATATTATATTTTTAACTTGTGTACTTAATAAAAGTTTTATTCTTTTATGGAAGATATAAAGTGTTTTGCTGTTGTATAAACTTAATAGAAACTATGATTTATATTTTTTACTTATACGATTTATATAAATCACTTTTTTTGCAATATTAAATAATACATTTTTTACTAATATTAAGTCACATTTATAAACATAAATTTCCATTGTAAATCTCAAAGTCCTTATTTGAGCACCTCCCCGGATTGGGCCTACCGAGTCCAATTGTGAATCCAAACCATTCAAAGACCCACTCAAGCACACTCAAACAATTTCGTTGAAATCGGTGCAGCAGTTTAGGAGGAATTTGAATACTTACACACAGAAAGAAGAAATATACACATTAAGATAGGTAACATTATTGTACATTACGTAATATGTATAACATACTAATTTTTTATCGTTATTATTTTATTTCGAATTTGTTTTATGCATTTAAATGATTAAAATAATACCGATTGAAGATTAAATTAATATATTATACTACAACAAAACATTACTCATACCAAATAAATATTTTTTTTTATTTATTTGTAATAATATATTAATTAATACAACTACATTGAACTAAAAGATAGGAGTTGTTAGGTATTGATATTATAAAGGAAACTGACTAGGACATCATTTCCGTTTTCGAGTGTAATGCAATTGGTTCATGTGAAGGACGAATGACTCTACAACAATGTTATTAAATACATTGTCTGTCTGTCTGTCTTTCACCGTCTATCGTGTCATCCGGAACCGCTTCTGGACTTGAAGTTATCGTCTAGCCGTTTAAATTTTCACAATAATCGTGTAACGATCACCCCTTTTCAGATCAAATAAGAGCCAGAAACACAGAATATGTCACTTTTGTACGTTTTCCAGAAGTAATATCTGTATTCGATCATTTGCCAAAGAAAATGTACCTATATGATGAGCAATATTTTAATATACTTCTAAACAATTTGGCTACCTACTTAATTTCTTTTATTTAAATTATTATTTTAAAGAAATGGTGCAGTTACCTATATACATTTGTGGTATTAAAAACTACTCTTTATGAATATTTTGAAATGTTTATATGTAAGTAGATTATGTGCACTTATGTGAAAAAATTATACGTGTTGGCTTGCAAAGGTATTGTATTGTAATTTTCAACAAATTTTAGTTTGTTAAAAATTTAATTAATTTTAAATAATTGAAATTAATCTATAAATACTAAATTATTATTAAGATAACAATTCAGAATTGTTGTGAAAAGACGAAAAGTATTATTTGTGCTTCCAGCTTTAGGTATTGTATAGGTATCTTATAGTCCCCACAAATATTATACATTTTTTATCAAGTCTCTGGTGAAACTTGGAAAAGGGTGTCGATAAACTGATCATAATATTATATCATTTATTGTCAAACATCATTTTATATAAATAAATAAATAAATTTGTCAATAGTTGTAAAACATGTACTGCAGTTTTACGATGACATTTTGCAATTTAAATTTTAAAGTCATAAACCAGTGGTTCTCAGGTTAGGATTTAGGAATTAGGTTAAGCTTTTGAAGGACGCGTATGCGGACCCTTGATGAGAGACTTTTTAAAACCACGGACTCATTCCTAATTTTCTTTGAAATAACCATTTTTTATTTTATAAAAATATTAACAAGAAATCTCATGTTATCGTAACCAATCGTCAATTGCTGCGAAAAACCATCGATAGAGTCACGGATCTTTGATGACCTGAATCACAGTTCACTGTTGCTTAAAAATGTAAGTTAATACATTTTATCATATTATAATTTTGATAATTGATATCCTGTTATTGTACAGGTAATTAAATAAAAAACCTTTACTAGTCAATTTTGATTATATTGTGATGTACACTAAAATTAGTAAACACTCAATTTATTACATAAATTGTAAACAGGATTCCACCAGAAATTATTCTCCAACACTTTTGATTGTTTTAAAATGTATAATAATACAATACTATTACGTAGATATACAAGCTTCCATTTAAATTTACTGACTACCATGATGAAATCAGCCCCTTTTGACCCCGCCCAAAGTCAGACTATTATTGTAACCATAACCTATGCATAATGCTTATTGCTTATTATAAATTCACAAAATGCGACCATTGATAAGTCACTAATTCGTGAAGTTACAGTAGTCTTACAACAATATAGTATGAAATCACCGCTGTCGTATTATTTATACTCCCTATACAATCCTTATAATTTTCTTGTACAATAACTATAACGAACTCTTTTCATGTCATTTCTATTTAAACCAGGTCTGTTGAATGGTAGCTTATATTCTATCATACTTTTATAGCATGTAGTTCAAATGTCTACGAATAAAAATTGTATGTCCAGGATTAATTATATACGAGTACAAGCTGTACATATAATTATATTATGATGTATAGGTATATACCAGAATCAATCAATTGATTGGAATTGGTATACGTAACGAAATATATTTAAAATATACATTTTATCAATTCAACAATAATTACTATAGTTGATCAAAGAAAAAAAAATAATTATAAAACGATTCCACAAGAACTTCAGTTTTATCAAGAGTGTACAAATGTACATAATTATTTATAAAATTCAATAAATATAATTATTTTTAGCTTTATTTACATCAGTTACGTCTGTTGAAAATAATAATTGATCATATTGAATAATTATTGTAACAATAATTATCATTCAAAAAATGTATGTCGAGACCTTAATAATTTTATTGTAAATATGTAATTTGAATAATGTAATTTAATTTATAGGTACTTATTATATTATAAATCAAATTAGAAGGATCGTATTTCTTTTAAAGTAATTAGGTACCTATATTTAGTTTTTTTAATGAATTTTGTTTGTTATCGTTTTTCTGAGTCAAAGGAGCTCTCAAAATTTTCAATTAATTTTATGTATTGATAGATATTTTACGTATCTTAGATGGTGCTTTAAAACTTATAATATAGGCTGGTATTATGATTTTATTAGTAATTTCCTTGAGCTTTAAGCATAAGAGCAATTTACTAACGAATTTCAATAAATGGGAATATACTGATACAAGTTTTTAATAAAAACTAATTTTTGTTAAAATATGCAACAATATTCTGGAATTAAAAAACATTAACCCTTGAAACTTAAAAAGTATCAAAGACGTAGGCATACAGTCAGGATAATAATAATAAGAAATAATTTCAATCATGGTTGTCATAGTAATAATGGTATCGGTGTCCATGACCACTGAAATTAATAACAAATTAATTTAAAAATAATTTTGACTAAAAAAACTCCTGACAAAGACATTTTAAATATTATTGTTGTCTCAATGATAGAAATAAATTATAAGTCTTTCGTTTAGTTTAAATGTTGAGTACTGTAAATGTTTTTTTTTTATCGAACAATATATATTTTATTTTATTTTAGTATTATTTTACTATATTGTGTAGGTTTGGGTAATGGAACTTAACTTTCGAATACTTAGACACTGGTGTTATTTTTATTTCCATAGTCAATCAAATACATGATTTGAAGATATTTAGTAGGTAGGTACACTAAAATATTTTGTTACTAATTTTTTTGAAGTAATCACAATTTTAAAAACATTCAATTAACTCAAGTCAGGATCATTTTTGTTATCGAATGACATTGCTAATTATTTGTTTTAAATTAATAATAATATCTTACCCCTAAATAATACGATTCTGCTCAGCGTGTGGTGAGGGAAATTCTGTATTGTCTAGTTTTTTTTTTTAAATATAAATATAGGTATAAATAACATAAATTTAGAAAATAACAATACAACAATTAAAGTTGGTAAAACTGACTATTACCGAAAAATATATCGTTGATACAAAAACCATCTAATTCAAACTATATAGATTTACTTCATATTTTGTAAGTCCGTTTTAAATCGTCCTGGTTAAAATATAATTTTATGAAAAACATACTAAATAATGAATATTTTAACACTTGCCACGGTAAATTGTAATCCTTATTTTAAATTGATGGGAATATGTGTAAGGGTATTCGAGTACCTACTTAATTAATTGGTGTATTGTTAATTTTTAAATTTAATCCAAGCCAAATATATCAAATATTTAATATGATATATAGGTACATTTTAAAAACACTGATGACTTATTGAAACCGTGGTATTGACAAATCTCATTTACTAGTAGTTTATTGATTTTAATTAACCGGTACTTGGGGATAATTTCGACCAATTCCTCCTCAATTTCCCACTGTAATTTATTGTACTTTTTTCGTTGACCTTTTTATTGTTTCATGAAAAATGTATAAAACTTTTTGGACAAATACTCTAATCAACCTGGTATTGTCGAATTGTATCCATCTACGATTGGTAGTTAATGAAACGTACAAACGGAATTGATTTATTCAATTTGTAATGAGTGATTCCCAATGAGTACTAACCAATAATCATTGATACTCAATCAAAATGGTAGTTTACTTTAATAAATATACATTTGTACCTATAGACCATTTTTAATAACATTTGTTATTTGTTAAAATTGTAAATACACAATACTGTACGAGTTCAATGGCAGATAATTTTAAACATTTAAGACGTAGAGTATAATAGGGTGTAATATAATTTATATGTTTAAGAATGCGTATCACTGTTTAATTATAATTTTTCATCATCATAATTAAAATGTGTACTTCAATTATTAAATATTTTACAGCTGAAAATTGGTAAATATATTTATATTACTAACGTATGTAGTATAGTTTTGTAGCCAGACATTTTTTACTAGGGATAGCTTCTGCCATTTTTTGAGAATAAATATTAAATTAATTTTCCAAAAAAATGTTGCCAATACCATAACTTATATTGTGCATTAAACACTTCAAAAACGAGTGTCAAGCCCCTAGAGCCTGGTCACGATACTGACTGCGTGCACACTGTAATCAATGCAGGAAAACACTTTGAGTGTTGTTTAAAACTCACTATGTACACAGTCAAGTAATAATCCGATAAAAGTTGAAGTTTTTTTAAAGGTATGTGGCGATACAGACATTTAAACTACAGGCATTTTTCTAATTGCGTTTAAACAGTAGAACAAAGACAATTCATTTAAAATATAATTGTGTAATGCAGGTATACGAAAGTTAACTGGGTTGTTGTAAAAGTTTTCCTTTTGTCACTTACTTATCTTATATATTGGTAAGGACAAAACTGTTTCACAACTACAATAATAGCGTTCGCCTCAAATATGTAGTTAACTAAGACACATATGAATTAAATTTCCCGAATAGCTGGAAAATTCCAAGAGGGGATGGTATAAAAAATAACAACCTTAATGGACTAAATAAAATATATTATACTTATAGTGGCCAATACTAATATATTTTGAAAATGAATTTATATTCAATAATGACTATAATAATTATAATAAGGTAACCTATATCAATGTATGTATAAAAGGCAATGCATGGTTGTGGTTTATAGACTCAAAAGTAACCTGATTTTGACAAAAATGTTAGAGATTGCACCAGAGCGTTTTAGAAACTAGATTACACCAAGTTCGATAGGTGGTGCTGAACAATTTTTGTTTATATTTTTGTAGATTACATTGCATATAAACTTTAAGCTATAAAGTATAATCTATAAACTATAAACTACTATCACATAATATGTGTTAACACGGTTAACAGTTTTTATTAATGAATCAAAACTTCATTCAAAAACTTAAAATAAACGTAACATATATTCATATTATGTGTGGCAGTCAGTTGTATTGTTTGATATAATAATTTATTTACTATCAGTTATGCGTTGATCTCTGGGAACGACAATGCAAACGTTGTTTTATTATATCAGATCATCTTAAATTTGTTTACACTAAATTCAACCAATTAAAGTAGTAACATAACTTCCGTGTGAAGCTGGTGCGGTTTACCTATAAATTATAATAGTACTATAGGTATATATATTTTAAACCATTTTTTTATATTATACCTGTAATTAACCTAACCTAACCTAACCCGGTCGATGAACGGAGTGTATTACTCCTATACAAGGCACCCTCTCTAGTCTCTATGCCACCACATTTTCCACCTTAGTACACAAATTTGAGGTTTTCAAAGCCTGACAATAAGACTATAGTATCGTCGTATACTAGATATATCGATATTGTATTAATCCATTATATTGATGAGTACATTTTTAATTGTTTGTATAAGTAGGTGATTACGTTTAAATATGTATGAAATGTTTATATTCAGATTATTTTTCTCTATGTATATTTTAACTTTTAAGTAAAATATATATAACTGAACATATTAGCGTATAAAGTATACATATATATATATATATATATATATATATATTATATATGCACTATATACTTTGTACTATATAATATGCTAATATAACTTGCTAATAATGTATGAACATTTTAAACTTGGGACTGCGTACGTAAACAACTGCAGTATTCCGCTGCAGTGCATTAAAAAGCGCCTCCAATTGTTTTAAGCGCTTTCTACTTTAAACATAATTTTGTTCTGATAATTTATGACGGAAGCAATATCAAAATACGAAAGTTCTTCGCTAAGGACATAATATCATTTTTTATTTTTTGAAGCTGTCAGTCTCTTCCGGAATAGTTATAAATTATATTGATATTGAAAATATTACCGAAAATAATATTTTTATCCTGCATACATAATCAATTTATTTTCCAAAGTGAAATTTGAATAAGCGTTATGTACAGTTTAAATGTCTTGGTAATTATTATTCAACGGCTACATAAATTACAATAACTTATTTGAACAAAACTATAATACTTTTATTGCTTTCATTATTGTATTGCAACATTTGAGTTCGACAAACACAAAGTGTGTTTGGTGTAGTGTTACTCTATAAAAATAAATGTACAATGCTCATAGCTACAAATTACAATGGTTACTGTTTTATAGATATAGGTACGTGTTGCATTGTTAACTCACCCCGCCGTACACAACGAAATATTATTAAATTGATACTCATTGTTAATTTAGTCGTTTTTGGTTATGATTTTATTTTTTCGAAATAAAAATATGAATAACCTTAAATCACGATATTTTTCTGATAATTTCTGTTATACAGGTAAATAGCATACAATCCAACAAAGAAAATATTGTTAAATTGTTGATGATCAATGTATTGTATTTTTTAGTTGTAATTTATTTATTTGTGTATATTTTTAATTGTTTAGGAAATAAGTAAGTCCTCGTAATTTCCCAACTTAAAATTATAGCTTTTAGAAAACTTCTACTAAAAGAAATTAACAGTTTTAATAGTTGTATACATTTATATGATACCTACTTGCCAAAATTAATGGTATTTTACTAAAACTATTCACATGCAGTAAATATTGCATTTTTTCAACATTATAATATAATATTAATGTATTCATTTATGTAGGTACTAGGTAACTTAAAAATAATGAACTTTCTTTTTAAAAAAATATCTTTTTTAGCTTTTTAGTTTATAAAATATTTACAATGTATTGACGTGTTTGACATAATGATTACTCGTATAATATAGGAGGTATTGATTAATAAGTAATAACAAATATAACTCAATATGTAAAGAACGTTTTAAAAAATATAACGATTGTATATTTGAGATAATATATATTATGTCAAGTAGTTTTTATATTTAATAACAACAAATGTCCAAAACTTAAGCGAAGTTCATGAGGTATAGTAATTTAAAATAGTCGAAACATTTTATTTTTAATTGTTTCCACATTGTATACATTCCACTAGAACAATACCATTGGGTGATAAAAGCAGTCATATGAAAAATGTATTCTGTGCGTGTTTACATTAATATTTATTTTCACATTGGTACTGACTCATTGTACCTACATATATTTTGTACCTTTTAGTATTACAATCGCTCGAGTCAGAATGCGTACACGATCTATACTTAACATATAATATATATTTATAGATACGTGAAACGTTTATAAGAATAAATAAGCGAGTGTGCTCCTATACATACCATATATAATTATATTATGTAAATATTTATGGTACATATTTTAAGGTTTTGAAATAAAAGTAAATGTGTAAATCGGTCTTGCTGTAAATATTACAAAATATAATACTACCCATAGTACCTACCTATCTTTCGATTCTATATGATTTTCATTTAAAAACACTTACAACTTAATGAATATATTATTATGTTAATAATACCTATATTGTATCGATTAGGATTTCCTTTTAACGTGGTGAAATAAAAATTATAATATTTCATAGTGATGATAAAAAACAATAAATATAATAATTATATATTCGGTTCTAAATCGGTCAATTTATACGGAAACTTATATCATTGATGGGCTGAAAGGACACGAAATTGAGAGGTTTTATTTGATATAATACGTTTGACTTATCATCAACCCCGATGTTTTCGCCCGGTTGACTTCGAATCCTTAAAAAGACCCTCCAAAAACCCAACGATGGACCTCCTGACCATTTCACTTAGTGGTTCGTCAAAATGAATACACGATAGTTCCACTTTCGAAGCAGCGACTTAGTCTAAAATTGTGTGCATTACGTAACACTTATTTAATACGAAGTTTGTAGCACGACATTAAAAGTGTGCGATGGAAATGACAATGATTGTATAATAAAAATTAGGTTTTTTTTTTATTACTGTGTTTTGTTTATATATTTTGATTTTTATTGCAAGAAAAATAAATGTTGAAATCTAGGATTATCTAAATACTTGAAATTTGAAGTTAAATAAACTTTTAGTTCCCAACCGTATACCCTCGACGTAAGATGGATCTGCAGTTTATATAGCCATAGACAACCGCAGACCGATGTTTTGTCTCTGCGGTTGTATAGTACCTATATTGGTTAGGTAGGTTAGGCAGGTGTGGCCCAGGTATGTTATATTGCCTGATATAAAGTGTGCATTACGATAAAAAACATATTCGAAGTATTTTTACTATTTCGGAGTAGTGGTGGCTAATGAAAACATGTTTTCCACATAATAAGTTGCCCAAATGTGTAGACCGAGCTGCGGTTTCACGTTCGACATTAGATAATAACTGATAATAGACCAACCCATAATAGTAATATTTGTGAGCACATAATAATATGAGTTGATGATATTATATCTCGCGAATAAAACGCTACTTACATACCAAATGTGTGGGCCGGAATATTCTTTGATTATACCTATATCATGATAATATTATACGACGATGGAAGCGGTCGTCGCTGCAGTGGTCGCTGCGATATAGTGCATATTATTATAATATAGTGCCATGGCTAGTGTGGTATAATAGTTTGTAAGTATATATCATGTAATGTCGCTCGCGAGACTGCCGGGCCGGCGTGGAATAATAATTAGCGAACCGGCGAAGGAAAACCGCGCCGACGGACGAAATTAAAACGAATTAAGCCAACGGGCCATAATAATATTGTATACAGGGTGATCCCATAGCTACACAGGGTTGGGTGAGGGGGGTGTACGTGGTAAGGGGGGGATGTATTCTGGGGCGAGTCTGCAGTATTATCATTATAGCACTGTTGTGAAATGATTTTAGGTACAACGACGACGACGAATCCCATCGCGCACGTGGTTAGGCGCGTATCCTCTCCCTCCACCCACCACCTCCCCAGCCAACCGACTGACACTGCAAACCGTTTCGCCGCAGGAACCCAAAAGTCTGGGGACGAATTAATTTTACCGACTCCGGCGTATACCTACGCATACATGTATACCGTACGTATATTTTACCCCGGGTAAAATGTTTTAATTATACTCTAATAATAATAATAATAACAATTAATTACATTTTACTCGGGACGTTATATATATTATTATAATATGTAGGTAGGTATATAGTATTTACGCCACATCGTATTACAATAATCGTATCATTTATAGACGATACATATTATAGTGTAGGGGGAGTATACTAAGGGGGGGGGGGCATATTGGTGTCACCCGAGTATATTTTATTTTTTACTTACACTCACTATACCTACGGTAATAAAACGCTATAGTTTTTAATATTTATTTTTAATTTATTATAAAATATGTTACTATAGCTGTAGTTATCATTTGATATGACATCGATAAAATCAAATCGAATACAATAGATATTGGTGTGAGATATCATAGTATTGTAGGTTGTAATACTGCCTCACATTTCAGTGAGGTTGTTTGTCTGATACTTACTGGAACCAAAAAAACAAAAAATATCAATGCTTTCATAAACTGATAAATTGACGTTTACCTATACCGTGATGGAAACCCATGGTGATCAATTGGTATCTCGTTCAGTTTTTAAAAGTCTATTCACCCCCACCTATTGGCAAATGAGATAAGTACATCACTTCAAAAATGTGAACAACTTTGTGTGGAAATACGCAAAAAATAATATAATATGTATCGACGCTAATAATATACCAATGGCAAGGACAAAGACAGCTCAAAATAATGTGGGGCCACTCTTTTTTTTATACACTATTAAGTATTAATACATAATTTACAATATTAATATTGTACTTATCAAATTAAGTGGTTTCCCAGTATAACCGGTGGGCGATCGCCACTGAAATGAATATAGTATATAAGTCGTTTAGTGCTATACTGACAATATGAGATTGATGGGTATAAAATATTAACTGAAATAACAAATAAATAATATCACTTAATAGTTAATATGAAATTATAGTGATTATTTATGCTACAAACTAGTTGACGACACTATAAGCTATCCCTATTAATATCAAATGATCAATATTTCTATAGTAAGACCTTCTGTTTTAATTTTGGAGTCTGAAATCTGTAGCTGTTATAATAATACAAATATTATTGTAACATAGTGTATTAATATGTGACACCTACTAATTTATTTTTGACACGACGGGAAAGGTTCTAGGGTATATACGTAGCTCCTACTGTAGCTAACACATCAACAAACAAATATCGGTGGTTTTAGGACTTAATTAGGAGTAATTATTAGTGGTGAGTAACTTGAATGTAGAAAAGCCAAGTGATGTAGCCCACAAAATATATTATTTTTTTTAGAGTGATTTCAATTTCCTTATTATTATGGGCATGAACTATTAAGTATTTCTATCGTTAACATAAACACACATGTCGCATATATTATTGTTATTGCCACGGAATAACTTGATTTAGATATTGAAATACAGCAGGCACAATATTACCTATGTAATATAATATGTGTAATATAATTACATTTATACCGATTGAATGTTATCCAATATTTTCAATATTTTTGGAACTGAGCAGTTATTTCAGAATATTTAAGTGTTAAACGTTAAATGTTAGAAAAAACACACAGTTTTACATATCGTGTTTAATTCATTTAGGATCCACATTCAGATTTCATATGCGTTATAATAATTAATATTAGTCTGTGGGAGAGCTGCTACTAAAGTATCTAACTTCGTAACGCGTAGAACTGTTACTATAAAATAATGAAATTTCAACGGTATGGGATGGAGGTGTCAGGTAAATTAAATTATTTTTGTAGATAATAAAGCACGTAGCTACCTACATACCGTAAGCCCGGGTGAAACCTAAGGATTTTCAAGATTTACTGAACTTTTAGCTTCAATTAAAAATCAATTGCAATTAACCATCCAGTTGTTACCTACTCACTCTGTTTTACGGTGATGCCACGTACGTACGTGTCGTTTTCGTTTACATTTTTCATTTGGAGTTGCAGGGGTAACTCATTTAACATCAGTAACATCACTATATTATATTCAATTATAATTTAACTAGAATAATTAATATACGCACAGGTTGGTTTTAATTTCCAAGGGACTTTAAAAACTAGCTTACCGAGAAAATGAGTATCTTCTTTTATAGGTTGGTATTTCAATTTTCATAGAAGTACGAAATCACTCGCCTTCCGTGAAGAAAATTATATTGCCATTTCGCCGTTCTATTAAGCCACATGACCGGCGTCTTGCTTACATTTTATATGAAAGATGTCCTTTTCCTTGGTGGCCTGAAGTAATACTGAACAAACTAACAGCTCCTTTAACCTATAACTTTGGTTTCCATTTTCAGACTAAAACTTATAGATAGTATAGAGAACACTAGGCCTGACCATCATTTTACTGCCGTAATTATATTATAAGTCATCGAGAAGTAAAGTTTACGCATTAAATTGTATTTGAATAATGCGTTTAGTTTCTAATACACGTTTTGCATAGTTTTTGTACATAATAATTATTGAATAATGATTTACCTATATTATATAATTACTAGCTGATCCAGTGCACTTCGTTACCCGTTAAATGTACCAACTCTATATGACTCAAACTTTGTTCAATTCGTTATTTAATAATCAGTGTATGGTGTTCAAAATTTATCTTAACTTTTCATTTGCCCGGAATAAAAATTCTGATTCGCAGCAGTATATTATCAGGTAGGCAATCTATCTTCGGTAGATCGCTGACCCCGTGATGTTTGTACGTAAGTGTATGATTTAACTCTAAAGTATCAATGTACACCAAGTTTTTCGTATTCCACCTATGGTGGATTAATATAATCAGTTAATACAAAATTATAACTATGAGAAAAAAAAATTTAACCATTTTTTAATTAGCCTGTCTTCTTTCCAGAGGTCTAATCTACACACAAACATTAATTTATAAATAGAAAACAATTGATTAACTGTTTTTTTTTTGCTAAACTAAATAATTACAATAATTTTTTGAATTATTTATTGCTTGAATGTTATTTATTTTCAGCCAGCGACTATTTCTTACTAAAAAAGGTATAGGGGTAGGTAATAGGTATACAATTTACACATTTTTTTTCATTAAAATTAAAACTAAAAATTCACACAATATATCTTTATAAATTGTAGCCTATGTGTTATTCTGTCGTATAAGTTATTATTATTGTAAAGTTTCATTAAAATCCATTCAGTAGTTTTTACGTGAAAGAGTAACAAACATATACTTACAAACTTTCGAGTTTATAATATTAGTTGGAACTTGGATAATATTATTCTTGTATTTTAGTTTTAGTTTAAGTTTTCATTTTTTTTTTTTTATATATAATAATTGTCCAGATTTCAGAATAAGAATGATATGTAGATATCAGGATCTTAAATATATTTAAATTACTAGGATTCTATTTCAGTTATAATTATGTTTTATTGTCTATTAAACACTTACAAATACTAATACCTACTCACAAATATATCAACTATGGTTCCATTATACTATGTGACTGTATCGTAGTCCTACGGAGTCCAGAAATCGTATTGTGTCATGAGGCAGAAGGTGCACAGTGAACTAACTTACTAATACATTGTGTGTGTTGGCCATAGGCCTTACAATTATTTGTGTGTTCTAATATGTATAGGTCAGCAGTTAGTCGTACATACGGTGGAGTTCGTATTATATATATATATAGGTGTCATGTAACATATTTATATTTATAATTGTTACACCATCTAAAATGCAATTTCCTGGTAATATTTTTTTACAGGTCATACTTATTGGAATTCAATTTAATGTACACACCTATCATTCCGTTTATATAATATATTGATTTTCTGGCTGTGAAATCGAGAATTTTTTAATTGCAGTTATGCCATATCGATGCATATTATCATGATAATTTATATTTACTTCAATATTTGTTTCTGTAGAATACACTAGTTAATATTATAAAACCTAACATGACTTACTTACCTATGTTATTTATAATATAAAATTAATATTAAAATATTGTTTATAATAACATGATATATTTTGTAAAAAGAAAAACAAGGTTATTTCAAATAAAATTGGACAGAGGTACGCAGTTTGAGAAAGTCCTTTATACACGTACTACAAAAGTTTATAAGAACCGCTTTTACAAACTTTATAATATTGTTGACAAGCTTTTTTTTTAGTTTTACTTTAAACTAAATAAGTATGAACCGATTAAATTGATTGTTGTTTCAACTGTTTGAATTTAATTTTTTTTATTATTGACCCCAGGTTTCTGTTGTACAAATTAAATACATTTTATATATTATGCATTTTGAATTTGTGGTACATTTTCTTCTGAGCCTAAGTTTGTTTTAATTTTTGAAGTGTTAGTTTAGAATTTCGAGGCCAGAGTGGGGCAGTGGTCACGCAGTTGACTACGACTCACACAGTCATCGGTTCGATTCATAGCTCAGTGCAAAATAAATTTGTGTGGTTATACGCGATCACCATTTTCCCCTGCTGTCGTCCGATTGCGTCATCTAGTTTACCAACTAGGTCCCACTCCACTGGGAGTGAAGACCACACATGCCTCCTCTTGCAGGAGAAGGCGGGTAGTGTCATGCATATAGTGATATATACATAGATAAATAGATCACATGATCTCCCTACTACCCACTTGTGATAAGCATTGACGAAGACCTAGAGGTCGTTTCAATGAACAAATAATAATAAAAAAAAAAAGTTTAGAATTTCATCGTTGTTTTAGATAATTTTCACAAAGGAGTTTGAATTTAATACTGTCATTGTATTGTTTTTCCTGTATTTAGTGAGATGAATGTCATCGTTTCAACATTTAGTATTTCTAATGGGTATATCAAACTTTTATTAAGAGCATGTCTGATTTTAGTGCTGTGTTTCTAAAAGATTTATTTTGTAGTGATAAAACAATATAATTTTGATAAATTCATATTATGACCTATTATATAGTTTATAAGCAATATTGTTTTACGGATAATAATTACTGTGAAATAGAAAATATTGATTTAAAAAAGTCGTATCGTCTACTATTTTATTAAGAACATGTATTATTAAGTAGGACATTTAGAAATATCGTTCATTAATATTTAACTAGAATGTACGAATATAATCTGTAATAATAATAACCGATAATACGTAGTAGCATCCTATCTCGTCGATATTAATAATAACTCAGAGTCCTCTGATAATAACTTATAACGAAAGCAACTTTTAGTTTTGAACGTTTTATTTTACCATTTTATCTAAAGTTGTTTGTATATTTTATTAGAAAGAAAATAAACAGTTTCATATCAATTACAATTTATCGTTATAAATGTATTGTTTTTAAGTTATTTTCAGTATATATTTACAGTGTTTAATTTCCTGATGGACGATTGTAATTAAACAATATTACTAAATTCAATTAAAACATTTAATATATAATTTTTTGACATAATAGTAGCAGTTATCGTTCTTGTGTTCAAAAGTGAGATTCTCAACCTTTGCGTTGTGCCTGGCACTGCGATTTGCGTGAGCGCGTCTCACAATATAATATAATACAATGCGTGTAGTAAATTAGCATTTTTACTATTGAGCAATATTGTTGATATATTATCTCGTCGTACAAATCTTAGACACCATGAAGGTAATTTTTTTTTTCGAGAGACCATAATGTTATCATATCGGTCGGTGGACGTATTATTCTACGTATCTACGTATTATTCGCGGCCAAGCAAATGAACGTATGCAATATTATTATGTGTAAACACATGAAGTCACGACGACGTTGCTTAGCTGTACATACGTCTTGTTGCCCAAGACTTTAATATATTAAAATATATAACAGTCACAAAATATTCATATTATACGGATATAATAAGACATCGTATAGGCCATGATAAAGTAACATGTTGTTTATTTTTGTTATTTTATCAAGGTATGGATATTATATTTTGTATAATATTATTGTTCCCAAGTCCGAGGGCAGGGACGCACTCACGAGGAGGTGACAGTAGGTATTCTCTCCACGCGCTGATACATCAATTTTTTTAGTACCTACCTAGTGATATTATTTTCGTACAATCGCTATCATGATATTAATACACAACATACGCAAAAATATGCACACATTTTTATATTTTCGATTATTTGTTGACAAAATCTGTGAATTATATTCTAATACTAGCACTTGGTATAGCACTGCTTTCTAATGACTTACATCTTTTTCCCAGCAATCGCAATTACGTTCATATTAAAACCTTAGTTGTAGATATAACTAGTCAACTAAAATGTAATCTAAACTATTGTGAAACTTTTCACGAATACGTTCTTAGGTTTCCTTTATATTCTGAGTGTTCTTTTATACTTTTTCTTCTTTTAAATCGATTTTTCAATGAGATAGAGGACGAGTAGAAATCATTGGCTGGCTGAGTTAAATAAAATAAAACACACGTTACATACTATACCGACGATGTTGGTCATCACCATCGGTCATACATATTGGAAAATAGTTTTCCGGAATACTTAACTATATGAAATCAAATAAATTACTTGTTCAGACCGACGTCTACCTCCACTATTATTATTATTATTATATTGGTGCGTATAAGAAAATGTCCCGTTCGATTCTTGACAATTACGTGTTCATAAGACGTATAAAAAGGAAAACAATCAGTGTAATGGATTACTCGAAAGTTTTACTTATGCTAAAAAAATAAAAGTACACACAAAAATAAAGAACTTAATAGCCGGAGAAGGGTACAAAAAATAGTCAGTATTAAACGTCCGTTGTATACTACCGTAGATGGATCGGTTGATTTAGAACGCTCTTATGGTTACTTTCATGTGTACTGCGCTTTGTACAATTATTGTGTCTCTTCCATTTTCGTTCCTTACCAACCATTGTATTCTGGCGATTCGTTCGTATAGTCTATAGTAGTTGCACACAATATGTACTAGAACGTGTTTCGCGGGCATTACTTTGTAGTAGGTACGATGTTTTCTTTAAGCCGATGTCAATATATACAACTATTTCATATGATATTTTTTTTCTTATCGAGACTGGAAAGCGATTTTTTCTTTATCAAATTCTATTTGAAATGCTTGTGACATAGTTTGTATTTAAACGATCTTACGATTGTGGTACCTAAATAATCGCAATAACTATATAAAATTGTAATGCATTTCATATAATAGACAAGACCAACTCTTGGGGGCTTAAATTATTTATGCAATTTTTTATTCGAAAGCTTAATATTTTACATATTATTTAAAAATACTGTTATCACAAGGAATAAAAAAATTTGCAGCTTAATTACGTAATCTCTTTACGTATTTCAGTCTATAAGTATATCTCATTCTTTGAAAATGGAGCTTATAAAATATTTAATGCTTTAAATATATTTTTCATACGACAAATTGACCGATTGTAGTTTAATAATCTAAACAATTTATTTTCAAATTGTTCATTTTTATTTATTTTCAAAAACTTGACTCTTCTGTTCAATCAGAATTTATAAGACATTGTTCTATTTAACATTATATTGGATTTTCTAATTAGCTTACTATTTCGATATTTATATATTATAGAACCATGGAATAACATTGAAGTACCTAGTACAATAATTATGTCGACATTTAAAGTGACCTGAAAATAAGGCTTGGAGTAAAAATATTTTATTTTAAGATAAAATATGTGGTCTTATTATATTTTTAACGTTGGTAACTTAAGACATGACAAATTATTGTCCATCAATCAATGATATTATAATATTTGTATAACAATGTTTGAACTACAGACAATGAAATTAAGACAAAAAGTATAAAAAGTGCTGAATTTTGCAGGCAAATGCCAAATGATAATGCTATATGAATAATCTTTATATATTTATACATAAAGTACAAGACTTCAATGATTTTTTTTCATAACCTTTGTTTTATTTTTAATATTATAGGTCATTAATGAAATAATTGAAAAGATTATTATTTCAAATTAACTACCTATAATTTAAAAATATCATTGGTAAATATTAAATTGTATTTGTTGACTAAACCTAAGTTTTTAATCACATTTTCGATGAACCCTAGAAGTACATTTATTTTTATTTATGTAGGTATATAGTTTTATCATTTGCCGGGGATGAAGATAATCGAAAATAAAAAGAGCATTATCGTACAATTGTTGTAGAAATGTCCGGTTGACGATAATTATCGGAACAAGGGTTCGTCGGACGTCGACGACTCAGCAATGGCAAATTAAGGATAAAGTCGAATACAAGAAGGAAAAACGAGGAGGAAACCCGATAAGACGCTTTACAAGCTTAATCCATTGTCGAGGTTGTGTGCGACTAAAATGAAGAAAGAAAAAGTTGTGTACTGTTTATGAGTCACGCTGAAGGTTTTAATATCGGTCAGCATTTATCATCACTTGCCTATTACTATAGGGTCAATACCTATTATTTGTGCATTAGTGGTGTAGTACCTACTTATTATTTTTCAAAAGGCCTTGGGCATGGGGTATGACGAGATTGTATTTAATAGTATTTAAGATATAAAATTTAGTTAATTGTAACTGTAATCATCAAATGTGTTCCTACATTATAATTTATAATATAAACTACTAAAAGTTTATAAAAAATCCATTCTCTTTAATAAACCTACCAACAAAACGTATGTACACTACTGTTTTAATGTAAGTAGTACGATATTTATAATTTATATGAATATATAGGTGATTTATTAAGACTCGGAGAAAAATTCAATTCAATTTAATCATTATCATATATAAAACTATAGATATAATTTTTATAGTACCTTTGCCTATTTAGTACCTATTCTAAAAATGATTTTAATAACTGTACATAAATCATACTTATCATTTTAAAAGTTGTGCTTTCCTTATAGAATACTATAAGATAAAAAATGATACTTGTAATAAATTCATCGGATACACTAATAAATAATGATGAACTTGTTGATGATTTGGATTACTAAGTTAAAGTTATATGTGAGTATTAATTACTGACGTTTAGTAGGTACGGCAATAATAATCCAATAGAAGAATATGATTGATAAACTATTTTAAGTCCCTAAGTTAATGGCTTTTCGTAGGCGTTATCTTAAATCAGTTATTATATAGCTGTTATAATATTTTGTAAAGTTTATTTTGTGAAATATTAGATTTTCAGATCTTGTGTTACAGTTATGGATTGCTGGCTGTGTTTAGTTATTTTGTAATATGCAATATAATGTTTTTTTGCGGTATAATTTTTTTATGGATAATAATTTCGTTTCTGAGTTTAATTGTTTATTAGGAAAAAGCCTAAGTTTACAATGCATAATTTTTAGTTAAGTTGTTAGCTGTATAATATAGGTTTGTGCAGTTCCTCCCCATACCACTATACCATATTCTAATGAAAATTGAGATAATGAAAAATAGGTACCTATGTATTTTTAACTAGTGCACATTTAAACATTGTATTACCATATTATAAAAAGCTTATATTATAATTATATATAATGTAATTTACGAAATTTAAATTGCTATGTCGATAGGTTTTAATAGGAACATTGTAAATTCGGTCGAGTTATGTTACGCCCAAGTATTTTGTATTTTCAACTCTGTTTATCAGTATTCATCGCTGGACATTTGTGTTGTAAAATAGATTTACATATTGGATCGTGGTCTTTAAAAGAAAAAATTAATGTTTGGAGATGTTTATATTGAATTTGAAAAAGTTAAAAAGACTTTTGTATTATTATATTTAATGTTAAGTTATTCTTTGAAAGCCATTTTACTATTTTTTTTTTAAAGAGTTTTTCGCTATTTGTGTTACTGAAGCCTTAAATTCAAAACATTTTATTCCAATAGTAGGTAATTAAAAGCATGGTTTTGATTTATATCATATTTTTGTATACCACCGTATATCGTATAATATCAGCATAATATAATATGTATATCAGTATACCACGTTGAGTAAACACACGATAGCAGCTACTTCCGTAACTGAACATTATTTTTGTTTAAAATGTTATGTGTATGGTCGACATACATATACCTACTTTAGTATATTATTATGGTATCATCATTATTTCTTTTGTAATGTAATGTTACATAATATTATACTGTGCTTAGTGGATTAAATGTTGAACTGGCGTTTTACGTGTTGAAATATCATCGTTTAATCATTGGACGATAAGCTTTCATTTATTAAAAAATATAAAATGTAACGATTATTATTAAAGGTTACAGCAGTTAACAATACTATTTATTGTTTGATTATTACCAAATACAAAACAAACGATCCATTTCTTACTGGAAATTAAAATACAGAATCAAAAATATTAATATTTTGCTTTTAATGTTGTATAAAAATTATATACGATGACCTAAAAACCCAGATTAGTTCAACGACAAATGGCTTCGGTTATGGAAGCATCAAATTACTAAACTGAACACAATTAAAAGTTCCACCAACCGATGGATTAACCGAAAAAGGAAAGAAGAAATAATACTAAACCGCATGCGTATCGGCCATACAAGATTAACCCAAGGATACCTAATGGCTAAGGAAGAAGTTCCCACATGTGAAGTTTGCTGTGTAAGTGTAAGGCTGACTGTTAAACACATAATAACCGAATGTCTCAAGTATGAACAAAACAGACAAAGGATCGGAATCGACGTGTCACTCGACACAGCACTAGAATCAGAAACCGAGGACAATATCAAGATGAAAGACTTCCTAAAATCAACTAACTTATACAACTCAATTTAAAAGTTATGTATACCTTTCCATTATTACTATTTTTATTTTTCAGAATATGTCATCATAATGTATATAAATTGTAACTAAATTTTGTGCCAACATAGCTGTAACTAATGACCCTAGATGCCGGGTTGTAAGTTATTACTAGATCAATAAAAAAAAATTGATTTATATCATTGACTGAAAAACACAGTTATAGATCCGAAGCCATATGAAATTATTAGGAATTGGAATCTCATCGGAACTATTATTTAAATTATTATTTATTACCCAAACCTTTATTCATATATTAAGGTTAATTATAAATACCTACAGGTATTTTTTTTTATAAAATTAATTACAAAAATATATTATAATAACAAAATCCGTGTATTGGGATGAAAACATATTTATTTTATTATTGATACTTGCTAGGATAGTGTTAATTTTTTTTCATTATTTAATTATTGAGAAGTCAAAAGTTAGTGTGAGTTTTGAGTTATATATATTTTTTTTTTAGTAGGTAATTTTTTAGCTACTTTTTAAAAAGTATCTTTACAATCTATACAACAAACAAGGTATAAGGATAAGTGTGGTGACATAAGAACATTAGACATAAATAACGGTAATAGGAAGGCTCCCTGGAGTGCCACCTGACCAGAAGAATGTTATATATTAAAAATTACATTCTCGAAAAAAACATTTAATATTATATACCTAATAATTTCTACATCTACATTCTCTTACATTTCTACATTTATTACATTTGTTTTATTGACTGCGCTGTTTGCTATTTTACTTAAGAGAAAAAATTATTTGAAGTAGGTATGGAGGAATTTATGTATTTAATGGATTACATTAATAAATAAAAGAATATAAAATGACTAAATGTAATACCTACTTTAAAGTTTAAATGATGACATATACGCAATAATGATTAAACTATATAGAATGATGAATTTAGTGAGTCTAGAAGCGTATGATGAGCAAAAAATTTGAAAGGCTTTATTTTATCTTTTCTAAAATATTATAACATAGACTTTAGAGCATATTATAAGTCGTACATTAAAGTAGTGATTTAAAGTCTTACGTTTAAAACAATATTATTCTTATTTTTTTAAAAGAAGCTCATCGGACTATTATTCCACTGTGCGAGAGAGTATTGAGAAGCAGATTACAGAATCTGTACACGAAACTTGATGGGCATTGTGCACTGAAGAGAAATTAATTAGAATTAAGTTATTATAATGTATAGATAGTAAGATTTTCCAGCAATGTAAGAGTCTGTTAATATGATAAGTTTGAACTGAAAGTCAAATTGATATGAACGAGTGATAATTTTAATTATACATACATGTATAAAGGCAAAATTTGCTTGTAAAGTTTATTTTTCGTATTGATTTATGAGTTTTCAAATAGTTTTAAATTTTTCATAATAATAATGTTTAAAATATTTTTAAGTATTTCTACGCACCACAAACTCTTATTATATGAATATGATCGTTTTCAAATTATAAAATGAGTTATTTTAAGATAAATAAATATATTTTAGCAAACATATAAATATGAGGCTATAAGATATTCATGTAACAGTTTGGCCTTACTGCTTGCCGGGCTGTTCTGCCTTATAGGTTATATTTGTACTATATTTATAATTAATTAGTTACTAAGAAATGTTGTAAAAGCACATTTACTTATTGTTCGGTTCTCTATGTAATAAAGTACTAAAGTGTCATTACTCAGGTGTCATGTGTGTAATTATATTTGGTTACCTCGTTAATATGTACAATTCCATTCTATTATTTTAGTTTCTTCCAACTTGTAAAATGTATTATGTTGAGTTTTGAATTATATTCGAATTCCGAACACAATATATTTATAAAAAAAGCAGATTTATATTTAATATTTTATTAATTTATATTATAGAGTTATAATAACGAAATATACCTAATATACAACTATATTATGCTACTTTAGTATAATATTTTATGTAGTCTTTATCATTTTTTGTGGGAAGTACCTAATGTAATTTTTTTATGAACTCAAAAAAAAATCGAAATGGAATTTTCGATTGACTGTACATTTTTACGAGAATATTGGAGCAATGGAACACGAGAATATTTTTTAAGAGTGTTCTTAGAAACAAAATGTAATAAAAAAAACATGTTATACTGTGTAACCAATTGCATCTCACTTCGCGTAGGATCTGAAATTTATTACCACTGCACTTTGTATAGCTATATAGGTACAATCTTATTAGATATTTACATGTTTTCATGAAGGCGATTTTTTATTTTTGGTTAAACTATGTAAAAAATAAAATATAGTTTGTATAGTGTAGAATTTGACCTTTAAAATATATGTCCAAGACTACACTAGGCTATATTATAGTAAAATCCAAAATTGATAATAGATTAAACAACAATCTCAATTTTAAAACACAATTTCTATATACCTAGTCAAAAATAATTATTTATCAATGTATTATAAACATAACTTTGTACCATATTAATAACTAAATGTTTTATTTTTTTTGTAGGTAGATTGACACTAGGTATTGATCGACATCTCCGTTAGATAATTGCTAAAAATGAATAGCATTGACCTCATCTGATCTCATTATATTGCAGCTGAAGGTAAGCCTTTTTAAATTTTTGATTACGTTTTTACTTTTTATTAAAACTCATATTAAGCATGATTGTTTTATCTGAAATTATACTGTGAATTTGGGTTATGGATGGATTTTTCAGATAAATCTGTAACACAGATTTTCAAGTAAATAATTAAAATGTAGTTTAAACACCGTACCGTTAAGTTACTATAAATTAGATAAGGAAAATATATATTATGATAACGTAAAAGTTATCACATAAATTTGGTTTGTGATGGATAGCTTGTAAATTCCACATATTGTATAAAATGTAAATCTAGACGAATGATACTATTATCTTTAAAACTTTTGATATTATATTATTATGAAGTTTGATGGATAAATGTCTTCTTATAATTGCTCTTAACTAAATATTAGTTTATGTACGTTTAAAGTTCGTTTTTATAATATAATAGAAAAAACTATTTATTAATAACATTTTTTTTTTAATGAGTTACTTCATCAATTCTGATTACAAAAATGTAGCGGAATTCATTCAAAACAAATAAAATTTCTTCTGTATGATAAATAAAAAAAATATATATAGGTACATTTTTAACAATAATCTAAGACGTGCCAACAGTGGCAAATATTATAAAACATATTGATCTGCCATAGGTTTTCCCGACCAAATTGCTACTAGCACAAGCACTTATATATATATACATTATACATATATACACATAGTACATATATCACAAGACGGATTATTTATTGTTGTACAAAAATATTATTTTTTTATCTCACGACCTATCTACCTACCTACCCTTACTCTCGCTGCTTTTCACAGCAAGTACAGGAATGTTTCATATTGGTGAAACGTATGCATTGTAATTTATAATATGGGTAGTGGACCGTGCACGGCGATCGAGTGCCAAACACGCGAATTGTCGACTCACCAAAAATGCAATTCTCGTCAAGTTATTTAGACTAAAAAGGTTATCACGTTCAAAAATTTAATGACATACCAGCGCCAGGCACCCGTTTGCGTATAACGTCCGTGTATATATTACATTATATTATTATCTACTGCAGTGTGTAATATTATACTGTAAAATGGTTATTTTTTTAAATAGTTTACGAATTGCGCGGTCGGCCACTACAATATTATACCGCAGATTGCCTCTGCAGTGGCGACGTGCATTTTCCGTTCCCAGGAACCTTACAGAAATGTCGGTACATATTTATTATAACTAGCCCGGCCCGAGTCGATTTATTTTTGGGTCAAAACATACATCAAGAAGTACCTACCCATATTAAAAACCAATAAATCTAAATCGTTACAAAAGTGTTGTTTACTATACTTTTTGTAAAATATTATGTTTACGCATTGAACCTATGTATAATCTACTCGCATGACGTGTTAATATAATATTACCTATATATTAAAGTATGTTATACCACGCGATTATTTCAACAGTTTAATTAACACTCACAATTTCGAAAAGTGTAAACTTTTAGATTTTGAGCTGTGCGATTTGATTTTACAATGATGTGTGTATTTTTTTGTATCTTTCATTATCTATTAGAGCAGAAAAAAAGGTAATTTTAAATTTAAATTTCCATCATTTTTCTGGTAGGAAAGTCAACTTAGTTGGTACTTTTAAAGGTTAGAAATAAAAGATTCTCAGTAATTTTATAAATACTTGGGAAAAACAGACATTTTTACACGAATTTTCTTAATTTTATGTAATTATTCAAAAAAGAATAACCATAGATACTTTAAGCTTTCACCAAATGATTTGATTATTATTTATAAACATGGAAACATTTTTAAGATATTGAGATTTTTTTTTTTAGATTTTTAATTTTTTTTAAATTTTTTTCTACAAGTGTCTATAACAGAATGTATGGTCTAAAAGCTTAAAAGTGTAACAAGAGTTTTCTCAAAAGTTATTATCAAAGCTATTTAAAATATAAAAGATAGATAGACATGTTTTTATTTATAAGTATTGTTGTATTAAATTTAAATTTTGACAAAATTCATCAAATACACGAACATTTTAAAATTCTTTTATACTTATTCAAAATTGATTTATAATTTATTTTGGGTAAGGGTAAAACATTTAATACAAGTTTCCTCCTAAGTAGTTCATATTAAAACCAATAAATCTAAAAATATGTAAACACAGTTTTCTTTATGGATATGTAAAAATGTGTACAAAATTAAATATTTAAACTAAGAATAATGTATACCTATACAAATGGAATAAATTGAAACAGTCATTGATTAGTTATAACTTATTCGTATTTAAAGGTGGAAGGTTTACAGATAAACGGGAAGTATTGCTGCAGTATCAGTACTCGTCCACTGGTCTAATATAACACACCTTTTATACAACTAAAAGTAGGTAAACTAAATAACTAATTAACTACATACTGGTGATATATAATTATTATAATATATAATTATTATATTGAATTTGATGATTATTTTACATTAAAAACGCTCAAACAGTATAATTATGATGTTAAAAAATAGTGAAAAAATGATAGGAGCACCAAAAAAAAAAAAAATAAAAAAAATTGCATGCATCTTTACTTTTAAAAATTCTCTCTGAATTAACGTCTGGTTAAAAAAAAATTTATACTCGTTAAAGTATTTACTGTTGAAAGAATCACCTAATGTACAATATTTTACCACCGAGTGTAATGTAATATTATGATAATACAAACACAAATTATTTAATATTTTGCACGCATAAAAATTGTCGATCGACCGCACCACGTGGTTTTCGACTCGTTTGATTCTTGCATGGACACGGGCAACGATCATCATGGTTTTCCCAGACGCTTTACAAAAAAAAAAAATAGATCGCTTATAGATTATTATATTATGTTAAACTGCTTGTGTGCACGAACAACGGGAAACGATCGTTATAGGTACCTAAACGTACGTCCGCGGTGGTACATATGTAGTGTGTGTGTGTGTGGGTGTGTGTGTGTGTGTGTGTGTGTAGTGTGTGTGGTGTGTGTGTGTGTGTGTGTGTGTGTGTGTGTGTGTGTGTGTGTTTAAAATAAGTGGCTGGTTCGGCTTTTTCAGCTTTTCCGAACGATTTGCCCACGGAAACACAATCCTCGGGTCGGCTCATTGTTTGTTGCGGTTTGATTTTCGGGCACCTCGGATCTTCTCCTCGTCGACCCTCCGGCTCACCCCCACCAGTAGGTACCTCTACCTAACCACACCGTGGTTGTTTTGGAGTTTACACTACTGTGGCGAGGGGTGTGTTGGCATCGTATTAGAATAATAATAATAATAATAATAATAATAATAATAATCATAATAATGACTGGGCGAGTGTGTTTGCGCATTTAATAGAAAACGGCCAAGAGAAAAGCCAGGCGATGCATGAAATGTACAGATAAGCTCCTCTCGCTCATCCATAACCATACTATCCGGAGGCCGAGAGAAAATTCGCCGTTGTTTGATCGTAAGTTCCGAATTCACATTACCGTAGTTTCATTCAAAACGTCACGATAGATATTGCGAGCTGTAAATTAATTAAGAACTTAATCAATAAGGATATTATTATATTATTATACCCCACACGGCTTGTATGAACATCTCCCCCCATCCTCAAAGCACTTCATTTATACGATCGTTAACGAAACATATCTACATCTTGATTTTTAACGTTATCTCAGTAAGCGGTATTTCAATTTTGAGTCTGAAAATGTATGCCCACACCATCAAAATACAATTAAAATATAATTATCATCGTTTAACAGACAAATAATGAAAAACTAATTTTTTCGATTTGTATAAAATATATTAAATCTTAAATGTGCTGATTAAATTATGTCTTCACCGTGGATCATATTATTTTATTCAAAAACATAAATTTGAATTTATTTTCAGTTTGTGTTTAAGCAATAAAAATATAATTTAAAAAGTTTGTTTCCAAACAGATTGAAAATAAGTGAACGAGTTTTAGATTGAAGAAAAAAATGTCCTCTAAATGTTTAAAAAAAAAAGTTAGATGAATATGATTAAAGAAAATAAGAAAACAAAAGACATAGAAGAAAAAACGAATATTATAATTATTGTAAATTTAATTTAGTATTTTTAGTAATAATAATAGTAACAATATTTTATTCATCTGATTTTAATGATGAGCACCATTAATGCACTTATTATATGTATACATAGTAAGTAAAGTACACCGCTGTACATTTTTATTTCTTTGGAATAATTACATTTTTATTTTTTATTGAACATAGCTTTGGTGACAAGGACCATATATAATTAAATTTGTCCAGTTCATTAAAGGTTTTGATTTAGTTACAAACAGGCTAACTTATATTGTCTATATTTTGGTGAAAAATATGTACAACAATTTTCATTTGGACCAAAGCTACTATTGTTTTCACTTAACAATACTTTTATCAGCCGTTGGAATTCTGAAAGCCATAATATTCTCTCATTTCTTATGCAGACATTCTATATGAAAAGTTTCAAACAATTTAAGTATAGACTTTCAAATCTCATAAGAGTCTTCTTTATATATATTTAAAAATAGTTTTGATGGTTTTTTTTTCAAAGCTTTGACTTTAATATACTACATTTACCTATATCATATTCCTTTTATTTATTAGGTATCTGTATAAATGTGAATCTGAGCAAGTTCGTACCATAGAAGCATTCCAATTAATCACTCTATAATACCTATGATAACTATTGCACCTTGGTTTGTATCCTAGTATCCTACTCCCACCCACCACTCTGCGGAATTTAAAATCGAATCAGTTATATATACCAATTGGACACCAAACACTATACACAATTTAACTCAAAACTACAAACTCATACAAACCCGTTAGTATCAAACGTTTCATCAAATACAAAACCAATAAATCTTACACATTGATTAAAAATAAAATTTGACCGATGCATGCTAAACTAAAATAGTACAAATATTGAAATATTATAGTCTAAATAAAAGCATCAGAAAAAAACCTTTGCCATAGTCACTGGGTGGTCGCTCCCTTCATAATACATAGCTGTTAATTTATTGTAAACAAAAAAAAAATTATCTCATTATTCCTTACTTTGCTGAAGCATGCACAGATTGCATGATATGTTATTTTTTTGTACCTAGTGAGCAAGTTCTAACTTCTAGAATTATCAGATTATGATATTTATTAAAAAAATAAATAATTTAATATTATTACATAATATTACATAATCTATTTGTATTGTCGATATTATATGAGTATGTTGATAATTTTTAAAAATAAATAATAAATAATTTAAATTGTTAATATTTTGTGTCCTAGGTTCGATTTTTATATTAGAATTTTTGTTAAGAACCGTCATATAAAGTTTTTTACTTTTAAAATTTGTTTTATATTCCTTGTTGTTTATTTGGTTGTGGTTATCCTAATGATACCGGAGCTAACTTAGTTTTGCCAGCCGTTAATTCTAAAATAACTTAAAACATTCATAATTTGGAAGTGGCAGATACTGAATAATATTTCCCTAAATCTTATATGAATTAAATAGAAGTAAGTGTTATGTGACGAATAATTATACAATAAATATGTGATATAAAATAATCAGATAATAAAATAAGATACGCAATTTAAAGAACGATATTTCTTCTTTTTTGTTGTTTTATTATTTTCTTATTCATTAAATATATTGAAAATGCACACAGTTAAAAATATAATATAATTTTTCTGTTTGTTTGAGATTTAGAAACTATTTATGATAAAATGTATATAATAATAATAATTATTATTATTATACTATATTATACTTACAAATAACCAATAATCTTTACAGTTTTCTTAAAACAAAAAAAGAGTTCAATTTCTATTAAAAATAAATATAAATTAGAAATTATTATTTTATTATATCTTTATTAAATAAAACTACCATCGTAAGTAGTTTTGATAGTATGTATAATGTATATTGGCTTTACATTTAATTTTTATTGTATATTTATAGACATATAATATGTGTTATTCAGGTTTATTTTAATGAAACACGTATTTTTTATTTTATATTATTTAATTCATACTATTTGATGAAAATATCGATTTAGATAGGTACTACAAATCAGTTGAATAATGTGATTTTAAGTTCAAAATTAGTAAATGGGTTGGTAAATATTTAATCAATAATAATAATAGTAAAAAATTGGGGGATGAAAGTGTTTTCCGAATTATTTTCTGAGTGAGAATAAAAATCAAATGTGATACCAATGAAAGATGTAACTTCCAAGAAAATACTTTGTTTAGTTGATTTAATAAAAGTCACATATTCTGATGTTCATATAATTCTTTCAGTAAATGTTGAGGGTAAATGTTGAGAGTGAATGTTGAGAGTGAATGTTTGAGTAAATATCAATATTGAGGAAGTTCATGATGTTATTTAGTTTATTCATTATTGATGGTAATTATTTACATAGAGTGAAAATATTCTACATTGTATTTGTCTAAATCATTTTTGATATTTTTTTTAATATTTGCATTGATAATTTAGAGGTTATACTATGTATTATAGTGGTTGTTATTAAAATGGTGCAAATAATATTCATAATCAAAATGAAACAATCAGTTTTCAACTGTGATTATAAAAGTTTAGGGACCTTGGTGTAAAACTATTGTAGCACAATTATTTTATCGACCCGCGTATAAGTATGTAATTTATAGAGGGTAAATTCGAACAATAAATAATATTAAAATTAACGTAGGTATGTTAAGAATCATGTGATAAGTAATTATTAGTTTATCTTACAAGTTGTAATGATATGTTATTATGTTAAGGTAAATTACCACATTTCGGTTTATTTCAACAATAGCAGGTACCTAACTTCTGACATGCACCAATGGGTTTGGCTCAATTGTTAGAGTTTCTCACTGTAAATACTGTAAAAAGGTGATAATTTGTCACAAGGTATTTAATGTTTATTTTCATACATTTTATGGTATAATTTTATTAAATTGTGTTAAAAAAAAAATAATTTGTTAAAATAAGGGAATGCTTTGGTGGTATTTGAATTTCAAAGGAGACTTTCATCTTTAAAACAGAATTTTCTTATTAACTTTTCACAATATTGCAGCATTTGAACCTTCGACAAGCTATACACAAAGTATTAATTTATAACAAACAGTATGCGCCTACCAAAATAATATAGTAATATCAATAATTAGAAAATTGCTATAATATTCTTAACTAAATTATAATTATAAACGTCTAGCTAAATTGTACATTAATATTTCAAAAGTATTTTCACATAACAATATATTAGTAAATTATCTTTTAGTTAATAAGCACCTGTAATTGCTAAGAATTTATAGAAGAAAATACATAGTTTTGGTTATAGGTTTCCGACGATTTGATGTGTTTTTTAAAAGTCTACATTCATTATTTTATTGAAAACAATATTTAAGGTTAATACGTTTTTATTTCAAAATAAAAACCTATTCATTTTTCACTTAGAAGTATAAAAGATTTGTATTCTATTTTGTTTTTAATTAAAACATAATTAAATAAATAGTTATTATTTAAAACGAAAAATGCCATTGTTGTAAAGAATAATTAATTGAATTTGTATTGTTCAATGTTAAAAAAAAAATCTTGCTAATACATTATTTTTAAATTAAAGAAGGAGTTTTTATTTTCCGGGAACTATTTCAAATTCTATTACAACCTTCAATTAACTCATTTGAATTCGTAATACGATTAACCTAACTCTCTAAATTAAAGAAGTGTATAATTACATTTAAATTGAAATATATAAAATGAATTGTATGAAACGTTTTAAAAATAATAATAAAAATAGATAAATCTATGAATAATCTACATTCATGAAGTATATTTAAGGACTAACAAGTATTGATTTTTAGAAAGCACACAAATTCTGTATTACATTTCTTGATAGTTTGTTGTATAATTTATTATTTAAAAATAATTGTATATTCATAAATCGTTTAATAAATTCTAAATAATACTATTACATAGGTATACATTCCATATTATATACAAAAAACTATTGAATGTTTAGTAAATTGATTTTCAATATATATTTTTTTTTATATTTATTTTATTTTTATTAATTTATTTTCATTTTCTATAATTCATGAAAACAATATTACTTTTTTAAAGAAACTATTGTGTCCTTTTAGGGTCTCAGAGAAATGTAAGTAAATAATTTCGAAGTCTATTTAATTTATTTTCTTTAATTTTGATTAACGACTTAATTATTGAAATAACTTTTTTAAAAAGAAGTTTTCTGAAGTTATACCTACTTACTATACTAAAAAATCTACCAAATTGAAATTAAAACAGAAATCTTATATTTATTATAAAAATGTTTCAGTATGTTAAATGGTTAATGTATTATACAGAGTGATTCACCAAGTATGCTCACATTATTTGTATTCTTCAATGTTGCAAGTATTGATATATCTGATTTTTGGAACTTTCGAATATACTTAAAGTTTATACTTTAAAATTCTTGAGATTTTTTGCATTACTTAAAGATTGTCCGGTGGAAATACAAACTTCTGTTTTCAAACGATAGTTATTTAACTATGTGTTCTAAGGATAATGGGTCTATGATACTAGGTTTGGATCAAATGGGGCAATGGTAATTTGAAAATTGTAGTCATTTATATTAATCAATCAATATATTTATAAGAATAGCCAAGAAATGGGTGGAAGATTTATATTTATTTTATATTTTACTATTTCTAAAGACTATTATGCTTAATATAAACAATAAACATTTTAATAACATAAAATTTGAATAACTATTTGTTAGAATTTTGAATTATATACCTACATTTACAAACCAATTATCTACTAAGTAAGGTTCACAGTAAAAATGCGGGGTTCTCATTTGGAAAACAGAAGTTTGCATTGCCATTTCTTAAGTATTACAAGAAATCTCAAAAATTTAAAAATATGGTGGGCTTTAATTATTTTTAAAAAATTAAAATTTCCGTTAAATAATTGAAAAATTGGAGGTTAGTATGGTTGATGAGTCACCTTGTATAAGAGACAAATATTTATTTATTGTTTTCCAAAACATGATTGGGGTATGATAATAATAAAAAAAAATATGTTATAATTTACAATATTATCGTACCATCCTATCACATAATTTATAAAACTCTCAATTCAACATTATTATAGTAGCTGCCCTTTCTCGGAAGTTCTGGGTCCAATCTTCCCTATATAAATTACACACTATTGATTATATCTTTTAGGCTATTATTATATAATATAATATTATGTAATATATGAACACATCAGTGTCAAAAATATTTGACCAACTCGCGTGGCTAGATTCAAATAAAACTAATTTTGTTTGTTAATTAACTCATCACATATATTATGTACTTTATCCATAGATAATATAAGATATTCTTATATTATCTATGACTTTATCTCGTTTGATCTAAAACCGGCTTTATAAGCATAGGTAGGTACTAAATGTTTAATTCATACATGGTAGGTATCTATGGCCAATTTTTGAGGAGTTTCATAACTGTATGGAGTTTTATAGTGACATAGCCACGTAACACACATTAATATAAATTTCATCAATATTCCTACATCATAATAATATAAGCTACAGTACAAATAAAATTAATAATTATTTAAAGTAAATATTGACTTTTAAGAATAATATAACACTCAATTCAATATTATAAGTAAAGTTTATTTTTTTGTAATAATAAATAAGTCCGGTTGCGAAAAAATTCGTTCTTATCAACTAAATTATTATACTCTCTCGTTTACCGATCAACAAACAAGGATTATCAAATCCAGATAACTTGCTCCAACCAACCGTATACAGTAATTTGTCTTAGATTGTTTTTAAGTCTGCTCGTTAATAATACAAATATGGAGGCTGTTATATTTATAAATATCAAATTTACTGTTAGAACGTATGTATAACCCGTAGCTATATTAAATATTCTTATAACAGGTAACATTCTACCTAATTATTTATTAAAATTTAAGATATTAGTAATATTACATATTATATTTACGATCCCACAATAACGTTAATATTTAAACTCTATTTTATTTTTTTATTTTTCATATTTTCAAATTTTGGCATTTTTGAAATAATTTCATTACATAGGTTTGCGTCATGCACAACAAAACTAAATTAGATATTGATTCTAAATTATGATAGTAAAAAAGTATCATATCATATACTATAAAGAACAGTTAGACACATAATATGTTATGAAAAAACGTATATTTACATTTTATGATATTCCTATGGAATGTTCGAATAAAAAAATTATTTTTATTTCATTATTGTGAAATACAAACATACATATAGCATACTACAATCAAAATGTTAGAGTATTTCAAACCATTTTTTTGTTTAAATATTTAACATAAATTAAAAAATGTATAGTTTTTTTCAGTTTCTTGTGCATATGGCATATCCATTTATAAATAACCTAACCTCAGTTGTTATTATTGTTAACAACAATAGAAAATATCTAAATATTATCTTACTGTATTGGTGCACCTTCTACATAAACGCTAGGTACATGCATGCAGTGGAATTTGCTTCCGTGACGTCTACATAGTGGAGTTGTCAGTTGTAGCGGATGTGTTCAAGCAGTCAAATAAAATACACAGCAAGTGCATTTGCAACGTATTCCGGAAACGACACGACATTTAAATTCTATTGTTTGCCATAGTGTCTCCCGAGAACCAATACTAATATTTTGATCAAACAATAGATAGGTAACAACATATAATATTATATGATGTGTCGCATGTTACCTATTTGCTTTCGACGGATTTCTTTCAAGACATGCTATTTACCCGAACTTTACTTGTACAATACACACTACGTCAATCATATTATTTGATTGTACGTCGTTGTTTCGCAGGATAATAGAGAAGTTGTCTGTATAATCGTCCACTTTGTAATAACCTTGGCCTGCAATTTATTCTATATAAAATGTTTATAAATAAATGCACAGCGTTTACGATTGTAAGGATTCAAGTACACACCGACAGGATAATAATTCGATAATTAGATGTCTAATTTGTGTGAACACCAATTTTTCAAAAACAACTTTTGTGCAAAAAAATTGTAAGCGCTAATAGATTGATTCAAACACTTACCTATATAATCATTCGTACAATATTAACATTTACTCAATATTTCATTTTATTACATTATTTTTGTATGGTCTTTGGAAATAATGAATCAAGTATTTATTTTGTTTTATAGTTTTAATTGTTGTTTAGAAACTAGCGAAAAAGTAATTTATTTTGTTTTTATTTACCAAACATTTACAATTTATAAACTCAAAAGGTAGGTATTGTTATTTTTTAAGTTTTAAATTTATATGCATTTTGAATAATAACATTTATTTCAGTCTAGAAGAAAAACTGTAAATTTTGTTTGCAGGTATTTGTTAAAAAACCTTTAACTAAAATTGTTTTTTTTTTTATTTTGAACTATTTTATATTTACATAATATATTATCATTATGTGACTAATGAAAAATACAATTTTTTTTAGATTTTAAGCATTATTACATATTATATACATTTTAAAATTGTATTTATATTTAAACTTAATTATTTTTGTAATACTTTTTTGGGAGGAAAATTTACCTAACATTGCATGCAGTCCGATTGATAGAAATTTTAATGAGACGGTGACACTTTAAAGTGTTATTTTTCTAATAGTTTCTATAATAAGTGTTAAAATAATTGCTAAAATTTTGAATAAACAGATTTAGTATATATTAAACTAAATTCTGTTTTGTATATTTCTTAATATATTTTACAATAAATGTATATTATAATATTACAGTAGGATGGTCTTTTTTTCCTAAATCATCATTGTATTATATAATATTAGGTTTATCATCCATTATTGTTATTAAATGAAAATTCACATAGGTACCTAGAAGAACTGTTATTTAGCGTTAGTGGTATGAATAATAGTTATTTGCTTTTGTCAAATGTTAGCTTTGCGTAAATATTCCAGTACACCACACCTAGCCCCTCTCCCAAGATAAATGAAGAAATTTTTTACTTTTGACGCCCCTCCTCTTAAAAATAAATATATAAATAAGTACTATTTAGATCTAATTTTCTATCGAAAACCACTTCTGAAGTTTAAGATTGTAGAAGTGAAAATGGTGATGACAGACACAAAAAACAAATCATTATAAAACCAATAAATTCACTGTTCGGCTTAGAATTTCAATTTTAATTTAGGTATTAAAAAAATATGATCAAAAACTAGATATCTGTATGAACTTTGAATCCAGTGACTTATAATCAATAAGTAAAAACAAATTTAAAAATAAAATCATTTATTATAAAAACGATGGAATATTGAGAAATTTAGGTTTTTCGTTGTTCTTAAAAAAAAATGAAAAATGACGCTGTTATAGCATTAAGATTATGCAGGAATAATATAAATAATATTATCGAAATATAAATCAATAAAAAACTAATATTATTAGTGTTATAATATTATGGGAACCTATATTATATTATAGCAACTGTAATTTATTTAGCCTGCAGTGCATGATATTATCGGGTGTAAATGTTATATTATACTGTAACGAATCATAATAAAATATATTAAATAAAGTAAAATTAATATTGTTATAATTCTATTGAAGCATTATAGTTAAAAAAGTGGGTAAGTGGATGTTTCTTTGCTGTACAGTAGGTTACAAGTGGGTCATTGTATAATGGATTGTATTACTTGAATTCAATGATAGAATATCATTGTATAAGAAAAACGATCCTGAGCGGAGACGGTTTGTCAGTCTGGATAATTTTTATTGTTATTAATTATTATAATATCATGTAAGTTGAATTAATATAATAATATAATTTTTTTTATTCGTTTCCATGGTGATAAGCAAAGCGTTAGAAATTAAAATCCAATTTTTAGCGCTTTTTCGTAATTTTTCAGTGGTTTTAACAGTCGCATTAAATAACTATTGATAAAATAGAAAAATTACCTCTTTAAAGTACCATCTTGATCCAATTTTCTAAAAGATAAGGTACTATATATGTTAAAATCGAAGCATTACTTCTGGTAGAAATTTTGTATACAGGATATAAAAAATAAATAAACACCATTGTAAAACCACTAGCTTCCTATCTCCACTCAGAATCTAAAATAGTTTAACTTATTATTAAAGTAATAAAATTATAAAATATATTAAGGAACATTCAGAATAAACATTAGTTTATTTTACACTAGATCTAATGTTTCAAATTGTAGAAATTATTCTTGCGCTTATAAAATCTAGATACTGAATTTATAAAAAACCAACACTTCAATGTATTGTTTATTATATCCAATTTTTAGTCGATTGGACTGTATGAAATGTAAAGCGTATTTTTAACCAAAAAAAGCTCTCATAAAAATAAGTCTATTCATGCATTTTTAAAGTGTTGATATACTCCTAGCCTGTCATGTTTCAACAGGGCACGGAGGGCGTGACCCAAATATAGGGAATAAGATAATAAGACGTACATTCATATTACACATAATAGCACACATTCATGCCAGCTCCCAACTTAATTATAATAAAATAGATCCTTTGCTAATGACATGGTTATGATCCTTCATCCACTCACCAAATATATGCCAGAGTTTTACAGGGCAGTGATGTATCTTTAAAACGTGTTTACTGCTGAGTACCGATATCCACCAATTTACTGACGTTCCGTTCTACTTGTCACATATGCCTATAACACTGCAATTCTAGCACCGTGCAGTGTAAATCCCATTCAAGTTAAACAGCTAATTCAGAATCACATAAACTTAATTGATAAATCAATGGTGAATTAAAATGTATAGTGATAAATCTGGGCAAGATTTAAAAATATTTTCTTGACAATATCATCAAGTAATTATGAAGAATAATTCTATCCCTGAACTGAAACTAAATATGTAGGTGTATTATTAGATAAATATTTGACCTGGGGGTTCATCTTAAGAAAAAAACAAATGGTCAAAAAACGAATACATTTCCTCCGTTCTCTTATAAATTCTAAATTATCATTATTTGTCAAACATTAATAAACCTACAATACAATAATAATAAGGCTTGTTTGTTTCTAAAAAAATACACTGGATACTAAAACACGCTTCTTACAAAGCTTATTAAATATTGCCTTGCATAACGATTTAGAAGTAAAAATAACTTTCATACTAGCCAAAATAATGTATAGTTACTCTCACCAAAATTTACAAACACTAAATTATACTCATATATCGTACATCTATCGTCTATGCCATAGTCTCTATGGTATATATTTTTCAATTTTATCAATAGTTATTTAATGCGACTGTAAAAACCACTCAAAAATTACGAAAAAGCGCTAAAAATTGGATTTCAATTTCTAACGCTTTGTTTATCACCATAGAAACGAAAAAAAAAATAATAATATTATAATATTAATTCAACTTACATGATATTATTATAATAATTAATAACAATATAAAATATCCAGACTGACAAACCGTCTCCGCTCAGAATCGTTTTTCTTATACAATGATATTATATCATTGAATTCAAGTTTAATACAATCCATTATACAATGAACCACTTGTAACCTACTGTACAGCAGAGCGACATCCACTTAACTGCTTTTTTTAAAATAGAAAGAAACATTCTATTTTGAAGATTTAAGAATAGCCTTTAAAAATTTATCATGAAGTTAAAGAAGTCGTTGAATATAATATTATTATAAAATATATACTTTATTACCCGTGTACATTCATTACTTAAGTCCAGAAAAATCATCTTTTTATACTGGAATGAAGACTTTCGTCTATCAAACATATTATTTTATTATAAAAAATTACTTCTTACGATGTGTAGTTTTAAAATTTATGTGATATTAAATACATCACGCGTGTCCCAAGAAACCGAGGAAGAAATAACATGTCATTTACTTCTATTGAATCAAGAGAAGACCATATAGATTAAAAAAACCCATCATTCATCCAATGAATGAAAATGCATGTAGCTTAAGATAAAATGGTTAACGATTACCTCGAAAAAATAAAGAAGAAATGGACGTATAAAAAGCTTTTAAGGCTTATCAGAAAAAATAATTTATACAGTTGTATAAGAACGGTATATATATAGTTGCTTTCGACGATGAGAATAGATGCGTGAAACACTAGGAAAATGATTTTTTAAATAATAATAATGTAGTTTATGCAAATAATTATTCACTATTAGAAACGATAATAATAATATGTTTGAATTTTTTAGATAGGTAACATATTATTATGGTGAAATATTTAATCAAGTAGGTAAAACTAGTGACTTTTCCAATTCTGGGTGTACAATGTACAGAAAATGTACTATACATCATCGACGGAATATATTAATATAGGTAGGTATGTGATAAAATGTTCCCTGAGAATAGTAGCTGGCAAGTAAAACCATTCCAGGTTTTTGTTTAAACACACTTGCCAAGTTAGATATTAAAATAGAAAATGTATTGTTTCTAACAACTCGAAGTCGGATTTGTGACTTAAAGAAATGTCGCGTTTGTTATGTTTGTTTGTCATTCGTTTATGGCTTAACAAATAATGAACAACAATTACAATTATGATCAATTATTTTCTGTATTATATGATTGTAGTTGATAATTATTGCATAAAGTATCACTATTCCCATAAAATATAATCTTTAATCTGCAGTATATTATGAATTTGATATAACTTAACAATTATTAAACTCTCACTGAATGTATGGTTCTGAATTATCAATCACAATGTCTGATTGTTTTAAAAATATCAAAGATGTGATATTAGTATCCAAGCATAGTATATTATTTTATGCACAAATAAATATTTATAAATCAAACTATAACATATAGATAGGTAATATAACATATTTAATTAAATCTATTAGCAATTCATTATGAATATGAATTATTATTCGGGGGACGGAGTGGTCGAGCGGACTAAGGCGTCGGGTGCTATGCAGCCGACCCGAGTTGGATTCCTTGGCCACGGCCGGCATTTTTCTTCGGACAAGTCACGGTGTCCGGAGAACAAGTGCCGCTATCCCTGCCGGCATGGCAGCTACCTACGGTGCCAATCAAATTCTGCAAACACAACACACAAGTGTAAAAAACCTACCATTACAAACCTTACTACCTACAATCATATAACTCCCACAATCAGCTAATGGCCATAGTAGCCGGGTTTTAAAGATCAGTAAAAAAAAAAAAAAAAATTTTTATTTATAATACTTCGGTTGGTTGCATATTGAGTTAAAATTTTAAGGTTATCGCTGTCCCTTATAACACTTTCATAATAGTGTTAAATAATATTTAAATGTCATACGTTATTAACAATAAAAACTTTAATAGGTACACGTAATAATAAAACAACTGCTTGTATTTATTTTGGAATTTCAATTGTATAATTATTATTTACATATTTTAAATCATAAAAAACATAGATATCAAATAATATATTAATATTAAACTATTATTGTCTTAAACCTAATACCTTACCCCAAAATTTCAACATAAAAAAATTCTAGTCCAACCTCACATTAAACTTTACAAATATTCTTAATGGTAATTAACACAAGATATCACATACCCAATAATAGTCTTATCTATAATCCGAAAAATTGTTGACAGATATTCCTCATATTTTTTTTTCTGAATTTATTAGGTATATCCATATTAATATTGTTATCACATACTCGATTACATTAAAAAAACGTATTTACAACTTTGATTTGCCATTGTTTATAATTTATAATTATATATATATTTTTTTTTGCATCTTCTGGGTAAAACAAATTAAATTTTTCTCTTTTCATAGACGACTTGTTAAAATAAATATTTATATAAACATTTAACATATACATTCTAAAATAATAGAGTTTCATAGATTTTCATAAATTTTTTCTGATTGAGTTGCATATGTTATTATTAATTAACTATTAATACGTGGTAATATATTATTTTTTGTTTCAAATTCAATGCTTATAAAATATGAACTTGGCCATGCTTGAAAATAATATATTTTACGATGACATTTTAGAGGATCCTTAGAGCGTTTACGTAAATAAATGAAATTAAAAAATAATAAAGCACCTAAAATGTACGCCTGGACGTTATTGCATTGTCGATTTATTTTTCATTTCCTCCTTTTAGTCCTAGGTACCTCGGTAATATTATTTGTCTCCCTTCGCAATCATATAAAATACATTTTCTTAGCCAACTTGAAAATAAACGATTACCCGACTTCCAAAAGAACACTGTACGTGCTTTTAAAAACTTTCCAAAGCGTCGAGGTTCGTAGTAAAAATTGCAAATACATGCAGCTCTCAATCATCGGTACACCATCTGTCGGGAACATATTACGATTGCAACAACTCTTTTAAAACTTTTCTATTCGTTTGCCATCGATATTATTTTCGCAGCTTTAACCTGAAGTCTCAATATAAATATTATACGTCGTAGTCTGCGAGGTATTGGCGTATTGCGGGTTTGGTTTTACATATGGTGAGAAAACTTTAGACAGAGGGTTAGCATATGAAATGAATTAATATCCATCGAACAGTTTTATACGAAATGTATATTATTATAATTTCCGCGAATGTATGTATATGTATATATATTTTTATAAGGTCAGTGAAAACTGTTTGGAACGGCAGCTCAATGGAATGTTTTTTTTTTCATTTAGGACAGTTTTTGGTTTTATCAAATCGTATAAAATCCCATCGCGTTTTTCGAGATCAGCAAATTGTTTTATCTAGTGGCAATTCATTTTAATCGGGTTACGTTGTAGACAGGGTTCACTATGTTATATACTTAATATGTATATTAATGCAAGTGCAAACCTGTACATCTATATGCTGTTTTAGCATAATATATTAAACCCAGCCACACTGCGATTCTTTTAATGAGAGTCAGTCTGTACAAATTTTAATACCACCTTTCATATTGAATATATGATAATATATTATTTTTAACCCAAAATATGCGTGTGCCGGAGCCGGGTGCAGTAAAAAATGCATTAATTTAATTGTTTACTACATTTGCTTTAATTGTAGGTGCCAATCATGAGCCACCAAATCATATTTAAGGAACTCATTATTGATTTATTAAATGATTAGTGTTTGTTTATGTAACCAGGAATTTGTTTATTAAATATCGTATTACCCAACCTATATATTGTATTAATGTGCATATTATATTATACATCTTCAGTAATGCTGTGAGTTAAAAACTATTAACTAATAAGCATAGTACGTATAGATAATAGTAGTATTATATATTTATGTGTTGTACTTTAAAAGATTTAATAATTTAACTTAAATGTGATGACATTTGAATTATTAACTATATCTATACCACCATGCACGTAGAAGTAAAAAATATTTTTTATTTAAACTGAAATACTCAATGTATCTTGACGTGGACGTGACGACTTCGATAAAATCATTGGTCATCGTGCTTAATTTTTCCCGTGAGAGTTGAGAAATTGTTGTGCAATAAAAGCTTAATTATTTAGTAAACATTCATAAAATATGTATCTTTTTGGCTTTTGAAGCTTAATAAGGTTTTACATTTATTTTAAGTTAAACATATTTTTATTATCTGCAACACAATTTTTTACAGGACTATAAAACTTGTGTACTTAGCCTCTTGTTTTTTAAACTTTCGTGCAAAAAAACATGTTAATTATAATAACAGAAAAGTAGAGTATCTGAGTAGTTGATTAAATCTTAGTAGGTAGTTGATTAAAAACAAATTAAATTATTTAGTTGTGATTACAATGATCCAAGACTTTCAGAATGATCACTGATTTTTAAATGTATTATCTATTTATATAGGTAGGTACTGTAATACATAAATGGAAATAGAATCCCTAAAGACTGTCTCACGAAAGAAAGGTACCGCGTCTTGACGAATTCCGGCCGTTCTTGAGCATCCCCACTCCCCACCACAACAAGTACCAACACCACAATCGGTTAGCTTCAACGACGACCACGGTCGTAGTAGAGAGTAAACACAAGTGGTGTATAAATGGCGGCGACGTGGACCGATCGTTCTCCGTCGTGATACATCGGAGGTACCGATAGAGTTCGTGGATCTTGTTCGACGGTTTGGCTCAGTCTACATGCGCGAAACGGTACCTTTCTTTCGTAAGACAGACTACGATCATCAAACATCTCGATAAGTTTAATGACATAAGTTATTTTTTATCTTATTTTTGAAACCTTGAATAAGTCAAGTTCTGCCTAAAACCGATGTCCACTACATATTATGTAACAAAATTTCAATAATACATCATTTGTGTGTTCCGTTGTAATCGGAATAATACAAATTGTTGAAACCTAATGACTGATTTCTGAATTTTGAATGAGTCTTTTTAGCGGTTTTTTTTTATTTATTCTTATGGCGCTGTGTCCGAGAGTAGCCCCTAAGGCATAGTTCGGACGCATATTTGACAGAATTTTTATTTGGGCACCCATAGGTTTCTGCCATTCTCGGTTGAGGGATGGCGGTCTCAGGTTTTAGCAGTGAGTTATCCTTTGTAAGACGGCGTATTGTATAGGCAATATAGGTACATATAATAGTATTTGTTGTATTATAGTAGTAAAAGTTAGGGAAGGTACGATACGTAATACAACTAATATTATTATGCACTAGATGATTACTTTTTTAGATTCTGAGCGGAGCGATGAATGTATTGGTTTTACAATGATGTATGTTTTTTTTTATATTTTTATATTTTTATATTTTTATATTTTTGTGTCTGTCATCACGTTTTGGGACAGTAAAAGTGCTTCGATTTTCTTCAATAGTACCTTTTCTGATAGGAAAGTGAATCTAGTTGGTACTTTGGGGGGGTCAAAAGTAAACATTTTCCAGTAGTTTTCACAAGCGCCGGGAAAAACAACATAAAAATTAAGGAAAAACGGGAATTTTTACGCAAAATCGATTTTCCAAAAAATCGAATTTGGTTATTGGTGTAACTTTAAAACAAATGACCGTAGATACATGAAATTTTCACTGGTTGTTTATATTTGCATTTTCTATACACGATAACATTTTCAAAATATTTTGATTTATTTTGAACTGTTTAGGGACATTTTCATTTTTCATTTTTTTTAGTTTTTTTTCTAGAAATATCAATAAAATTTTATTTGTTCGTTGCGAAAGCTTGAAAATTTAATATAAGGCTCCTAATATGTTGTTTCAAAGGCAGATGAAAAATATTAAAAATCCTTAGTCACAATTTTTTTTTATAAGCATTTAAAGTTCAAAAATTGACAAAATATGGAAAAATCACGAAAATTAGCAAATTATTTTGAGTTAAGAATTCGTAAAAATTTTTCTTTTTAAATCTAAGATTTGAAAATGAAACACAAGATTTCTTCTAAGATTATCTACCTTTATCAATAAAAAAATCTCTACCGGACAGTCAAATTAAATTTTTATGAGCGTTTGAAATTCAAATTTTTACAACATTGGATTTTCACTCGATTTCTCATGTAGCGATTTCCTTATTTTGTTGTAATTCAAAAACGAATAACTGTAGATACATGAAAATTTCACTGAATGTTTATATTAGCATTTCCTATACACCATACAATTTTGAAAATATTTTGACTCTTTTTGAGCTGTTTATGGACATTTACAGCTTTCAATTTTTTTTAGTTTTTTTTTCTATAAATATCAATAAAGTTTTATCTGTTGGGCCAAAAAGTGTAAAAATTTAATACAAGGCTCCTGATATATTGTTACAATATCAGTTGAAAAATATTAAAAATACATAGGCACGATTTTTTTTTATAAGCATTTAAAGTTGGAATTTTGACAAAATTTATCAAAATCTCAAAAATTATCAATCGTTGGAATTAAAAAATTATAAAATGTTCAGTTTTTATAACTAAGAGTTGAAAATTTAAAACAAAGATTCTCTTAAATAATTCATACTGTATCCAAAAAATCTAAAAAATATATAAACACACTTATTTTTACAGACATTTTAATTTCAAATTTAGACAAAATTTCATATTTAAACCAAGAATTACGATTTTAGTTATTTTGTTGTGATTGAATAATATTATTCGTGGGTACTTGAAACTTCTAAAGTGTACTATTATATATCTATGACAGTATCACGGTTTTTGTTGATGTATAACGCGTTATAACTGTTATAAGTATCTAATGGATATTGTGATATGATTAATTTGGAATTTATTATAGGTCAATTTTTTGTTTAATACCATAGATATGTATATAATATGTCTTATACATAGACTGACATACCGTCACCGCTCAGAATCGTTTTTCTTATACAATGATATTATATCATTGAATTCAAATTTAATACCATCCATTATACAGTGACCCACTTGTAACCTACTGTACAGCAGAGCGACACCCACTTGCCCACCTTTTTTTTTTTTATTTTAAATAAAGGCCTTGACTGCATTTGTCATTGGTTGCTACTATTGTGTTGCATATAGGTTTTTAGTACATTAGAGGATATACGTTTTTTTATACATCTTCGAATTAAATAAGTAAGTTAGTAACGGTTAAAAATTAAAAGTGATTAGATACATAATATGTATATCTTGGTTTTTTTGTGGTTCTAGGATTTTGTATAAAATACATTGGTGTCTCGACTCTCGGATAAATATTAATTAGTTATGGATGTTAGAGGTTAATCGTTGAGGCATTCAGAGAGGTTATTTGGGATATTGTATTTTGATCTTTCTTCATTAAATTTATGACATTCTAGTAGTAGAACCACATTTTTTAAATTATCATTTTATTTAAGAACCGCAAATAAAGATACATGCTGTGTAATAATTATAAAATATAATTATTGTATTATTAATATTGCATATTACATTTCATATATTTTCAATCTTTATTTTTTTTTTAGAATAGTTAAAGTATTATATTAAAGTGGAATTTGAAAACTATTTAATCTAAGACCAGAGTTTGTTTTTCTTTGCTTAATATTTAAGTATCCTTGTGTAAACGGTGCTACTCCCAATTTCAAGGAAGAATTTGAATCAGTTAAACCTTATCTTTCCGAACACGTTGCACGATTCGTGTGTAAAACGTTTGTTTACAAAAGTATAGGGAACAAAAAATACAAAAAAACGTAATGACAGCTCTCATTTTTAAACAACAACTTGTATTTCATGCAAATTAAAAATTGATTTTATTTAACGTACCTATGTACTGTTTCTCATTACATTTTTATTTTAAATTTGTGAAATTGATGTTCATTAGTTAGTTACATTTTGTTGTTGTACTATGATCAATAAGTCATTATTTATCTGATAATTCTATTTTTATATTTCCTTTGGTACATACATGATACAACTTTTATAAATATATCTACAGAATTTTAACGAGAAAGATAACATAACTAATTATAGAAATATATTCCATCATTTTCAATTTTAGATTCGGAGTGAAACGATGAATGTATTGATTTTACAATGATGTGTGTTTATTTATTTTTTTATTTTTTATTTTTATTTTTTTTGTGTCTGTGTACACGATAAGTAGTGGAAATAATGCTTCGATTTTCGACTTCAATATCTTGTTCGATTGGAAAGTGAATATCGTTGGTGCATTGGGGAGGTTAAAATTTAAAATTCACAGTACTTTTCAAAAGCGGCAAGAAAAACAAAAGAAAAATTAAGGAAAAACGGGAATTTTTACGCAAAATCGATTTTTCAGAAAATTGCATTTGGTTTTTGGTGTAACTTTAAAACAAATGACTGTAGATACATGAAATTTTCACTGGTTGTTTATATTTGCATTTTCTATACATCAATAAAGTTTTATCTGTTGGGCCAAAAAGTGTAAAAATGTAATACAAGGCTCCTGATATATTATTACAATATCAGTTGAAAAATATTAAAAATACATAGGCACATTTTTTTTTATAAGCATTTAAACATCGAATTTCGACAGAATTTTTCAAAATCTCGAAATTTATTAATAATCGTAGGTAATTAATAAGTTATAAAATGTTCAGTTTTTATAGCTAAGGATTGAAAATTTAAAACAAGATTCCGCGTAAGTAGTTAATTCTCTTACCGAAAAATCTAAAAAATATACAATCACAGTTTATTTTTATAGTCATTTTATGTTCAAATTTGGACGAAATTACATATTAAAAAACCTAGTTATTTTGTTGTGATTATATAATATTATTCGTGGGTACCTACTTGAAACTTCTAAAGTGTACTATTATAATATATCTATGATAGTATCAGGGTTTGTTATTGATGTTGATGTATAACGTGTTATAAGTACCCAATGGATATTGTGATAATGTGATATGATTAATTTGGAATTTATTATAGGTCAATTTTTTTTTTAATACCATAGATATGTATATAATTTGTCTTAAACCTAGACTGACATACCGTCTTCGCTCAGAATCGTTTTTCTTATACAATGATATTATATCATTGAATTCAAATTTGATAGCATCCATTATGCAGTGACCCACTTGTAACCTACTGTACAGCAGAGCGACATCCACTTACCCACCTTTTTATTATTCAGATCCGCACAAGATGATTTTATATTAATCCCTACGTCTCTACATTTGAAACCATTGAAAATAATTAAATATTATATTTATTAAAGCATTCTGGTGTAATGAGAATGTACTAAACTGTTTAATATTATTGAAAACTCAAAATATATTACAATACATACTAATCTATATTTTCATGAAGTATTTTATAAGTTAGTTTAAAGCTGTTGATATTAATGTGATGTACAATACAATTGGTGACTAATATCTCATTAATACAACATTGAACTTTTTAAACTAGTTCAATGTCTCAAAATGTTTTCTTTGGAGAATAACACAGTTTTAAATCCATTAACCTCCTTCACTCTAATTAAAAATAGGTAAACAATGTGAATGAACCATCATGAATAAATGTGTATTTATGTTTTATTACTTAATATAATATAAAGGTAGTTGTTTAAATATACTATAATACATATCTAAGTATTAAGATCGACAGTTATTAACTTTATGTATAGCTAGTATAGGAACTCATTTTTGACAATATTTAATAAAGTAGTAATACAAATATATGAAACTCTTTTTTATTTTAGCATTTTTTGATTGAATTATTTTCATTATTAGCATTAGTGTAAAATGTTAAGAATGACATTATAACGTTCTTGAACTGTTAGCAAATTATACGAATTATCAAAGAATGATACTTACTAAAGGTTATAATAATTTGTGATGGAAAAATATAAAATTAAATTCTTGATTAGCTAATGCATTATACGTAATACAATGCATTTTAATACAATTATTATACAACTAGTAAATTGTTTACAAACTCGTGCCTTAAGTCACTGAAAAAAGTGAATAAATTGTAATGTGCTGATGAGTTACTTATTATTTAATTTAAATAAATCATATTCCCATAATCCCTTTATAGTTTTCGTATGTATATGTGAATATACGATTTGAAATGAATCATATTATTTTATTGGTGAAAATTGAAAGCAATACAAATTAAGCTAATTATTTCCTACGATCGACGGTCAAATGTAAGACGAAATTATAATTTACTATGTATTATAAAAATTATACAAAATGTCAAAAGTAACACAGCAATATAACGATAATAATTTATGTTGTACAGCTGGTGACTTAAGAAAAATTGACCAGAGTATGTGCAAGCCGAGTTCTAACTTCTAGCCACGTACCAAGAAAAATCGTCAAGTTTCGTTTTGCCAGGAAACCTTTAAAAACTATAGGTCCGCACTAGGAAACTTAAATAGCGTTGATGATGATAATAGTACCAAACTTTGCAGCGTTTACTGTCTATTAAAAACGGTTAAATGCTGTTTGGGCGACGAGACGTGAAACGACGTGTCATTCGGTCTGTCGGACTTGGCTGTCCAACTCGTCGACCCGTTACTTTGGATAGGTGTAGTCATAACACCCTCCTGCCCGGCCCTAGACCAGTTAACCACATTTAGAATTTAGAACCCTATTTAGAAGCCACGGAAGTTCTTGGGATTCCTTATCCACACAAAACGACCATGTACAGGTATATTATAAAACATCATTGATAGGAGTTCGGTCTGAGTTTAATAAACACACATTTTCAACAACATTATTTGGTATAACGTTACTATTAACTCAGATTCTGACACTTATCCATGTCATATAATACTATAGTCGTACGTAAGTAAGTACAAAAATATTTTTTGAATATTCAAAAAAAAAAAACCAACACAATTAAAATAGAATGTTAGATACGTTATTATAAACGAGTGTAAATAGAAGAATGAATTTTCATTTTATATTAACATTAGTTTTACTTAAATAATCAGCATTAAGAAATTAATTTTAAGTAGAATTTTTAACTAAATTAATTATTCGATTAATATATATGACGGTCTTTATATTATTATTCAAAAGGAAAATGTTGCTTTAAGTATAATACTGGTGCTAGGTCGGGATATATCATAACAGTTTAGTTTTTTGTTAATTGACTAACCGAAATTAACTTAGTTGAGAGTTTTGTTTGTAAGATATAAACTTAATAAATACGGATAACATTTATTTTAACCTTATATTTTCGTTATAATATTGAGAGCTTAATATCTTCCAAAACCATTTAAACACTGGGATTTATGTATTGAATGGCTAGAAACGATCGTATTTAAATTGCCTAGTTTTACTCAAAATCCCTTTTGCTGTTTCTAAGTAAGGCTTGTGTTTAAGTGTGGATCATATCTGTGCTATTTGCATTGTCCTCGATAGTTCCAAGAAAAATCCTTACGTCAGTTGTACACTTTGAACTGAAACACTGTCGCATTGATCATCCCTCAGTCCTTTCACCACTATAGGTACTCCATTGTTTCCTAGTATATTAATGGTCAAAGCAATCTGTCAAGACGGAACATTAATGGCTGCTAAAAATATTTACTTCAATAAACTAACCACTAGCCTTCCATAGTTATAAATGTATGATATAGACGGTCCTATGGGTTATTATGCGAAATAAATTCCCTTATCCCAAATCTTTTCACATGCCAAGTAGTTCTCCTCACGTTTCCTTCTGCGTATAACAAGACCGAAGTCATGAATTGCACGACTAGAGGCTCTAATCTCAAATTGGGAAAGTAGTAACTAAGATTTTACTTTGTATGACGTCATCACGCTTGTAAAGATTATTTTTTAAGCATTCTTATAATACCACCTAAATGTCCTAAATGTTTATAAGCTACTGAATAATTCTGTTATGCGATATGATTGGAAATGATTGTATGTGTGCTGAGAAACATCTACAACTATCAAATTGTATTGTTCTATTGAAGAATTTTTATTTATAATAAGAACAAGTTTTGTATATGAATGTTATTTTGTATCAGATTTAGGTCAGATAGTAATATTATTAAGAATTTTTTTTATAAATTAACCAGCGGCAGCTTAGGCCATTGGGTGGTTTTTAAATGTGTGGGAGGGTACTGTAGGTTTAAACACGTTTACATAGTTTGACAGAATTTTTAGTTGGCACCCGTAGGTATCTGCCATGCCTTGGTGGGAGATGGAGGCACTTATCTCCGGAAACATTGACTTGTCCCATTATGAATTTTACTAACATATTAATAACATTCGAATTTTTTTTAAATACACACCTGTATACTACGTTAGTAAATAATAAATACATCACTAGAATAAGCTCTGTATTTGTGACTGTTAACAATTATTATAGTTAAAGTTGTTAATAATATTGCTTATTTTTAATTTCGATTTTAGACAATCCAGCCTTAATACCTTGTATATTAATATTTTTTTATTAATAATTAAATTATTAAAGTACTTACATACATTTTCCTTCTTCCTTAACAGACTTAGGACTGTCTGTGAACGTATTCATATTTCATAAGTGTGGTTAAAAATGCATGTTAATACTTGCTTATTAATAATTGTTAATAAATAATATTTAATACTTGTTCAAGTTAAAAATGCATGTTAATTTTAAATTTAATATAATATTTCTGTACTCTTTATCGATGATTATCAGTGCCCGCCACAGATAAAATATAATTATTTTCGTGTGCGCAAACGAGTTTCGATTTTTCAGGTAAAAATGATAGATTATGCGCAAACAAGTTGCAACCGAATTATTCAGAGTATTTCGATATATAAAAATAAAGTTTTGGACAAGTATAATTTATTTAAATTTATAGAAAAAGGTTGTTTTTTAACGACTTAAAGTTATGTACAAAAAATAATTACAAGAATTTCAAGTTTTTGAAATAATTAGTGTCTTAAGTTAAAATTAATATTTAATATCGAATTGTCGTCCATCGTGTGTACTCACGTCTCACATTGAACTGGTTATAAAGATATTTTATTTTCATTCTTACAACATAATATATTTATTAGAACAAACTAGATCAAAATATAAATTTAATAATTATTAAGCAATTCGGAGAATGCAAATCCACGGAGATCGATATACACATATTATCATTCTTTCCATGATATACCAGTGTTTTTCGTTTTTTCGATGTAGTTACCATGTTGATAAAATTTTTTTTTCTGTAGTCAAAAAGCTTGATAGTTTAATACAAACTTCCTCGTGAGATTTTACACTGGTTAAAAAAAAACCGTAAGTATACCTGAACAAAATACATAGAATTTCCACAAGCATTAATTAATTTTACACAATAGCGTGTCGACATGTTTATTAATAATATTATCAAATAAAAACCAAATATTATATAACATAATACACAATTTTATTGAAGTTAATTTACATATACAATTATTCACATATTATACAATTATTTACATATACAATTATTTATATATTATACAATTATTTGCATATTATACAATTTACATATTATACATTATTACAATATCATAGCCATAATTTATAATTATAATTTAGATGGGTATACATTTTTACAAAACATTCCCCCTTTTTGGGGTTAGAATTAGATTATACTCCAACTTCAACTCATATCGTTATATTTGAATAAGGTGCTAGCCGAGGGCAGCAGTAACCGTTAATATACATCTATGAATACCACAGCGGATCTATGACAAACGATCGGCATGGAGTGATACAGTTTATATGGTTATATTAAGATTATTCGGGCACAGGATTTTATACGTCCCCTCTCCCACCGTTAAAGAGCCACCGTGTAGACGCGTTCGTAGCGAGTTCACTACGCACTTTTTTGTAGTAATAAGTCTCATTAAACGTTGCACCTTTTCACTATATTGTATACAAAATAGTATATTATTATTATTATTATTATTATTGTATACAAAATAGTGAAAAGGTGCGACATTTAATTAAACTTATTACTACAAAAGTGCGGTGCGAACTCTCTACGAACGAGGACGACACGAGCTCTTTAACGGTGGGGGGAGGGGACGTCTAAAATCCAGTGCCCAAATAATCGTAATATAACCGTATAAACTCATATATATGTCTGCGTTGTCAATCGCACCACAACAGAACATTCGTCCCACAAATGTCTTGGTCCGGCTCCACAGTGACCGGCGTGGACGTCTAGGTGTGTCTGCGGTTACCGCTGGGTCCGTCCGCTCATCACTACGGCCAACGCAGGTTACCGTATCCGTTACCATAAGCTGCAAGTCGGCTTCTACTTTTTGTAACCATAGCAAAGACGACGAGACTACGGATAACGACGTCTCAATCCAGCTATCTTCTACAGGAGCTGCTGCAGGTGTCATCAAGTAGACGTTCCGGCACACGGTGAATCGATGGTAACTGCAGGCAACTACGCGGACGTAACTAACGGCCATACAATTTCGGGTGCATCGCCACTGCAATTTGCACCCACGGCCATATTGGGCCCAACAGCCCAATACAGATCTCTTGCAGTGCACCGACAGGCAGACTATAGAAATCGCAGTTTTCCAAAAGTTTTTATCCATTTTCCCGGATATCGTCGACAGTCGGCAGTATTATATTGGGAGTAGACTTGCACCCGGTCTCTAGTAGTGCTTCAGCTGCAGAATTTTTCAGAAAGACCATGTTAGGACCCGACACAGTCCTTTCGTGCATCGGCAAACTAAAGACATCACCGACTTCCGACGGCTTTTGTTTACTTTCCTGGATATTGTCGATAGCAAGTAGGTGAGGCATTTATTTCCATCCGAACTCTGTTACTTTGGCTGCAGAATTTGTCCACACCATGTTAGATATAGATACAAACCGTCTGTGAACCGGCAAGCTATTGAAATCGAAAACATCTAACGGTTTCGGTCTGTTTGATCGAAGATCGTCAAACACCATTTGCATAATTTCATTCTCGGACAGTTTCTGGTTAACGGACGAAGCTGCACTATTTGACATGTTGGTTTTATAATAAACGTTGAATAAACAGATTATAAATTATAATATGAAAATATGATTTAACTTTTAGACCAAAGTAGGTAAATTTATTCGTAATGTTCGCAAGACGTAACAAACTAATACTGGGGAGTAATTACTATGACACAGAAACAAATAATAAACTTTTTAAACACTTATGCACTTAGCAACAAGATGTTTGTTGATTTTGTAAAACTGAACGTATCTTACTTTTTACATTATATAGGTACAAGTGTACAACAATTATTTATTAAATTCTTATTTTTATTTTTTATTTTTACTGATGAGGTACAAAATTGAAAGTTATTTTATTATTTAAATGAAACCTATCATTTTTAGATGAATGGATATTTGGTATGTATAGTAGGTATATGGAAAAAAAACCACCAGAAAAAAATCAAAATGAAAATATTATAATCAATATTTTTGCGAAATATCTTTTTCCTTTATTCTAAATGTCTTTGTAATAAATTGGACAAAGCTGAGCACTAACTAGTTAGTTTTAGTTTATATTAATTTAGTTGCTTAATTAGTTGAATTTAATGCGTAAAATAATCTAATCTAACTCGTTAAAAATAATAAGTAACTAGTTACTTTTGTACCTAGTTTATTTTTTCATTTATTGAATGCTTCAATTTCTTATTTTAATGTATTCTATTATTCTAATGACTGATATTCCAAGAAATTAAGGTTATTGTCTACCTATTTGATACATTTTATCAAATTATCAGCTGACAGTTGTTTAATTTCATTTTTCATTCATCAATCATCACCAATAATTCAAGTTAGTTATCTACTTACTTACCTACTTAATAATTAATTTATAAAATGCATATCTAGGAATGTTTATGTTTTTTAAACAGTTATCTGTGATGTATGGGCACTACTTATGTTTTGAAGGCAATCATATCTATTTTGTTATAACTGTAATAACATTTTGCCGCCGTCTTTGGTTCCGCTGAAAATAAAATATATCCGACCATGTAAAGGTCTTAAATCGTAAGGATTTGATTGATGAGTGTTGTTCCGTAGGTGGTAAGAAAAAAGAGGAAAAGCTCTGAATTCAGGAAAGTTGGTGTCATCGAAACACGCCAACAGTATATTTGTACCAATCAGTCCTTCTCGTGTCTATATATGGGTCCCAAAATTGGCAATTGGTTTTTATACGTTTTTTATGTAAACAATTGTAAATCAGTTTTCAAACGAATTGTAGTGTTTCGTGCATACAGGTAGATTTTACAGGGAACTTTATTTTACAGTGTATTAAATCAAATTATGCCTGAAATCCCATCGTATTATGGTCCAAGTATATTTTTAAATATTTACTTCACCTCTAAATCGTAAATAATAAGAAAAAATCTAAGAATTATTATTATCATTTGGACGGTACTCAATTTAAATTTAAAATGGTATTAGTATGCTTAACATTTTTTTATAAAACTATGTGGTAGATTTTTTATTAAATTACTAAATTAATTTTGTGTCATAAAACTAAACGTATAAAAACTAAATTATAATATTTTATCATATTTTTGTTTGTAAAGTAAAATTAGTTATTTGATAGGTAATACTATTACAATATGTCCTGTAAATTTTCGGAATTCCATAGTAGATAATGTAAAAATGATTATGAGCTAAACGTGATATAATTTTTAAAAATATCCATCTTTTATAAAAATTTAAATATTTAATTTCTTAATGATACAACTTATTTGTTCATAAGTAATCTTTATTCAAACTGTTGGTCCTATCATAATATGCTATACATTTTTAAATATACTTTTTTTTAATAAAGTTTATGTAAATAAAGTATAATATTTAAATTATTGAAAAAATTGAAATTATACAAATATTAGACAGTTATTTTTTTCTGTATATTTAGAAGTTATTAATCATTAAATTGGGAGTTAAACTGAAATCATAAAACTACCTGAAAAATAGTAAACATTTTTTACAAATTTCATTCAATTTAATATTAAAAAGTTGCTCTGCTGTACAGTAGGTTACAAGTGGGTCACTGTATAATCGATAATATTAAATTTGAATTCAATGATATAATATCATTGTATAAGAAAAACGATTCTGAGGGGAGACGGTATGTCAGTCTAGGTATAAGACATATTATATACATATCTATGGTATTAAAAAAAAAATTGACCTATAATTAATTCCAAATTAATCATATCACAATATCCATTAGGTACTTATAACGCGTTATACATCAATAACAAACCCTGATACTATCATAGATATATAATAGTGTACTTGAGAAGTTTCAAGTACCCACGAATAATATTATACATCACAACAAAATAACTAAAATAGTTATTCTAGGTTTTTTATATTATATAATTTCGTCCAAATTTGAACCTAAAATGTCTATAAAAATAAACCATGGATGTGTATTTTTTAGATTTTTTGGTAACAGAATTAATTACTTACATACAAACTTGTTTTAAATTTTCAATCCTTAGATATAAGAGTTGAATATTTTATACATTTTTAACTAAAAAATAATTATTCAATTTTAAATTTGATAAATGTTGTCAAAATTTGATCTTTAAATGCTTATAAAAAAAAATCGTGCATATGTATTTTTAATATTTTTGAACTGTTATTGTAACAATATATCAGAAGCCTTGTATTTAATTATTTACACTTTTTGGCAGAACAGTTAAAACTTTATTGATATTCATAGAAAGAAAAAATAAAAAAATTGAAAACTGACAATGCCCGTAAACAGCTCAAAAAGCCACAAAATATTTTGAAAATTTTATCAAGTATAAAAATTTATAAAATAAACATTCGGTGAAATTCACACGTATCTATAGAGTCATTCGTTTTTTAATTATATCAAAATAAGAAAATCGTATAAAAAAAAACTGTGACTAAGGATTTTTAATATTTTTCAAACGTCATTGTAACTACATAATAGGAGATTTGTATTAAATTTTAAGCCTTTTTATCTTACAAATAAAGTTTTATTGACATTCATAAGAAAAAAACCTACAAAAGTTCAAAACTGAGTATATCCGTAAACAGCTCAAAACAAGTCAACATTTTTTGAAAATATTTTCATGTATAGAAAAGGCTAATATACACATTCAGTGAAAATGTCTTATATTTGAGAATTTTGTTTTACAGTTATACCAAAAAACAAAATCGATTTCGACAAAAGCTGATTTTGCGTAAAAATTCCCGTTTTTCCTTAATTTTTATTTTGTTTTACCGGGCGCTTTTGAAAACTATTGGGAATTTTAAATTTTGACCTTCCAAAAGTACCAACTAGGTTCACTTAACCATCGAAGAAGATACTGAAGTTGATAATCGAAACATTATTTCGACTACTAATCGTGTACACAGACACAAAAAAAAAACAAAAAACATCATTGTAAAATCAATACATTCATCGTTTCACTCAGAATTTAAAATAAATTACAATATTAATATTAATATCATACAATATTAAATGTTGTTTGACTAAAAACTCCATCACTATAATATTTGGTTCTCGTTAGTTTTTCATGCTATTTATCCTAAAAACTTTAATGTATATCGTCATCAGTAGTTTAATCACTGTTTTCCAAAAGTTGTTTTAATTATTTAAATATAAAATAACCATACATTTAATGATATATTACTTTTAATTATTTTAATTATTCGAATTGATGTACTTGTATTGAAATGCGATTACTTTAAGTTTAAATAGCTAATAAAAATGAACGAAATAACTTAGGGAAATCGTAAAACGTTAGTTTAGGTTTCCCGAAGTAATGAATTGGAAAAGGACGCCAATATATTGTCCACCTATTTTTCAAGTTTTAACACTGATAAACTATTATTTGTGCGGCTACTTGAAGAATGTTGTTTATCCTTTCCGATCTTTACCAGACCTCCATAAAGCCATAAATATTAATGACATTCCAATTGATTCTAACTGACATTAGATTCATTATAAAAAAAATTAATAAATTAAATAGGTTTATATAAAACAGCCCATTATATAGTGAATATTTTACGATGCATATTATATTATAGATTATATATTAATTTAAAATTATTATATAAGATTTATTAATATTTTTGAAAAGGTATTGGGAAAAGTTTTTAAACTGTGACCAGTCGATTTAATAGTATGTGAAATATATGATAACATATGACATATATATTAGACATCGTCTAAAAGAAAAAGTCATAAATAACAACTGACTAATATCATCAAAGTTAAAGCGACCGATTTCCCTACTCAACAATAAAAGTATTGTATAGGGCTGTTTATGAACGATGGTTTTTTTCAACCGATTCTTTTTTGAGTAGGTATAGTAAAACTGCCTAAATTGTTTCATCTTCCTATATATTTTGTCGACTGTAAATGAGGCGTGGAAATCTAAAATGTATAACCATTGCCAAAATCGAATTAGGTAGGTATCAATTCTTATAGAAAAAATATCGATACATCGATTAGCGTCGTCAGAATTGATCAAAACGTACAATTATCTGGTCAAATCTGAGATTCAAAATGACTGGTTAATCTAAAACGAACCTTTTCGATACATAAAAATGATATTTAGGAAATCAAAATGTACTTTTTCCAATTTTACGCCAAAACATATTATTGCCCATGTTAAAAGAATAGGATCAAATCATTAACTATATCAAAACGAACTATTTCCAAAACGTACTTTTACCCGTGTTGTAAGTATATATAGAGAAGTAAAAATTTTATTCCAAAACGTTCTAAAATGTAATTTTAAAAATTTTAATTAAGTTTTAAATTAAATTAAAAATATAACTCTAGAATATTTAACACATTTGAATCATTTTAAATACAAATAATATATTATTAAATAATTGAAAAAAAACCTATTTTTTTCAATATGATTTGTCTGGTTATAAATGGTTTTATTTTATTGGAAATGGTTAAATACAGAAAATCGCTTCTCCTGAAAAATCAGTATTTTGTCAATAGTACGTTTTGGATTTCCACCCCTTTAAATAGAGTCTTGATTATACTCCAAAGCGGAAAAGCTTTTATCTTTTCAGTAGTTTCCTTGAGGGTGAGAACAAATTCCGGCAGTCCGTCAAAGATATTGAAAAATTCTTATGAAGTGTAAGCGTAGTATAATTAGGTTCATCAGAAATATGTTTTTTTAATTGTTGCGTACCACTTCCTTATGTGTCTATAATCTAGATTAACGAATCAAGACTAGTTGTTTATTTGTGTCCTGTCGATTTTTTTTACTAGTTATCTAATAACGTGTTTCAGTTATTGTACTATAGAAACTGCGACCAAGTTAACTCACTGGTTTTGTAATTGGATCGCATGTGGCAATTGATTAACTTACGATACCTATTGTAAAAATAAATCATTAGGTATGCAGGAGCGACGAGAGCAACATTGTAATTTTACACTTTTCTCGTTATAAATTTATGTTTAGAAATTACTTTACGATGTTGCCATATACGTATTATATGAAACTCACGCCTCAAATCAATCTCACCTTCCAGTAAATAATTCGATCACCATTTACATTAAAGGGTTTCAGTAAAATAATTGTAAGCTGTGGTAGCGATGTTGGAAACTTCTATAAGATGAAAAAAAAACTTGGTTTACGTCAAACGAATTTGGGCTTACAATTTATTTTACTGTGCTTTTATATTCAAAAAATAATAGCCATCATGCTTTTATTTAATAGACATACATATTTGTTAGGGAGAATAATGTCTTGTCTTTCATTAAAAACAATAAAATGTGTCCATAAAATGAATGTTGCGATTCAATTTTATCATCCTTAAGAAATTAACATATTTTTAAAATATTTAGTTCATCATTAAATTAATATATAATTATAAATATGATATTATGTTCTTAGTTCTTTTTTTATGAAATAATAGAAATACTTTTTAGTGCCTTAATTGTGTGTCTGTTTTTATTAAAATATGTTATTTGCTTTAAAACTGTGCTATAAGGTAAAACCATTAAGTAGCTAATGGAAAATTCTATGAAAATCGTTTCAATATTACTTTACTGTAGGTTTTTATTTTATAAACTAATTAATATTGTTAAATATAAAACGGAATTACATAATATTATTGTACCTACTCTATAATATGATTTTTGGTTCGGGAAGAATATTGTTGCGAAGACATTGCAATTTGTTTTTAAATATTGTTACGAAGTTTAAACTTATGCACATTACAAGGGGTCACAAAAATATCCATTACCAAAATAAAACAAAACGCTATTATTGACTGTATGTTGATTAAAAAACACTAATTTTGGAAGTGCATTTAATTTTTTTTTTTTTATTACTTACTCATAAAAACGAACAATATACGGTGGAATTTTCGCTTACTAGTCGTATAGGGTTTAAGCACAAAAGTTACAACAAAAGCGTATATTCGTAGGATTCGTTATGACTTTATAAGGTTTCTGGCTGTATCACACCGAGGTGTTATAGTCTGTTACCACACAACACATACCAATTCGTGGGTCGGTCGGCGTAAGCCCCTAAGAATGTTTATGTGGTCTGTTATACAATATTTTTCGTTGATCTTTTTTTTTTTTTTTAAAAAAAACTGTTTTATATTTCACGCAAATTCATATAACTTTAAACTTAGTATGATATATTGTTATGTGTAATCGTATTTGCATAATGCCATGTACTTTCAAAAAATGTATACAATTTAACCAAGATAAAAAATTTTCCCATTAACTTGATATCTTATAAACTTTTTTTCACTCTACATTAACCGTTACCTATTTTCTTTTTTAGACAAATCTATGAAATTGTTTTATTTTAATTAGATTTTTTTAAGATATAAAATATAATATTATCTACCACTTATTTACATTATATTTTAAGAATATTTACTAATAAGTAAGAAACCATTCTATCCCAGTACCTATTATTGTATATACTATATACCTAGTTCTATAAACTGGGATGACATTTTAATTAAAAATACTCAATCAATTTTCAAATTATTTTAACCTAAACTGTATGATAAATCATAGTCATGAGTCACGATTACATAAAGTAGATTCATCTCAAATAAATGGGTAATTTTTTTTTTATATCATTATACTATGTAGAATTATAAAATATAATTTAAATCAAATGTTCATATATCATTATATCAGTATAATTCTATAGACTTTACAAAATATATTCTTATATAAAAAGTAGCCATCTGCCAGTTGCTGTATTGCACTAAATTATTAATCATAATATATACTACCTTGTCTAGCATTTTTATTCAACGTAAACAAATGGAATTCCTTATAGGTTTCATACTTTTTCAGTTCTCGTATTGTATAATTTATTTAGAAACCAATCATAGATAATATAGATACAACATTATTTTAATGCAGATACAATATTATACATTGTACATCTTATTTAAATATGTTCTACAAATAAATAAAACTTAAAAAGTTTTACTTCAAGTGAAATGTTAATCGTTGGATAAATAATACTGAATGGTATAATCTGATCCACACTACAAATATAATGTTTTCAAATCTTCATAAACTATGAATTTGGTTTGTACTCTATGCAACTTTGAATGATCTGAATATTTTTTCCAGTGTAATGAAATAATATAATTTGTCATATTTGATACAAACATCATTGTATTTGATACTATTTCATCACTGTTTTAGATTTATCGCTGAACTGCGAGGTCAAAGGAAACATAGTCTTGAAGGTAATTTTTCATTTTATTTTTATTCTGCTGTGGAATGATCTATGGAGATAAAATTCCATTATTTTATCAGGGTCACGGGTACTCAGGAACTGAAAATCGGTACGATAAATTGACTTTCACTGGACAGGGTAGTAAATTTGTTTACGATTTTTCTCATTTTTTCAATCACGTATAAAAATTGCCTGCGGCCGACATGTTTTATTATTGAGTTATACGATTTTGATGACCTTATTGTGTGCAAAGAACGAAATCAAATTTTCAAGTGATAAAAAAAATATATAACTCTTCACAGAACATGCTTTGATACTTGCACTTCGATAACTCTATTCCTATCATTTACTATAAATTTATCAGTGGATCGATCGAAGAATCAATTCTGTTATGAAAATAATAATACTTTTTCGTTTCAAGGGCAGGTATTTTTAATATCAACAACAATCGGTCACAATAATAATATGATACTATTTTGAATTCAATTTAATATATTGTTAAATTAAATTAAATTTATAGGTACATACTTATATATTACTTATATTTATACATACTTATATATCATATACTTTTGTGGCGAGTTGCTGAAAAGCTGTCATTCAACATATACCTGTATAATATTACTGTCTTATATCAATATTATACCGCATTTCTACTAAACCATATTTGGGGAGCATTGACTTGTGGGTCATCAAAGCGTTCTTATTTTTAAATATTGTGACTGTTATAACGTTAATATGTATGGGTAACTGCTTGTTTTTTCTATTCCTCTAAAAATATTGTTGTCATAACATAAAAATGTTTAGTATGTAGACAATATTCATAATCTATTACATATTTTTTCGATTCATTACGTTGGTAAACATTTATTAGCATAGACAAAGTGCAAAAAGAATAAACCACTGAAATATAACTACAAGAAGAACAATTCTAGGCGAAGACGGTGTATATATTACCTACTATAAATACCTATATTTTATGATATTTTTGCTATTATGTAATTTATTTTACTATAAATAAAATAATATGTTGAATACATTTTTATCGAAAATATTTCATTTCATTTTAAAAGTTTCAAGCACCCACGAATAATATTTTCAAATTAGAAAAATAACTAAAATAATAATTATTACTCGTTTAAATATCTAATTTCATCCTCATCCAAACTTAATATATTATATCTCTTAAAAAAATATTATTACTAGATTTTTTGGTTACTTACAGTATAAAATATTTATTACGTACCATGTATTAGACTATCAATTTTTTTAGTGAATAAAAATGTTTTTACTGACAGCAATTAAAAAAAACTAATACAAATCGAAAGCCTATAGGCTATAAACCACTAAAAAATAGTAAAAATATTTTATAAATTGTATCATCTACAGAAAAAGCTCATATAAACATTTAGTAAATATTTTAAGTATCTATGGTTATTTGTTTTTGAGTTACAACAAAAGATTAAATCAATTTTATTAAAAATTAGTATTGCGTGAAAATGTCCTCACATTTTTTCCCCAACCCTTTTTAAAGCTACTGAGAACTTTCAATTTTTTCCTCTTCAAAGTACTAACTAGATTCACTTTCTTATCATAAACGATACTGAAGTTTGAAATCGAAGCATTATTTTGACTAGGTATACATCATAGATTTACCTTCCCACACATATACACACACATAAAAAACAATATATTATCGTAAAATCAATACAAATCACTCCACTCAAAATATAAAATATTATAATGTAGCAATCAGTTGATATACTTGTAGTTGTCAGATTTTTACATACAATCTAGTATTAACTCGTAATATAAACATATTTTAATTCTGTAAAATATCTCATTAGTAGAACGATACTACAATCCTTCTTACCATTATATTGTAATTTTAATCATAATTCATACTGGCATTTGTTTCTGAATAAAATAAAATAAATGTAGATGGTAAACATTACGCCATTTAATTTGAAAAATATATCCCTCAATGATTATATGCAATTAAAAAATATTGTTTAAATTGGTTAGAATAAGGTTAGTTCAAACTTTAAACACAATTATATAATACCTAAGATAATATTTAATGAGTAAACAGAGGATAAAAACTAAATTATTTTACTAGGAGGTAGTTATTATGAAACAAGACAATTTTACTATACATAATCTTACAGATAAAAAACCTTAGTTAATTCAACTCAACTTGACCGTTTACCGTTTTATCATTTGACTTTTGACTCTTTATATTACAATTCTTGAAATAAATCAAATAAATAATGTACAAAGGATAAAATATATTGTTTTTATTATTAACATTTGCAAAGTTGTGTAAACAATTGTATTTTAGTACGTACCTTATTTATATTCAATGGAAAAAAACAACGGGATGTAAGGTATATTGTATCAGCCACGTTTCAAAAGATTTTAATTTGAAATCAAATATAATAATATGACGTATAAAACAGAATAATTTGTGTGTTGATAAAAACATTTCCAACCGGACAAGTAAAAAAAAACTTCGATTATAGTGTAGTGGCTTTTTAAATTAATATACAATTCAGCAACTGAATGAAAAAAGGAAATTTTAAAAAAGTTGTACAAAATATATTCAAAAAACAGTGTGTTCAATTTAGAGGCTGTAATTTGAATATTACTCATGTGAAATAAATTCAATACCTACTTATATTTATACGCAATGCATTATTTTTTTATTCATACTTTTGTTCTATTATAGTGTCCAGTTGAAATGTATTGAAAAAAGTATTATTTGTGAGATGATTAACGTGTGTGTTTGTGAAAGTTGATGTTTAGTGATGTATGTTACCAACAAATATTCACAGAGCTTTGAAAATACAAATGAAACAGAGGATGAAGGAGTTCATTAAATTTATAATTGGTATGTAAAACCAGCAAGGAATTAAGGATCCTTAAAGGGTTAGGTTTAAAGAGCATGAACCATTTTTTCGTTTCGTAGTTGTAGGTAGAGAGGGGAATAATTCAAAGAAGTAAAAATAAAAATCTCCCGAATTGCGAATGCCACTCGGTACGTGCCAACAAGAATGTAATCCGATACGTATAATAGAGGGGAGAAAAAAAAACAAAGTTGAAAAAAAAATGCTTTTGTTATCTTACCGAGGTAACTATAGGTAGTTCGTTATGCTACGAGGAATTAAAAAAAAAAAACCGACGAGCCTGTGTTCAGTTATAACAACGATTGGTGTTCACCATTTGATGCTAATTATTAAAATCCGAAGTTCTTTGAAGGATTCCGCAGATTTTCGTTTTTAATGGAAAAAATAAATATACATATTATAACAATATGCTTGTCAACTTATGTTTATTAATTATTAGAGTAGTTTTGTGTAAAAGTACCTACTAGCACATAATATTATATTTTTATAAAATTCTAATTTTTTCATTGTAATCATTTGTGTTGGAAATAATTATATTATGTACTCAATTCAAATTAATTCTTTAATATTTTTTTAAATGTTTATCTCTAAACTATATTTCTTAAAAATATGTAATGTTTCAAATAAAACTTACATCTAATTAAGTTGGTATTTTTCATACCTATGATAAATTCAATTGTCCAAAAGACTTAAAATGTTCGCGAACAGCTGTAACATTAATGTCTTCTAAATTAATAAATTGTGAACCACAATTAAATACTAAGCATTTTGTGATATTAAATTAATTTAACTCTGCTATGAAATTATACACAACATGGTTATCGATTATTTTCAATGTTATAGAATTTGTCTGATACATTTTGAAATGGGTGATAACTGATTACCAATCAATATTCAAGTTTTTAACTATTAACTGTTAATTATTTGTATTTTATTTAAATATGATTCATAGGTACGTTTAAAAAGTCGGTTAGGTAACCAAAGAAGAATTTTTTTAATTCAGTTGGCTTGTTAAATTATGAATATGGATAATGTTAAATATAGATTCCCCATCTGTTCAAAAAGGTTTAAAATAAACCACCGTAGGTACGATACATTAAAGTACAGACAGAATCTGTAATAACAAACAAAGTAATTGATAAAGTACTAAATAGATGAATGATGTATTTACTCTTGTAAATAAAATACTAAAGTATGAGTGTACAGTATAATATTATTTTTTTAACAAATGTCGGCGTGAAATAAAATTGATAGTTTTCATATCGTCAAATATAATATGATTAAAACATTTATAACTTTGGTGGTTGAATGGTTCATAGTTCTATAAATGGTTTGAAATTTACATTAATTTTAAATTAATAGATTTTTGTTTAATATGATTGTCCGTAAAGTAAAATGATAAAATACAATGCTAGCCACAGTTATACAAATATTCTGAATATTTAAATGAACGATGATAATAAAACGGCATTTTAATTTTTATAATAATTAATAATAATCCTCTAATACCTAACATACATTTATTTACTAATATATTTGAGTAATTTTAATTGTTTAAGTTAAAGACAATAAAATAATGCACAATACTTTAATTTACAGGCATGGTTCTTTATATTTTTGTATCAATATATGAGAATAACATTTGCTTTCTAGTTCCAAGCTGTTGCTAGGTAAACGTATTGGCCATACTATATTTAAATAAAATTGGTTTTCAATTTTTTTTATTATTTTTAAGATATTGTGAATATACGTAATAGTAGTAATACTTTTTATAACTTAAAGAATAATATACTATTAATATAGTGCGTGGTAACCCGTAGCCCGTGTAGGTATATATTTATATTATTTATCAAAAATTCAACTACATCAATAGCTACTTTGAAATATACATTTATCATGTTTTAAAATTAAAGATCTACTATTGTTTGATTATTAGTGCCCAATTAAAATATATAAAAATTGGCTGAACATAATGATTTATTAGTTTGGGTTCTCGTCGATAAATGTGTATCTAATCAATAATCATATTGATTTTAAAAAAATAGGTACTTACCTACTATATTAGAAAACCACAATAAATTATTAAGTGTAATTTGTAATACCTGCTTCTTTGTTTTGTAAAAATGATTTTCGGTTTTAATGTTTCGTGTTTAATATAAATCCGAGATAGGTACCTAATTTATAGAATTCATTTATGTAAATATTTAAAAAGATGAATTACTAATTTCCATTATGTATTCAAATAGTTATTTAAGTGTTATAGTTTTGACAAGGGTTTGGTAGAAGAGAACAATATAATATTATGTAGTTCAGCCGGCCAATGTGTACCAACGTGATGTGAGGAAGTACAAGGTGAGATAGGGTTATGCGAACCCACAGGGTAACTCTGTTTGAAAGTTTGAAACCATTAGATCTAAATGAAATTAAGTTTATTTATATGTTTTTTTATTAATATATTCAAAAGCGTACAATGATTAAAAACTAATCTATAATGTGAACCAATTAATGACGATTTTGATGCACAACATAAAGACAGAAAAAATTTTACTATACGAATGACTGTGTTCGAGGGTCTAGGTAGACAATTATTTGGTAGGGGATGGGTAGGGCTTAATTTTACTAGGAATTTTTTTTACTACCATAGATAATATATACATATTTTAATAAAATTCTTTAATTTTTAACTATAAAATCCTTATAAACTTTAATTATCTCTTAATCATATACCCAAAACTTCTTTGATTAGTTGCTATTAAAAACTAATAAAATTAATAAAACATAAATGTATTTTTATAATCAAAATATCCATAAATATGAGTACTTTATTTACTAAAATGTTCTTATATTCAACAAAATTGAATTATACAACCAAACTAATAAAGAACTTTGCTATAATAAAGTGCACAAGCAAACATGCTCATTGTTTTCAAATTTAGCAGTACCTATCAGGCAATCACAACAAAAGTTTATATCAAATCGCAGGAATACCTATAGGTACCTTAATAATATTATCATTGTAAAACTTTTTAAATTTATGTATGTAGTAGTGGTGTAATGTACGACCCAGACTAACATAAACATGTTTTCGATTATATAGAACTACATTATATTAAAAGTGCTAAATTGTAAATCCAAGACAAACGTAAATATTTCTTCGATTATATTATATTGAACTAAATTATATTATTATAAGTGCTAAATTGTAAAACCAAAAAAGTGGTCAAGCTACATTTTATATTCGGTATATTATTTGATTTTTCCACCGAATTATAATGGTATTGGATTTCTTATTCTAACCATAATTAAATTTACATTAATATTCATGTTCGTGTTTTGGATACGAAGTGCCAATTTAGATATGTAGAGAATACCTATTGATTTTACGGTGACGTATGAAATATGTTTTTTTTAGTACATGTTCACGGTTAAGGATAAAAGTAGTGCTCCAAAAGTTTTATGTAGTGATTTTATCTATTATAAAATTGAACACAGAAGGTAATATTTAAACCATACCTACAGACTTTTTCTAATTCTCTTGGAAAACTGAAATGTTTAGACACTGATATCAGAACGTAGCGACAAACGTATGAGTACCTATGTAATGCATTTACAATAATACTGGTTTACGTTAATTGTTTAGATACTGTTTGTGTTAATTCTGGTAGGTATATGCATTTTGAAAATAATATAGAAGGTCTCGCATAACACCTTAAAGATCGGATAATAAGAAAAAGTTATGTTTCAACTTTTTCAAAGTTTCTTCAAAGTTCAAGTGTAAGGAAAAAAAATGACTGACATCAAACATTCATTTATAGAATACAAGTAAGCGTGATTTTTATTGAGCTCAAAACCATTAGCTGCTCGTATTTATTGGTTTATAAATTTCCTTATCTTTGGATAAAGACTTATTTTTGTTTAACCTTTCTTTATTTATTCTTGTTACTTTTATCTCATTGGTTGTACTAAAAAGAAAACAAATAGTTTAATTGGTCATTTGTTTACTTGGATATTAGTTAAACAACTTTCATATAGAGAACAATAATAATATACTGTTTCGAATACCATGTTTAACGATATCTCGTTAACTTAATTGAAGATTAAAACTTTTAGCCTGAAAAATTACATTTAAGGTATCGTCTCCATAAAAATATACCATAAAAAGAAAATTTTTGAAATTGGGAAAACTATTGATTGTAATTACATTTATCTATATTTTAGTTTTAAATTGTTTATTACACTATCTGTTCACGTAAAGATCAATAAGCGAAAAATAAAAAAAGAGGACATAGATCACGGAATAAAGAATCCTCCCATTTGGGAAACTTCGGTTATTTATCTGAACATGTTTATTTCAAAATTCAAATACCATATTGTATCAAAGAACAACAAGACTTTAATCTCTGCAGGAAACAATGTGAGCACGTATAACATGCTAACATAGCATTCATTAAAATTCTACTTTCAGACCTGAGATACCGGTACTGGAAGTATTCCATTTAAATTTTTAAAAATATTGGTGATATGATAAAGTATTAATCGTTGATTACCTATTCAATACCTGTTTTATATCAATTACGTATCATAACTAGTTTAAATAGTGAATTTAAAATGTATGAACGATTAACTATTAAGGATCATATTAATATTATGTCATTAGCAGCTATTCTATTTTAACTATTATCATAATATTTTAATCTCTAATAATATTACCATGCAGAATAAATTCTAAGAGGATACTAGCAAGTTAGGAAATAATAGAGCTATATTACCATTTTATCAAAATTATTTTGACCAAAAATTATCTCATACTGTAGAGGTAAAAGTCTGTTTATAATATGTGACATGAATTTCATACAAAAATATAATCATAGGAATATATTCTTAACAATGACATCGGCCGATGAGTATATTTTCTGAAATGCTTCGCAAAATTACATAATTTTGGAGTTACGTCCTTTGCTTTTATATTGTACTCCATTCACGTCATTGTAGATGTAACACATGTCACATAGGATATTACGTACGTATATCGTGATGAATAATTGTACTCACGCATCGATACTGCACTTGTATATACCAACGTTTTCATGCGGCAATGCGACAGACGCGTATGTCTTGTACAAGGTCTGTTTACACGACGACGATGACGATGGTTCACGGAAGTGGTCGAAATTTATTGCACCGTGCCGTAGGTAATAAATCACGGTGAAACACCATTTCGCCACCTATTCAATCGATATTTTTATTACAATAATTTGTTCCAAATTATATATTTGAAGGTATCCGACGGTCGGTATAAGAGATCAAGCTTCGAACTATAAACATATATAAAAATATATAGCGTGATTATTCAATGTTGAGAATTGTATTATAGACCATCAGAAGAGGTAGTCAAACTGTGCCCGCGGCTCGGAGGGGCGTCTCGAAGATTTGTCAGGGGAGCCGTGGAACAGAAGTGGAAACAAACTAACGATGATATATTATTATGTTGTTTTATTCAAAACATAAAACATTTAATTTCAGATTTTTACACCTATGCATATTATAACTATTAAAAATGTATTGCCTCGATATAATTTATTTATTTATTTACAGCATTATATTACATTCTTATAAACAATTAAACATTTAAAAATTTTCTTTCTGAGTCATGTTAATAATTTGAGACCCATCAAATGTTGTGAAGAAAAAGTGGAATTAAAATGTTTGAATACCTATCTGGAATAGACGGATGGCTGTGTCTTCTACAATATGCATATTAGTGACATAGGTAGGTAATAAGTATAATAGTTAGCGATTAGATGAAATGTTTACTAAATTTCAAAGCAGGATAGTCTGCCAGGATATGTTCAAACAATACGTTGTATGAACCAATTCGCCTGGGTTTTCTCACCCCTGTAACTCTGCTTCTTAGCTTCCTTGACTTCTAAAATTTGAAAAATTGATCAAACCGAAATATCTTTGGATATAGTGAAAAATTTAACACTTAATTTTTTTGATGGAGATTATACATTTCCGTAAATTGACTGGAGGTATGTGTTGGTCTTGAGATGATATTGATGTCGAAGAACATTGGATGAACAGTGTGAATCTAATGAAACAACTTGCAGTGATTACAGTTTCTATTTTAGATTTACATTTTTGAGACAATATTGGTATACAACATTTTAAATTAGCCGATTCCTGATTGGTTAGTAGTTATAGCCACGTTTTTTGTTCAACAAGTCGCACATCATACCTCAATTAGCTAATATTATTAATATACAATTCCTACTGTTCGAGGTTCAATACGATCTGTTTCGAAAAATTACGATAAAATAATCAGAAAAACATAATCCAAACCTTCGCCTTTTTTATACAAATTTTGAATAGTAGGTACCTAATCGGTATTTTTAATAATAAAAAAAGAGTGTGTTTATCAGTTGACGTCGAAGTAGGGCATATACCTATAGCTGTAAAAATTATACCTATGGTGGTTCAATCAGACGTGCCCAGAGAAAATTAAGGTGCGGTGCTGTATATCTATAATATAAAATGTAGATTTATTATGGTTTTTAATCAGAGATAGGGTGTGTATTGTCTGATGTATGTGTCCAAATTAGGAAATAATCATTCTACTTCTAGGAAATCATAAATGAAAAATAAATGAAAAATAAATGAAAAAAAACTTGAAAAACTTCTTGATTTACGGCTAAGCCACGTAATGCATTGAGCTTTTCTGAGAATCGTTTTTAGAATGCGATGATTAATAGCTATCAAATTTAAAAAGACAGCCCATTTCCTAGACACATTCCCAAGTGATCTACCAAAAACCAATTTTCACAGGACTAAATCCCGACTGGATCTCAATATGAAGCTATACGAGAGCTCTACACCGGACTTATCAACTAATCTGCTTTTCATTTCGTAACTTAATATGAACTCACATTCTACAATATATAAGTTTAAACTTTAAGGTACTTACGAAAACTTATTACATTATATTATGTAATATTATATATTATTATTATAATATTCAAAATGTTTCTTGCTTGAGACGTTATATATTATAATGTTTTACTAGAATATGAATAATTATAAAGATAAAATATAAAAGCGATAGATTTTCTTTCATTAGTTGTTTTTATATTATTCTTGCAGGATTAAATAGATGTATATGCACAAAATATAAAATAATTGTTATGCAACATTATTGATTTTTTTTTTATTTAAAAAATAATAGGTACCTGCTATTATGTTTTGAACATTTGCATGTAATAACATAGCTAAATTAAAGTTTATTTCATTTACGTATATTATTGTGGTTGCTACTATGCTGTAGGCAATGAAAAAGATTATGACGTGTTACTGTTTGATAACAAAGGTATCCCTTCCACAAATAACTACTATATTGGCTCTAGTACTAAATGTTCGTGTCAAATTATAATTATATTTTTTAACAGTGAGTTTCTTCAAGAAAAATGAGTATTATATTGATATAAGAGGATATTATTCGAATATATTTTATAATATGAAATAAACATATTTTAAACGATTTTAAAAATGTTGAAACTTCGATTACTTTAGCAGTTATGATTCGTTAAGAGTATTGGAGAAACGTTTTGCACCTTTTTACTCCGAGCTGCATAAAATTACCATTAGAATTATTATTTTACAAAATACAGAGCACGCACTTGGAACACCACCTTGTGGGCCTGTAAAATAATGTACTCAATAATAATTATTGCAACCTCAAGACTCCTTTGCGGCGTGGCTTCAACCCAATTGCACACGATGATTTATGCCCGATTTACATAAAAAAAAAAGTAATTTATTATTTTGCCGCTTCTCTATTAATTTGACGTCTTGGATAGATATATAGATAACCAGTGAACATATATAATTTATTATTAAATAGTATTAAAATCACTTCTACACTATTTACACTAGTCCACAGTGGGATTAGCAATGAATATTATCATTGTTTATTGTTAATTTAACGGACATTATTGTAATGACCAATTTCACACTAGTATAAGCAAAATCTACACCCTCTGACAAATACAACTTGGCGTACATTAATGTTCTTCTAAAATAATAATATAGAAAGTTTAAAAAAATTATCCAAGTTAATAATATTATAATAAACATAAACTTATATAATCAAAATTAATAACGCCCTAGTTCACAGGCATTATACAATAAACATACCTAGGTACTTACAAAATTATGAACTTGATATTTTAAACATTTGAATATATACTAATACACTATAGTGTGTATAATTTAATAATGATAAATCCACATTATTTTTGAAATTTTATCTCGAATATTTTTTTTCCATCATTTTAATTTGATAGCAATACAATACTCGGCATTTTTTATTTACAATCTTAAAATATAATACAAGCTTAACATCATTTTGCATTTATATACAGGTTGATATTTAATGGCAGTTTCAATAGTTACCTAACTACTTTTTAAACATTCGAAAGCTATTAATACGTGAAACCAAACAAAACACAAGTTCAATAAAAATATTTTTTTAATATTTAATTTATTATGCTTAAAATGTTTCAAACTATAACATGTTATTACAAGTTTGATAAATTGTTTACGTTTTATAGATTTTGTAACAATTTTTTACAGGTTATGTTAGTAAACAGTATTAATTTTGATGATTAGTTAAAATAGGTACAGAAAAAAATAAATATAAAAATAAGAAATATAATAGGTTATATTAATTATTTGCATCGATGTATCGTTGGGAATTTTTGGAGTTTTCCGATATAGAAGTACGCGTCCTGAGACTGCCAGAGTCGCAGATGTCTGTATTTTGTTTTAAATCCAAGTCCGCAATACAAGGCTACTTCTGAATAACAATATATTATGTAATGGTGTTAAAATAATGGAATAAAAAATAAAGCATTATTTGAAGGTTTTCATCGGTATACTTAGAGAATGAAATAAATTTTGTAAATAACGTAAAATAGGAATTTAAAAGTAATACACAAAAACGCAAACCTGTCTTTTTATGTGACATATATTGATGATTGATTCGGGTTGTTATCCAAAAACAGACTTTTTAAACAGACAATAAAAAACTCTACACGAAGAACTATAAATTCCGATACGGCTATTTACGAAGCCATAATACATCCAATACCCTGACAAAAAGCAGCTAAGGCCCATACACTATTACTATTTCAAATTAAATTATAAATAATTTACTTAATGCTTTATGTAAATTATTTAAATGTAACCAATATGCATCCAAATATCGTTGTATTTATACATTTTTAGTTTAATGAAATATGGCTTTTTCATTTAATTTACGTTAGAATATTTTACTCAATGAAAACACTAAATAATACCGGTGTTTTTATAGCTCAGATGAGAATTTGATTTAATGTTTATTTCATATTATATTGCTTACAAAATTATCCATAGTAAAAGACCTTCAGAAAAAGTCCTATAAAATATTTTATACATGTTAATAAATGTTTGTAATATATTTTAGATTCTAAGTAGAGTGGTGAATGAATTTTATTTTGAATTAGTGAAATTTAATAAACAAGAAATAGTTCTGTAGTAAAATTAATAATGATATATTATTTACCTATATGATCTAAAACGGTATATGTAAAATAGTTAGAAAACAAATTATTGTTTTGTTTAACCATATTGCCATTACGAAAACCTTCAATCGTTGTTTTCTTATCAAATAAATTATTTTAGGAAAATATTATATACTATTTCAAGAAATACAAAATATTTCAAACCTTAAAATGTTTTCCACGGTAAGAATTTGTTAAAATATATTATTGTAAGAAAAGTTAGCACAATTAATTTATGTTAATAATACCGTTTAAATTAAAAGGTATTATTCATTTGACCATTGTGAGTATTTGAATTTCCACTCAAATTGAATACAGAGATGGGCCTTAACTACCTAAATCTTAAAACCACTTTATTGAGTGCTTAAAAATAAACCTAAACCTACGCAATATAATATAATCAATGCGTTATAGGTACCTATATCAGCTAGTTATCAAAATGCTTAAAACCAGTTAAATATTAGTGATTCATATTAAATTGTTGATGATTGTTTTTCTTAATCTTAGAATTATTTAAATATATATCTTAGTTTAATTAGTTCCAATTATTATGAGTTATTTAAGCTTCATTAAAATTAAAATTTTTACCCAACTGATTGAACTTATATTGTATATGGTCTTTAGCCATTTGTACATTTATAATAATCGTTATTATATTGTATTTCACAAAATTGTAATTAATTCGTTAATAACAACCCTTAATATCTATGGTAATTACATGATTCTAATAATATTATTACGGTTTGTTCGATTAGATAATTTAATATTCCTCTTCATCAAAATGACTGCTATGATGTGTTTGCAAAAATTTAATCTTACCAAATATAAATGAAATAAAAACAAATATATGCATTACCAGTATAGAAAACTTCTTTAAAATGAGTTTATTGACTTGCATTAATCTATCATCAGATGTACTAACTAAATTAAGAAATCAACCTACGATCATTTATAATAAAAGCCCAAATCAACCTACGACCGATCGACTTAATTTTAACAATGAACAAGAAATTATTAATCAAATCTCTTAGCTTAAAAATGGTTCTTCACCTGGTCTAGATAATATTACGGTTGAACTATTAATTAATAGTAAACTTAAGTGTAAATAAATTTATACTAGCTTCCACATTAAAAAACATTTTTACTCTAAGTATTTTCAAAATCAGTAGTAAGTACCTAACTTGTTTAAACTGTCTATAGTCACAGTAGTCACTCCTATTTTCAAAAAGGGTGAAACTAATATAATCAGTAATTATCTACCAATTATAGTTATTTTAAACAGCAACAATATTTGAAAAAAGGTGCTCTGCTGTACAGTAGGTTACAAGTGGGTAACTGTATAATGGATAATATTAAATTTGAATTCAATGATATAATATCATTGTATAAGAAAAACGATTCTGAGCGGAGACGGTATGTCAGTCTAGGTATAAGACATATTATATACTTATCTATCGTATTAAAAAAAATTTACCTATAATAAATTCCAATTAATCATATCACATTATCACAATATCCATTAGGTACTTATAACGCGTTACACACCAACAACAAACCCTGTTACTATCATAGATATATAGTAGTATACTTTAGAAGTTTCAAGTACCCACCAATAATATTATACAATCACAACAAAATAACTAAAATAGTTATTCTAGGTTTTTATTTGAATTTAAAATATCTGTAAAAAATAACTGTGTTCATATATTTTTTAGATTTTTTGGTTACAGTATGAACTACTTATGAGAACCTTTGTTTTAAATTTGTAATCCTTAGCAATAAAAACTGGACATTTTATAATTTATTAATTACAATGATTGATAATTTTCGATTAATTTTGATAAATTTTGTCAGAATTCGATCTTTAAATGCTTATAAAAAAATGCTGCCTATGTATTTTTAATATTTTTCAATTGCTACTGTAACAATATATCAGGAGCCTTGTATTAAATTTTTACGCTTTTTGGCCCAACAAATAAGACTTTATTGATATTTATGGAAAAAAAACTAAAAAAATTGAAAACTGTAAATGTCTGTAAACAGCTCAAAAGAGTCAAAATATTTTCAAAATTGTATGGTGTATAGGAAATGCTAATATAAACATTCAGTGCAATTTTCATGTATCTACAGTTATTCGTTTTTAAATTACAACAAAATAAGGAAATCGCTACATGAGAAATCGAGTGAATATCCAATGTTGTAAAAATTTGAATTTCAAACGCTCATAAAAATTTAATTTGACTTTCTTATAGACATTTTTTTTTTAATAAAGGTAGATAATCTTATAAGGAATCTTGTATTACATTTTCAAATCTTAGATTTAAAAAGGAAAATTTTTACGAATTCTTAACTCAAAAAAATTTGCTAATTTTCGTGATTTTTCCATATTTTCTCAATTTTTGAACTTTAAATGCTTATAAAAAAATTGTGACTAAGGATTTTTAATATTTTTCATCTGCCTTTGAAACAATATACTACGACCCTTCTATTAAATTTTCAAGCTTTCGCAACTAACAAATAAAATTTTATTGATATTTTTAGAAAAAAAATGACCCTAAACAGTTCAAAATAAATCAAAATATTTTGAAAATGTTATCGTGTATAGAAAATGCAAATATAAACAATCAGTGAAAATTCCATGTATATACGTTCATTTGTTTAAGAGTTACACCATAAACCAAAATCGATTTTTTTGGAAAACCGGTTTTGCGTAAAAATTTCCGTTTTTCCTTAATTTTTATGTTGTTTTTCCCGGCGTTTGTGAAAACTACTGGGAAATTTATACTTTTGACCCCCCAAAGTACCAACTGATTCACTTTCCTATCAGAAAAGCTACTGTTGATTGAAGAAAATCCAAGCACTTTTATTGTCCTAAAACGTGATGACAGACACAAAAAAAAAAACACATCATTGTAAAATGAATACATTCATCGTTTCACTCAGAATCTAAAAACTAAATATACAATTTTAATATGTGATACTATTAAGAATTTTTTAAATAATTATTTTATATTTTATATTGAATTGAATTTACAGAGTCGTATTGTATATATATTAGTTTAATTAGTCATAATATTAATACAATTTCTTTTAATCAGATTAAAACCAAATATTATACCTACTATTATGGCATGACTTGTATACACTATAATAGTATCTAATAATGTATTTGTTAAAATGAAGACAATAGGTACATGTTTTAAATTATATTCAGCAAACAAGACATAATAAGTTTACAATTTGCATACATAAAATAGCTTGTATACATTTTTTGAGGAGATCAGGTGTAGAATTTTGTAATAAAACCCACTAACGGTTACATTATTATGTTCTATATTAGCGTTAAAATACTGTTAATTTAATTATTAACTTGCGAGTATTCAAAGCCCATAGGAACCGAAATATTATCGTATATCAGGTGCGTATATATTACATGAAATATGGTGGCTTGAATTTTAGAAAAGGTTGCTAAATTTTTAATTAAAATATTAAAAAATCATCTAAATTTATATTAAAAATTTAACGATTATTGAATCCCATTCAAGTATTATTTTCATTGAACCCGTGAAATTAAATATATTAAAAACAAATATTGAAATATATATTTATTACATTCATTGTATCTACGTTATACGTAAGATATTCACAAGTTTTTGACTTGTTGTAGTTTTTTGACTTCTCAGAGTTTCCCTGAGCTAATAAACGGTAACTGGGTAACTGTAGAAAAATACTAGTTTACAAGTATATTCCAAAATAAATAAGATAACATTATTAAGGTAAATACGTTAAGTTTCAGTTCATTAGAACTAATCAAAACCTCAATCAGGTAAATTTTAAACACACTTACACGAATAAACTTTATGTATTCATTTTATAGAAGTAGACTATGTTAGAATAACTGAAGGTTCAGAATTGTGTTTATAAAAACTTGTTGATTTAAATTAGATAGGTTTAAGGTACATTGTATTGATTTTTTTTTTTATAAAAATGTTGTATTTGAATTTCAGGGTTATATCTAGGCTGTTCACGTTCAAAGCACAAAGCGTGGTTGGTACAATAATATAAACGCACTCAATAATTGTGTCCACTCAACGACGGTTTATATAGATGAAGAATAGCAAGAGAAGGCAAGTGAAAATTCATATTTTTAACACGTTTGGTTCCTCAATAAATACTTCATGTTTCATAAATTGGTTAGAATACAGAGAAGTCTTGGTCGTAGATTTTTTTTTTGAGGCCTTGTAATTATTTAAATTATCATGTAGCTTATGTAACTGTCTAAAATTAGATTGTCATTTCGAATTCGATTTCGTTTTATATAATATTTAACTACCAAAATAATGATAACCATTATATTTAAACAATAAAAATTCATGAAAAATGTATAGTAATAATTATTCATCTGATGATTAAATAAAAAAATATGAATGCGTAATAACCTTCTGAGAATAAATTTAAATAGTAATGCAAGTGTGCAGCTATTAATATTGATATCAATAAATAAATTATAATACACTTTTTAGCATACAAATATTTATCAATATATTAGACAAGTATATTATGAAGTAATACACCAACTTATAATATAAATATATTATAAAAAAGTTAAAAATTTAAATGAGAAATGTTTTACTTATTTATCAAATCCATTATTTTGAAACTGGCACACTTTTGGTTATTTATTTATGTTTATAATAGTCTTTGCGTTATGATTATAAAAGTGCCCAATGTGGTATATACCCAAACTTTACAGAGTTTATTATTATTTTTTTGTTTTGTTTTTTATCCCATTAAGTTTATGACAATTTGAAGTTTTAAACCAATAAACTGAAAAAAATTATCATAGTTGATCCGTTGTCAATAATTGGAAAACTTGAACAATTGTCGAGGAATAGAAAATTGTTTTATAAATCGAAGATGCTTGATTTTAAGGATAGATTTATTTATAAAGACTATTTCAAAAAATAAATGTTAATCCTCATACAATATTACCTAGTATTTGAAAATCAGCGTATTACAGTATGTTTACGTTTTAACAAATGTATTTAGTGACCTGGTGATTTTTTTTAACGAGTGCATTATTTTTTTTTTTTGTCAGGTACTCTTTATATGTTTTTGGATTATTTTCATTTGAAAAATCATATTTTTGAGGAACATATTAATACCATAGTATTTTTACCGTTTTTTTTTTTTTTTTTGAGGATGATAAGTTTTGGGTTTAGTATAATATAATATTATAAATGTATAATGTTTAGCTCATGGAAGTTCAGAAAGATTCAGAAGAATTGTAAATGTTTATTCAATAAATTCGTTCCCATATGCTTAATAAATTATTAATTTAATATTCCAACTCTTTTTTAACTCATATTTGTTTTCAGAATATATTTCGATGTATGCTCTAAGTATAGATTTTTATTTTTAAAATAATGAAAAATTCATTAAATTCAAAAATTATAATTGAAAAGTTAAATATTTTGTAGCAACGTAATAGTATTAATTTAAAAGTTATTAAAATTTAAAAAACTAAAATAAATACTAAAAAATCTTAGGTACATAATATTATTTGAATCTATCGTTTTTATCCGTGGTTCTAAGTGGATAGGTTTGGTTAAACCACATAAGTAATAAGTATAGGTATATAATATTGAAATATATTACCGTTTGTTTTGGAATTAATTGAACTGCAAAACATATACAGCCGTTATATAATTATTCATTTATATGCATACCGTGCCATCATATTACAGGGATTTTAAAATAATGTAGGTCGTATTCGTCTGGTTATTACGTGTTATGATCGTATTAACATAGTATTTTAGCATCGTCCATTGAAACAAAAGGGAAAATGACGAGGCCACATTGTTCTGGTCGTTACACCAACTGGTCACCAAAACCAGTGTCATTGTAATAATAATAATACTATTTTAATAGAGCTTCGGAACATTATTTATTTCTAAAATCCATACAATATTCCATTCAATAATACTAGGTACATAATATACTGCCAAAATGTTTTATTCAAAGTTGTCTATTTTGTATTAGTATTATTACATTATTGTTATTCATTGTTATATAATATATATTGGAGTTTAAGAAATTTCTCAACTTTTATGATACGTTCATCATTTTAGACATTCCATTATGAGTAATATTGAAATAAATATCGGTCCCGTTATAGGAGTTAAATTTCATGACACACTGATGTGAAAAATATTAAGATATTGACTATTATATGTTTATAAGTTTAGTTTTAATTTCTTATCAGGTGGCACTGCTGGGAGCCTTCCTACTTTACAATGAATGTAATTTTATGTCACCACACTTACTATACCTTGTCATAAAGATTGTAAATATATATTTTTTTAAATAAAAAATAGTGTTTTGTTTTATTTGGAATAAAAAAAATTGTTAATGAACTAAAATACGAGTGGTTCAATAAATTAATCATTACTTAAAGTATAAAGGTATTACATTAGGCTCATCGATAAAATATTACGATGATTCACCTACATAATTTTTAGAAATATTTCAGCTACTCCAGTATCATTACGGTGGTTCAAAAAATATATTTGGATAAAAAATCTCCAGCACCTCATATTATAATATTTTTGTTCAGGAAATACCCAAATATGGAATATTCAAATTATTGTTTAACCATTAAACAATTTGCATCTTCAAACAAATAATGCTCCCAAAGAATCTGCCAGTGACGTTTAAGCGTTGTTATGAAATATTTTACTCTGTCGTTGGCAAATTACAATAGGCTAATGGTTTATACACATGCACACGCACAATTTGCACGCCTACGCTGCTATACGGACGAGAGCAAGAAAGTACATACTCAAATAACAGATGATTTACCCTGTCGATCTGAAACTATCTAATATTCTTTGAGTACAACATACTTTCAGATACTTTCACTAGCTACCATTTACAGCAGTCGTAGAGAGATCCATTAATTATAAGTTATTAGCAATGTCAATTGAAATTGTAATGTAACATAATATTATGTTGATTACTAATATTGCTTGTCCAATTTATTTTTTACAATTATTGTAAACCTGTCGACATGAAATATAATATATCCGGTGTGTTTCTTCTATAAATTATTATTGATATTATTATTTGATAATCATAACATGACAATCCATATAATATATTTATAATGATAATTATAAGAATATGCTTCATAATAACTTATGTACGCATTTTTATAAATAATATGGCATCAATATATCACGATTAGTTTTTCAGTAAAAACACCTAATTGATTAGTCGTAGGATGGAAATTAAAATGCTTTCAATGATCTGAGAAAAAAAGTTTACTAGTTTGAAATATATTATCATATTCATTACAATAATTTAAACAAAATATGTATACGTGAATAATATTATAATATTATAATATTTAAATCTAAATCAAAAAATTGAGCAACAATTCAGCGTTAACACATAACATTTATAAAATAATTTTTTTAAGTTTAAAGATTTTTATGGAGCTTTTTTGTCCAGTATCGTTTATGAATGCAATTATTTATCGTTTATTCAAATGTATGAATACATTTCTATCTTAAGTGAATGTGAGAGAAGATTTTAGTATTATCCTCATGTTTGAAAATTGTCATCTTAATAGTTTACAATATGTAACACGGCGTAATGTATATGCAATATACCTACGTCACTGTCTAAGACAATGATCAAAATATTAAATTATAATAGCTTTTAGTTTTTATACATCTCTGTTAGTTATTCATACATTTTTTTGTGATTCATATTATAATTTTATTTGAAGTTTTGTGAATAAATGAAATTAAGAGTAATAAAGCCAATGGTATAATTATCGAGCTGACGAATTATTTAGTTACTGTTTTCTACTTTAAAATTCATGATTGATAAATAGATATTTTTCCTTTATGCAACATATAATATGATTTTTATAGCTTGGAAATATTATAATTCTTTAAATTACATGTTTTTAAAAGATAAATACCTTACCTACATTACTAGTAAGGAATAGGTCTCAAAACATACTTACCCAATCAGACATAAATACATAGTCTATATGAGACAATAATATGAGAACTTATAATTTATAAATAATTTTCAGCTTGATTTAGCGGTGTATCTATTAAGTAAAACTCAAAAGACTACATTATGTTTGTTAATTAAATTTAAGCTTTAACTTAATATATTAAAAAGTAAATATTATACGTAATATATTTTTTTTTCCAAATGGCAACATCTTAAAATCTTAAATGTTTAATTAATTGAGATTACGTTTAACACTTTAACCTTTGGTAGGGCGAGCTGGGTAATTATTTACCCTAGTCTATATTTAATATGCTATACATTCTTTTGTAGATTTTCTACACTAATTTTTTTTATAATATCATATAGACAATATCAATATCATGCAATCACAAAAATGTAAAATTATTTTATTTGTGTTACACATCAACCATAAAAAATATTTATTCGTATGTAAAAAGTACTTCAATAATAGTGTACCAAAAAAAATATTATATAATTTTTAATACAATAATAGACACTAATTGATTAATTAAATTACATTTTAAAAAGTATTTTTGATTCAACTTCCAAAAATTACCCCATGGGCACTATTATTAAAAAATTATTTAGCTCTTGTTGATTAAACCTATACTAATTTTTCAATTAAAAGTATAAATGCATATTTTATTGAACTTTAGAGGACCATAGTTAATAAACCATGAAACTATACAAAACAAAATTGATGATTTGACTATCAATATTTTCAGAAAAAAAAGCTTTACTGGAATCCATTAAAAAATATTGTAGTTACTATTTGAAAAAATAAAGTTGATTTTTCAATTGGTACACCTGAGTGTTTAAACATTTTGAAATTGTTATAAAAAAATTGCCTGTTAAAAATAAAGAAACACGTCTTTTTGTTTTAACTAAATTCCATAATATTATCATCGTTCCATAATCGTTAAAAAACCCCGCGTACAATGACATAAGATACACGCTGTATATGATTAGATATAAATTTATAAACAATACAAATAAAATAAAATAAGATCAGATAAAATATTAATTTAGAGATCCATAATAATTATTAATCTAAAGACATAAACAACCATTTAAAAACTGACATTTTGGAATTAGAATATTTACAGATGGTTTTTTTTATTTATAATGAATAATGATAGGTATATAATTAAAATAAGTAGGATCAAGATAGTCGTCGAATCTTTGATCAAATAATTTTTTTAAATAAATTACTTTAGAGTCCCAACCTACGGTTTCTCTTTTGTTCACCCTTTCGTTTAAATTTACCCAAATTCAATAAATCTCATGATACGAGTTTACGATATCTGATCACAGGTTCTAGTGATTCAGGAATTTTTTTTTTTTTTTGGTAACGTTATATAATTATATTCAAGGTACAATAATATTACAAGAATTCAAGAATTCGTCCTGAAAAAAAAAACAATTATGTTTTTTAGCGTATAAAAATAAAAAGTATATTTGTTTAAACGCTGAAGTACCAATTATTATTCTTTCGTTTAACACAAACGTTTTAAACCGCCAAGTCATTAACTACTACTTGGTTTGTCGCACAAAAAAAATAAATTACGTAGCTTTACATTGTTACGGGATTCATGTTGTATTTAAAATGCTTTCGGTGACCTAAACGATCTACTGAGCTATGAGTTCCGACTGCTATGGCTTAATGTCTTCTCATCCTTAGAACATTTGGTTAGAAAATGTTTCACAGTAATATATTTATGAAAGTGCAGCGTTTTCTCAGATAGTTTTGCTGAAAATTGGATTTTAAATAAAATGTATTTTTTATTGGTATAAATTTAAATTATATTTATTTTCCGTAGGTTCCTGCAATAAATACAATAAAAAACAATAACACGTATTGAAATATTACACCTAATGTGACGTAACATCCTTTTTTTGTCTCCCCTGCTTAGAAAATTACTATGCCTCACACTGTATACATTATACTTGCCCAAGTGTAGCGTATATACCAAGTTAATTTTTAAAACACGAAAAAATACAGTCTAGTTTTTTACCAGATTTGTTTGATACTTTAATCTTACTTATAACTTATCAATTATATTTTATTACTTTCAAAATAAAAATAAAAATATAAACAAACGATTAAAAATTCATCCAATTTTATCGGTATCAGCGGTATTGTAGGTTGTGTTTTTTTATTACTAAATCATAAAGTTATGCATATTCAAATTAATTAATAAAAAGTATAGGTACATAAAAAAAACAGTGTAAATTTGCTACAACAGCTTTAAATTGTATGTTACCGAATAATTGTTTTTTTTTTTTTTTTAGTCACATTTGAAAATGGCATTTAAATTTAACTCCATCTATTTTTATATTAAATGGAAAATGTATAGCTACCTCTTCAACCTCAATATTGGAAGAGTATTGTTATTTATATTATGACAATATTGACTCTATATATGCACACCAAATAACTCTACCACATAAAATATGTAAATTATACTTTATGAAACCGGAACTTTGTGGATAATACTACAAAAAGAACACGTGTTCCTTCAATCAAAATTGTATAAGATTAAGCAAATTGAAATTTAATGTTCTTCCGAATAAATTCAACAATATTATATATTTTTTTGTGAGCAATAATACGATTATAAGCTACTATATAAATGTATGAGCAGATATTGGGATTTTATTAGATTAATAGTTTCACAAGAGTATGATATACTTGTGGTGTGCCGTTGTAATTGTATAATATGACTCAAAACATAGGTGGATAAGTAGATAATAAAAATTTGTATGTATATTATAATTTATAATTTAATTTAAACTTTAAAGCATAATTTAAAACATTATACTTTATAGAATATTATAAGTCTTTATAATATGTAGTGTGTTATGCATTTATTTATATATATATATACATATATGTATATAATATATAGAGAGAAAAAAACATAAGAACTACAATAATTTTAATAACAGTAGGTATTCAAAACATGCACCTGCAGTTGAAGAATTAATAAATTACTTACGAGTTACTATTTTTTTGGCTTTAAATTTTTAAATATATTAAAACTAAACAATAGACAGTGTTGTTCAAATAACGCGGTATATAGCTCACACTATTTGTCCAATAAGCTTTTTAGGAGAAAAACATTGTATACAATAATATAATATACATAGTTAGCATTTATAATATAGATAAATGTATATAATTATGCAATACGTACCTATACCTAATTTGTTGATTATAATTCCTCAGAAAAAGATTTATTCTTAACTCACTTTGTCTCAGCAATACAATTGTATGCTCAGTGTATTTTCTGATTTTATCAATTAAGTAAAATAAATATACAATGGAGAACGAAATAAAAGACGTCTGTTACTATTTAATTTTTTTTTTTTTTCAATTATTATAACCATTAGACATTAATGTCTTTATGGCTATTAATTATTATATTGCATTGTTAATTACTGTTAAATAGTAAAAACTGCAATTAACTTTATAATATTAAAACATTTTTTTCTTTCGACAAACAATTTATTTATTTTAAATCACGAATTGTATTAATTGGTATAAGACCTTCTTGTTTATTTTTATTTTCCAATCTTATGATAATACATAATATTATTCAGACCTTTAACTATAAACTAATATTTAAAAACCATTAAAATTTAGTTAAATTTAAATGAGCATACATATAATATTATATATTATTATAGTTGTATAATCGATCATTAAAAATAACTTTTAAAAATAACTACTTATTTTTAGGTATTATCATATACGTTCATATGAGATTATTATAAATGGAAAATTAGATAATAGTTGTTTGCTGTAAAGAGACAATTTGAGATATGGTCACGCATGCATCTATTACCTTTTGCAGCTAAAACTCACATGGTCAAGATGTGATGAGATTTTTGAAAAGCAATTAATAATAGATCGACGTAAAAGCTATTCTCAACAGAATTACTAAATATAAAACAAAGTATAGCATAAGGTTTGAACTTTGAATTAAAGTTATGTTCTATTATATGTCGAAACTCAATCGGCATTGACTATATGTAGCCGGAAAACCGGCTCATTAGTCGGTTTAACATACTTTCAAATTATTTACAATAGTAAAATTGTAGCTAATATCAATTAAAAAAAAACCCATTTGTAATTTTTAGCTGGGTACATTTATGAATGTGGTATATAGTATAAATTCTGCTTGCACGTACTATGCAACATCAAAATATGCAAACATATTAGCAGTAAAGAACTTTCGATTTTGACGATTCCAGACGTTGTTTGCTCGAGGTGATTTTTGAAAATAAGAAAAATCCCTCGTACACAATGGTCAAAGAGGCGTAGGGTCAGGACATGAATAATGTATTCCATTAATATACAGCATTTGGCCAAAATACACATGACAAAATACGATTACATTAATCAAACGAAAATGGACCATAGGTTTCTTATACGGTCAAATAAACTGCGGTTGCAAAATATATCATGTATGTATGTGAGTATGCGTATGTATAATATTTATATATTGTGAGTTTTCCGATCGCATATGTCTCCAACAGGACATAGATTGAAAGGAACACTTAAAGAGGACAAATCGAAAGGATAATGGGTAATGTCCGTATGTTTTATTATTATTATATTATGTTCCCCCTACCTCACAGCGATGCGATATACAAATGTAAAATAATTTACGATTTTTTTTTCGTCTATTATCTGTCACCGTATCGAATATTTAAATAATAAAATTACTAATTTCGTATTGAATATAGAGGTACCAACACCAATGTCCAAAGACGTTAAAAATAAGCGAAGTGGAACATATTCTGATACTACTAAAATATGTGGTGTAGTGAAATCATTTTTAATTGTAAGATACTTTTCACTTAGTAGTATTAAAAAAAATACCTTTATAGAAAAAAATTGCACTTTATTAGATATAAGAGACAAAATGAGACGTTCAAAAAGACAAATTAAGTATAAAATAATGAAATATGTCAAATAAAAAATGTTTAATTTAAAGCCATCGATGTAATACTTTTATATAATAGTATTGTGTTAATTGGTCGAACCCGTAATAATTTCAATTAATAAGATTAAAAAAAAAATACTTTGAACCGTAATAAATACATATCATATTGTTTTATTCACTATCGAGAAATAGTAGTTAAATAATTGTACATTGTAAAGTATGTCGTTTATTATGCAAATATACATAATTTAAAATAACTCCAGTGACCTAACTAACCGGATATCAAATCCAATCTGTCCAACCCAGTAACACCGGATAAAGAGAATTTGAAAACAGAAATCCGACATATTAAATTGTTAAATATTTGAATAAAATAGGTGTTTTGCTGTTAGTTTGATTTATTTTATTCTCTTTACACTAAACGACACACCAAACACAAGCTAGATTAAAGGAGAAAATTAAATTTTATTTCACAGTCTACAAAATGTTTATATATTGGGGCATTGAGCCAGGTACATTGGTAGTACATAGATCCTTAGATGTGTGTTGAAACTTGGCGCAGCCTTAACTATGTCAGTGATCGACAAATAGGCTTTGTTTATAACAAACGAAACTAATTTAATATAATTGGATAATACCCGTTACACTACAATTTGTCATATATCAAAAGTGTTGATATAAATAAACAATATACTGTGCAAATTATATAACTCTTTTTGTGTTTGTATTTTTTTTTTTTTTTTACGAAAGTAAAAGCACATTTTATAAACATTATGGACTAATTAAATTCCATCTCATAAATGTACAAATATATTATTTTTCTAATTGATATTATGTTTCAATCATAATATGAAACTACAAATATAAAAGGAAACTAGTCATAAATTATAATATGATAATACCTTTCTTTTGACTTTGGTTCAAATAATAATAATAATGATGATATAGGTAGCCTATATTATACCTATCAGTTGTTAATTTAATGAAACTTTGTAACACTTAATAGTGAATTATTAAAACATACTTTTAACGCTAAAGTTTTACAGTGGTTAAATATCTGTTTAATACATAATCAAACTCCCCCCTCCCACAAAAAAAAATGTTAAATGACAAAAAAAACATGCTGTGATGAAAATGAAAATTTATTAGACAGCTATAAGTTCCATCGAGCGATATTAAATAACGGGGATGGTGTAGACGTGTACATACAAACATTCACAGCAGTGTCTACTGTGTCCCCAATATACCATGTTTTTTTTTTTATCAAAATGTTAACCTCTATGGGCCCCTTAGCTGGGCTTTTATTATTAATAACATATTTTTTCTCTAAAATTTCGAGATAACACATTTGTCATGACTTTGGGTCCTGCCATTGTTGTTATTCTCATGTATACAATATCAAGTGAAGACTTTATTGGATTCAAGAGTTACTCAATTCACAATCTGTATTTTTATACGTACGTTCATGTTACTAATAATACAATTTCTAGACCAGAGAAACAATAGGTACTATAAAACCAACATATATCTTTTAACCATGGACAAATTAATAGGTTTTTTTGTTTACATCGATGAAATTGTTTTTAAATAAAATATATTAGGGAGATGAATAGATAATAGTATTGATATTTGAAGATTGGATAACTGCTAAATGGAAAAGTCTATTATAAAGTCTTATTAATTATTTTTGTTTTGATAACTAGAAAACATACAAAGTTAAGCAATAAAAAACCCTTTCCAATCAGTTTAAAATAAATATTAAGAGACTGATTTAATGTTATAAAGTAACCTAATTTAGTAAAACGTTGTCATATTAAATTAAATCAAATGTATAACAAACCACAACAATATTATACCAAACATTTATGGTTTTAACTACAATATCATCCCCCCCACTCCGTATGCCAAACAATTCGTGGGCCTCCTCTGACTCCGATAAAGCCAGCATTTTCGCCGAACTCTTAGCTAACGTTTTCAAACCACATAATATCATACCAAATAAAATTCATACTCTAAATATTACTAGATTTCTTGAATCCCCTCTCCCTATGGCCCTCCCTGCCAAACATACTAGCCCGGGTGAAATTCAATACATCATCCGCAAACTCCCAACCAAAAAAGCCCCTGGGCACGACCTAATAAGCAACTTAGTTGTCAAACACCTCCCTGAAAAATCTATCATTCTTTTAGCACTAATTTTCAACTCTATGTTTCGTTTATCCTACTTCCCTACAGCCTGGAAACACTCAAACATAATCCTAATCCCAAAACCGGACAAACCGCCTGATATCCCGTCTTCCTACAGACCAATCTCTCTCCTCCCCACATTCGCAAAAATTTTTGAAAAAATACTTCTCAAAAGGCTACTTCCACTATCGGACAAATTCAACATCATCCCAAACCACCAATTTGGATTCAGGTCCAAGCACTCCACCATCCACCAGCTCCACCGCACTGTCGACTTAATCTCTACCAGCATGGAATCAAAACTTTACTGTGCGGCTGTACTCCTTGACGTGGCTCAGGCCTTCGACAAGGTGTGGCATGAAGGACTACTCTTCAAACTCAAAAAATTCCTCCCTGCCCCCTACTACCTTCTCTTAAAATCATACCTCGAAAATCGCACCTTCTGTGTTCGCGTTAACAACAGCTACTCGTCAAACTTCCAAATACTAGCTGGAGTCCCTCAAGGAAGTGACATAGCTCCCTTCTTATACTCTATATTCGCCCATGACACTCCGACCTCTCCTCATACATCACTGGGTACATATGCTGACGACACGATAATCCTGGCTTCAAACCATGACCCCCGGGTAGTATCTCTCCGGCTTCAAAATCATCTCAACTCGATTCAACTATGGTCAAACCGCTGGAGGATTAAAATTAACGAAGCTAAATCATCATTTATCACTTTCTCTCTTAGACCAGGTGACTGCCCCTCTGTATCGTTTAATAATAACCAAATCCCAATCACCCCGACAATAAGATACCTAGGTTTGATCTTTGACAGGCGCCTCACATGGGCCCAACACCTTAAAATAAAAAGAAAAATAGTCAACTCCAGACTCCATTTACTCCGCCCACTTCTTAGATCCAAGACATCATTAAAAAATAAACTATTAATATACAAAACCATCATCAGACCCGTTTGGTCCTATGGCATCCAGATTTGGGGCTCTGCCAAACCCTCCAACACGAGAACAATCCAGGCATTCCAGTCTATCTGTCTGAGGCAAATTGTCTCTGCTCCATGGTTTATCTCAAATAATAATCTCCACAAAGATCTAAATATTCCATCGCTCTTTCAATTAACAAAGTCTCACTACGTCTCCTTTCATTCCAAGTTAATCCAACATTACAATCCATTAATAAAACGCATATCTTCTCTAACAATCCCTGATAACCCCCAGAGACGTTTAAAACGCTCCTGGCCTAGAGACCTTCTAATTTAATCCGTCGGGTGGCACTACTGAGTGCCCTCCCCCATCTGTCATTCACGTTATTATGTAAATACTATATCAATATTACTTATTGTACTAAATTTTGTATAGATTGTAATTATATTTTAATAAAAAAAAAAAAATAAAAAAAAAAAAAAAAAACTACAATATAAATACTTGTCATATAAATAATATGTATAGGTATGGTATAAATACATCGAAATTATAGAAATCACATAATTTAAGAGGTTTTTCTTCAGTTTTATAACTTATGGCATAATCCGGATGTGCTCCGTTCGAATTTCTTTACACACACATCAGAGATTATCGTGTACTCCACAGGTACCCATCGGGTTTATTGTCATTAAAAACTATCTAATTAACTTTGTCATTATTTTTAATATTATATTTAATCCCTTATCTCAATAACATCGTTTTTAATGCATTTTAACCATGAAGATCTTCACTTTAATTGTTATGTTAATTGCATACAATAGTCGTCCACAATAATTGCTCTTGTCTAATTCTTTTGCTTGACTATTATTTTTATTTATGTCGATTATACCATTATTCATTATTCTTATTTTTATTTTTTTTTCAATTATTCTCTCATTATTAATAATATAACAGGTAAACATTTAATTGTATTGTTTGGACAATACAAATTTAATACTAATTGGTATAATATTATATATTACGTTCAAACTCAGTTTAATTGTATCTATTGATATTGCATTCGATTAATTTAACAGCTTAAAACTTTATTCGTTTTTATAAAGTTGTAAAACATAAGGATGTACGTTTTCAACAAAATTATTAAACTCAATGTTTATAACTAAAAACAAATAAAAAATTGTATTCTTAAATAATATTAAGAGCATTGCATAAGATAATTATCAATTATTTTATTGATAAATATAAAAGTAATAATATAATCATAACAGAAACTTGAGTATGATGCAAGAACATAATTCAATTTTGACCTAACAAGATGTATTATTTTAGTTTTTATATGGATATATATTTTGAATTTTTATGAATCGTTGTTCGGTATATTACATTAAGACTTAGTTTATACAATATGGGTTTCATGTAAAGGATGAATCGAAACGACAGCTGGATGAAATGTGGGTACTTTGATTTCCATATTTGATGAGAATTGATGTGACATATTTGAACAACATAAAAGTATTTTTTCCAAAAATGTATTAAAAATCATCTTCTCTCACAGTATGTTTTCATGAGAACAATAGAAATTTCAAAATGTGTTTTGTCGAATAAGCCACTATGTTTATTCGCATAATGTTATATGAAATGTTTACATAAGAGTATGAGACTCAAAACAATGAAACGTTGCTAATTAAAAATGATCATAGTATTTTGATTAAAATAGATTGTAGTATGAATATGCCATTCCCGTATCATATGAATAAAGCTAGCTGGTTGTATATAAATATTTAGTTTTTTAAAAATATACTTATAAATCCATGTTTTTAGTCAGTTTAAAAGTTTATAGTATGAATCGTATTTTGGTGACTACTTTAGTTAGCTAAAGAGTTACATAATAATTAAAGAAATAATACAATAATATAACAACTATGCTGCACTAATTATAAAGTTAAACTTACGTAAAAATTAAAAAATCAATACTGTTTGGAAATTGAATTAATTTATAATATAATATATATTATGCATGATTTAATTTTTTAATAATTTATTTCATTAGATATGAATATCTGAACTCAGGGCCGGACTGGCCCAGTGGTCTACTGACCTACAGGACAATGGGCCGCTGTCTTTGGCTGGGTTTTGGGCCGGTGCCTATTGTTAGTACAATAATATCGGTAGGTACATAAATAAATATTAAAAGTAAATTGTTTCAAAGGCAGATGAAAAATCATGAAAATTAGCAAATTATTTTGAGTTAAGAATTCGTAAAAATTTTTCTTTTTAAATCTTAGATTTGAAAATGTAATACAAGATTCCTTATAAAATTATCTACCTTTACCGAAAAAAAAATGTCTATAAGAAAGTCAAATTAAATTTTTATGAGCTTTTGAAATTCAAATTTTTACAACATTGGATATTCACTCGATTTATCATGTAGCGATTTCTTTATTTTGTTGTAATTCAAAAACGAATAACTGTAGATACATGAAAATCTCACTGAATGTTTATATTAGAATTTCCTATACTAAAAATTACAGGACAGTTTATTTTTATAGTCATTTTAAGCTCAAATTTGGACGAAATTATATAATAAAAAACCTAGAATAACTATTTTAGTTATTTTGTTGTTCAAAATTTATAAAATGTTCAACTTTTATAGCTAAGGATTAAAAATTTAAAACAAGGGTCCACGTAAATAGGTAAATATATAAATTACTTTATTCACAGTAATAATATCATCAAAATATATACTTAGTAATATACTAATATCATAGGCTGACTGACCGTTTTCGCTCAGAATCGTTTTTCTTATATAATGTTATTATATCATTATTGAATTCAAATTTGACACCATCCATTACAGCGACCCACTTGTAACCTACTGTACTAACCGACTTTTTTTCATTATTTTTATTGTTTTTTATTTAGCTAGTTGTATGCATATATCAAGATAATGGAGGTAACTAAAGTATTAACTATAGTAGTATAGTCCCAATGTCATACTTTCTATATTAAATTTCAATTACAGATGCTTTTAAAATTCAATTGGTACTTTTATTTGAATAAAAAATTAACAGAATGAAAATTGTCCTTTTGTACACTCAATTATAATTTTTACTTAACACGTATTATACTATAAAGAACTACAATGACACAAAGTACATCAATGTATAAAGAACCAACCTAAATAGTAAATATAAAAAAACTCAAATGGTTCCAGTTTCTATGACGGATAAATCATAAATGATTCTCAGATGACTCTCTTTTATAATATATCATTAGGTATATATATTATTTAGGGGGCAAAAAAAAATGTGGTGGCTAAGCCCCCCTTCATCCCCCAACTAATTACGCCTATGGCCAGAGAGTAGGGCCGTTATTATATTTGGGATAATGGGCCGGACCCTACCCAGTCCGGCCCTGTCTGAACTGCTTAATTTTTAAGTATATTTATAAACATGTTACTGAAATAAAAACGCAAAATATTAGTGTCATTTTGTTACAAGTACCGAATTTCAATATTTTGAACATCCTATTGTAGATGCCTAGATATAAAATATCACTGTTAAAAGTTATGTATGATTTTGGACTTTCAGGTATTTTGTAATCCATTAATATTGCAATTAATAATTTTTATCCAATTTCTACTTTTGAAGTTTGGATATAATTTTGCACAGGTATAGGTACTAATGTACGATCATATGAAACATTATTTTCTTACACACTTTTACAAACATAATGTTAAACGTATCGTTATATAACATGTCAAATTTCAATAATTAATATTATGTTGAACGTTAAGTGTTATATTTGTATGTATTTATACAGAATTTTGTTGATTGTATGTCAATCTAACGAGTTCGTATCCCTTAGAATATATAATATGTACAACTTTCAACATTCAATTTTCTTCGCAATGTCTCGTATGACATCACTCAAGATAAGTACCTGTTCACGTATGCCTGTATCTATAACTTTTTAATTTTCTACAACACGTCCAACTATGCAGACGCGTTGTCTGAACAGATCGTTTATTGGACGCCTGTCAATTTAAAACCCTAACGACGAGATTTAAACTGGCAAGGTTTTGACATCGAACGGTTATAGTATTGTAGTCGCATAGTAGCCAATCCGCACGTTTCGACAAAAATGTCCGATGAAATAGTGGCGTGCACAGTGTGTTCGCTTTAAGTCTTGTATGACGTTGACAGTTAAAAATACTACGTGTATGGGATTATGGAAATCGTAGTGTAAAACGTGTAGGGCTGCAGGCAGAAACGAGGCTGCGGGAAAAGGTAAAATTGCTCGGTTGATGGATAAGCTCGTATAGTTGAATCCGAGAAAACGGACGTCAACATTAAGTGTAGTACAAGCACGAATAAAAATAAAAAAGCATTCACACCGTGTATGATGACATAAACAACCGACCGTACTTTAAATTGTGTGTGTTTGTGTGTGTGTGTCCGAATGGTACCAACGGCTTTGCAACGGTTTAGTAATAATAAGTCTAATACGGTAAGTAATATAATAAAATTAAATATACTTTTAATTATATACAAGTAGGTACCTATGACATCTGCACAATGATAATATTATAGCGGGTGGTTTAGCTAGCGGGATACTGTAAAAGGAATAATTCCAGCTCCGTATTTTAATATCCTACTTATAGTTTATTGTTGCCATTATTTATATATATTATATATATTATTGTTGCCAGTATAAAATAATAAATTGAAATTAAGTCTGGATTGATGGACAAGACATATAATTAAAATTGAAGATAGTGTCACGCTTAGCTGTCATATTTAATTTCTAAGATCTAACATAAAACATAATTAAATTATAACGACTTAATAAGATTTTCCAAAATATTTTATTTTAAAAATATTGTTCAGCATTAACTGAATATAGTAAATAGGTATACTATAGTTATTTTTATTTTCAAAAATCAAAAGTTAAAAAAAAAACATGTACCTATCTTCATTAAAATTAATTACACAAGAATAAAAAAATTAAAATTGAAGTTTGTATAATACGGTATGGACCTACCTACATTATGCCTCTTTATCATTAGAATTATACGTAATAAAATCTTGAAATTGACTCTTTGTTATTATAATAGTACCTAGACATCTAGTACTTAAGACTCTTAAGCTTGCATGAAAATATTAGACCCAAAAACATTATGATATAATACTACATATTTTTATAATGATATGATCGTTATACAAACATTGTTTGTAATATCCACCCTTAAAATGTACGTTATAAATCAATGAATATAATTTAAACGAGTAATCAATTTAAATTTCGTTAATCTATTAAAAAAATTAATCGTACCTATAGTCAGTTTAAATTTAAATCATTATTTGAATATGGTTTAACAAATAATTTGCAGTTTTTTTTATAATTATGAGTTTTCAATTTAGTAGTAAATTTGATTTATTATCTATACGCAAAGACAATCATATTTGAAAATAAGTTATTAAATTTAAAAAATTTATTTAAATTGGCTGTATGGACAGTTATTGGATTATAGTACCATATTGAGAAGGATTAAAATACGGCAATTCTAACATTTAAAAAATGAAATTATCTATTTCAAAAAAAAATTTGTGTCATAATTTGTACCTATTAAATAATATTAGGTATTTTATTCAAGATAACATAAAATAAAAAAAGGTGGGTAAGTGGATGTCGCTCTGCTGTACAGTAGGTTACAAGTGGGTCACTGTATAATTGATGCTATTAAATTTGAATTCAATGATACAATATCATTGTATAAGAAAAACGATTCTGAGCGAAGACGGTATGTCAGTCTAGGTTAAGACAAATTATATACATATCTATGGTATTAAAAAAAAATTGACCTATAATAAATTCCAAATTAATCATATCACATTATCACAATATCCATTAGGTACTTATAACACGTTATACACTAACAACAAACCCTGATACTATCATATATATATAATAGTAAACTTTAGAAGTTTCAAGTAGGTACCCACGAATAATATTATATAATCACAACAAAATAACTAGGTTTTTTAATATGTAATTTCGTCCAAATTTGAAAATAAAATGACTATAAAAATAAACTGTGATTGTATATTTTTTAGATTTTTCGGTAAGAGAATTAACTACTTACGTGGAATCTTGTTTTAAATTTTCAATCCTAAGCTATAAAAACTGAACATTTTATAATTTATTAATTACGATGATTAATAATTTTCGAGATTTTGAAAAATTCTGTCAAAATTCGATGTTAAAATGCTTATAAAAAAAAATTGTGCCTATGTATTTTTAATATTTTTCAACTAATATTGTAACAATATATCAGGAGCCTTGTATTAAATTTTTACACTTTTTGGCCCAACAGATAAAACTTAATTGATATTTATAGAAAAAAAAAACTAAAAAAATTGAAAACTGAAAATGTCCGTAAACGGCTCAAAAAGAGTCAAAATATTTTCAAAATTGTATGGTGTATAGGAAATGCTAATATAAACATTCAGTGAAATTTTCATGTATCTACAGTAATTCGTTTTTTAATTACAACAAAAAAAGGAAATTGCCACATGAGAAATCGAGTGAATATCCAATGTTGTAAAAATTTGAATTTCAAACGCTCATAAAAATTTAATTTGACTTTCCTGTAGAGATTTTTTATTGATAAAGGTAGACAATCTTATGAGTAATCTTGTATTAGATTTTCAAATCTTAGATTTAAAAAGAAAAATTTTTACGAATTCTTAACTCAAAATAATTTGCTAATTTTCGTGATTTTTCCATATTTTGTCAATTTTTGAACTTTAAATGCTTATAAAAAAAAATTGTGACTAAGGATTTTTAATATTTTTCATCTGCCTTTGAAACAATATATTAGGAGCCTTCTATTAAATTTTCAAGCTTTCGCAACCAACAAATAAAATTTTATTGATATTTCTAGAAAAAAAACTAAAAAAAAACTAAAAATGAAAATGTCCCTAAACTGTTCAAAATAAATCAAAATATTTTGAAAATGTTATCGTGTATAGAAGATGCAAATATAAACAACCAGTGAAAATTGCATGTGCCTACGGTCATTTGTTTTAAAGTTACACCAAAAACCAAATTCAATTTTCTGAAAAATCGATTTTGCGTAAAAATTCCCGTTTTTCCTTAATTTTTCTTTTGTTTTTCCCGGCGCTCTTGAAAACTACTGGGAAATTTAAATTTTGACCTCCCCAATGCACCAACGATATTCACTTTCCAATCGAACAAGATACTGAAGTCGAAAATCGAAGCATTATTTCGACTACTTATCGTGTACAACAGACACAAAAAAAAATAAAAATAAAATAAAAAATAAAATAAAAAATAAAATAAAAAAAAAAACACACATCATTGTAAAATCAATACATTCATCGTTTCACTCAGAATCTAAAAAACCAAAGACAAATGAAGAAATAAGGTACAACATTATATGTTTATCATATTATATAATTATCTATAAAAATAATATTCTCACATATTTTATGATAATTAATAAATATATAGGTAATCTAAGTATTTATACATGGCTTATTAATTTTTAAATAATAATAATATGTCATCGAAACTAACATTTTCTAATTAAGAAATTATGGGCAAATACTGATTTAAACCGAGTAGATACATGTATTGTCTTTGAAAGTTAATATTGTTCAAATTTTCGTGAAAAAAGAAACGTACCTGCCTACGCCTATTTAATAAAGAAAAATTAGTGTTGTTGTTTACGTTTGTCTCTGCGTACGTCATTCACAATATGCACGTATTGTTAATGACTGTACTTAAATACAGCTTCGCATAATTTCATGTACGAAGAACATTAAACAAAAAAAAAAATCATACATGCGCGCAAGCTTGTGGCGCGATCGTCCTCCTGTAGAAAAAATAAAAAAAGGTCGTATAATAATTGCCGCAAAGGTTTTTAAAAATTCGACATAAAAGCAAGGTCCGACATAAAAGTACAATGGGCAATTATTTGAAAAGCGAAAACTACGCCTTTTTAGGCTATTAACCGTTACAAACGAGACGCGAGAACAACTCGCGCTATACTACTACCCTTCTCCAGCCATCATGATCTGCCCATGATAAATTGTCCGGTCTCGGTTTTAGGATGTTTATAATGTGAAACCCGTTTTGGAGGGAAAAAATATTGTATAAACAACAGCGAATGGCTTAAAAAAATTGCCTCTCAACACGGTGACTGGCAGATTTGATGGCGAAAACAAGGCAGCTGTTTAATTTCGCCTTGCATGTATATGGCCTATCACGATTTCCACCATCTCCCGTGACCATCCATCTTCTTAATGAATTACATCTGCCATCCGTCCTGGACAACTTATGGCCTCTTCCCTCATAAAACTCATCGTTGACCCGCGTAAATGAATACGAAAACATTAATTTGGTTGTGACAACCACGGTCACGAGCCAGAGACCATTAGGTATGTGATAAAATATATAATATGTGTAAATAAAATATATAGACACATATTTTCGTCAACCACAAAAAAACAGCAATGACAATAACTTGTGTTCGGAATGCAATGAGTGTTTCAAGGATTGTTGTTGAATGAATTATTAATAACAACTCTTAAAAATGCATCTATTTGTGTACATAGTCACGGGTTTTAAATTTAAAACGAATTAGGGCGATAATAATGAAAACGACGACGTAGAAAATACAATTTTCATGAAAATTCATTATTCTTCAGACGTCGTCAAACGTTATAAAACTTGTACACAGAGTAGTTTTGTTAATGGAAAAGAAACAATAGTTGGTATCTAAGAATTGTATGAATTGCTTAAGTCACTTTATAAATGTGACTAAAAAGTTTTAAAAATCCATTTAATACACAATTCAGAAATATAAATGTAGGCATAGGCTACAATAAAAGTAAAAACTATAATTTTAATTACTATAGATAGTTTAGATTTTGTAGTGCATAAATAAATAATTGTTTTAATAAGTTTATACTTACTTAAATACTTATATTTTACCCTAAAATAATGATATTTGTAGTATAGTGATATTTTGATATTATATTTTTAATGTTCAATCTGTATAGCTGCATATTTTTCAATTTAACTGTACTATTCTGAAAAATAATTAGTTATATTTACTCGTATTACTTACTTAATACTTATACTTATTAGATTTTATTGTAGGTAGTTAATTATTATCTTTTTTACAAAAAACGTCGCATTTTCTCACATCATTATAATAATTTACAGTATATATTATTATGTTATTAATATATATATATATATTATTTTACCTTTGAGTTACTAGCGACTTTCCGTAGAATGGTGTGAATAGGTTCGTGGTATAAATAAGCTTAAAATTAATCTAATTATCCTGAAAATTGCATTGTATAGCAGTAAATAATAATATACGTAAAGTTTCAAAAAGTTTTAAGACCCTACGAATAATGTTTTTGAATTATATCAAAATAACTAAAATCATTATTTTTGTAATCTAAGTTCTTAATTTCGTCAAAATTTGAAAATATAAATTTCAAAATGTCTGTAAAAAATGTATTTTTATGTAGTATTTATAACAATACCTTGCACGGTATATTATATTAAATATTTTCAAGTTTTTTTGACCAATCCTAAACATTTTTAACAATACTTTAACTCAAAATTAATGCCATACAAATTTTAAAAACAAAATTAATGTTGTCAAACACTGATTATTTGTAATAATATCCATTTTCCTTATTTTTTTTTTTTTGTTTTTCCCAATTAATAAGAGAAATACTGTTCATTTTGAATTCTTGAGTCTCAAAAAGTACTTCAATTCGTTTTCCTATGAAAAAAGATATGATTAAGTTGAAATAAAGTATTATTTAATAATTATATATTTATATATATAATTTAAGGTAAAATGGGTACCAACAAAAAAACACACACATCATAGTAAAATCAATACATTCATGGTTCCACTCAGAATCTAAAAAATTAATGAAACTTGTTATAGCAAAAGTAATCTTAATCCAAAAAGTATAATACATCATACCTAAGTCGGCTGTTATTTCTATTGTCTTCAAAATAGCTTATACATATTTCACGAACGTTTACTTGGATGATGGATGGAAATTCCAAATTATTAAATCTTGGGGATTACTACGAATGCATTAAAGGTGTATGGTACACTTCTAATTATGTGTGTATAAGGTTAATTAATAATTAAATGAATAATAATTTATTCTCGCAGCCAATTTGTTTGAACTATATTTTATACAACACCATATAAGTCATCAGCACTGAATATTTCTGGATGAACCTACATTATTGTCATACCTACTACTAAAATGTAATTCACTGACCTATAATCATAAGTATAAGTACAGCTAGGAAAACAAATAATTGTTTAATATTTATCCGTATAGCGCTTGTATAAGTCATGTATCCGTGTAATTATAGTAACTTTTTTTTTAAAAATGTAATCTCTAGTTTAAATTTTTGTAGTGGGTAATACAATAGAATCTATGTGTTTGCACTATACTTTACAACGAGGTAATAACTATGTACAAGTAATACGATAGAATTATATCGGTACAAAATATAATTGGTTATTTGCATAATTATTAATTCATTATATATTTCAACAAGGTTCTCATTTTTTTGGTCGTATATGTAATTTAAAATGATTTATGTGAACATAGTTGAAGTGCAAAGTACTAGTTATAACAAATATATTTATAACACTTTATATTAATTATTCAAAGATACTATATTCTATAAAATACCTGCAATTCATATTATAAAGAAGAGAAACACAATTACCAAAAATAAAAATAATGTGTTCTCGTTTTTCGCTTCTTTTTAAAACGTATTTTTCCACAACATAGCTAAGTTATTCTATCCATTTTTTCAACACTGTATTTTGATTATGTTATGTGCTTAATGGCATACCCCAATTAAAGTACTATAGTTATAACTTTCAAAGTTCAAAATCGACCGTTCAAACCACCGTAAGTATACAAACATTAAAATAACGAGTACCTATACTGTAAGTGTGAGGATTGATGTATTGAATACAATAGAAAACTTTAGTTGTTATTTCTCCATTGAAACTTTTGTAAAACGATTCTCGAAAATATTCCTTTCTATTTAATATTATGTCTTGTTCAGTGGAAACTTGCTGGAATGAATATATATATATATTTCAACTTCAATATGATTTTTTCGTTATTTATCATTTTTTTTTGCGGAATATATATTTAAATGTTTGTATTGATTATTGACATATTTGTTTTCAATTCCATCATAGATGTTTTATTGGTTTTATACATATCTGCATACCAAAATAATGTCAAGCCAAATAATGAAAGTTCCACCATAATACATACTTGATTGTCATTAATTTGTTCTCCTGATAAATTTTAGATTCTGAGAAGATCAATGAATGTATTGATTATACAATGATGTGTGTTTTTATCTAATTAAAAATTTCTTTTTTTGTGTTTGTGTACACGATAAGCAGTTGAAATAATGTTTAGACTTTCAACTTCAGTGTCTTTTCCGGCAGGAAAGTGAATCTAGACGGTGCATTATGGAAGTCAAACTTTAAAATTCCCATCAATTTTCAAAAGCCCCTGGGAAAAAACAAAAAAAAATTAAGGAAAAACAGGAACTTTACGCAGTCTTACTGTAATAAAAAAATTACCATAAATACATGCAATTTTTACTGAATGTTTATATATTAGGTAGGTATCTGAATTTTTTTTATAGGTATAAGAAAATTTTGAGTTTTATTAGTTTTTTTAAAATTATTGTAGATAAAATATTTTATGCTAGGTCAAAAAACTTGAAATTGTAATAAGTACAACGTTAACCATAAGTTGTTGTTATGGCAAATTAAAAAAAAAGTTGAGCATAAATGAACAATATTTTACTATGAGTGACCCTTACAGTGACCCACTTGTAACCCACTGTACCGCAGAGCGACACACACTTCCCCGCTTTTTTGTTTTTGGATAGTCCGATTACTCATAACTAATATAGATGCTCTACCATTTGAACTGCCTTATAACTACAGTGTTATGGATCATCCAAAATCGATTTTTACCTGTTGTACAACATACAAATTTATTGTAATCTTACGAAATGTACTAATTTGTTTCAAATGTTTTGATGTTTTTGAAATCTTAAACATTGGTATTACTATATGTTATATTAATGCGTCCTTTTCAACATTTTAACTGGGTTGTATGAATTCTTGGAATTGTTGAAAGATTTACCTTTTCTGTGCTACAAACTTTGTCATCAAATTCATTGTACATTAAAACCTATGGTTCTCTTTACGTCATAAAATATATACTAATTAATAATATGGGTGTATCTACATTTTTAATACAATTTAAGTTAAATGAAGAGTTTAATGTAAAATTTCATATTTTTGTTTATGATAATTTAATATTAAATACCTAGATATTCATAATAATGTAATCGTATGTTTATTGTTTGATGTCATCATCTAATTAACTACATAGATCATGTACAAATTTGGTATTAGGTACTAAGAATAGAGTTTTCCGCTTGATTATTTCATTAAAATGTTTAACGTTGGATGTACCGAATGGAATACGTTAATATTTGCAACAAATATTTAAATACAAATGCATACAGTATTAATAGTAATAATAAAAGTTGTAAGTACACTGAACTTTAATTTCATTATATTAATAAATATAATACATATCAATATCAAATATTTATAGTACCTAAATTATTTTTCTAAAATCAAGCTTTTGCACAGGGTTCCCAATTGGCCATAGGTAAATAGAATTATGTATTTATCGAATTCAAAGAATAATTCCTTGTTTATTAACGGTATGGCTCAACGTAGATTCGTTTAATATAATATATTGACTATGAATAAAAATGTTGTATCGCTATTTGTCACAATGCGTTATAATTCAAGATTGTGAATATTGCAAATAAAGGTCTTTAAACAAACTTAATTAGTAAGTATAAATTAAGGTTAAGAACTTTTCAGAAATTATTAACATAGGTAAATTTCAGAGAAACATTCCCTGAAATGTTTTACAAATTGAAAAAGTGTAGTGGTGGAAGTTTACTTTTTAAATTATTTCATCGACTTATATATCTTATTAAACATACAACAAATTTAATTTAGAATATTTGTAGCGTTACCTTCTTGTAAATTGTTAAAGAAACTTTCATGACAACAACAATTGTTAGTTGTATTTATTAATGTCATGAACAAATTTGATAGATAAAACCAAGATAGTTTTCCACTCTTCTTATCTTATAAAATATTATATTTTATTTAACTATAAAATTAAAATTAAATAATTTACACACATTTTTAAGCTTATTATAATATAATACCTACGTATTTTACCAGTTTAAAATCAATTTTAATACATTTTCAAAAAAAAAATTCGTTATCTCATTTAACACAAGTAATTCCAAGCAATACCTCTGCAAGGTAAAATACTACGAATAATTGGACGGTTTATAAGAGAAAAGGCTTAAGTCAAAAATTGATACTTTTCAGGAGACACAAAAAACATTATAACTTTGTAAATTTTTAATGTTTTTAAATTTTTTATTCATAATCATGTTTAATATATAGGTGTATACTGTATATATATATACCATATATATTATATATGTACCATTCAACGCGACTTGAAATTTCACACAGAATTAATGTATAAACTGAAAATGGCCAAAAATGACTTAAGCCCTTTGTCTTAAAAACCGTCCAATTTTAACCCCATTAAGGTGCAAAACAAAAAAAAAAAAAATTGAATTAAAAAAGTTTTTAGATTTACTAAATTCTGTAAAGTAATAAGGATAATAATTGTATTGCTTGTCACTTATATTAGTTATACTATAGATGTGTTATAACTTTCACTTTTTTTCTAAAACAATTCCTCAAAAATTATTTTAGGTTTATTTTTATAATACCGTGGAGAAGCAAATCATAAAACATTTTAATTAATAGATTTAATTTGGATTATATTTTGGTTATTTAAAGCATAGTTTTTTTCTTAATACTGCATTTTACCTAAAATAAACGTTTATACATTTTTCTATTTTTAATATTTTTATGCAGTCAAATTTGTATAAACTTCACTGGTTATACTTGATTATTTGTATTAAAAATAAAACTCGTTCATAAATTTGTATTAACTTTGGATAATTTTAAATGTTTTTAATTTATTAATATAGAATATGAATAACAGAAAAAAACTTTTTTTAATAAACAATATGTATTTGTTTTACATGCTATACATTATTCTTAATTTCTAACTTTTGGTTACTATTCTATTTTTTTTTTTTTTTTTTATTGAAATATCATGATTTTCCAAATAGAAAACACTGACCACATTTTGTTCTGAATTTAAGTTGTTAATATCTACAACTAATTGAATCTAAGGATCCAATACTTTTATAATATTCTATAACTTTTTGGATATATTTATAAGCTATACAAATGTGAAATTTAGGTGATTTAAAGATAATGTGATACTAATGACTGTTTTATAATACCTATGTATAGTTCTTGACTCAATATATTTAAATCCAAATAAGAAGTAGTACTCAGATAAATTTTTTTTTTTTTTTTTTATAAATATAATTACAATCTATACACATTTAGTACAATAAATAATTTCGATTAAAGATAATAATATATACATAGAGAGACCCACAGATATAAGGAGGGCACTTAGTAGTGCCACCCGACAAAATATAGTTAAAAATATAAAACTAAGCAATTACAGACTGTAGATCAGTGTTGGTATCTTAATACGCGTTCAACATATCCATTATAATTATATATCATTTTTAATTTATAATGACCAATCAAATTCGTATTATTTGAATATATCTAGTTGAAAGTGTAATATAGAGCTATTTAATTAGAAGAAATTAACTTGGAATCCGAAAATTTAAGTTTTAATTTTCGATTTCTGTTTTTGTCTTAAGCGTACTTTATGTTAAAGTTGTATTCTTTGTAGATTAGACATTTGGTTCATAGCAAAGTAGGTACTAATTTAAAAATAAAAATGTTTAAAATTGTTTATCTGCAATAAATTTGCTACAAATTCAGTGGTTAAGCCTGGAGGGCTGACGAGACTGGCTAATTTAAAAATGTTTTCAGTGTTCTGTGAGCGTGGAGCGTATACTATTAACCGTATATTTGATAATCCATATACTATATAAATATAACAAATTACCTGCTCCATTTCCACCAATGCTATGTCACTTATTTATGTAATATTTTGCATATAGCTGGTATAAAAATATGTTGTAGAATAGGAATGATTTGAAAAACTAATGAAAAGTCGAAATTCATGTTTAACAATTTACATATTATCGGTTTAATTGAACATCGTTTCTACTTATAAGTTATAATTGTAAATATAATGTTTGATTATCTAATCGTAAAATACTTATCATACCTTTTACCTACATAGTACAAAAATAAACTAATAGTACCTGACATGTAAAAGTAACTACAATATTATTATAGTAACACTTCGCACACTCTGTATGCTGTATGAGAAAATGTTTTTTTCGTTCTCATTCATTCGAGACTTTTTTTCCTTATTGAAGAAAGAAAACTAAGGGAAAAATTAAGAGCCGTAAGTAGGCTCGTTTCTTTTGTGCAAATCTTACATTTCCGTATCGATTGTACGTCGAGTTCGACCTACACGCAGGTAACTACTACACTACTTTGGAGAGCTCATCAATCAATCACTTCGCGGGCTTTCAAAATAACAGTACGACGACGACGATGAGATTCACCGTGCACTATACAAAATGCGGCTGGGGAAAACAGAGCAAGAGAAGTGGTTTGAATCAGGAAAAGGGTTTTTCTCAACGACACTACTTACCCGTGTGGCCCGGGGATTCACGGCCGTCGTGCAGCCGGTTGATAAATGGTCGCGGTTACCCCCTTCAGTCCAATTAAATGCCCTTCCCCGAGCTATGCGGAAGGGATGGACTTCCGCAGAAAACGAGGAACCCCGCATTAATTAACAATAATCGAAAATAATCGAATATTCCCATTAATTTCGGATGTCCTGCTATTACGAGCCCGGGAAATAGATTGATCGCCAACGTTATATTGCATTCTTGGGATGTCTTTCTTTTTTTTCTTCTTCTTAAATTTTATCGTTTCCCGAGCACCGAATCCCCCCGAGGAACCAATGGTCATAATAATATATACAGAGTAGAGTTTGGCACGTATTTTTCTTTTTCTAGTCAAAAGTATATTTCTAAAGAAAACCATGGAAAAATACAAACGGCGTTCATTGAAAGATAAAATGTCTCGTGACATAAACCAATGAGAATGAAAAACTTATATGAAAAAAGTGAGAGAGCGAGCAGTATATAAGGCTTAAATGTCAATAACTCGTTTTACTTCTTAGACCTATTTGTCATTTACTAAATATTATAAAATATATACCTAGCAATATAATATTTGATATAAAATGTACTTTGGTATTTTCTAAGAGTAGGTACCTATAATTTGATAGCTCTTCCACAAGTAAGTGAATAAATACATTTTTATAACAGTTGAAATATTATTTCAATATAATACAATTACCTACCATAAAATTAAACGTTAATAGATTTTAAATAATACTTTACAGTTAATTTATTATTTTAAGGCTATACGACAATCACATTTTAAATTAAACTATATGTATAGGAAAATTAACTGATTTTTATATGGACATTGTTCATCATAAACAACGAAAAAAATATAACTGTCTCTCAAATTTATTCCAAATCAATATAAATTACTTTTGAAATAAAATGTTAACAATAACAAAATTAATTAAATCAATGAGTTTTAAAAAAATGTGTAATTTCATCGACAGCTATAGAAATATAACTCATTGCCGTTTTCAGTTTAATATTTAAATTATGTAGGTATAGGTAAGTGTATACCATTTTAATGAATAGAAATAAAATGTAGATCGATACTGACTGTAAGAATATCGTGAAATGGAAGATTACTCGTAGTAGGTATGTCATTCAAACAGTATTTATTGGAGTATTTTTGAAGTTTTAGTTTTTAATTTACATCTAGTGACTAGTAACATACAATAAGTATTATTATTCAACATGTCAATCTTATAATATTATAAAATAGATTATGATGTACCAAGCCTTGAGTATACCTAAGTACCTATATTTTATTATGCTTTACCTATCGAATGTAACCATTAGGTAATACTAACCATATATTCCCTCTTAAATAAAATATATAATTTAAACTCCTAGAAAGTCGATGTTATTTGATAATGTAATTTATTTAAATCAATGTTTATATATTATTAGGAATGTAGAATAATAATAAGTAGGGCTGGGATTTATATGTAATAAAAAACCAAAAATATGTACATATATATGTAATTAAAATTGCCAAAATATGTAGTATAAAATAAAAAATATGTGGTATAAAATAAAAATTATGTACTAAGAAAAATTTAAAAAATACCTATGTTAAAGTTTTAAATAAAAATACAATTCTAAATAATTTTTGATCATAATTGAAATACAATAAATTGATGTTTATTCAATTCTAAGGGAAACAATGACAAACCATATATTGCTTTAAATTTTCAAAATTAAATGTACGGCGATTTGGTCTTAACACTGACTTATACCTACTAAAGGAGCGTTCCACATCACAAGATGTTATCGGAGCATACTTCATGGCTGTTATTTCACTAGGTGTAAGATTGAGCTCCGTCGTGTCTTCAACCGCAATACCACAAAGAATGTTTCTTATACATTTAATGGTCTTCAGTCCCGAATTTTTGTTTAAAACGACGTTCATTTTATTCTTTAATAATTCTGCTGTTGGGCCCTCTGATTCATTAAATTTTGAAATTGATAAATCAATAATTTGTATGCTTTCAGTCAACGGAATCTTGGTGTTTTCTAATTTTGAAATTGATTCACCCAAAAAAACTAAAATTAGACACAATATATGATTGATCAGACTTTATATTAGGTCTCTCAAAAATTTCTTTACCCTTTGCATGTTCAGAATCCAACATAGATACTATATTTTTAATTTCATCATACAATTTGGAATAATAGTTTAACGCTTGTAACCATGTCCCCCACCTTGTTTTAATTGGCTCTGGAGGAAGCGGGATGTTTGGGTAGTTATTTTTGAATATTGCTAAACCACTAAAATTGTCAAAATTTACGAAGTATGTAAATAAAAACGAAAATTTTACTAAGTATGTAAAAATATGTATTTATGACGAAATATGTAAAAATATGTAAAGTAAAATATGTCTTATTTTATTGCAAATCACGTGAAACGAATTTATCATTTGTAATAATTAATTTATCGTGTTTCACTAAAAATATGTATTTACATACAAATCCCAGCCCTACTTATTAGTTATTACATATTAGTAAATATATTTCTTAGTTATGAATTTATTATTTAGGTCAATTGAATAATATGATTAGAATTAACAAGAAAATAACAGCATATTATAATAACCAATATGGCCCAAATGATTACTGTATGAAATATTAAATACCTAATTATCATTAAAAAATAAATTTTAATAAATGTATAAAAAAAATTAAATGAACCAAGAAAATTATGAATTTGAATTACTTGACTAATTAAATGGCTTTAGAAAAGAATTCAATTAATTTATGGATATTATGTGAATTTATATATCAAAGGGAAAATACGAAATTAAGTTCAATAATAGTAATCAGCGTATTAAATGAATAATGAAAAGAAAACTGTATATTTTAGAAAAGTACCACAATTAAAGTGATATTTGAATATTCCTTAACTGTCAACAGTGTCAGCGAAGGAATCAAAATCAATCAAGTATTCCATTTCCATTAATGTAAATCCAGTTTATACCATAATGAAATAACTATTTGAAACTGAGTAGAAGTGTCTTTGGGACATAATAAATGACTTCCTAGTATTATAATTTGTTAAGTGAATAATAATATTCTACTGAGACTACCCAAAATTATTTATGTATAGGTTATACCTATCCATGTTGGTACTATTTTGAATTATAAACTATCATATACTCATAGTCGATGCACTTAAAGTTTTATTTAAACTTAATGAATTAATATTATTCTCATATTTTTAAAAACTGGGGTCTTTCAAAATATATTGGAACGCATTTAAATTAATCTAAAAATTGAAATGCAAAATTACTAGAAATATTATGTTGGATACTTATAGACATCTACATTTAAGTAAAAAATACATATATAATATATATTACATTTAATATAAAATATTAAATTGTTACAAAAATGCCTAATTATCTATCTCAAAATACAATGTTAATATTTATTTTTTGAATTTTCAAATTGCTTTAGTATTCTTAAGGGTTGATTACTCTCTCCAGTCATTAAATATTTGTATCATTTGTCCAGAAAATAATACATAATATATACAGGGTGATTTAACAAGAATCATGTTCATCCCTCTTTTATCCATTAATAATGAATTATTAAAATTCTGATTTTTGGAATATTTTAGTACCTATACTTAAAGACCATATTTTCAGATACTTAGAACTTTGTATGCCATTTAAGGAGTCCTGTGGCGATATATATTTTTTTTCAAGCTATCGTTTTTGACTAAATTTTTAAGCAAATTATTTAAATAAACATTTTAAATAGTAGATTTAGTCGATTCTCACTTTTAATTCTCACTTTTCATATACTATAAGGATATTTTAATTCTTAATATTTAGTAATGTTTTGACACAAAATATAAAATAGGTACCTAAATGTTATACCTAGTCTATGTATATATACTTTTTATAATCAGTCAATTTTTACAAATTATAAAATATTAATATATTTTTTTTAATCACTATAATTTTAAATAATCTTGGAGTCATAATTATCCTTTGTACATGAAGTTTAATAATTAAGCAACTACCTTTAAAATAAATCACCTGTATAACAATAATAATTTACAGACTACAGTATAATACGGTAGTTCTCATTTAAAAAAAATATGTTTGTTTCATCGCACTATCGCAGGATACTTCTAAAATAGTAAAAAAAAATGTAAGTATTTGAAAACAATTATATTTAAGTATTTATACTTAAAAATGTGAACAGTCAAAATTAGAATAAATACATTAATAAAAAGGTGGGCCAGTGGGTATCACTCTGCTGTACAGTAGGTTACAAGTGGGTCACTGTATAATGGATGATATTAAATTTGAATTCAACGATATAACATCATTGTATAAGAAAAACGATTCTGAGCGGAGACGGTATGTCAGTCTAGGTATAAGACATATTATATACATTATAGGTACATACATATGGTACTAAACCAAAATTTGACCTACAATAGGTACCTATAATAAATTCCAAAATTAATCATATCACAATATCCATAAGGTACTTATAACGCGTTATACATCAACAACAAACCGTGATCCTATCATAGATGTTTAATAGTACACTTTAGAAGTTTCAAGTACCCTCGAATAATATTATTCAATCACAACAAAATAACTAAAATAGTTATTCTAGGTTTTTTAATATGTTCGCATATTTTTTTATATTTTTTGACAACAGTATGAACTATTTATGAGAATATTTGTTTTAAATTTGCAATCCTTAGCTATAAAACTGAACATTTTATAATTTATTAATTACAATGATTGATAATTATCGAGATTTTGATAAATTTTGTCAAAATTCGATCTTTAAATGCTTATAAAAAAAAACTGTGCCCATGTATTTTTAATATTTTTCAACTGGAATTATAACAATATATCAGGAGCCTACAGTATTCATGTATCTACAGTTATTCGTTTTTGAATTACAACAAAATAAGGAAATCGCTACATGAGAAATCGAGTGAATATCCAATGTTGTAAAAATTTGAATTTCAAACGCTCATAAAAATTTAATTTGACTTTCTTATAGACATTTTTTTTTTGTTAAAGGTAGATAATCTTATAAGGAATCTTGTATCACATTTTAAAATCTTAGATTTAAAAAGAAAAATTTTTACGAATTCTTAACTCAAAATAATTTGCTAATATTTGGTTTTTTCCATATTTTGTCAATTTTTGAACTTTAAATGTTTATAAAAAAACTGTGACAAACGATTTTTAATATTTTTCATCTGCCTTTGAAACAATATACTAGGAGCCTTCTATTAAATTTTCAAGTTTTTTTAACCAACAAATAAAATTTTATTGATATTTCTAGAAAAAAAACTAAAAAAAAACGAACAATGAAAATGTCCCTAAACAGTTCAAAATAAATCAAAATATTTTGAAAATGTTATCGTGTATAGAAAATGCAAAATATAAACAACCAATGAAAATTTCATGTATCTACGGTCATTTGTTTTAAAGTTACACCAAAAACCAAATTCAATTTTCTGAAAAATCGATTTTGCTTAAAAATTCCCGTGTTTCCTTAATTTTTCTTTTGTTTTTCTTGGCGCTTTTGAAAAGTACTGGAAATTTTAAATTTTGACCTCCCCAATGCACCAATGATATTCACTTTCCATTCGAACAAGATACTCAAGTCGAAAATCGAAGCATTATTTCGACTACTTATCGTGTATACAGACACAAAAATAAAAAAAAAATAAAAAAATATGAAAACACACATCATTGTAAAATCAATACATTCATCGTTCCACTCAGAATCTAAAAAAAAATAGGATGGGAACAAGCATGCAAGTCGAATAATTCTGTATCACACAAATCACTTCTTTGATAATTAATCGTTTGTAACCTTGACAAATGAATAATATCTAATAGAGATATAACGTTTGAATGATATAACGCATTATCCACGCAATACGGAGAGTATATTATTATCTAATCAATGTCCATCCATCGTTCACTATATGTCACATCACAACGATCTAGGTTATGGTATCAAAGCTAAACCAGTGACAATAATACTAATGCACACTATTTCAATGTGGTTACATAATACAATTATTGTTTTCTCACTGGTACAATTTTCTGACAAAATCGATCGCTTTTTATTGTGTTGTAGACAAAATTATTATAAAATGCACTCACATTGACCCATTTGTTAATAAACACTTTTATATGATTATCTAAAGTAATTGCAATGCACAGCGTATATGGACTGAACTTAAAAACATATTTTCCACTTTCCGTTCAGTTATAGAATATGACTGTAGTCTATAATAGTAGAACTGAAATATTCTATACATGATGGAGTATAGAATTCCTAAAGATGACAACGTAATAACATTTGAAACAAATTTTTGAGCCAAATATTCGAAATACGTCGATAGCACAAACATAATGAATCTACACATAACCATTACAATAAATATATATTATATATTAATAGATATGACTGGAGTCGTGAATCATATTTTCTTTATTAAAAATACCATAAAACCAATTTAATATATTTATAGTTAACATCAACAAAATTACTTCGGTTAAAATGTTGATGTTTCTAAATAAATTATATTTAAAATACAATCAACTTGGTATTTGTTCCATTCAATAAATAAGTTTTTATTTTATTTTTACTGTGGGCAATGAACATCAAAAAATAAAAATACTATTTCCATTGAAATTACTAAAGTTATTTTTAATCAAATGTTTAAAGTTAGTGTAGCTATAGGAGCTGTAATAATTATAAAGTTATGTATACAACTTAAAACCTAATTGTAATTTATTATAATGTGTAAAATAACCAACAAGTTTTTCATATTATATTATGCACTATACTACTAGTTTCGATTTCATAATGATATACTTATTAGAATAAGTAATCCAAATGTATAAGATACATAGATTATTACATTTTATTGAAATATTAAAAATTAAAATTAGTTACGTTATTTAAACGTGAATTAGTGTTCTATTATAGCAGTCACAGTATATTAACAGTCTTTACAGTATAATTTTCAATATTTTTGTGATAAATAATTCAACATATTTTAATCTGATTAATTTTGAAACAAATATTCAATCTCTTAGATTTAGGTGTTTGTTTTTATATTTAAAAACAAAAACCAAGAAATCCCTGTCAGCATTTGTTATTTTGTTCCAGACGCGTGCGATTCATTAACATCATCTTTGTTAGAGTTTCTGACATTTTAGTCGGATGTTAACTTTTATTACATGTTATACAATATACGCACACGTTCTATAGACTGTCGGGCTGAAACAATTCTTCTGAGAACAATAAATCATTATAATTAGAATGCAGAGTTTCGTTTATCTTTGTAATGTGCAAAAATCATAGCAAAAAGTCGACCGAATAATTTTACTTCAATAGATAAATAAAAATATTTTTAAATTATTTCTCAAAGAAACAGGTCATCAGGTTTTTTTACACAGATATTTATTTATCAATAGAAATGTATCTATTTTGTACAAATTGTATTAGGTCACAAGTAGTAATATGACTATGTGAAAGTATAATAAATCATTAATCTGATATTTATAACAAAAACTATATGTTGAGCTTTCATAAGCCATAATGACACATTTTAAAACGTATGTTGTACTATGATTAGATACTTGCATCGTATTATATAGTTACTTGTTCATATCCAATTTATCTCAAATAAAGATTTTAAGAATGTTATTAAAAAATAAAACTTTTGGATTTAATCGAAGGTTAACATTTTTAAAACCATACCATTATACTATAAAATAAAATACTGCCTTGTCGTCTATTTTGAATTTCTGTTGATAGAAATATTTTTATCTTACCCTTCCGAAAGTTCGATAAAATATATTTTTATTATTCGCAAACAATAAAGTTATAAAAATAATTAAATGTAAAATATTGTTATTAAAAATGAGTTTTTGGAACAACAAAAAATTGTAATTTATCTTCATTACTGTGAACGATGACACCTGTCACCGCACGCACGATGCATGCACTGTGGGTATTGATCAAAGTTTCTAACCGGAAAAATTATTCTAGAAACGCATATCGGAAACACGTCGTAGCTGACAAGACGTTCGGTTTCTGTCTAAAAAGTATGTACGCAATAGACTAAAAGATTTATTGTGTACTTCGAACGACCAGTAAATAAATAATGTCCAGTGGACCGCATTAGGCATGTTGGATATATCCTTAACCATAAATGAGTAAAGTAAGCTAAATACGTATATAATGGGCCATATACCTAATATTTATTATATTATACTGGCGACGGACGGAATCGAGTTCGAATCGTGATGTGCATCGATGGTGACAACTGACAACGACACGAGGGACGGTGGGGTTTCTTTATTCCGGTCGGTCGAGCCCCCCTCCCCCTGCTCGCAACCACTACCGGATATCACACCCACCCACATAATTGTAAGTGGACGGCTGTATCTATGTGTGCGTGTGTGCAAGTGCGACCGGAAGGGTTTCGACCGCCGTTTCGGAACTCAATGACGTGAATGGACGTTTGACGGCGGCATGTGATGTGCGTTGTACACCACACATTCGCACACTTATACACACCATATACGAATATAAATACACACACACACACACACACACACACACACACGTACGCATTATATAAGTGCAGTGTGTGTGCATTTAAACTCTGAGAGAGAGAGAGAGAGAAAGAGTTCCTCGGTACGAGCTGTATAATATCGATCGACGGGGCCGGTCGTAAAAGGTTTCGGTCCGAATATTCCACCACGGCATCACATACGGTTTTTGTATAGGTGTCCCGTCCTTCCGCAAAGGCGACTGCGACGACGGAACGTTTATAATTGCATTAATAACCGCACCGCGTGCAGAGACCGTTACCCGTCGCATCAGTTCGATATACCACCGCACTACGTATGGGTATGATACTATGATGTATAATTTGTTAGTATTATATAATATTATTATATAGCTACTACAGGTGCACTCGCGGCATCAGCGTCGTCTCTGATGGCTGACATCCAACACATATATTATAATAACTATAATATAGAGTACCTACCACACGATATATTCATGTGTGTGCTATTATTATTATGTCATCAGAAAACCTTCTTCTGTAGTACCTTAAACTCGGTAGACGATATTATTAATACTTTTCTCGCCAAAGTCCATCGTGGTTTTTCCACACAAGTATTATAACAATAATTTATGACGTGCAATACACTATATATAGTCCATAATATAATACAAATTATTTTCCTAGCAATCCGAACCGCCGACGAGTATAAGAAATAATATAGACCGGAATTAAGTTTAAAGACGTCTCTTTGAAACTCAGAGCTGCATCGATGGGCGGAAGAAGAAAATATCTAAGAGTGGCCGCCATGGTTAAGACCACGCGCGCACTTTCGATTTTTGCGGAGAAGGTCGCCGTCGTTTCCATGCTGTACAGTATAATATTATACAAACGTACGTGGCGCAATGTTGGAATAAAACGCCCTCCAAACCTCCATTCTACAGGACGAGCAATAAATCGTCCTTTTGTACTAAAGTTGGAAAACAATAATAAATCGGAAGTCAAAGTAATACGGCGAGTTTTGCAAGTAATCGCTAAACTTTTAATTTCAATTCATCTAAATGACAATTAATTTAACCTATTTATATAATATATACCTGCCTATATACTATGTACCAAATATTGTACTATAACAGCAAATTATCCGAGGTAAAAAAAAATGTACGTATACATTTAATAGCAACGCTATTAACCTAACTGCTATAGATGAAATATAGAGCCGGCAAACGCAAAAATTAATTCAGTAATTATTTAGAGAAACTAAGTTAACGATATTATAACGTGATATAAAGCAAACGTACAAAACTTAATTATCAATTAGATTATACAGAGGTAAACGCTCTTCACTGAAAATGTATGGAAAATTTATAGTTTTTGGTGAGCATTTGATATATTTTTTAGTTTATTATAGTAAGTGGTTTGTGTATAAAAAAATAAAGTTGTACCTAGAAAATATAAATCGGCTTTACCAGATTATGCAATACCAACCTCCGAATAGTGAACCACAACTGTAGATGTCGCAGTGCACGATGTCGAGCTAAAAATGTATGTTTGAAAAAAATATTGTCACAATATTTCACTATTTTTTTAATAAGCTCAATTTTTTTTTTACACTCAGTATTTTTTTCAGTTGTACATCTTTGCGTTGGCCCCATTCATAATTACCAAAGTGCTGAATCACCTATAGAGGACATAACAATCATACACGTCACAAATTCACAATTGAATTCAAAATGTTATTGCTATATACAATTTTTTCTGCATATACCTTTGTTGAAGCCTCTGGCCAAAACCGGAAGTTGCCGTTTCATCGGTATGTGTGGGTGTGTGTGTGTGTGTGTGTGGTGCGTATGTGTGTGTGTGTAAGCACACAATACCCCAACGGCCACTTCCGTATTATATACAACATTTACCTCCACTGTCTCCTCACCTACATCCGGTCGCATACATAATTCATGCGTTTCTCCTCGAGTCGTGCAAAAACGAGATGGCACCCGGCGGCCACCATAGACCGTGACATTCAGTACAGTGCTCCCTCCGTCCCGCTCATTCCTTAGGGCACACACAAATATAGTTCAGTTCTTTGTTGACTTCATCCGCCGTGTATTACAGATAAATGGTATGCGCAAACTTTGTCAAGTACAACGGTTTTGTTTTAGGGTGTGTTTAATTAGTTTTCGACCGGATTTGGGAGAAATTGTTACATTGTTGAAAATCTGATACTGCAGTTTATATTAATACGTCGCTTAATTAACAATTATTTTCCAAAAATATTTCAATATTTATCAAACACTATTAAAAGTTGTTCTCTTATTATTAATTATTTATTATCATTAGTATAGAGACGAGAGAGTCCATCTCTTAAAAATCTCCGATTCCCATTTCAACCTAAACCATTAGTTCTGTACCACCACCTAATGCATTTATCATGATTTTATTAGTTTTACAATAATTTATTTTGCTCTCTGATAGATATTAAACAAACTATTACTTTATAAATGTATGTACAAATTTGTCTAAAATGTTGTTATTATCATTATTTTCATAATACATTTGAAACATTTAAAAAATATACATAATATATTGAGTGGGTGGAATACACCGACATTTTTTTTAGGAAACGGAAATTGGTCGATATCTCATTTTGTGAATAAGCAATAGGTAAAATTTTGGAGGAAACTGGAAACACACTTTCAAAATCATGCAAAATTGTTTTGTTAATAATAAAGTTTTATGTAAAGCAATGGGAGTCCTTGACGATGTTTACCAAAAAAATACTACTGTTATACATTCTGAATGGAATGTATTGGTTTTACAATTTTGTGTGTGTGTGTTTTTTTTTGTGTATCTGGTGATACTTTTTTTAGTAAAAAAATGTCTGATATTCACTATTTAGGGTAGTTTCTGATCGAAAAATAGATCTAAATGGTAAAAATAATCGGGATAATCAAAAATGTAATGTGTATATTAACTTTAAATTATCACAAAATAATTATAATAGTATTTTCTATAGAACATAAAATAATTTTCAAAATATTTGTATTCTTTTAGTGCTGTAAATAGATACTTATTAAACATTTATGTTTGTTGGTAAAAAAACTTGACAATTTAATACAAGGTAATCTTTAGTTTCTACTTTCTAATACACAAATTAAGAAAAAATATATATAATATTTTTTTAGTTTTTATTACCCTATGTGCAATTACATTTAAAATATATGAACGAAAAGTCACGAATTAATTTTAAGCTATTCATATCATAAACCTATGTATACGTTTCTACGGTACGTCAGTATTGACTTATAAGTTAATAACAGTTAGTACTAATAATGAATAAACAAGATATTTGAGTCAAGAATGCTGTCTACGAGTCTTAAGGTGTAACTGTATAGAACTCTTATTCGGTCTGTGGTGATCTATGGATGAGAAACTTTGGACCCTTTTAGTATTTTAAAGAAAAATTCTGAGGTTGATTTTTGACGTTTGAAACAGATGTGAATACAGAAGGGTGAATGGTCAGAACTAATATGGAGATAAATGAACTTTATCAGTAACCCGATATAGTAGATGAAATAAAAATGAGATGGTTCCCTTGGGCTGGCCACGCTTGGCGAAAAGAAGGTTTGCTTATACAGGTGATACAATTTGGTATTCCAGAAGGATAAAGGCCAATAGGAAGACTAAGGTTAAGGTGGAATAACGCAGTTACTAAAGAAGTGGAGCTGGTTGTACCGGACACGGATTGGTGAGTCTTAGTTATGGATTGGGAAATATGGTATGGTATATATTTGGCAGTATATACTTTGAAGTCTGACAACTTACTACACAGAAGAAGAAGAAGTAAAATAAAATAAAATAATATTTTAATACAACTAAATTAAAATAATATACGTATGCAGTTTGTTTATTTTGCAAAAATTAGCTCATCTTATCTAGGGATAACTAAAATAAAGAAATTATTTGCGGCAAAATTAATACCTATATACTTAGTAAAATATCATTAAAAATATATAGGCTGACAAACTGTCTCCGCTTTTTATCGTTTTTCATCGTATTCAATATTAACGAAACCCGACGTGTTAATGGATGTCATTATAGTGACCTACTCAATGATGAGGTACGTTCTAAGCCTACTATACATCAAATAAGCGACTTGTATGATTTTTTTTCTTATTATTATTGAGAGATCGGCCAAGAAACCATTATTAACACTTCCACAGTCAAAGGTAAAAATAAAGAATTAAAACGTAATAACGAGTACTAATTATCACATGAAAAATAAACTATATGACCAAAATATAGAATACATCGGGTTGAATTAAGATTAATAATAATATTTATTTAATTTAATGGTATACGAATAACAGTCAATATATTTGGTTTAAACAAAAGCAGATATAGTAATAAAGAAACTTATAGTTTTGTAAAATAGGTACTTGAAGATTGCCCACGACCTAAGCATACGATCACGTCGAAGTAAATCTAATGTTAAATGACGCTGCTTATAATAAGTCGCAAGTGGTAGTGAATAATTAGTAGGTTTACACGGAAAAAATGGTGACAAATTCCCATTTTATAAAATTAGCATAATTACATAGGTATAAATGTATAATAATGAAATACAAAAATAAAAAACGAAACTGAATAGACTAAAAATTGGACAATAATAATATAGCAAAATTTGTAAAAAGCGAATGACCTATGAATACAAAATTATATTCTGATCAATAATATCAAAGTTAAAATTAAAAATTAAACAGTTTACAAATATTATTTACAAAATTAAGCTTTTTGAAGATTCATGAAGATTATATTTTATCTTCAAAGTTCAAAGGCAAAACTATATTGCTTCAGTGGTTTTTGGACAAAAACAAAATATACAGTATATACCTATAGTAGGTATAGTATATTATCTATATCAAACTTTTAACCTAATATGTCACTACAAATTGTAATACTATACAGTATTTAATACAGTTAATTATAGTTGGAAATTTGAATTCGTGTATAATAGTACAACAGTTGGTAAATATAAATGAAAAAAAAAAATAATATCAATTTATGTCATAGATTGTTGTAATGTTCTTGATTTTATCTTTGACTTGGGTACATACACTTCTTTAAATTAGGATAAATCACATATTTACATTTAATATTATGTAGGTAGCATAAATTGCATACAAAGTAATTTTTTTTAGACAATTTTTAGTAAATTTGAATATTTCATTAAGTTGAAAATCAAAATACGCTAATCCTAACCAATTGGTCTAATAGTATGGACTTAGTTTGCATTAAATATATTGTTAGTTTTAAAATCAAAAAACATAATCTTCTAAAATATTACTTAGTTATATCAAGTAGGTATTTAGGTATATGATTTTTTGTCAAATGAAATCAAATATTTATTATAATATGACCATTACATTCAATTAGGTACATAAAAAAAAAAAATATGCACTTTTTGCGTTCTATTTAAACCTCTAATCTACATAACATGTATATTGTATATATTAAATGTATTTGTAGTAATATGTATAATGAATAATGATATTTAAGACTTAAGTACTACAATTATATAACCATTTTCTATTCAGTTTATAATACATAGAATAAATTAAATATATAATACTCAGATACTCTAATGTACAAACAGTAGCAAATACTATTAAAGAATTTAGTTTAAAAAAATGTAATAGTAAAACAAACAAGACAGTTTCTTCATTCTATTTTAAATTTCCTATTTTATTCAATAATTAACTACCTTCTATATCGATTGTTTAACCAAATAGTTGAAAAGAAAACCATTAGCTAATATTTTGAACATTTAAGAATAAAAATAATTTAAATAGTTATAGGTACTTGTTTAACATATTAATACCTACTTAACTAATATAATAGTCAATTACTTATTTAGGACCATTATATTTTGCACATTAATCATTGGGTATTTAACAAAGATTTAAAAAATACCCAAGTTATAATTTATTTTTAATAATATAAATCCATTCTCTCGCACTAATTATACAAGTTTGTAACGATAAAGGTAATAAAAATCTCCACTTTATAATGATGATTTTTATACATTTAAAAATAGAACTTTTTATATTATATACACACTTAAAGAGAGAAGTTAAATTATTTTTGCTTAAAGTATTTAAGAAATTTCTAATGCTAATATAAATGATTATATACAGTCAATGATATAACGTTAAATATATAATAGTATGTAATGTCGATATTACCTATACACCATACAATTTTGAAAATATTTTGACTCTTTTTGAGCTGTTTACGGATATTTTCATTTTTCAATTTTTTTAGTTTTTTTTCTATGAATATCAATAAAGTTTTATCTGTTGAGCCAAAAAGTGTAAAAATGTAATACAAGGCTCCTGATATATTGTTACAATATCAGTTGAAAAATATTAAAAATACATAGGCACAATTTTTTTTTATATGCATTTAAACATCGAATTTTGACAGAATTTTTCAAAATCTCGAAATTTATTAATCATCGTAATTAATAAGTTATAAAATGTTCAGTTTTTATAGCTTAGGATTGAAAATTAAAACAAGATTCCACGTAAGTAGTTAATTCTCTTACCGAAAATCTAAAAAATATACAATCACAGTTTATTTTTATAGTCATTTTATGTTTAAATTTGGACGAAATTACATATTAAAAAACCTAGTTATTTTGTTGTGATTATATAATATTATTCGTGGGTACCTACTTGAAACTTCTAAAGTGTACTATTATATATCTATGATAGTATCAGGGTTTGTTATTGATGTTGATGTATAACGTGTTATAAGTACCTAATGGATATTGTAATAATGTGATATGATTAATTTGGAATTTATATAGGTCAATTTTTTTTTTAATACCATAGATATGTATATAATTTGTCTTAAACCTAGACTGACATACCGTCTTCGCTCAGAATCGTTTTTCTTATACAATGATATTATATCATTGAATTCAAATTTAATAGCATCCATTATACAGTGACCCACTTGTAACCTACTGTACAGCAGAGCGACATCCACTTACCCACCTTTTTTTATTGTTGTTTATTTAATTTTGTGAGTATTAATCAATTTCCATACATTTAAACATATTATATTACTGTAATATATCAATATATTATATGTAATAATCTAACACAAGAAAGTTGTATTTAATTACGTATAATATATTAGAATATTATATATTAGTAATTGCGTATTGTGTATTAGTTACTTATTAATTAAAACAAACTTTAAACTTTATTTACATTTATAATGAACTAAATTATTTTACAGATGACCAAAATCGATATAATGAAAAAATGAGTTGTAACAGTTTTCTAGCTGTGTTTAATAAAGCAAAAACATAATTTACAAGTCGATAAAAACATTAATTTATCTCTAATATCAGTCGTTTTAGGATAAATTTGGGAAACTCAATATTTAATTTTTTTTTTCGATTCTAAATAATAAATTTAAGTATTGAATAAAATCATTTTATGAATAACTAATGAGTTATAAATTTGTACCAAGTTATAATTTAAATCGATAGTTACATTAAACTGTTAATAATAATTTTTATTTATTCTTGGACGTATAACGTCCACTATAACCAAACTATTCAGTTTGTTACTTATAATTTTGACATTTTGTGTATACCTAATACCTACCTACTACCTATACGTTTAATTTTGCAAATAGTGAAAATAAAAACTGACTATACAAATATTATATGCAGGTATTTTTGTCCATATCGAAAATACCTTATTTCAACACACAATTTGTACAACAAGTACAAATATCAATATGAATCGTGAATCATTATTCAAGAACTACTATTATATTAGATTTTAAGAGGATTTTATGTGATCTCGACAAGTTTTTTTTACTTTTTAAGTTACATTATAAAACAATAGAAGAATCATATTCTACATTGAGATCACTAAGATGGGATTTATAACTTGAAAATAATGTAGATCTTTGATTTTGATACTAATTTAAATAAAAGAATATTCTTTACAATACAATATAAGCATAATCTTTATTTGTTTAATGAACACTTGTCGAGTTTCTCCCATATTGAAACTTGATCATTGTGGTATATAATTATTTGAAATTTGAATATGACTGTTACAGGGTCATTCAAAACTCAAAAGCTAGAATTTACTTAGAATTTACAATTTTAGTTCTACAGTTCTATAATGTTATAATTTATCTACAATTTTCTTAAAAACAGTTAGAAACATAGGCGTGCACAGCCACCGGTTTCAGGGGCAGCAAGAGATTAATTCGGCCCATTTTTCAAATTCGCAATTAAAACCAGCCCATAGTTTTACTTTTTTTACTATTGGATATCAAAATTAAAATTGTATTGGTTATTTGTTTTTTTTGATATAAGGTTGTACCGTACGGTACTAAGCCACTAAAGGTGTACTTTTCTAGTTTTCTATAAGCCCATATAAAATATTTATCTATAGTTTATCAAAACAAAAAAAATCCTTTGTGGAAATATAATTTTACCGAGGCCCATCATTAAATATTTGCTGGCCTCGGTGGCCCCAAAGAAAGTCCAGGGGCAGCATATGCTGCCTCTGCTGCCCCCGTGCGCACGCCTATGGTTAGAAATGTCTAATTCACAAACCCTGCCAGTATAGTAACATTAGTAACGGTGCTGTCTGATTTAAAATCGTTACCCTCCACAAAGCTTTTGCACCAAAACATATTTCATAAACGTAAATCAAAATTTTTAAAAATAATATTGTATGAATTAAAAATGTTTACAAATTAAAGCATAGGTATTATTGTCGTGGGGTGCCGCCATTGGATGACTTCCCCTCCCGACAATCAAACCGCATTAAATTTACTTATTGTATAACTTGTAAATACAGATTGTAAATATAAATTTTTGTTCTGTAAAAAAAAAGGTATTATTTTTCTAAAACTTTATATTCGAAATGGCGAATAATTTCAAGACTATGAGATTACTATTTTTTAATTGCAAAAAATATCTAAAAACGATATATTTCGTTTAAATATTAACTGGTTTATTCAAAATTTGAACTTCAAACTAATATAAAAAAGTTCTATTCTAGTATCTATTTTAGATATTTTTAATTTCACAAATTAACAACTTATGAGGAACGTTATAAAACACATTATCAATTATTTTGACTGGTTTATGCTTTAATCGATATAATTTGGAAGAATAACTAAAAAAGTATACAATTTCAAATGTTTATAAATTCTAAAAAAAAAAAACTGGATGTATTTTTAAATCTATTTCATGTCTAAATTTAAAGTAAGTACAAAAAAAAACAAAATCTTTTTTTATCAAAAACTGGTGTTGCTGATTTTTGTTGTTTCTTATTAGTTTTTTCAAATACTTTAAAAAGCTAATTTTTCCCCTTCCAAGTACCAACTAGATCTCATTCACTACCGTAAATTACAATCAACGTAGAAATTGAAGCATTTTGACAGCTCCAAAAGGTAATTACAGATCAAAAAAAGGTGGGCAAGTGGGTGTCGCTCTGCTGTACAGTAGGTTACAAGTGGGTCACTGTATAATGGATGGTATTAAATTTGAATTCAATGATATAATATCATTGTATAAGAAAAACGATTCTGAGCGGTGACGGTATGTCAGTCTATGTATAAGACATATTATATACATATCTATGGTATTAAACAAAAAATTGACCTATAATAGGTACCTATAATAAATTCCAAATTAATCATATCACAATATCCATTAGATACTTATAACGCGTTATACATCAACAAAAACCGTGATACTATCATAGATATATAATAGTACACTTTAGAAGTTTCAAGTACCCACGAATAATATTATTCAATCACAACAAAATAACTAAAATCGTAATTCTTGGTTTAAATATGAAATTTTGTCTAAATTTTAAATTAAAATGTCTGTAAAAAATAAGTGTGTTTATATATTTTTAGATTTTTTGGTTACAGTATGAATTATTTAAGAGAATCTTTGTTTTAAATTTTCAACTCTTAGTTATAAAAACTGAACATTTTATAATTTTTTAATTCCAACGATTGATAATTTTCGAGATTTTGATAAATTTTGTCAAAATTCCAACTTTAAATGCTTATAAAAAAAACTGTGCCTATGTATTTTTAATATTTTTCAACTGCTATTGTAACAATATATCAGGAGCCTTGTATTAAATGTTTACACTTTTTGGCCCAACAGATAAAACTTTATTGATATTTATAGAAAAAAAAACTAAAAAAATTGAAAGCTGTAAATGTCCATAAACAGCTCAAAAAGAGTCAAAATATTTTCAAAATTGTATGGTGTATAGAAAATGCTAATTTAAACATTCAGTGAAATTTTCATGTATCTACAGTTGTTCGTTTTTGAATTGCAACAAAATAAGGAAATCGCTACATGAGTAATCGAGTGAAAATCCAATGTTGTAAAAATTTGAATTTCAAACGCTCATAAAAATTTAATTTGACTGTCCGGTAGAGATTTTTTTATTGATAAAGGTAGATAATCTTATAAGGAATCTTGTATTTCATTTTCAAATCTTAGATTTAAAAAGAAAAATTTTTACGAATTCTTAACTCAAAATAATTTGCTAATTTTCGTGATTTTTCCATATTTTGTCAATTTTTGAACTTAAAATGCTTATAAAAAAAAATTGTGATAAGGATTTTTAATATTTTTCATCTGCCTTTGAAACAACATATTAGGAGCCTTCTATTAAATTTTCAAGCTTTCGCAACCAATAAATAAAATTTTATTGATTTTTTAGAAAAAAAACTAAAAAAAAATGGAAAATGTCCCTAAACAGTTAAAAATAAATCAAAATATTTTGAAAATGTTATCGTGTATAGAAAATGCAAATATAAACAACCAGTGAAAGTTTCATGTATATACGTTCATTTGTTTTAGAGTTACACCAATAACCAAAATCGATTTTTTGGAAAACCAATTTTGCGTAAAAATTCCCGTTTTTCCTTAATTTTTATGTTGTTTTTCCCGGCGCTTGTGAAAACTACTGGGAAATTTATACTTTTGACCCCCCAAAGTACCAACTAGATTCACTTTCCTATCAGAAAAGCTACTGATGAAGAAAATCCAAGCACTTTTACTGTCCCAAAACGTGATGACAGACACAAAAAAAAATATAAAAACACACATCATTGTAAAACCAATACATTCATCGCTCCGCTCAGAATCTAAAATATAAAAATATAAATAAAAACATACATCATTGTAAAACCAATACATTCATCGCTCCGCTCAGAATCTAATAAGCGAAAAATCGCAGCTTGGTATCTAAAATTATCACCATTTAAAGGATTTAGCTAATTATGTGATCAATTAAAACCATCATTAAATATTATAACATTGGTTAAACAAGAAATAAAAGTTATATTATATTTTTAACTTACGAATTGTTGCCATTATGTTAGTTTGGACTTATCGATTTACAGCAAATGAGTGGAAGTGATTATATTAACCCTGTTGTAATTTAAACAACAGAAACAATAGTTAGGTAATTAAAATAAAAATTTACCTCACACAATATTTGTCTTATTAATATGTACTTCAGTTGATATTTATTTACATAGGTAATATGTATTACAATTGAGTCACATCCCTTCTCTCTAACAATTATATTGATACTAATTTACAATAAAATAAATTCATCACGTAATAATTACGCATAACAATGTTCTTATTATAATATGATCCAACAAATATGATATTTTATTGAAAAAATGTAATATTTACTAAAATAAAGTCTTAATTACCTCTTTAATATTAAAAAAAAGTGGAAATGTACTTATAAAATGGTCCAAAAAGACAAACTGAACTTTGTTTTTCTGGGTGGTGAAATATCTTTAACTATGTATATAATATACATTTTATAATATATTCTCTATAGATAATTATAACCAAGGAGAACATTTTCAGCTACAAGACTAATTTTTTTAGTTTCTTAATGTATTCTTGAAAAGCTGTACCTCACGATATTTTGTAAATGTTATACATTTCACTAAACTTAAAATATATTTTTAATTAATTTTCATAAAACTTACTTTAATATTATCTTGCCATTAAGCTAATATTATATTTTTCAATCATCTTAAAAATTACTGAGAATCATACTTATTTAACTTATTTTTTATCAGCGTGTTTTGATGTTGGCTCATGATTTTTAAGACTGAATAATAACATTGTTCATAAATTAGTTAGAAACAAGTAAGTAGTATAACGATTATAATTGATTAATATTAAATTGTACTTGAACAGTTATATTTTAAACTTTTAAGTTTTAAGGGCTGAAACGAAAATACACAACATAATGATATTATTCTTATACGTATAATACTTTACGTATATTATAATAATTTTTGAAACCCGCAGGCCATGACTAACTTAACAATTATCACATTTTGTGGCATATTATAATAATATTATACACAATAATCCTTAAATGTTTTCACTATATGATTAATAAAAGGCATATAACATTAAAAATCAAATGGTAATAAGTAATTCAATTATAATACGTAAAAAATAAAAATTGGTATGTGTACCAGGTATTCATACAATCCCAGACAAAAGTGTGCAAAATATATTATCTATTTAATTGAGGTGGGTAGTGCGGTGACTAGTGTATTTTTATAAAAATGTGTATAGGATTTTTATTCACTTGTGGTTTTAATAAAAACAGTAATAAATATGAGCATAATAATTAAATGTAATAAATTATAACGTCATCGTTGTAACGGTAAGAAATGGGGTTACGGCAGTGTGGTGCGTGATCAGAATACATTCAGAGGCAAATACTGGCGCAGAAAATTCAGCAGGCTTTTTTGGTATCTCCTCTCTGTTCGTAATATATAATAATATATACACAGACACACACGGAACTACCAACATGTCCTCATTTTTAGATTAACTATCAATTAAGTTTTTGTTACCGAAAAGGAAACTAATATATTATTATTGCGCTCCAGTTGCATACAATAATTTTACGATTGCGTAATACTTTTTAATATTATATAATATGATATACTATACGATTAAAACTTCAGTATAATACCATTTTTTCCTAAACAATAAGATTAAAAATAAAAATTCCATGGTCTATAACTGTCATTGAGCACTCATCTCGTTTCACTCTCTTAAACGGGTGATAGCTGTATATTATTATAACTTGTGAATATATTATATTATACAATAATATGTATACCTATATAATTTAAATAAAATATTTAGTCGTCGTGTTAATGAACGGTTGTAAGTATAGTAGAACTGAATCCAAAAAAAATAAACCTTTTGATATCAACAACTAGATTCGATTTCCAATGGATGTATAAACACCGAAAAATTTGCAGTACAATTACCTACTATATTTCTTCCCTGTATAAATATACAACAAATATATAAAATATATCAATTTAAGTGTTTGCACACAAAGCTACTTAGTATATATTATTGCATATCAGTGACGTAGACAAGATTCTTCTGCTTGAGATGAGGGGGCTGATAATTGTTGTATAGGGAAGGCTCATTTAGGATTCCTTATGAGTTTGGTATTCTGATGCCTTTAATATACCTATGAAATTTTATAATTTTCCAGCAATCTTCATAAAAATTACAATTTTAACACATGATTAAATGTTACATACCTAATACGTTCACAGAACACTTAAAACATTTTGAATTTTCCTGAATTTTTAGGGTGGACTGCAAGCCACTTAGTACCTCTGGCTACGCCACAGCTCTATTATATAATATAAATCATAATAAATAATTGTAATATTATTATATACGTATAACTTATTTGGATACGATTCTTATTTGTGCTATTGTATAAAAAATGTATTAAAATATATTTACCTAATAACTCTTATTTAGAAAAAAGCCAACCCCCAATTCTAGAAAATGCTGCCTGCTTAGCCTGTCCCTAAATACGCCACTGACAGTATATATTGTACGCTGTTGTACATATTATATAATAGTACATGTATTAAAGGTTATACAACAAACACAGTGCCGCAAAAATAGGGTAAGCAAGGTATGCATTGCATTCCCTGGCCAGATTTTATTTTAAATGGGGGCCCATCGACAAAAGAAAAAAATTAAATAAGTTATTATTCGAAAAAAAAAGAAAATATACCTTTTATAGCAGCAATCTTTTATTTTAGATAGTTATTATTATTTTGATATTATTCGAAAAACAAAAATTCAAACAATTCAATAATTCGCATTTTTTATTATTGAAAATGATCTTTCGTCCCTTTATAGTGGAATTTTATACAGGTAAAATTTCTTTATATTTTTAAGTCTCCCAATACCATCATTAAGGCCGAAAGCTAATTTTCCAAGTTAAAACTGTTGTAGAACTTTCTTCGGAATTTAATGTCACAAGAGAGATTAACTGGCATAGGTACTATTAACATTGATAAATCAACTACAAATGAACTTGATCTTGAAAATTTGATAAATTACTGCAAATATGAAGTCTAGAAAGAAAAACTTTTTAAAATAAAATCATTGTATTCCTACCAATTATTTGTTGATAATTTATATTTTTTTATTTAAATTTTAATGTAATATATTGTTTTAAAATCGAGAAAAATGAAAATATCAATTACATTTTGTTTAATAAATTAATTGCTTTTTAATTTACTTGACTACTGATAACTGATGTATTGTTGAAGATCTGTTTAGAAATATAATGAACATAAGGCTAATACCCGTCTTTGTTGTCTCTGTCTTACAAGTACGTAACATAGCAAATGGAACGCTCAGCAGAACACGTGTAACTTCGTTAGTTTATAAATTAGAGCAAATTGACCTCTCATAAAATCTAAAGGTGAGAATATATTACCTCGAGTTATGAGTATTTTAAAATTAACTGTTTATACATCTTAAAATACTCATAACTCACTTTAAAACTAAAATATATTAAAATGCCCATGTGGTTGCCTAGATAATAATCTTACCTTTAGATTTTATAAGAGGTCAATTAGCTCTAATTTTTAAATTAACGGAGCTACATATGTTCTGCTGAGCGTAAAATTTGCTATGTGATGCACTTGTAAGACTGAGACAACACATGCGAGTATCACGTCCTCTTAATATGATCAACATTACTATAATGCTAGAAAAAATGTTAATATTTGGGGGCCATAAATATTGCCTTGCATTAGAGGTCTACCAAAGGTTAATTGGAGCACTTACTTTTTTTCGTTATATTGGAGTATAAGTATACTAGGCTATAGGGGCGAGGGGCTCCATAAAATGTTTCGCATCAGGGCCCCACAAACCTAGTCACGGCACTGAATAAACATATTATTTATATAATTTATAATGATATAGTTAGTATAGATACTAGATAGATACTAGTATAGTGTAGTATATAAATTAATATTATAGACAAATATACTAGCTATTATTATGTTTTTGAATATAAAGTGTATTTTTTCTCGAAGTACATAAAATGTATTTGTAGGTTTTTTCCTTATTTGTTTTCATCCATTGCCGAGGCTTGTCATTTAAATACTATCTATCCCCCACCTACCACCATTATAATGAAGTCAATAGCCCGGAATATCATCTACAGTGGGGCAATAAGGATGAAGATAAGCCGTTTGCAATACACGAGAGATGCAAAAGAGAAAGAAAAAAACCAAGGATAAAAAAAATAAAAGGAAAAAGTGGTATAAAAACCACTCGAAGAGCCTCCTGATAAAGGAAAGCCAAATCCAATAAGAATGCGTGATATATAAGCGCATTAAACTGTTGTAAAAAAATTCGATCCCGTTATTTCTTCCCACAAGTAATTTATGATTTGCCCACACGTAAATCAGAAATGCAGGTCAAAAGAGTAGAAACTAAAAAATAAAAATAAATACACAAAAATCTTATTTTACCGTGTAATCACGCACTCCTATTGATATGGGCTAAAAATTATCACAGGCTTCACAAGCTTCCATAAAATTAAAATAAGAAATAAACATCATTCATAAAATATTATTACGATGTATATAAATTTCTATCTTTTATCATATCTTCATTAAACTTTAAATCTCGTTGGACTCATTGCATTTAATGTTTAAATTGACACATGATTGTTTATTATTGTGGCCTTGAAATGTTAACATACATGATATTATTATATTGTATGATATCACATCTAAAGCATTTATAATTTAAATTCGGTATGCGTACATAAAATATTACATTAAGTTATACATGTGGATATGTGTTTTATAAAATTTAAAAACTGCTTATAGTAATCAGTAATCAGTAATCGTTCATTATATTATATTATAAATTCAAAAGGTGTATAATGTTCTTTCAATGGTTTAACCGAAATACAACCCGTATACCTACCTTTATTTACTTTTAAACTATAATGCGTCCTCTTTATCCAGTTTGCAATAAACTTAAAGGGAATAAAACTTTTCCTGATACACTACCAAAAAAAAAAATAAATATATTTTTATAAATGTTTTTCGCATTTGGTTGTTAAACGATTTTTCTCATTTGCGTTTATTATTATATTCAGCAAAATTTTAAACATAGGTATTATTTTTCTGTTTTATCCTTAAAATACGATTTGTGGGTTTCCCTCTATTCAAGAAAAAATATAAAGAAATCATCGTATAATAGTTCCCCGAGGTCGTCTATCGATATGTGCTGGCGTGGGTGTGTGTTTGTACATACCGTATAGTATGTAAAAAGACGAAAAACTGCAACCAGAGGGAGAGAAAATACTACGGCGGTGCTTCTTGTTAGTTCATGGTCGGACGTAACAAATAGCTTTTCCGGAATCGCGACCAGACCTATACCGATTTAAATGGCCGATGACCGGAAAATATCTACTCATGCCGCCGCCGGTCGTATCTAGGATATTATATCACTGTCGTTTAAGTTTTCTCGCGGGGTTTTTTCCGACATTCACGTCCTAAATCGACACAGTGCCCCTCGCCCGCTGGAAAAACCACCGAGTGCGATTAACCAGCTAGGGATAGCCATCAGCAGGTCGAGCTCGTTTTCGCCGTTTAAAAACACAAATGGCTTCGGCAGAGTCCAATCGGGTCTCGTCACTCGTCAACGAGTCTCTGTTTGTTTGGGATTTTTACGACCTCTCGAATTGTTTTAGATGTTTTATAGTGACGGTAAGAATCGGATGTATTTATTTTACGTTTCAATTGTATATTATGGTTTTCGATCGGTTTCTCGCTTCTGTCTCTATTTTCTACGATGGTTTTTTTTTCAATTTACATGAAAATAATATACTCTATGATTTACACGGTTTCGTTTAGGACATATTAAAGAACAATGCTAATAAATAATAACATGCTACGTAGTACCATTGAGTATATAATAAATTATACAATATATTTTACTCAATGGTAGTAATAGCAGCTTCTCATTTAATAATCAATATATCAATACCGGCATGATGCATGTGTATCGGCAATATTTTCCTAGGTATTTACCAATTACCGATCATATTATTAAAGAAAACGGGCTTAACCAATCCATCCGTTTTATGGAATACATACATGCCAGTGCCCAGTTTACTTTCTTAAATAGTTTGATAATTAAAATATTGTGCAGTACTAACATTTGTTTTTTTTTTATTACGAAATAAGTATTTTGCCAGAAATTCAACGTCATAATTCATAAGATAGTTTGTTAAGATTTTGTTTAACGAAAAGTTTTCAATAAGTTATTTCCAAGTTAAATTATGAAAACCAATGGTAAAACTAATTGTATTCAAACACATTTTCAATATTAATATATATATATGAACAATAACTATATCGTTCTGAAAAAAAGGGCATTATAAATGTTATTTAAACAACGAAAATAATAAAACCAATAAATTCAAAGCTTAGTTTAACTCCAAAAATATTGTTTAAACAATCTAATTGTAATTACACAATTTATATTTCTCCATAATTATTTAATATGCAATCAATTTGTAGAATAAAGCTATAATTATTTAAACGTAGCGTGACTCCCACAAATTGTACAATACGAAATTCGCACATGAGAACAATGTAATTTATTATATAAGTATCCGGTTGAACTCTAGGTCATGTTCAAGAACTCAAAAAATATTAAACGTCATAAATGATTTTTGAAATAATTCGAATTTTTTTGTACGCGTGACCAAATATGATAATATATATGTAGGGGTGTCATGTAATTCTAGTATAATAATTAAAACATTTTTAGCAACTAGGTATAGTAAAATGATTATACCTATAATTAAAAAATTAACATTTCTGTTATACTACGGATCGCAGATGACTCGTTAGTACACCTTTTTAACGATACATTAAATATTTATCGTCTAAATTGAACAATACTTTGCTTACAAAAAAAAAAAAGTTATGTTTTATATATGCGCATATAGTAGTAGTTAAAAGTGTTCATGTTTAATTTAGTATATAAACTCTTTGTCGAATAAACTATTATAATACATTATGTTCATCTGCTTGTAAACAGTGAACACGTTATTTGTTATTGCGATAATAATAAAAATAAATTAACTGTGAACAAAATGTACTTCAAAGATACCGTATTAATTATTATGAGTGAATATTGCAGTATATTAACTATAGTCATCTATATGTATAAAGTACAAAATTTAAATTACAAAATTCAAAAATTGTAGAACTTTACAATACCCAAATGTTTTAAATACTATTTTCCTCGTAAACATCAATAGGCGTATCTCAGAATAGTATCAATTTTCAGGCTTTGAGAACCGGTAATTAAAATTCAATATTTCATCAAACAATCTTTTAAACTCTGCTATAAAAACATTATTTTAATATAATGCATGTATTTATATTTTATCTCCCTTAATATTGAATTGGTATTTTAATTTACATTTTATACAGTATGGAAGTCAATTTTTAAATAGTTAGGTAGGTATTATACGTGTAGTAGGTACCAAATGATTGAATATGAACCTATTTAATAAATTTTTATACCAAAATGAAAGAAATAATTAAATAGTTTATAATGACAACTACGCGAGATGCATTAAATGAGAACAATTTTTTTAGTATAAACCATTTACATAAATGTATATTATACCAATACCTACAAGTAAATAAAAAACCTACGCAAAATCGATTTTGGTTTTTGGTTCAACTCTAAATAAATGACCATATACATGCAATTTTCACTGAACGTTTATATTAGCATTTTCTATACACAATAAAATGTTCAAAATATTTTGACTTGTTTTGAGCTGTTTACGGACTTATTAAATAATTTTGTAGAGATAAATGATATTATATTATTTTAAATGCTATACGTATTACCATTGAGTATATATTTACGTATATATATATACTATATTATATACTCAATGGTATTACTGTAACGGGAAACATTTCTGTATTATTTTCATCCTTCTCCAAGTGTATTTTCACCCGTACGTCCTAAGAATATCTATTCAAGGTCCGTAATAATAATTGATCTCTGCTGAACTCCAACTAAAATTTCGTATACACCACAGAAATGCGAGGTCGGTATTAATGGTCTTGGCAAGGTCTTACCGTATTATATACTCAGAAGTGGATTGTTTACGCCGAAGGATTTAGGATTTAAAAAGATTACGCTCATAAGAGGATCGAAAACTGAATATTAGAGACTAAACACGAAAGCAGATCGCCAGTGGTTGCAGGTCTTAGAGTTTTTCAACAGTTAGATGAAAATAATCTCGTTTGGTATACGTTTTAAAGTCCGTCGTTGTCGTGCACTATTGTTCGGCAATGACGAGCGATCAACAGAGTAATTTTCGAGTCACGCACAGAACACCACTGCTCATTTCGGAAAATCGTGTATAGGGGTGGTTGTTGATGGACGGGGTGAGAGGTGGAGGATTAGTAGAAGGTTAGGTAGTATTAAATAATAGCAGTAAAAGTAATATTCTCAACAATATAATAATTTCCTTCTTGTGTTATTCCGGTTTATGATGTATTGAGAGTGACGACGACGATGGATTTAGGTACTATGCCTACCCACTCTGTGTGCGTATTGACAATTCTCAAAAAAATATTAAAATTATCGAGGGACCGTGGAATATAAGTAGACATTTTAAGGCAGTAAAAAAATAGTTATAAGTATGAATATAACCTAGTTTTTTACGTTTTTGAGTCCACACATAATGACAGGCGAACAACAGTAAAATTTTTATGAGTAACGGACACAATACCACTGTTAATTTCTGAAAATCGTAGAGGGGTGGTTTATGAGCGGTTGAGGGACAGAGTATTAGTGGCAGGTTAGGTAATAGAACAGTAAGAAATTAGAAAAGTAATATTTTCAAATAATAATAATTTTTTTTTTCATCATTCCGGTTTAAGATATAAGTGGCAGCCCAACGATGACGACTCACTACGGCTGCAGAAAATATACTATACCTAACCCATATGTTTACGGTAAATTTGCTAAAAATCTTTTCCAATCGGCCTAATATTCGAGAGAGAGAGAGAGACCATGGAAATAGTGGACATATCGGGGGAGTAAAAACAAAAAATAAAAAAAATGTTTTTAAAAAAGGTCAGGTTAATGGCGCTCATGCATAAATCTAAAGCTCTGGGTCACACCGACCACTATCCCCCCCGCCCCCGCTTCTCAAGCACGACTCCACTGCAGGGATATACACACTATATACGCGGACGGCATGGTTCGACGAGTTGACAGTTTGGACCATCGGTGGCGGCGGCTGCTGCAAAATTAACGACAGCCGCCCTATCCGGAGCCCGCATTTTTCTCTTTCCGTATATAAATTTATGGGGTACACGCGACGCGATCATTAAAAATCAGACCTTTTGCTCGCCGCCATGACCGTTTTCCTTGGCGTTTTTATTTTTATTCTCCACCCCCAGCGCTCTTAGCACGCGAGACTCTACGCACAAGCAGTGTGTAACAACGACGACAACGACGGCCGTTATTTATATCATTTTTACACGCGCTAAAGCACTGCGTGTCCGTGTGTGTATGTGTGAGAGGGTGGGTGGGTGGGTGCGAGTACATACCTACTGTTATACAAACACGCGTAAGTCATATAAGATGTGTACAATATTTATATATTATATATCTACACATGCGTTTTGCGTGTAGATACCTCTATAATACATAGTACACGCGCATCGACGAATAATAAGTGTATGACGTTGTATCGAAATAATTATAGTTGAGGACAAAACCACCCACATATCACCCCAACAAGTATACTGCAAGTACTGATATTACTACTTTAGCCTACTTACAAGTTACAATATTACTACTTCTGCTAATATACTACTATATAGGTACTAATTTTAATGCTGGCAGCTGCCGTGTGCTGTTACTACTTTTATACGGCCTGCGAGAGACGTTTAAGTGTATTCCCGCGATCTCCTTTCCGCCGCCGCCACTGCCGTGGTTTGTTGTCGAAAACACGCGCGCGAGCTGAATAAAACAGATGGTCGTAATAATAATAATAGGGATATAATCTCTGGCTGATACATAAAACACGTCGTTTTTATGCGCATCGGCTGCTGCTGCTGCTGCTGTTGCTGCCGCGCAATAATAATGAGAAAAATATAAGAATATAATACGTATGCACACCTATACCGCGGTCGTAGTGCGATGGGTACATAATATGCGTATCTATACATTATAATACTTATATATTATACATCGTACGCACGCGAGAGGTAGAGTTTATGGTCATTTTGTTTCGTCCTTTCGACTCGAAAAAAACCAATTCTCGTCGCCGTGTTGACGTCCGCCAACGGTTTTCGTTATTTTCTCGTAGACCAATACGTATTGTTTACCGGTGTCTTCGACGGCAGTAGTTATAGAAGAAGGAACACAAACACGTGAGTTTAAACGGGTCGGCGAAAAGTAAATATGAAATATAAGTGCTGTTCGAATTCACTGTGTCCAAAATCCTAGCATACTGCAATATACTATTGTACTATATACAATGCAATCTTTTATCACCACATGGCATATTCGAGTTTCTGTCTTTATTTTGTGATGGACATAATATTTTTAGTGTTTTTACGCATACAATGGTCCTAAAAGTTCCATCATATTGTATTAATATTGATCGTGTATTAAAAGGTTATAAATCATATAGGTGTAGACGTAGGTATATTTTATCCATTTTTTGAATCGTAGGCAGTCTTCTCAATATTGACAAAATATCATTCACTCCTCCTCAAACAATAGTATTGATGCCAATTTAACAAAATTATTCACCAAGCAAACGATTTCGAACCAGATAATATTGAAATTCTAAAATAAATAGTCAACTTTACAAGACATAAACGTAAATTGAGCAAAAACAAAAAACGAAAACAATTAATAAAACAGAAACAAAAACAAAAAAAACAACTGAAAAACGATAACAAAAAATTACAAAAACCGAAAAAAAATTAATAACGAAAACTAAAATAAATGATAGTAATATTATACATTATTATATTTCTACCACAAAAAAAAAAGTTGAAAACAATTTCACTTAAGTCTACTTTTTAATCTTTACCAATAATGTACTTTTAAATTTAAAAACATTTTAATTTGAAATCAGAAATTTTTAATTTTTATATAAATTATAAATTTGATTTAAAATTTAAATATTAAGAATAATTAATTTTAATTTTTAACTTTTAAGTGCATTTCTATACTGAGCGTTACTATTATAAAAAAATAAAAACAATATTATCAAAAATGTTATTTGGAAACAATAAGACAAATACGTTTTTAAAAATGTTAGTCAAAAACAATATGGAAAAATTAAGTTTTTAAAAAAGTTAAAACAAAACGATATTTTTTAAATCAATAAACAAAAATTAAAAACGTTTTCCATCCCTGGAGTATAGTATAGCCAACTAACTCGTTTAATCAGATAGGTACCTAAAATATAAAAAAGGTGGGAAGTGGATGTCGCTCTGCTGTACAGTAGGTTACAAGTGGTCATTGTATAATGGATGGTATTAAATTTGAATTCAATGATATAATATCATTGTATAAGAAAAACGATTCTGAGTGGAGACGGTATGTCCTTCTAGGTATAAGACATATTATATACATATCTATGGTATTAAAAAAATTGACCTATAATGAATTCCAAATTAATCATATCACAATATCCATTAGGTACTTATAACGCGTTATACACCAACAACAAACCCTGATACTATCATAGATATATATAGTAAATTACTTTAGAAATTTCAAGTACCCACGAATAATATTATACAATCACAACAAAATAACTAAAATCGTAATTCTTGGTTTAAATATGAAATTTTGTCTAAATTTGAAATTAAAATGTCTGTAAAAAATAAGTGTGTTTATATATTTTTTAGATTTTTTGGTTACAGTATGAATTATTTAAGAGAATCTTTGTTTTAAATTTTCAACTCTTAGTTATAAAAACTGAACATTTTATAATTTTTTAATTCCAACGATTGATAATTTTTAAGATTTTGATAAATTTTGTCAAAATTCCAACTTTAAATGCTTTTAAAAAAAAATCGTGCCTATGTATTTTAATATTTTTCAACTGATATTGTAACAATATATCAGGAGCCTTGTATTAAATTTTTACACTTTTTGGCCCAACAGATAAAACTTTATTGATATTTATAGAAAAAAAAACTAAAAAAAATTGAAAACTGAAAATGTCCATAAACAGCTCAAAAAGAGTCAAAATATTTTCAAAGTTGTATGGTGTATAGAAAATGCTAATTTAAACATTCAGTGAAATTTTCATGTATCTACAGTTGTTCGTTTTTGAATTGCAACAAAATAAGGAAATCGCTACATGAGTAATCGAGTGAAAATCCAATGTTGTAAAAATTTGAATTTCAAACGCTCATAAAAATTTAATTTGACTGTCCGGTAGAGATTTTTTTATTGATAAAGGTAGATAATCTTATAAGGAATCTTGTGTTTCATTTTCAAATCTTAGATTTAAAAAGAAAAATTTTTACGAATTCTTAACTCAAAATAATTTGCTAATTTTCGTGATTTTTCCATATTTTGTCAATTTTTGAACTTTAAATGCTTATAAAAAAAATTGTGACTAAGGATTTTTAATATTTTTCATCTGCCTTTGAAACAATATATTAGGAGCCTTCTATTAAATTTTCAAGCTTTCGCAACCAACAAATAAAATTTTATTGATATTTCTAAAAAAAAACTAAAAAAAAATGAAAAATGAAAATGTCCCTAAACAGTTCAAAATAAATCAAAATATTTTGAAAATGTTATCGTGTATAGAAAATGCAAATATAAACAACCAGTGAAAATTTCATGTATCTACGGTCATTTGTTTTAAAGTTACACCAAAAACCAAATTCGATTTTTTGGAAAATCGATTTTGCGTAAAAATTCCCGTTTTTCCTTAATTTTTATGTTGTTTTTTCCCGGCGCTTGTGAAAACTACTGGAAAATGTTTACTTTTGACCCCCCAAAGTACCAACTAGATTCACTTTCCTATCAGAAAAGGTACTATTGAAGAAAATCGAAGCACTTTTACTGTCCCAAAACGTGATGACAGACACAAAAAAAATAAAAAAAAAAATAAAAAAAAAAAATAAAAAAACACACATCATTGTAAAATCAATACATTCATCGTTTCACTCAGAATCTAAAAGTATTTATCATAATATAATTTTCACCTAACAGTTATCAGTTTTAACAGAATAATGAAAAATTAAATATTGAAAATATAACATATTTTTCTATAAGTTTTAATTATAGATTGTAAAATATTTTAAACTTAAGCACATTAAAAAAATGTCTATGATTTCAATGTGAAATAGATCAATACTATGATCAATACCATCAAACAAATATTACACAAACATAATGACCACCTGAATTAAAAAAACACCAATATTATTATATTTACTAATCACTTTATAGTTGTATTGTAATATCATACAATATGTAGACAAGAAATCCTTTATTTAACTTGTTGATACTCACTTGTTAGTTCTTAAAATAAATGTATAGTTTATTGTTGAGTGATTACAGGTATAATAACAGACGCTTTTATAATAAATTGTACAATTTAAGCATTAATTAATTATTGCTGTATTATTATTTACCTATTATTTCATTACGACATAATATGACAATATTCCCATAATGACAAATATTATATAGTTCACATATTTATAAACAAGTTTAAAATTTAACTTTATACTGAAAATAAAATATACTTTTTAACTAGGTAGTTTTTAGAATTAAAATGTATTTAAAAATAATTATAACTTAACTCTCTCATTAAACATGGAGTGCGCATTTTTTTAAATTAAAATAAATTAGATTGTTGAGAAGGGCTTAATTCTTGATTATTTACCTGCAGTTTATTAAACAATGTACTAAAACGTTTACTGTCTCTCTAAGTTATTACATTTTTTAAACATTAAACTACGATTTCTTCCGAAAGTTTAATTAAACACAATAAGGGATTTTTAGTTTTATTCAAATATTTATGATATTCTTTAAAGTTATTTGAAGATAATCATAATACTATAATTTCGTATAAACTAATCAAATAATAAATTATTATTTATAGAGTAATTACTAATTAGATGCAAAAACTATTATAGCTAATAATTTAATTGCTTGAAATTTATGAAAAGAAATTGTATCCATGTGTGATTTGTTAATACTTTAGAGCTATATAATTATAATTTATATTGATGTTATTGTTTGACATTACAATTAATTTATGTTCGGAAGATTAAGTAACAGACTTTCCGAGAAATGACAATAGTATTGTACGAATAAAATATCATGAAGTATTATTGTGGTTCCAGCAATTTAAGATAAATATTATCAAAATAAATTACGGAGATAGAGTACAACCAACGTTGAACATTAATCATTCAATGACACTTAAACGCAGAGTAAAAAATATTATTTTACAACAATCTATGGATAAATTATTATTGTATGTATTCCACTTGATGAAATAATAACTGTATTCAAGCGTAAAACAGTTAAAAGTATTTCCAATGCCCTAAACTTCTAAGACCAAAGTTTTAGGTTAGTTTAAGATAATATACACATTATGTAACTAACTATGTATTCGAAATACAGTAACACCCACAGTTTACAACATTAAGTAGGTAGTCAATGTTTTTCTTGTTCTCGTTTTTTCAAGTCAAAACTGCTGGAAAACCGCAAGATGTTTGACCTTGTTTTATGGTACGATTATGTTGTGCATTGTTCAAATATTTGACGTTGCGATTATTATATTATGTAGCCGTAATCAAAAGAAATCCATCGTAATGCACAGTTAATAAATAAAATAAAATAACAATAAGTAGTATAGTGTAAAAATTGTATAAAAAAAAATAATATAGGATGAGAGTAAACATTATTTCATCCGAATTTCAGTTGAATACAACAACAAATTGTCCATAATAGAGTGTGAAAAAAAAATGTAGTTTTCACGATAATGATTAATTCTATGAATTTGACGGGCATTTCATAAAAAGAAATACTACAATAAGTGGATGCGGCGTATAATATATGAACATTGTTGCAGTCTTAGTAAATGGTAATCCACCACAAAAGGAAGTAGTATTTGTCAGATTAAAATGTCAAATTATAGGATTTAAAAAAATAGTTAAATCAAAAATGCTTATCAGTTATCATTGTATTATATCATATTAACAATAATATTATAAAAGTATATAACACTGTTCATGATTTGTTGAATATATTTGGTTGAATAATTAAGATGGTTTCAGGTTTGTTTACCTTTTTAATGTCTGTACCTATCTATTATTTATAAAATTTGGAGGGAAGTGAGAAATTTACGAGTATATTGGCTTTGCAATAAAATTAATTTTGTACATAATATAGGTACCTATACATATTATATTTATGTTCAGTTTGTTTTCGTATTTTCATTTTATCATGAAATAATTTAAATTAAATTAATAAAAAATTACAGTGCATTGGATAAAACATTCAAAAAATGATAAATTAAATAGAATGGTTCGATTATTTCAAAAAATCTCATAATAATCCCGAACATTCAAACGTTGAGCATAATTAAAATAATTAACTATGGAATATAGTATTTACTAATTAAGAAATATTGACATATTTAACCAAATTTCTAATTGTATAATATTATTAAAACTTAAAAGTGTAAAAGATATGCATTTACATATAAATTCCGGCCCAATGTGAATAGGGTCCGATAAGTCAATACTCAATACCAAAAAAGTAAGGTACCGATGTAACAAAAAAGGCTCTTGGTATCATCAGGCGTATACATCTTAGTACCTTACCCTATACAATAATTAATATAAATATTTTGAAAATATCGTTGTTTATAGAAAATCTTAATATACGTGATGGAGACAAGTTTCAAAAACCATTTAATTTAATATTTTTGAAGTAGGTATGACAAAATAAATAAAAATCTTATGTTACGTAAAAGTATCTAATTCCTTCAAAATTTGAACTTCAAACGCGTGTAAAAAAATTATTTCTATTAATTTTAGATACTTTTGAACTACAGTAAGAACAACTTATGAAGAGCCTTGTTCTTGTAGTACATTTCAAGTTTTTTGAATGGCAACCGGTGTTGAGTAATTATTTCCGTTTTCCGCTGTTTTTTGTTAGTTGTTCACAATTATTATAAAGTACTCGGAATTTTCTACTTTTTAACATATAAATGTACCAACTAGATTCTACCAAAAACCCCTTTCGGTATATGATCGAAGTATTCAAAAAGTGATATAGCAGACTCAAAAAAAGCACACACATTATTAAACCAGTATACATAATACATTGATTGCTCACTCAAAATCTACTTTTTGTATGATCAATAATCATATTTATAATTGAAAAATAATTTTAAAATAAATAATAATATATAAGTACATTTTATAATAATTAAAATTAAATTCTGTATAGTAAAATAAATGACATAGGTAATTTATTTAAGTCTTGAGAATAAAAACCAAACAGTCATTTGCATTCTGGTAGCATGCAAACAAAGGTATATTATACTACAAATGCATGTAAACAATAATCGATATATTAAAAAATGTATTTTTATCTTTAGATTCTAAAGTGGAAAGCGATAAAGCTATTGGCTATACACTGATGTATTTTTTCTTTGAAAACACTTTTTGGTGCAGTAAATGTACTTAAAAAGCTTTGAAATGTTCTTTCTTTAGATTATATATTGAATACAGTTATTTTTTAGGTTATGTAAAAATTACAAAATGTTCATAAGTTGAAAAAAAATTCGATACATTGGAATTGTTGGACTCCGTGATTCATTAACTTTCAGTATAGATACTTGAATTTCATATTCAGTTGAAAATTAATAATTTAAATATATAATAATATATTGAAATCGAACTTGTCACTCAATCGGCAATTAAGTTATCAATAAGCTTATTTTTTACTGTATTATTTATAATATTCCCATACTATATGGTTCTTACCAAAATATTGAATAACATAAAGAGTTTTCAATTTATAATACTTAATAATGAAACATTGAGGCAAGAAATATTTTTATAATTCAAAACTTAAATTAATAAAAAACTATTATATTAGTCATCAATTTTTTTCCATGCAAACATTTTACGAATATTTGATTGTTGGAAAATAAATGTTTATTTAATAATTGTTTTTTATCATGTTAAATTATTTGAAATTATTAATTGAGTTGACTTGATTTCTCAAGTTGCTATTTAATTTACATAATATTAACAATAATGTGTTAATTATTTTTAAAAAAAACCTGCCAAGTGCGAGTCTGACTCGCGGACGAAGGGTTCCGTACCATCATCAGCTATGTTGGCAACACATCTTATATTATATATTCTAGGATTTTTAGTATTGAGGAGAATTAATGCTAACGCGGTTCCTCTTCCATCCCTCGATTAACTCGAAAAAAAAAGGATTTTTAGTATTTATTGTTATAGCTTTCACGGAAATACATAATCTGTGAAAATTTCGACTTTCTAACTTTCATGGTTCATGAGATACAGTCTGGTGACAGACGGACGGACAGCGGAGCCTTATAGTAATAGCTGGCTTCCGTTTTACCGTTTGGAACCCTAAAAATGATCTGATTGGGACTTGAAGTTATCATTTTTTATTAGCTTATTGCTTATATGTCAAATGTCAATAAATATCTATATTTATATTTATATCACTGTATAAGTATTTAGTGGGTACATGGAAGAGTGTTCTCATCGCAGCGAAATAATTTAATATTTGGATAACTTTCAGAATTTTGTTGATACTTTTGAAAATATTATTTAATTCTGAATTAGTTCGATAGTTTAGGTTAGATATCATATTTTATTATTTTAATTCTTATCAGAACTCAGAAGTAAACTTCATAAATACAATTTACATGAATATATATTTAATATTTTTTCTATTCATACCCATTAAATTTATATACTAATAATAAAAAGGCCTTCGAAATGTGGTGTTATCGTAAAATGTTAAGAATTAAATGGATTGATAGAATAATAAATGAAGAAGTAGTAAATAGAATAAAATAAAAAAATACTATGGCACACCATAAAAGTTAGAAGAGCTAAAATGATAGGACATCTACTACGCCATGAGAGTCTATCTAAAACCGTCATAGAAGGCGACGTTGAAGGGAATATAGGAAGAAAAAGACCAAGTATTTAGTACATGAAGCAAATCATAATTTACACGGGGAAGAATAGTTATAGGGAACTAAAGGAATTGAGTAACGATAGAGAACTGCAGCAAATCAATCTAAGGATTGAAGACTGAGAAAAAAAATAAAAACCGTAACTAATCACTTAAGTTGGGGAAATAGGTAGGTACTCTACAAATAAATAAAACAAAAAATTAAAGTTTTATGAGTTTAAATTGTTGAACAGTGATGTTGATAAGCACAAATTATGCAGAGTAAACGTTAAATAATCAATTACTTTGTAAAGTCTGAAAACTGAACTTTAAAAAAACCACAATTATAGGTATGAAAACACTATAATTAGGTAACGAAACAAATATAAATACTTTTATATGAAATCAATGTCATTGAGTAGAAGTTTTGATAACTCGGTGGACTGTAAATATTATAAAATTTTTAAAATTATTAAAGATTGTGATATAATGAAAATAATAATAAAATATAACATAATAGGTAGGTGGTATGTAGTATGTACATTATATTACTTGTTTTAAATCGATTTTATGTTATGTGCTTGATATTGTTATTTTTCGGGAACACAATACGACCCCCGCCAGGATTTGACAGAAAAACGACCGAGAGGAAAATGTCCACAATGTCTGTATTATCAACGTTAAGAAAACGCTATTAACAAGAGTCAGGGGGAAATAATATTATAGTTTATGGTTGAAGTATTTCGTAGTGTATCGATTTCTGCTCAGCGTCAAGCTAGTATTTTAGGTACCGAACTAATAGTGATTTGTATTTTGTACGTCAAATTTTCGTCGGACTAACGTTTTCGTTTTCCACATACTTGACCATATAGTGGTATAGGTAGTCGCTTCGGTTGTGTCGACTGTTTCTATCTCGAAATAACATTTCACCACTCAACAATAATAATTATAAAAACTGGAGACGTTTACGGTCAGATGTACTGCAGTAGGTATAGATATATTGTACTGTATTGACCATTGACCATTATATTATACAATAATTTCTATTCGACCTCGAATTCAACGGTTACGGTGAGCTACGCTATGGAAAATCAAAATGAAAATACAAAACATATTATAATATTTGAACAGCTTCCCTTATGTCTTATGTTCTCCGGCTAAGTACAATAATCGATATTTAGTGGGGTTCGATTATATAATATTATTAAATCGTTCCCTTTAACTGGTCCCGGCTGAGACAAATCGCTTCAATAATTATAATTATTTCAGATTAAACAGAATTTTGCGTAATATACCTCCACGCCATTCATATCGGGGGACATTATTATGGGATACATATTCTGTTAAATTCATATTAAATTAAATTAGCAAACGCTGTGGGTTCATCATTGGTGTACTGTTTTTAAAATGGGCATGAAAAACATTTTATGCATCAATGTCTTTATTTCTTTTCGGCACATGCTGTTCAAAACCTATACACACATACCTACATATAATATTATAACTGAAAACGTATGCAAAATGTATTGAACTGTACTCCAGAGATGATTTAGAGTTCCGGCTCTTCGCTTTTGTATTACCTCTTTACTGATAACACACATACGCCTATACAGGGGCGTTCTCAAGATTTTTTAATGGAAGGTGATCAAAAAACTGATTGCAAAGTTTGCCGCAGAGTCGCAGCTTACCCCCTCTATCCCCTCTATCACAACAACTAAATAATATATACATTAAATATCAATAATTATTATTTTTCCTATGCCTCATATTTAAAATAATTGTAATTGTAATTTATGTAAGTATGTACCAATTAACATTTTTCTTGATTTTTGAGACAGTCCTTGAGTCTTATTCGGGATCAATAACCACTTTTCAATGAATGGACAAAAATGTTAACCATTTGAGATGGTTCTATAAATAAATAAAATTAGGAAATATAATAACCTAACATTAGTAAGTTTACTCCTTAATACATTAGTAAGTGTTCTCATGAGTTGACATGAACAGTGTATGGGAACTATATACAAGACTTGTATGTTGTATAGTGCATAGTATATTAACTAATTGGTAAATATTAAAAAATATTCAATAACTACAATAAATAATTTATGGCTATTTTAGCAAATTTATGATTCTTTTAGTTTTGAGTGTCATAATTTTAGTTCAACAAAAAACAATTTGAATGTAAGATTCAAGTTAAAATGTAACAAGTTTTTTAAATGGTTGAAGTTTAATAAAAAAAAAGTATGGAAAAACACAACGAATTAAAAATAATTCATCAATTATATCATCTGGTTATCTGCATATTGTTTTCTACTTACAATAAGTGCTTAAAAAGTTGAAAACGCACCAGTTATTTGGAATTATAAAAAACAGCCATGAGGGCCTATCCATCCCATATTTCCCCCGTGAGAATGCCCATGTACCAACAACAATATTATATCACTAGCTGTCTGCCGGTAATATTTTAAAATAAAGTTGATACGAACTATGATTTTATAAATAATTAATTCATATTTGATGATTTATTTAGATTGTATTTTCAAAAATTCCGTCTGATTTTTCACGCATTATTTTGTATGTACAAATAATAAAAAAAAATGTTGATTCACCTTCTAATATTACATAATATATCTATACTGTGTTCAGTAACATTGTTCATGTTATTTCACTGCACAGCACATGGCAATAAATACTTCAAATATAAATAATATCTTACTAAAGAACAAAATTATTATAAATCGATATTATCATTATACTTTTTCGTACCTGTTATTGCATTTGGGTAAATTGTATTTTACTTTCTTTTTTTTTTTTTTTTGTCGAGCAAATCTGTGTAACCGATTTCTTTCCATATTCTATTGAAGAAACGCTGGGTAGGATTAATATAGGTACCCACTATAATCACTACAGAGAAAAAAGAAAAATTAAACCCACAACATATTCGCTCTGGTAATAGAACGTCCTTTATTCTGTTACACTACACTAGCCCTGTTTTGTATTTATACTTTTTAGAGCGATGAATGTTTTGCTTTTACAATTATGTGGGTTTTTTTTTTGTTTGTGTATACACATTTTGAAGTAGAAAAATGCTCAAATATTCAACTTTAACAGTTATTTCTGATAGAAATTGGATTCTGATGTTCAAAATTGAAAATACTCAGTACTTTTAAAAATAATCAGAAAGAAACGAATAAAAAATAGGGAAAACTGGAATTTTCACACAAACCAGCTTTCGACAATATTGATTTTGTTTTTTTGTTGTAATTAAAGATTTAAAGACTTCAGACTTGAAATGTTCAACAAATATATTATGACAGTTAAATAGAAATAAGTTTTTTTTTCATATTTCATAAATATCAAAAAAAACATAGGCAAGACGTATACCAAGAAGATAAGTATGGGTGTCTTTGAATTAGATTTGAACCGGACAAGGCAAATTTGCATATTTGATGAAAAAATAGTGCTTAAAAGAGACAGCGTTCTGCGAATTATAGAAGATAGTTCAAATCATTCATATAAGATTGTAATCAACAAACTAGAAGACGGAGCTACAAATGGCTTTACAACCTGAATATTGACTTATAGACTAATATTTTACCATTTATACCATTGTATATAGTCACCAAAAAATTTGAACCATATAGTATAATAGTAATATTAATATATATTATAGTAAAAATATATTTAGAAATAACATATTCTGGCCGCCTCCTTTCAGAACCGTTTTTCATATGTAATGAATTAACATTGGATTCAAATTTAACACATCTATTACAGTAACTTATTCAAGAACGAAGTTCTCTTGACACCTACTGTGCAGTAGAGCCGTAACTTTTTGCCCACTTTTTAATTTATTTATTTTTAACGAAACTTTAATGTTTCAAATAGAAATGTATTGGAACTGCTATGAGAGTGCACTTGTGTAAAATGTACAACAACATAGTATTATGGGTTTACATTCTGAAAATTAACAATACACTAATCTGTGCCCGTTTTTATATCAAAACTTGAATATTATTGGAATGATTGAAATATATTTATAATTATTTGTATCTAAGTACAACAACTTGTAACAATTTGTGAATCAATTTTCATAATTATAAGTTAAAATTGTTTTTTATTATACAAAATAGATTCACTGTTGTATTATTTATTTGTTTTTAATGTTTACAATACAGTGTGAGTAAAATCAATTAAAATTGATTCATTTATCTATAAAAAAAAATATTATTTATAAACTTAAGTTCTATCTAAGTCATTTTATTTCTTATTACTGTTCTACAATTAAGGTATCTAATAATTGGAGAAAGACAAAAAAGTGAAAATTGTGTACAAATATTATAAGTAGCGTTTCATTCAATCCAAAAATAATCTGAATTCCAGCTTAGAGATATAAAACGACAACATTAATTTGTATTCGATTTATTATTTCTATATGAACACAAAACACGTTTGTCGTTTTGAATTTTGTTTTGTTCTGTTTAGAACTATGAGTACTAACGTTTAATGTTGAAATATTTTATTTTCACCTGAAAATTCATTATTTTTTACAATGTTCTTAGAACCGTTAACAATGAATGGTGAAATGTAAGTTTTTGCGTTTATAATTGCATAGGTACAATGAAGCAATAATCTTTTTAAAAGCATTGCTTTGCATTATTTCATACTAGCTCGATTGTTTAGTGGTTCCAGTTTTAAGGAGCCACTGGAAAATAGCTATCCTTTGATGAAATTTTAAAGGCAAAGTAACAACACTCGACCCTACTACAAAACCTTGTATTGTACGCCCCTTTATGTATGTAACCACTTGTTTTCTAATTACCGTATACAGGCAACATCAAGCCCACTAGAATACGTAATATATTTAATTATAGTATGGCATTGTATAATTGTCATTTGTTGCTTTCATTCAACTAATTTAAATTCTTTATTTATTAGAACTTAAACAAAACAAAATAATTATTTTAATTTTAAATACTTAATATTATATTGATTGATTGGCAGTTGATGCAAAACAAAATTGAATACTTATACTTAAAATAAGGCAAATTACTAGTTACGCGATTGTAACTGTTCTTATTAAATAGAAAATACCAGAACATAGATAATGCGTTAGAAAATATCAATGACAATAGTATTTATACAATATGTTAAGCATGCAATGAAATTGTTAAAAATATTATATATTAAAAAAAAAAAAGACTATCGCACGAAAGTTTTAAACATAGTGGGTCAAAACGATCATACGCATCAATACGATGGCGTTTAATTACAACAAACATGTTATACATAAATATTATAACTAAAAAGCCAACAGCAGTGGCAGAAATGGCCGCCAATCGTTTGTTTAGTAAAATATGAACGCATTTTTAGTTTTATAATTTAATTAATTTGTGAATTTTCAACGATATAGAAAAATCATCGCAAAGTTTCCATTGTTGCAGCTGGTATAATATATTTTGTGAAAGGTCGTAATATATTCAGAGAGTTTGAAAATAAAATGTCTTGCAAATTGGAGTTTCGTTTGCGTTTAAATGTGCTTTACTTCGTTGGTCATTCGTTTCATTGACGTAGTCCCGTGATCCGTTACCCATTGTGGAAAATTTTCTATACGCTTACATTTTGCTGATACTCTACATAATGTGTTTGAAAAAAAGAAATAAAAATACTTTGATTATTATACGTGCATGGTCTTTTATTTTTTATGTTGAATATATTTTTTTTTGTATTTTGCTTCATTATTCAAACGAAATTCCACTCGAAAAATCACGAGACGTTTTTTCGAATTATCGGAAAATATTTCCACAAAATTAAACACACAAGGAATTTTTTACGCAACCGATAGACCATGTCATTAACTTGCGGAACATTGCTTTATTTCACCCCCCTCCCCTCGTTCTCATGACTGCGGAATATACCATAATATACTTGTTGGCGCATAAGCTGCATGTGTGTGACACATTTTTTTCCCTGTCCGCTCGACAACTATCCGGATTCCCTGTGCAATGGATAGGGATGCGGTCCCATTCACGCCCCCCACAATTGGCTCTAAACATAGGTATAGTTACTTGGCAAAACTTCAATTACTTCCCCGTCCATCCGAACATCCTTATCTCACTGGAAGCGTGGTTCTCACTCGATTGTCTATGGCATTGGGCCACCACCTCTTTTGTTCTTTATAACTCCGCAGAAAAATTATACGTTCCACATAAGTCTGTTTTGTAGCCTCATTATCTCCTTTCTTTCTTTCTTTCTTTTTATATTTTACCAGGCTGAAACTTTTCAACAAAAACGTGGTATTAAATTTGAAAAAAAAAACAATAGCAAAAACTTACTCAGTACTCAGAAAATCTTATGACACTCACTTAACTTTTAAAATATACTGTAAGACTACAACTATAACAAGATACAATTGATTAACACGATTCAACATTTAATTTTCAAAAGTACATAGTGTCCATATAGATTAATTTTATAAACAACGTTTTGTTTAAAAAAAGTACATATAATATTTGATAAATAATTATTTCGTAATTTCTCATTGGTTTAATCGTACACAAAACAAGACAATAGTGCAGTTAATAACGTTTAACTATTATGTTTAATTTACAGGAAGAAGTTGACTTCATATAACATATGATGTATGGGTATTTAGATATATGATTTTCGTAATATTACAGACCGTCATGGAGTCATGGAAAATTAATATTTTAATATGTGTCTAGACTAATTCATACATAGAGATAATATAATTTTCAATACAGACATTTCTGTATAAGCCAACGATTTGAATTTCCAATACATTTTTTTTAATGTTCCATAATTAGATAATTAAATTTCTTCCATGAATTTTTAATTTGGTATGGAATTCATATTTCATTATCAGCTAGTTCACATAACTAACGCAAAAAAAAATTAGACATTCGAGTGTACACTATCATATTGTGCCGTAGTCTATATTATTATACCTGTCATATTATGTTCATAGTTTATATAAATTTTTATATTTTTAAACCTTCACTCAGATTCAATTATTTATGCTTATAACCAAATAAGTACATAATATAGTGACTGTTGTAATTTTTCAAAATAAAAATTTTAATTAATTGCATGAAACATAATTTGAGTTTCTTACTAACGTACGATATAATTTCTAAATTTTAACCAACGATATATAAATAAAAAAATATTTTCTCTTAGATGTTATATCACTTGTTCATTACTTCTGAATTGAATCCATTATTCCAATATTTAAATAATTTATGCATTTTAACTGGTTATAATAATTACTAACTGGCAAAGCAACAATTACATACAGGACTATAATATTACAATCTCACAGGTATTCCACTCTTTAGCTTATTAATACACAATGTATATTTGTTTATGGTTTACCAACTCTAAAATATAATATATAACATAAATACATTATATCGTGTACCTACCTTATTATTTGATGGGATCTGTGGGTTCGTAATCAGAGAAAAATTGTTCCAAACTTACGTCGTTTTTGTTATTTTTTTTTTTAAGTTGTAGATTCGTGTAACGTTTTGAATGACAATATTTAAGTCTTCCAGTCATGAACAAGCGGAACAGTGGTGAGATTATTTGGTGAAGGACATCGTATGAAAAAGCGAAATTAGACTCTATTCGAAAGGGTGTACACTGCGTATACACTGCGAACTAAATACCCTTTTCGTAGACATATTATTATTATAATATATACATACTGTATAATATATAGTATCCACTATCCGTTATTCGGCGTTCTTGAGAGAACGAGTGACGCTATAATATCACTATTATTATACGTATAATACGCTTTTTGTCCGGCACATGCGACGGCTATATATGTCGCTTTCCTGTGCACAGATTATAATTATTATACGTCATAAATTTGTCCCATAATTAATGGTAAACGTCCATAAAATATTATGCACTCGAGTAGTCGAGCGTTGTGCGTTTTATAGATACGATAGTATCACTGCGATAGTACTACCTATTTAGGTATACATTTATAATATGCGGCATATAATAATATATTATCTGGATTGATTAGTGATAACTGCTATTATAGGGCTAGCATTTATATGTTAATAGTAAACATATATTTTTTTATCGAATACGATTTATCTACTCACTTCTAAATAAAATAATCTAAGTTTTATGCAACTTGTTTTTATATTTTTTAATTAGTAAGAATTGTTCATGGCGATTTAAAATTTTTAACATTATAGACCAGGCGTTGGAAACCATTTTAATGACAAGGGACAAAAAATAAATATACAATTTTTCACAGGTTACAATTTGAATATACCTTATTTTATTTTAAACAAAAATATATAGTCATATCAAATTCAGTTTATTTTAGTTCGTAACTGTTAGGTTTATTAATAATTTAACTGGGTATCTACAAACAAACAACGTTTTAATTTGCAGTTTCCAGTAAACAGTATCTTAGTTCGTGGTTTTCATACAAATTATAAATTTTCCTCGCGGGCCACATAAAATTACAATGAGGGCCACATGTGGCCCACGGGCTGACCTCCATTGTAGACCATCGTGATATTATCAAAAGCCGATGAAGAATATATAATTCTCGAGGTATTACCATAGAATACACAAAAAACCAGCATTATACAAATGTTTGTATTTTTATAAAAACTAAACTGCTCACTATTTGCAACATTTTGCATTTTCAAGTGTACAAGCCAATTATAAATGCTTAATATACCTTTATACGTATTTCATACATTTTAATGTAATACAAATTGAGCTAACATACTTATAAAATGTATTTCAATTTTAAATTAACTATACACATTAAAAATCTGAAATGTAGAAAGTTCACTGATTATTGGACACAGGATAGTAGCAGTTATTTTTGATGGAGTAGCATATCCCCCCCTCGCTTGATACATTTTTTAAAACTTCACCATTTCCACTACACCTTCATTATTTTTATTAAATTTAATTAAGTATGAATCATTATTTTTTTTGTTTTAACGTGTTATAAAATAAAACAGATAAATTGATTTTAATGTTATAGTTCCAATAATTCGGTTAAACATTTGTTGTTCGTAGGTAGGTAGTTAAAATTATAATTTTGGAACAACTTCATAGAAAAATGGTTACTTTTATTTACATATTTTAATACTGAAGTATAAAACTTCTCGTTCTATTGAATTTTAAGGGAATCGTGTAAATTGTATGTTGTATATAGTGTATAAATCTCGTTATGTTTTGTTACAATACTAAATTTCCATAATAAAAAGCTTTCCGCTGTCGAGAATGTCTGAAATTGTGTTTGGATATTGGAAAAACGAATAAATTTACAAAACCACAATCATTGTGTCTGATCATGAATAATACTATTGTAATGAAAATATGAAATAGACAAAATTACTTTTACAATAATATGTGAAAGGGTTACAAATTACAATACTGATCACTTTTATTCCAAATTATGTGTGCTAATATAGTTAACAAAATATAAATTTTAAGCTAACCATTAAACTAGATAATAATATTTATAACGTATGCTACACAATAATGAAAATATGAAATATATCTAATATAAATATACACATAAAAATATTATTATTTGTTTCTTCTTTAAACTATATTTAACCATTGTAATTTATAATTTAGTCAGAATATGTATATAACTTTATTTTTAGCTAGTCAAATAAATCTACAAATATAATCATGTTTATTGAGTATAAAATACACAATACCTATGTAATACTGTCGTATTACACCTACTTCATATTTGATATAAAAACAGCAAAATAGGTTTGGTTTGTTAGCAGTTTTAAATAATTTCTCGAAATATGCTACACGTTTTCAGAAAATGTCCATATTATAAAGCATGTCCAATTTTTAACTTAATAAATAATATGGAATACTGGTAGGTATGCATAAAAATGTGATTGCAGCCTAAACAAATATACCAATAACTCATTTTTATTATACCAGTGGGTTCCGCGCTCTGTCGAGATTACAAAATGCATAAGTATTCCTTGTCTGGAGTCCTAATTTGTTTTATCGTAGAAATAAAATAAGTATAATATGCAGCTGTATAAATAAATTAAAATTATTTTCTAGATAGGTACCTCATTGATATTGAATTATCATGAAGTGCATTATAATTAGTTTGTTGTTCATTGTTATTATTTACTCTTTGATGCAGCTACTTAATATAATTAATTGAATTGCCTACTATACTTTATATAATATGACTAAATGTATTTTACAAACAATATAATATTTGCAAGTTACAACTAAAAGGAACACCGAACAGCTAAACTAATGATAATTATTATCATTGGCGAAATTGATGTAACGTATCTCAAAATACTTTTTAATTAATTATATTTTGTATGAAATATTGTTCTACGTAGGTTGTGCAATATCATACAATTAAGTTACCGTAGTTAAAATAAAATTATTTTCATTTAATATTGGAGAGTAACATTTTAAATTGTGTATTTTAGGAAAAATATGCAATATAGATAAATATTTAAAAAAATATTACAATAAAAATTTGAGGAATTACTAAAAAATAATAATACTATAGGTACACGTCTCAATATTAAAACACTATAAATTCCAGTTAAAGATGTTTCAATTACATTTTTCAGAAAATAGTTTATTGAAAAGGTTTTGGTTTACGTCGCAGAACTAAATCAAAAGATAAATAAAAAATAATTCCAAATATTATGCGTTTATGTTAAAACATGATCTTATTATATTTGTTATTATTTTGAACGATTGAATTGATTCCACTCGCTTGTTGCAAATCCATTCAAGATACATTAATTTACATAGAGTAAAGAAAAACGGTTTTCCTGCACTGTAACGACATTTAGTTCAAACATGGACGCTCGAGAAATAGTAGCAAGTGGATTGATCACAATAAGATTTATGTCTGACACTACATATCCATATAAATTGACGTACGTTACCCCGGCCCCCCCCAATTTGATTTTTGCAATTTTCTTTGCACCAATTTTTAGTGCTCAATTCCTGCCAATTCCTGCCGCAAACCCCGGAATTCCTGCTCTAACGGTTTTCCCGGAAAGTCGAATTTTCCACGGGTGGGGCTGGGGTAACGTTACTCCAGCCCCACCCACCTTCTAAATTTGACTTTTTGCAATTTTTTTTGCGCTAATTTTTAGTGCTCGATTCCTGCCAATTCCTGCCGCAAACCCCGGAATTCCTGCTCTAACGGTTTTCCCGGAAAGTCGAATTTTCCATGGGTGGGGCTGGGGTAACGTTACCCCAGCCCCACCCACCTTCAAAATTTGACTTTTTGCAATTTTTTTTGCGCCAATTTTTAGTGCTCGATTCCTGCCGATTTTTGCCGCAAACCCCGGAATTCCTGCTCAAAAACCACCCCCGTAAAAATTAAAAAACTATATTTGTGGCGGGGGAAACGTTTTTCCAACCCCCAAGGTCGGAATTCGACCTTTTTAACTTTTTCCAACGGCAATGTTTAGTGCTCAATGCCTGCCAATTCCTGCCGCAAACCCCGGAATTCCTGCTCCAACGGTTTTCCCGGAAAGTCGAATTTTCCATGGGTGGGGATGGGGTAACGTTACCCCAGCCCCACCCACCTTCAAAATTTGACTTTTTGCAATTTTTTTTGCGCCAATTTTTAGTGCTCGATTCCTGCCGATTTTTGCCGCAAACCCCGGAATTCCTGCTCAAAAACCACCCCCGTAAAAATTAAAAAACTATATTTGTGGCGGGGGAAACGTTTTTCCAACCCCCAAGGTCGGAATTCGACCTTTTTAACTTTTTCCAACGGCAATGTTTAGTGCTCAATGCCTGCCAATTCCTGCCGCAAACCCCGGAATTCCTGCTCCAACGGTTTTCCCGGAAAGTCGAATTTTCCATGGGTGGGGATGGGGTAACGTTACCCCAGCCCCACCCACCTTCAAAATTTGACTTTTTGCAATTTTTTTTGCGCCAATTTTTAGTGCTCGATTCCTGCCGATTTTTGCCGCAAACCCCGGAATTCCTGCTCAAAAACCGCCCCCGTAAAAATTAAAAAACTATATTTGCGGCGGGGGAAACGTTTTTCCAACCCCCCAAAGTCGGAATTCGACCTTTTTAACTTTTTCCAACGCCAATGTTTAGTGCTCAATTCCTGCCAATTCCTGCCGCAAACCCCGGAATTCCTGCTCCAACGGTTTTCCCGGAAAGTCGAATTTTCCATGGGTGGGGCTGGGGTAACGTTATTCCAGCCCCACTCACCTTCAAAATTTAATTTTTTGCAATTTTTTTGCGCCAATTTTTAGTGCTCGATTCCTGCTGATTTTTGCCGCAAATCACGGAATTCCTGCTCAAAAACCACCCCCGTAAAAATTAAAAAACTATATTTTTGGCGGGGGAAACGTTTTTCCAACCCCCAAGGTCGGAATTCGACCTTTTTAACTTTTTCCAACTGCAATGTTTAGTGCTCAATGCCTGCCAATTGTTTTTTAAAGTTGAGTTTGTTTTTTTTTATATTATTTTATTATTTTTGTAGAGTTATATTTAGTTATATTCAAAAGACAAGTGTTTTTTTTTAAGTTTTTTTTAAAATAGAAACTGGGTGAATTTTCTTAGGTGGGAGATATATAGCCATTGCGCTTTGCAGATTTTTTTACTGTAGAAGGACAGTGGGCAGTGTTGGATCTTAACTTTTTAACAAACGAGGAAAATGAAAAAAATACTCCCATTTCAAGGAGATGACTAGAATTAGTATTTTATATATTTTTTTTTTAAAAAGCACAGTCGCACAGTATTGTTAGGACCAACCATTTAAAAATCCAATAATACAACTAAATACTGAAAATTGTAGTATAATGACTATGACTTATGGATTAAATGTTTTTTACACTAAAATATCTACATTCTACATTTTCTAAATTTCCAAAATAATAAGAACCCGGTTGTATTTTTGACATATTGGACTTTGAAAATAAATTAGATGAAGAATACAGTTGAAAAAAACTAATCTATAGAATATAAATTTCCTTTTAAATTATTTTATTATAATATGTAAGGCATAATTATCAATCTGACTTAAGCTACGTATCAATAGGATAGTATTTTTATTTTAACCAATGCCTCTCTGCAAAGTGGGTACTTTATACAAGTAAGAATTATTATGCTATAGGAATATGTACGTAAAAAAAATGTTGAGTGGCGAATCTGTGACATGTTGCATTGTTGCCCTAGTCTAACAAAAAGTGAAATGACGCCAATAATATTTAATATTGTCATATATTATGGTTATGAGTACTAAATATTGGCGCAAGAAAATTGCAAAAAGTCAAATTTTGAAGGTGGGTGGGGCTGGAGTAACGTTACCCCAGCCCCACCCATGGAAAATTCGACTTTCCGGGAAAACCGTTGGAGCAGGAATTCCGGGGTTTGCGGCAGGAATTGGCAGGAATTGAGCACTAAACATTGGCGTTGGAAAAAGTTAAAAAGGTCGAATTCCGACTTTGGGGGGTTGGAAAAACGTTTCCCCCGCCGCAAATATAGTTTTTTAATTTTTACGGGAGCGGTTTTTGGGCAGGAATTCCGGGGTTTGCGGCAGGAATTGGCAGGCATTGAGCACTAAACATTGGCGTTGGAAAAAGTTAAAAAGGTCGAATTCCGACCTTGGGGGGTTGGAAAAACGTTTCCCCCGCCGCAAATATAGTTTTTTAATTTTTACGGGGGTGGTTTTTGAGCAGGAATTCCGTGGTTTGCGGCAAAAATCGGCAGGAATCGAGCACTAAAAATTGGCGCAAAAAAAATTGCAAAAAGTCAAATTTTGAAGGTGGGTGGGGCTGGGGTAACGTTACCCCAGCCCCACCCGTGGAAAATTCGACTTTCCGGGAAAACCGTTAGAGCAAGAATTCCGGGGTTTGCGGCAGGAATTGGCAGGAATCGAGCACTAAAAATTGGCGCAAAAAAAATTGCAAAAAGTCAAATTTAGAAGGTGGGTGGGGCTGGAGTAACGTTACCCCAGCCCCACCCGTGGAAAATTCGACTTTCCGGGAAAACCGTTAGAGCAGGAATTCCGGGGTTTGCGGCAGGAATTGGCAGGAATTGAGCACTAAAAATTGGCGCAAAAAAAATTGCAAAAATCGAATTGGGGGGGGCCGGGGTAACGTTCGTTATAAATTGTCCTCCGTGACGTTTAACATAAATCTATGTGATCTTTTCAATGCTCAATTGTATACAATGATAACCCCACGCAAGGTTTTTACTTAAATCGGTTAAGATAAAGAACATTTCCATACTAAAAATAATAATAATAATAATATTGAATTTTCTTTGACGAGCGTACAATTTGTATCGATTTATTTTTCTATGATAAAAAATTTATTATACAAATAATCTTATTTTGTTTATACAATAATAATAAATAAGGCCATACATTGGTATGATACATACATTGTGATTTGTGAAAACAATTTACCGTAAACAATGCATATATAGGTAATTGAATGTTTATAATATTATACCACTTTATTTTTAATTAAACTGCTCTTTACCGTTCCGGTCCAAATAATTGTACGTATACCTATATAAAATCCTATGGATTAATATCTCAATTTTGTATGTAATTTTCACCCCATACACACACCCCAACAGCGACAATGATATAACGATTATAAACCATTGGTCGAATAAATAAGTTACTTTCGCTTTCAGTACAATACCTACTGGAAAAAATATTGTCATGATTAGTATAATAGTACGCTTTATATACTTATTGATACAGAGCATATATTCACTATCAAAATTATAATAATACCACAACATGTATTATGTGAACCATATAATTGTTTGAATTGATTAATTGAATTCGAAATTACTCGTCTCAATTCGTTAGCCTAACCTCGACATATTTGTGAATAATAATTAAATGTTTTAACGAAAAATACAAAATAAATAAATGATTAATGATGATTCATCATATTCAAACACGTTTTTAAATGAAATTCCATTAAAACTGCACTATATCTTTAAATTCTTTATTTTCAGTTGTATTCATTATACCTATAGATAGGTATCTAACCTCAATATAGGTAATATGTTTACAGTAAAAGTTACAACTAAATATTTTCAGATAAATAGACATTTTCAGCGAATAATGAAGACGTATAAATGAACAAAATTTGTAATTTGTTAATTTATACTATTTTAATTGCCTTACATAATTTTTATATTATCTCTCACAAGTGTGAATCAGTACATTATTAGTGTGCCGAAAGGCTTCACAATTTAAATTTTTTCAAATCATTTATTTCAGTTTTTCATTCACCTCCTGAAAACCATTTTTCAATAATTGTTCAACTGAAATATTTACTGGTACCTCTTAGCGTTAACACACACAGTAAGTTTACACTCGAATAATAACTACTCAGAAAATTTAAAATTAATCTTTTCAAACAGCTAATCAAATTATATTTTTTTTAGTACTATTTTATTCAAAAAAGTATCAACACTATAATATATATAAACAACATAAAGTTTTTAAAATATAATTATATTTTTTGCTCTTCTCCAATATTAATCCAAAATAATAGATATCAAATTTTTATTTAATTCATGTTTTGCTAAATTCAAGTTTTTTGAAATATTCACAGTGCTTTTCTTTTTCCTAGTAAACTCCTTGACTATTTTATTCAAACAAGTACTTCATGATGTAGTTTTGCACTAAATATCCATCATAATATTGTGGGATTTTCAAACTCTATACATTCGTAAAGTTTTCATTCAAATCACATTTTATTTTCACACTCGTCACTCGTCAATACTCAAAAATGGCAATACAATGTCCTCAAATGATCTATTTGAACTTTATTTATACCGAAAAACGATTGAATGAAAGTGACTATGCTTGCGACCAATTCACGTATCCCTTAATTGATGACTTTGGTAATCAAATCCACAGGAAATACATTTGGATCTCAAAAATTGTATCTTAAATTTTATCTAAGTTTTTATCTTTCGGTTTGTTTCTATACTTAAGATGCTGAGAATTCTCTCTCTATCTTTCAAGCTGTTATTGAATGTGTTTATGGTCGATGGAATATCAACACTGGTGATTTACACACGTACAGACCAACACGGATTTCAGTTCTATTTTATATTTTGGGTCGTAATATTATTTACAATATTATCGTAAAACGTATACGCTGTTCCCTTGACAGAAAAATGTTCCTCCAATGTTACATATATTTTATTACAAAAGACCGAATAGATGTGTGCTGAGGAATTTTTTTGCGAAAAACAAGTTAAAACGGACAAACGACATACACCCAAATTCAAAACGTTCATAATATAGCCGCGATAATAAGCTGTAACGAAATAATTTCAACTCAAATTCAATTTAACATGACGAGATATTTGTTTTTAATTTATCAAACTTAAAGTTTACATACTTTGTCAATAAAAACGAATTAATATTGAATAACATGTCTTACTTTCGGTAAAGTTCAATAGGTAAGTGAAATTGGGTAGGTAACCCAATTTCACTATTGCGTGTTGATACAACTAAAGAAATATTTTCCCAAAACCTCACACCACTATTCATTCTAAGTATGCAAAATAAAATATTTTAACTTGATATAGTAAATAAGTGTATATTTTTTATTCACTTTAAAAGCAGTCTGAGTTATTTAGAACATTTAATGAACCATCAAATAGAGTTTGAATTGAAACATAGTTTTAGGCAAGATATCAAAGTTTTACATTTAATATCATTGCATTATAACTATTTTTGAAAAAAGAAATGTGCCACAATAATAATTTTTAAACCGACTGAGATCGTGTTTATTTGACTACAATGTAAATAGATAATAAACAACTGCTTCTGTTTTTCTATAGTAATAATAAATTATAGTACCGTATATTGTGCATGATAATATAAGAAATGTTTCGTACCTGTAAATACCAACACAAATACATAATGTATATTTCTGCCAGAAACCATCCTCAAATTTAAAAATTCTAAGTATTTGTAATGGTCTAAGATACAGTGAAAGACAAGAAAATTAAGAAACTAAAAATTAAGCCATTTAACAAACCGCAATATTTAGAATAAAAAAAAAATATATTTTTAGTGACAGAGATTAAACTATAATAATTAAGATAACTAACTAATTATAAAAACAATATTTATTGGCTTGTTCCAACAATATTGAGAGAACTAAAAGTCAATACCTACATAATTTGTAATATTACAATATCTCGATGGATTATTTATAACTATTTCTGATAACATGCAACTTGCATATTATAATTGTTCCATAACAGAGTTAACCTCAATCAATGACGAAAAGTACTTTTCTATTCCCCGAAGTGTGGCAGAAATGTTATAATTTCCATTTTCAAAAACGATAAAAACAAACCTCAATTATTCAACCGAGTAAAGATGGGTAATATGTTTTAACCTTAATCATGAATTTCCGTTTATGTTTCCGTTTGCTTGTTGAATAGCCTGCTAGATTTGACACCCCTAGCTTTTTTCTTGTAGTGTTTATATAGTTTAAATCAATACTTTATAGACATCGAATGAACCTATTTCAATCACAAGTTAGAATAAAAAAATATATAGTACCTATATTTAATATTATGAAAAGTAGGTATTATGAGTTATTTATAAAACTAAACATTTTAAGGGGGGCGGAGTGGCCCAGTGCACTAAGGCGTCGGTTCGATACCTCGACCATGGGCGGCATTTTTCTTCGGGCAAGTCACGGTGTCCGGAGAACAAGTGCTGCTATCCCCTACCCGGGCATGCCAGATAAATCAAAAATTCTGCCAAAAACAAACACACACGTGCCCCCCCCCACTACTAACAAAAAATAAGAAATAGCTAATGGCCTTAAATTCCGGGCTCAAGCACAATAAAAAAAAAATAAATAAATAAATAAACATTTTAAAACGAATTCGACACATTTATGTATCTATAATGCCCATACGATGCACCGTATTAAAGTTTGTTAAATACAAATTATTATAATGAAAACCCTGTTTTTTATAAATCGTATAAAAGAAACGACCGTTTTCAATTTTATCTAAAATCACACTAACATTAAACATTTTGTTGATATTTGATATATTATATTTTATAAACATATACAATGACAAATTAGTAATTACACCATAATACGCATGACTTCAATATCATTGAATGTTTTTTTAAGCACTGTTTCGAATGTCTTGTAGATAATATTATGTCTGTATTACGTTCGAGACATATCAATATTTTTAAAAGACTTTTATGAGCACCAATGACCTGTTGAACAAAACGTAGATGGTAATATTTTGGCCTCTGCACAATTCCAATCACGTGGGAACCCGAGTGTACCATAATATATCGAAGAATAACTGTTCAATGTCTTGCGGTCGCAATTTATTGTGTCTTTTTCATTGTTCGACCCATTTTATTCCTATGCCCCTAGTAAGGGGAGGGATTAGAGGTTTAAGTGTCGGGAATGTGATGGGACGGAAAGTAAGGATTTTCGATGTCTTAACACTCTCTAATCGCACTGTCGTTGTCAACCGAAATGCACACAAATCGGTCGACAATCGGACATGCGAAAGTCCGATGCACAATATATTATTATGATGTATGTAGGAGAGGGTGTATTTGATGACGATGCGATAGTGTGAACCTAGGGTGGTGGTGCAGGCATCCAGGCAGTATATAATTCATAATTATAACAAATAAATGTCTGCTATGATGTATTTATTTATGTGAGAATTTTTATCGAATAAACATTAAAAAAAAAAAAAACTACAGCATAACTTCTGAACAATCGTTATATGGTGCAAACAATAAACCAATATTTGATATGTGGATATGTGGTAAAACTGTAGGAGATTAAAAAACTAAACATTTCCAGGTAGATTCAGGAGGAAATATTGCTTATACCGTAAAAACAAAAGGTTAAAACGAGGGGTTCCCTCAAATAACAAGGGAATTGTGCACCTCACCCACCCTCTTGACAAATTCTGGATCCACGCCTGATTCAACCGATACATAAATATATTATTATACTATACCGTAATAATAAGATATGTAGTTCCATATTGATATAACGATGAGTAGTTAAAATATAATACTTTTTTTTTTTGCATTTCGTTGTTGTCGACATAGTTGGAATCAAATTAAAATACGAAACGTATACAAGCGCGTAACGGAAAGAAAGACAAAATGATTCATCAAAGCGAGTAAAAGCTACCAACAAGCGTGTACGAACAACAAATAAAATATTTATTAATATTTCATTATTAAACTGAAATAATGCGAAAATTTGAGATAAAAAAAATATGTAAAATGAAAGATTATACACCCAACTGCACCTCTCCGCGCTTCGATGTTTACCTACAATTATTATATGGCAGTATTCTTTTATTATTGTTTTAATAAAACATTACTGCGGTATTATTAGCCAACTTAACAATTATTCATATATTTTGGTTTTTACAATTATATTTGTTTTATTAACCTAACTACCTCTCTACATTATAATATGAGCAAATCTGTTCAATTTCAAGGGAATTAATTATATTAAATATTTTTGATATAAATAATATCAAGTATATAAATATATATATATTATTTATAGTTTTCATTCTCAACATTATTACTTGAATAAACGGCCAAATATACAAAGAGTATTAGATTTTAGAAGGAGAGATGTCAAGTCTTTTTTTCAACACCGTTCATTGAATATAATAATGAGAATTAGGGAATGCCGAGAATTATAATGAGTGCCATGTAACGTTGACAAGTTTTAAATCATAATAAATAAAATTAATTACATGCACGAAAACGCTTAACACAAATTCTACATAGCCATATAGTATATGTCTAATATATAGGTATTAGACATATTTACGTACGATAAATCTAATTTGGGCCGTCTATTGATCAGAAGTGTTCAATGATGACTTCAATCGGTATTAAAAAATACAAATAAGTGTTATATTATGTTTTCGAGTTCAGCTTGGCATGCATTTGAAGGACGTTGTTGATATCGTTTCTGTTAGGCAGCATGATACAGTCAATGATGAAAAATTAAATAATTTCAAACATCCATATCGTTCATATTATTCCGACGTTGTATCGATGAACTTACAATTCTAAAAAAAAAATGTTCATACCTTATAAGTTCAGAATCAAATAAAAGTTTTACATTTACCTCTAAAACATAATGTTTGTATAACTTAGATCATATTATATACCAGTATATGATCAAAGGTTTGTAATCAGCGAAGTTGTAAGATCCAACACAACCAATTTCAACAAAAACAGGCTTCGGCATAGCCTCGAATGATTCTAGAATAATACCATGGAATCGAAAATTTGTAGCGATATCGGTGATATTGTTGGTCATCAATTTTTAAAATGAAATAATAATATAATGCTTAATATTAAAACAAAATGACATGCATTAACACATTGGGTTTGACTGTTGTGTCACAGGTACCATTGCAGCTTTCGGTCAGCATTATGACCAGCGCGACGACCCAGGTCGTAAGCGACGACGAGAGGAAGAGGAGGTGCAGCGCGTCGCGGCGGCGCCCGTCAACCGCATGCCGTCGTCACCGGCGCCGGCGTCGGCGGCGGCGATGGCCGGTGGCGGACTGATAGTGGTGCTGCTGGTGCTGTCGGCGTGCGTGGTGTGCGGTGCGCGGGCAGACTGTCCGGCGGCGTGCGAGTGTAAGTGGCGCAGTGGCAAGGAGTCAGCCATCTGCGCGTCTGCAAACATGACGGCCGTGCCCAGGCACCTGGACTACGGCACCCAGCTGCTCGACCTTAACGACAACCCGTTGTACAGGCTGGGCAAGGACGCGTTCGCGGATGCCGACCTGCTCAACCTGCAGAAGCTGTTCCTGTCCCGGTGCAGAATCAAGGCACTGGACCGATACGCGTTCCGCAAGCTCAACAACCTCGTCGAGCTGGACCTGAGCTACAACAGCATACCGGTGGTACCGTCAGCCGTGCTCGAGTCTGTGCCAGAACTCCGGGAGCTCCGGCTCAACGGCAACCCGATCATGAAGGTTCCAAACGGCGCGTTCACTCACGTCCCACGGCTGGTCCGGCTTGACGTGTCGGAGTGCCGAGTGGCTCTGCTCGAGTCCACCGCGTTCGCCGGTCTCGAGAACTCGCTCGAGTGGCTCCGGCTTGACAACAATCAACTGCGTGACGTCAAGCCATCCACGGTCGTGTCACTGGCCAGACTGCATGGTGTTCAGCTCAACGACAACCCTTGGAACTGTTCGTGCAAGCTGCGACCGCTCCGAGAGTGGATGGCCAGGCGGAACGTGCCGTTCGGCGCACCACCTGTCTGCAAGACACCCGTCCGGCTGGCCCGGACGTCGTGGGACAAGCTCGAACTAGACGACTTCGCGTGTGAACCACACTCGGTGCCCGTATCGGCCGTGGTGGTGGTCACCGAGGGTGACAATGCCACCGTGTCGTGCCGTATGTACGGGGTGCCCATACCATCGTCCAGGTGGACTCGCAATGATCGGCCGTTGAGCCAGACGGGCCGCAGCGTGCCAATCACCGAGGGCCGGTATACAAACCTCACTATCGTGTCGGTGGTCGCACAGGACGGTGGTAGTTACGCTTGCGAGCTGGAAAACCGGTCTGGTAGCTCCCGGTCCAACGTCACCGTGGTGGTGGTCAAACGGTCTCCGCAGCTGGTACTGGGGGCAGATCGGTACGCCCTACCTGGGCTCATCGTCGGCGTTATACTGGTCCTGTCCTTTTGCCTCATATTTCTGTGCGGGCTGGCCATCCGGTCCAAAGGCAGCCCGACCGGTTCCCGCGGGGTCCCGGTTTCCGGGCCACTTGACTCCGCCATCGTCAATATTGATGCCGATCCGTTCGACAGGTACGAGAAGATCGAAATGGACAGGGACGACAACAATAAGTCGATGCAGCATCGCCTGCACCAACTTCCGGCTTCGTCTTCCGATATGAACGGCCGACCGGATCCGCCGGGTTACGCAGAGTCAGCGGCCACTTCTAGCGGACTGCTGCACCATGGTCACGACGAGCACGAAGACTACGACGGGCTACCGCCAATCGACGAGCCGCCCTCTTCAACGGCACCGTCCATCACGGATCGGCCGACCGCTCGTCCCAGCCATCCGACCACCAACGTCCCGCACAGGTATGTCACAATAATTATCGAACGATTTTCCAAATATTTATATCTTCATGTTATGTGCGAAATTTGGTTGAGACTATTTATCAGACATTCCGGATTCGGATTGGGCAGATGTGAATTTGTCATCAAACTGATTCAATAATTGTACTGCCTGCCTAATTACCATTTTATTTTATACATTACGTATATTAATTGCAATCGACCTCAAACAAGTATCACAATCGTGAACAAAATTAATCACTCTGAAAACCAAAAGATTAATATAAAAATAGTATTTCGTCAGGAACTTTTTTTTTAGCCCCGCTTCGTTTCAAAATTCAAATTACACAAATATCTGAAACAATTTACCCTAAATGGTTTTTAACTCGTCATTAATGCGTAACTATACCTGCATGGAGTGCTAAGATTCAAAAACGCTGCATCTTATAAGCAGTATACTATATTCACTTTAATAATACAGTCTTAAAACTACTCTGCATTTATCTATAAAAATATATTATGTAGGTTAATTTAACGGGAAATTTCCAAACTGTTTTTTTATGTAAATCTGACTGTTGTAAACTTGTAACACAATTTGAGTTTTATATGTATAGTGGCATTCTCTTAAAAATTGTAGTTGCTTATAAAATATGCGTGTACCTATGGTAATAATTAAAATTTATTAGACGGAAACATGTATAAAATACAGCGCCACCGTGGGTATAAGGTACCCTTATCCGACAACTTTTATGCAGATTATCTTTTTTTAAGTACAATAATATCACATAGTTTTTATTCATCTATCAAACTCGTTGACGAATTATTAACTACACACCTTACATATTTATTGTTGCGAAATTATTGAAAATATGCCATTATATTATTACATAGGTAACTAATTACACATCTATATAGTCACATGTAAATATTTCAACAATATAGGAATATTATATTTAACAGTATCTATAAATCATTCAAAATAATTAAATACGTTCAAACAAAACCGTTAAACTAACATTTAAAAATAATAATAATAATAAAATAATATTATATTTAAAAATAATCGTAGTTTAATGAAAACGTATCACATAATTGTCGAGAATAATTTATTATTGTACCACAAAGTAGAAACACAAATAGTAATAATAATCTTCTATAACTTTATAGTTTAGACTAAAATAATTCAAATTCAAGTGTACATATTATATTAATCCTAATAAAAATTAAATGTATTTCCCATTGCAGAAAATGTTTTATACAAATTACATTCTTTATGCGACAGATATAAACGTGGTTACTTGTAATAATAATAACATTAAATACAAGCGCTGATATCCATGAAATCGATTAATAATTTTGTTTTACTACATACACGGTAGACACTGAATTACGAGCAAAATAACAAGACAATATTCGGTAACATGAACCCATATTATTGCATAAAAAAAAACTGCAGAGAACCAAAATAATATTGATAATATAATAATAATAGGTAAGACCGTTTATTTTATTTTATATGAAATAATCAAACAATAGCTTAATTGATTCAGATAAATTGAATTGTATACAGGTATTAGCGTGCTCGCCCCTTATTTATTCAAATTTTTATTTTAGAGTTTTTAATATAGGTACTTAAGCCTCAATTAAGAGCTTTAATAAAATTTTGATCACTACAAGATAATTTTTTAATAGTTTAATAGTGTAAATGTAGTTTAAAATATAGTCCTTATAAGTATTCTAAAAATTCTAAAACCCAGAAATGTAATCAATAAAAGAAAATTGGAGTTAGTTTGGCAAATCACCATATGTATAGTTACTGAAACATATTATTATTTAAATCTTCCAGTTTAACATAAAAATTAGCTTGCTTTTTATTTTAATTTAACGTTGTACAATGTTCGTGCTATTTGTTAACAACGGTAAAAAAAAGACGTAACCGTTTTCTTCATTTATTTTAAGAACACTCAAAGTTTCCATTACAGAGTTATTTATGATAGCATTGGAAAACATATAAATCACGTATTAAAAAAATAATAATAATCTCACCGTGTGAACCGTCACGTTTTTTTTCTACTAAAAATGTCCAAGTATACAAAAGTTTCGGTTTGAGATCAATTCTAACGAAATAAATTCGTTTCGCACTTACGATAGTTTAGCCTGTGACTTTAGGTAGGTACGATATTTTTAATCTTATTCAGCAAAGTTTTCCTTTCACAGTATAAAATAATAAGAACATGCTTTTCAAGTTCTTTTATTCCAAAAAAAAGTTTTACGTTTTTTCGTGTATACAAATATACATTAACCTGTCAATTATTTTTCCACGCTAACTCTATGTGCGTTAACGATTTAATCTTGACATTATATTTTTTAAAGTAGGCACGTTCTGTATTGATATTTTATTTAAAAATTTATACATTAAATTCCAAATTGGCATTTCGTTTATATATATTTTTAAACATAAAATGCCAATCTAGAATATATCAACCTACTTTAAAAATAATGTCAAGATTAAATCGTTAATGCTCATAGGGTTAACATGGAAAATAATTGACAGGTTAATGTAGTTTCATACACGAGAAAATATTATTTATAATAAAGTTACATCAAAAGCTTTTTATAATATAAATATTCCGAAAGAATACTTGAAGTTCCTGTATATTATGTTGCGATACATTGAACATATAAATTTACACAAACTTAAATATTATGACTGAAACAAAAACGTTGCTGCTTACAGACAAATATTGTACAACCAAATGAAAAAAAATGTTCTTTATAATTATTATCAGCTCTGTAGAAGAATACACAATATCATGATCATCGTTCTACATTATATTATATCAAGAATAATGTGAACATATTACCTAATACAAATCCATCAACTTCTAACTAGTATAGTGTTCTATATGGTGTATTATAATAGATTGGTAGGTAATAAACTTTTATTTTTAAATTGAATCTTCCTGATAACTAATGGTATTCTCATTACTTGAAAAATGTGAAATATGTTGTTTTACGTATATTATCTGAACACAAATCTGAATTTTGGATATTGATTTTTGACTTGATGTTATTTTCATTCGATATGAGAACATAAAAAAAATTGTTTACACAGTTTTCATCTGGATTTTATACTGTTTTAAACATGTATCTTAATGTACCTACTGTTTTAAATAATTTACAAAACATTTAAAACATTACAACTCTAGTTTTTTAGAATTGCTTTTCAAAATAATTGTCATTTAAAACTAAAACTTAAATGTATATTTTAATTTGTTAGGTAGTAGGTACAGTTATGAGTAGTTCATTTCTTGATCGTACTATATATACCATAGGGTACCAATTTTTATTGTTAAAAAGTGTTAATATATAATAATTTAATATAATCATACTTCCAGTCTGGAATGGGTAGTGGTCGGGGTTAGAGCGGTGATTGCAACATGCTACTTGATTTGCAGCGATTAAAGCCATATGTAGCGATATACCTATTATAACACGCTAGAAATGTACTGTTAGAGTAGCCAAATTATAGTTATTAATTCGCTACCTACAACATATTTTTGGTGATGGTAAAAGTATTATGATAAATATTATATTTATTTATTTAAATTATGATAATAATGAGTGTATTTAGTGAAATTTAGGAACTATTGATTATTATACTCACGTAGTCAAATTCCGTGCAGTTACTAAATGTCAATTAGACTTACTTTTCAATAAGAAAATGTTTAAAAATAATGTGGCAAAAAAGTAGCACACTACATTTAGACAATAGCTCACTACATTTAATTATTTAAAAAAACAACGCAAATACAATTTAATATTACATTCTTAACAGCATTCGGAAATAATATGTACTAAGTAATAAATATTTACAAATCGAAATTACCTATTCGATTAGCTGTTATAAATGTATAATAATAAAATTAATTTCTCATCTGATGTATAATGAATTCTACAATTTTATTAAACACGTCATAATGTAGGTACCTACATATGTGCATTTTTATAACAAATGGCAATTAATAAATATTTAAGTACATATATGTAATAACTAACTATTTTAAATTAACATTTTATTAACATCAAAAATATGCAGTGAATATTTATTCATTAATATCGTATAAAAAAAAAAAATACAGTTTATTATAATTTTTAAATCCACTAAGATACAATACAATGTACATGCTACATACTACTAGTGAGCAATATTGATCAGACATGCTACAGATTCGAGTAGGTAGGTTATATGACGACGTGAATCTGGTGTAGATATGTAAAAATGTCAGTTGAGTGTATTTAAATATGCATCGTCTGCACTCGTTTACAAAAAATCAATTCTGACTGAAGGTTTTTATTATTTTATTTATATTAGGTATGAATGTTTTTACAATTCAAATAAAATTATCAAATCAAATTGTATAGTAATTCTGTTTTTTCTAATTTTTTGACATCTAGGGCACGGGATTATTAGCCAATATAATTATCTATATAATTTTTTATATTTCTACTTATATATTAATAGTTGGCTTTTCCGAGTTCTGTTTCGTTGATAAGAATGTATTAGTTTATTGAACTCATTCAATTATAATTCTTAATAAGGAATAAATAAATTCTATGTGTATTGAACAGTTATAATAGTATTATTATAATATTGTTTTGCACTGTATTATGAATAACATTTAGGTATTTTAATAATGTGGTCACACAATACTATAATACCATACCAATTTTCGTCCAACTTTTCCAAGTCAATGTTTAGCTTATAGAATTTCTGAACTGCATTATTGACTGTAAATTTGTAGGAAAAAAACAAATATAAATCCAATAGAGTTAATTTACACCTCAAACTATCCGAATTTCAAAGAACGATTTTAATGTCATGGTAAAATGTGTTTTAAATCAAAAATAATAAATGTATGTGTTATGTTAACTATATATTATAACTAGATGAACCCGTGCACTTCGTTACCCGTGAAAAATCATAATAGCTCATCGTTTCCATTTTTGTAGGTATACAAAATATAGATGTTTTTAAATTAAAAATAAAAAACATTTCTAAAATGTATGTCTAACTGTAAAATATATTTATACAACGCATAGAACGATACTCTGTTTGTTAGACATTATCAAATAATTATTTTAAAAAAATACTAAGTAACGTAAAAAATCTACTTTAACCGTAAAATATTTTAAAAAAAAAGAATAATAACATTATTATTAATATAAAAACCCTAAAAGGCTAAATAAACTAATTAGTTATTTCTAATTCAACAAATAATATCTCAACATCATAAAATATTTATTTTCCACTTAGGTAGTTACTAGTTATACGAAGGAAGTTTTTCAGTATGACTAAATATATTATACCTATACTTTATTAAACTAATAGCCTTCTCGGCAAAAGTTTAATATGTGTAGTCTACCGTAATATTTCAGAAGTAATACGTACCTATACGGGACCCACAATTCTATAAAATGTTAATCATGTTATATGTGACACATACCTGCCTAGTCTTTTATTAAACCCGAGATTTACAGATAAAACTGCTTGTGATCTTACACCATGGATTTACGTTGACAGTCAGGTATGACCTTAACCATGACGTATATTATATTATGTAAAAAATACTTTTTTTAGATAGCTATAAATAACATTAAAAGAATAATTTTTTATCATCGAAAGTTGTTGACTTTCGTTTGTATTCATTTTGTTTGAATTATTTTTTTTTTATGTGTGAGCTTACTTATTGTTGTTTATTTGTTTTCATAAATGTAAACACGCAGAATGTGAAACAAATCGAACTAAAGCGAATGACTATTAGTTCAAAGTTGTTATTATAGTGAAATAAATCTATAAAAAAAAAACCAAGGATTTCAGTCGGCAGTATTAATAGTTAGTGTACTTAACGTTAAGTGCAAAATATTCAAAATATATATCCAATTACATTGTCCTCTATGTTCCTAACATGGTACAATATTTTTTGTGACTACATTCATAAAAAAATTATGTTTGTAATACCTTGGAGAACATAATTTGAAAAAATATCAATGATTCTTTTTTTGTAAAACATTAATTTAATATCAGATTTTTTAACAAGCACAAGTTTTGAAAATGTAGTATTAGAACTCGTATACAAAGACAAAATGTCAGTATAACATATAGGGTAAAAATATCACTATAGTTGAGTAAGTATATATCAAGATTATATACATTTTATTACATCAAAATGTTTTAAATTTTTAAACTTATAACTCGTAAAAAGTTGTATTAACTTATTCTGAAATTGTATACAATATCTATATACTTATTATTCTATAACTAGAAATATTCATACTAAATCTTCTGTAAAATATTTTATTTTTAAGTTAGTTTTTATAGTATAATCGATAATTTATTCTTGTTAAACATTGTATTCCATTCTTTAATAAGGTCGACCACTTTTATAATGCAAAAATCACAATTTCAGTTCATAATGTCACGCAAATCTAAGATTCGACAATAACAGATAGCGTGTTTTAATATTTGTTCAACATTACTTCAGTTTAGAATAGTCTCTTAGAAAAACCAACTATTTACATTTAACCTTTGTGTTTAACATACTTACCAAAAAAAATCATATTGTTTAGTTATTAATTTCTATTAATTAAATCAATATAAAGTAATTAAACATTTCAAAATTGAAAATGAAACAACTATTTTTGTATTTCAACAAATATTTGTATAATTTAAAAAAATAATATTTAGTTTAGAATGCTTCTATGACTAAGTTTTAACGATATTTACTAACTAATTTTACACAAAATTGTAGCATAAATAATTCATAGTTAATATAGAAATACGCCAATATTATGACATTATAATAGTGCGTATTGCTTTCTTCATATTATTAAAAAAAAATGTACAATTTAGATATTAATATACATTATACATTTGTACATAATTACTGATTTGCTGGGAGTAATATTTGAAATGAATAGGTACATTTGATTCAGTTATATTTTATTAAGTAAAAGCTAATTAAGATAAAACATGGCATTAAGTGGATTTATATAAGAAAACGACAATTTATAACTATTGTACCTATGTGGCCCATATGATACGGATTTGATCAAAACCCTTACGCGATAATGTACCATTGGCTTAAGGATTTTCTCATACCATTTACCAATAAGTCTTGTTTAAGACAGTGAAGATACGTAGGTGCATAATAAACGTTTGAATATTATTAAGCTATATTGAACTGATGATAACCCGGCGCTCTGTATATGCAATACTGATACATCCTTAGAACGATAAACGACATTTCTGTTGATAAAATCAGATTTAGTAGTCTTGATAAATTTATATATTATAGTTATAGTTATTTTTTATACTCCATTATGCAAATTCCAATGTCAACAAAACAATAATACGTATTTTACTACTTGAAACTTAAAAGATGAACTGTTTATTGAACGAAATATTTATAATAAATATAGGTATATAGGTAGTTAAAAGTGCGATGCCAATTTTTAGGGATGAAAATTATAATTATAAGCAATATTAATACATTTATGTAATACAATTGAGTATAGTTAAATACAAAATAGATACTGAGAGGTAGTAAATGTTTATTTAATTGTATATTCCACCAATGGAAAATTAAATAATAATAATAATAATAATAATAATAATAATAATAATGCATGTGAAAATTCTTTCCCATCCGTCTAACCCTAACACATCATTTTCACAAAATCTAAAATTTGTTGAGACCTACATTAAAATATCTTCGAGTCTGATCTGACAATGAATGATCTATTCTCCCATATTTCCTCTAATCTAGGTTAGAGAAATAATTAATCTATGGCTATCATATTATAATATTATTACTTATATTAGTAAATTAATAGTTATTATTCCTATTTATTGTAGGTATTACAACAAATGTAGCACAGCTATTTATATCACCTGTGTAGACTATCCAAATATCCTAAGGACCTTGATTCCAAGAATTTTTTGTATTAATGAAAATAAAAAAGTTCACTTTTAACCTCCCTAACCTCCCTAACCTAACCTAACCTATATGTACCCACCATCTAGAGTACAGCTCCTAATGTTAAAGTCAGACACACAAACAAACAAAAAACACATCATTGTAAAACCAATACATTTATAGCCACTGTGAATTTAAAATGTAAAATTTTAATTCTTTATAAATCAAACCACTTTATAGTATACACAACAGCCACAACATACATTTTTAGTGCATATAATACGAAATACATAGAAATTGTTATTTTAGATGAAAACGTTATTCAAGAAGTTATATACCGTTAAGTATTTCAAAGAAAAAATCTTTAAAATGTATTAAATATAATAATGATTATTTTATCTGATAAAAATAATATATAGTACATTCATATGAATGACTAATTAAAAAAAAAATATCTCTTCTTGTGTAATTAAACATTTACATTTTAGGTACCTATAAGGATTTCAATTTTTGAAAAATGTAATACATATGTCCAAAAATACTATGTATTTTGTAATGCTTAGGTTTAAAATTTATTATTGCATTGTTAAATAGTATTTTAAACTATGGTTGTAATTATCAGTGAATTTGAAATACATACATACATTAAAAACTACCTACCTATTGTAAGTTCAATATTTTTTTTAAACATTTCATACTATTTAATTTGTACATTTTTAAATTATAAGCTAACCATGTTATCTGTTTTCGAAATACGTGTAAATTAACACACAAAAATTAAAATTTGAAGTTACTCTTGGTTTTATATTTATAAATTATAATAATCATAATTATAACGTTATAGGTTTTAAACTGAAACGTATATTGTAAAGGTTAAAATTATAATATAATTTATTGGTACTATATATATATTATTGTATCCAGTCAATTGGAAACTGGACATATATTTTATTTTGTATTTGTCAGAACTGTAAGGTTTCTATTATATTTTGAGAAAATCACGAGAAAACTTTACAAAAGACGTCGTTTAAAACGGGTTTTAAAATAAGATTATCTTGGCTTTGCAATTTATACCAATAATTCACCACCCGAGTAGTCTACCTAAGAGGTTACAATCCGTATATAGTGAGCATACAAATTAACATTGAATATATATTTTGTAAATTAAATACTAAAATGTAAAAACTACCATTCAAAAAAATTATATCATTAAATTAAAATCAATATCATTCAATATTTATTGTAAAAATAACTGTTCAGTTGTACCAAGTTTAAAACAGATAGTTGTATATTTTATATTAAAATTAGTATTGTTATTTTTATTCGTTATAATAATATTATGGTTTTAAATTAACTTTAACTTGTCAATAAAAATATGGTTTTTATACATGTTTCAAATGTATACTAGAACATTATAGATAACTTACAGACCAAAAGTCATTTTGATATTGGGTGTCATCACACTTAAATGTAGACAATTTAGTACACATCTATAGTACTGCAGTAACTATCAGAAAAATTTACTTTTATTAAATACTTAATTGTATCTTAAACATTATCCATAATCATGTTCAAAATAAATATGTGTACTTGAGAATTTTTTACTTTAGTGTAAATGATTTAATCACCAGCAGTACAGTCCGTCAAATTATATCATTTATGGTGTACCTAATTGAACAATTTAAAGATTATATTTTTATATTTTCTTTCGGTTTAAATAACTACCATCTATAAGAAAAATAATAATGTAAATTCCTTCATAACCAACTTTAATTGTGTTTATAATAAATATGATTCCACCATATTGAAATGACAACAACAGTCCATTATTTTTTAAATAACAAGGTCAAAGTCCCATAAAGAATAATAATGGTTTCAAAAATAAATAAGTAATAACCATACAACAAATATGTTCTTCGTTTTGTTGGCATCACCAATGGTTATTAATGTTCTACTTTCTGTAATGATTAGAAAAAAACGCTTTTGATGAGTGAGTAACAAAGGTTACATTTAAAATTCATAATTTTCATATTTAAAATGCATAATACGAAAATACGAATACGAATTAATGAACTGTTTATTGATAAATGGTTCGTTAATAATGTGTTGCTGATGTCTTATTTATTAAAATAATAGTTTTATATTACATATTATTGTTATTATAATATTAAAATAAAGTTATGATAAAATTCAAATAGATGAGTATTTACTTATGCATCCAATAATATAATTATTGAAAAAATACAATGTACAATATTTTTTCTTTTGTTAATTTTCCAACAGGCCGCGTATTTTGCCGGATGATCCAACGGATGGGAAAAAGAAAACTTATTTAGAGTGTAACTTGGGTGAAGTAACGTTACATCATCATGTGTTACATAAAGAATCTCTTCCAGCTGGTCACCTTTACACTACTGCGGCAGGTCGACAGGAATTATTTAATACGAAGAATGTGCCTGACCTATTGGACACATTAGTTCCAACCAAAGGTCGCCGAATTTCGCAAACACTTCCTAGGTGTGTTTAAATGTACTATAACCTATCAGTATTTAGTGTAGTAAAAATGTAAAATATAAAAACTAAAGTACGATTTGTACTAAAGAGACAAATTTATAAGTTGCTTACAGTGTTCAAATTTGTATAGACAATTTCCAAATATTCGCGTTAGCTAGATGAGTAAAATAATTAATTAGTAATATATTATACACATTTAGGTTTAATCCAAAAATTATTATTTAATAATAAAGATATTTGTTTCTACTTTGTTCATAACAATAGGTCAGGAATTAGCTCAAATAGCAGAAGGAAACACTGTGTACACACCCAAGACCATCGGAGAGTCAATCTCCTTTACTACTAGCAGTCGTAGCAGTGGTGGCAGCAATACCAGTCGAAGCAACTGTCCTTGATTCGTCCATATCGTCCGATCATCCAAGGTACCTATAATACTCTATACTGACAAATGCTATTAGAAAACTGGCAATTCAGATGTTCCCCTCTATACAACATTCATAAGGTCCTACAAAATAAATTATATGCAAGTAATAGTAATGTAACCCATCATTTGGACACCCGTGTTAGAAAAATGTATTGCTATCTAATTTTAAATATATATTAATTATTATAATTATTCACTTAATTGTAAATTCGAATTTTAATTATTGATCGTTTTTTTTAACAATTTTGATTTTATGTTGCATTTTGATGTGTTTCTAATATTCAAACAAATGTAGGTATGTTTTAGTAAAGTTATTCAAAAACAATATCTATTATAATAGGTACTTTCATAATTTAGTATTTAATATTTTCATAAAGTTTTGAGTTGTAAACTGAAATACTGTATTATAATATATTAATATTCACACACAAAATAATTATATAATAAATATTAGGTACAAAATGAAAAAAAATATTTTAAAAATAAGATGAGTTTCAATTAAATGTGTGACAAATTTTTGTTCCAGTAATTATATCTATCTTATTAACACCACAAAATATTCATTGAGTAACAAAATGATGTGTGTAAAATAATCAACAAAATCAACATCATATTAGTTTTACTTAACACGGTTGTTAGGGAAACGTACTAAGGGATAAAACAAATTATAAGTTCCACAAATTACTAATTAAAACAACGATATTTTAAATTATGATTATACATTTATTGAAATCGAAATATGAGTAAAGTAATAATATAAATTCTCGTGCAGATCTTTTATACATAATTAGGTAGTTATATTTTTCTTTTGCGACAGTGATTTTTATTAAATGAAAAATGATCAGCAAATTTAAAAATATTTTTTTCTTTTACTTAATAACTTAATTTTCCAGCCCTCATAAGATGTTGTTTCATATATAATTATTTTATATTAATTATTGTATGAAACTTGTACTAGTTATTAAATCAGTTAATATCATTGTGAAATTTAATCTTGTTCTTAAATTAATCGAGTTAATTTTTTAAAAACAAGAGAACATGGGCATATTAAATATTTAACAAGGTTTTCCTAATCAAATATTACAAAAATTAATTTTCATAATATTTATAACTCACTTGTCATACAATAATGTTCTAAATATTTAAACTTCATAGCTAATATTTTGTAAAATAGTATGAAACTCCAAATAAAATCATTTATAATAAATAGAGCCCAATAATAGTTTAAGGTGTAATAAGAATAATTTAACATTATCAAACTATAAATTTAAATTGCATAGGTACCTTCAATCTCAAATTTTAATTCGTTAAGAATATTATCATAATTAAAAAACTGTTGAGTACTAAAATTAATTTGAAAAATTTAATTTCACTAATCAGTGATTTAAAATTACTAATTTACTCTTCTCAAAACGTTCTACTTTTGTGAACAATTTTCAAATGTTCATTATAATAATATTATATTACAGTTTCAATCTGTTTAATAGTTATTTTAAAACCAAATTAAGATTTTTGGTTTTTGAGCTTTCGTTGTAGAATCTTAAGTGTATATTATATATGAACTAGTTTAGTTTAAATTAGGCATATTTGGCACTGTTAGGATAGGAAATTGGATTAGTATGTACCAACACCTAATAACTGTACATTTAATTCAAATGAATAGGTACCTAAGTCATGAAAACCGGTGTTTTTAAATATGTTTGGAACGTCGTATTTGTTTAAAACTAGATATCCACTCAATATTCAATTGTACATCTCATGACGTGAACCTATGGCAATAAATAATTATTACTCGTAAAAACAGAAATAATAAACATAATAATATTATATAGGTATTATATTCAACATAATCAACGGAAGCAAACGTATTTATAAAAAAATAAATTTTTTCGTGAACTAGAAACTCAATTGTCAAATCACCTGCTCTCTATATGGAGAACGTTTAATACAATTATTCTATACCAAATCGACCTAAGTATTATTACACAAAAAAAAATGCTAAGCCACAAGTAAAATTAATCATCCGCGGTTCGAGCTTATGCCCACCAACGTGACATTACACCACTCTAAATACATGTTTACAACCGGTAAAGTTTAATAGTGGTTTCGCCAAACTATAAACCGAACATCAATATTCTTTGGATTGTTTGATTTTGGATATCCAACAAAGCGAACTTTATCATAATCTCGAGATCGAAGTGAGCTGTATAAGCTATTGAAACTTTTGTTGTAGTTTCAACCGCGTTGTAAACCCGTTGTATGTGTGCTCAACAGAAAATATAGAACATGAATCGTGTAAACTTTTGTTGTTGTTGTTTTCATTCAAAGAGGACATTTTATTTTCTTAGTCAATTACAAATCCACCACACAATTTATCCGATATTATCCGATCACACAGACCATATGTACATACATATATTTGTTTCAGTGCAGCAGTATAGGACCGTATTGTGATTAGTAAAATCTGGCATATGGTAAATAATTGGTATATGTATTATATATTTATATTGTAAATATTGTATTAAAGTCTAGTATTATATCAATCATGTGGCCTATACATGCTAGAATATGTATTTCCAGTGGTGGACTGAGGCCAACAAGGTTGATTCGACTAAGAAGTTTTCAAGGTGTTTAATTCATATAATTGGCACTAATATTATTTTACGATTCGAGATTTGTGATGTATAGGTTTATAATTTTGTAGATAAGTACTTCAAACTTTGTGACCCTGTAGTTAGATGTAAAATTGTGCATGATACTATAATCATAATAGTTTAAAAACACGATTTATGATAGTAAGTTATCTACTTTATATTTGAAAACTTCGTGCGAGTAAATAACATATACCTAGTAATAAATTAATGATTAAACTCGTCGTTAAAAATATATTTAAAGAGATATCAGTCCCAAGCATTGCGTAACTATACTACCTAGCAAGTAATATAGGTACATGATTCGGGAAAACCTGATAAATTAAGTGACACTCCGAATTGTGTAAGCTTGTCCCCTACGAACCCATCAGTCAAAAAACCTAAACCAAATAGGTATAAATAACATCTAGTCAGGACCAAATAAATTATTCACTTGTTAATAAAAAAAAAACAGCCGAACCAATGAATTAAACTACAATAGCATATCGCACTGATTGATGAATGTTTATAGTGTAAGTAACACCTTACTGTTTTTCAGGCAACTGACGGCTGGTCAGAAGTCGAGCAGTTACCTGAAACCTGTCCACAACCAGCTGTGGTGGTGGCGGTGATTACGGCGGTGGGTCTTCGGGTGGATACCATCACCAACACCACCCATCGTACTATTGGACGCCGCCCAGCTTGCCGGCATCGCCTGCCAGGGAGCGTCGGCTTCCCGCAATACCAGTGGGTCGTGGAGCCGGACTACCCACCGGGGCCGCTGAAACCCCCATACTCGATCCCCTGTCGTCCAGGCGGCTGACTTACGGCGGAACGGGCGGGGGAGGTGGTCAATATCACCACAACCACAGCAACGGAGGTGGTGGTAACCAGATTCAAAACCAGTTGACCGGTAGCAACCATTCGCTACTGTCTATGTCCGACGGAGCGTCCGTCACTTACGACTATCACACAGCTCAACTGGACATGTTTCTGGATGAGTACAAGACGCTCAGGAAGGAGCTGACCAAGATGCAACGGACTTGTGACACGCTTCGGCTATCCAACGCCTCGCTTGCCTCTTCGGTGGCCGCCCCAGACGCTGTCGACCATCGGTCCAAACCGGAACCATTGGCCGCCCCCGCCGCGTCGTCATCGTCGTCGTCGAGGACAACTCCCAAGTCGATACTAAAAACAAGAAACCAGGCCACTACGTCTACCGGCCTGGTGGCGAGCGGCGCAACAGTTACCACCAGCTGCACCCGGCACCCGACGACATTTATCTGAGTTAACCTCGTAGTCCTGCTCACCAGGGAAACCCAAAGACCGAAGTCCCATTAATAGCATTATTATTATATTTTCTATTATATTAAATAATCGTATATAAGACACCACATTATGCTCGCATAGAACCCATATAATTGTATATTCATGTGCCTGTGTTAATTTTATTCTCTAACTCCAGTGGTGCTGGTGCAACTAGAGAAGTGATGGCGTTGTAACCAGACATTACCATTGAAACGACACTTACATCATTTATATCTTACTCATAAACCCCCCAACACCTGTAGAGAAAAAATGTCGATATCCGTAACCCCCCCTACCCCAAAAAAGAAAAAATAGGAAAAGAAAGAGGAATCCTGGTTGCAATACTTAGTAACTCTCTCTCTGGTAATTGTATTTACAATTATTACCATTCATTGCAGCTGGTTTGCTGTTTATTGAACAGAAGTGGCTTTAACACAAACTCACAGTGAGCTTCAGGCCACAATAAAATAAAAAAGTACGGTCGCCCATTAATAATATAACAATATTTAAAACACCTTCGATGATTTAATTTTCACAGACCTTAAAAGGTTGTATTTAATAAGCGTTCCGTTTTATAAAGAAAATATTAAATATTAATTATATTGTTAAGCAAACTCGCTATGACGTTTGTTTAGTGGTTAAAACCAAAATTACATGCAATAACATCCGTGGTTTGATATTGATGGCATTTGTTTCTCTTATCTTAATGTTTAATACAAATTCTATTGGGTTAATTTGATTAAACCGTATGAAAAAGATAATATTTGAAATGACGAAAGAGATCATAATAATATATCATACTGTGTACGGTGTATACATATAATAATATTAAGTTATTATTTTACAAGCAAAATTATTCAATGGTATATATTTGTTCATTCTCGTTAATGTTATTATTGGTATTATTGGTCCAATTTATTTTACTAATATTTCAACAATTTCTTTTATAAAAAACTATAAGAATATAAACCATATAAACCATATAAAGCATATAAGACATAAATGTTTTAAAAAAATATTGAAACAAATATAAACCTTTAAAATCCCATAATTGTACTAAGTTTTCATTTTTGAATTTATAAAATTATTACATGTATTCCTACCTATCAAACATCGAAGTGACAATAGTTTAATATTTAGTTTTCAAAAATTACAATTATCTGCTTTTTAATTTTATGAGAACAATATTGTTGTATAATATAACTTACATTAAAATAATATTTGTATTACTTCAATTTCAACCATTAATAATAAATAAATAGTTTATCCAAACAATAAAACATAATATAATAACAAAGATGCTCATAAATTTAAAATGTGTTTTATATTTATAAGAATATTTTTTTTTAATACCGAAATAAATATTTCAAAAATACATTTTTTATTACAATCTACGATTGTATAGGATCTCCTCTATTGATATTGAAATAAATAAATGAAAACAGCCATGAGTAAACCAAGAGGGTACAATATTATGTTTTATGTACCTATGTAATAAATGATGTAATAATATTGTTAACATTGTTATACATAATTATTTAGAATGTTAAATAGTTATAAGTTAAGAGGACACATAATATTATTACAATGTTAAATGTTTTCAAAAATACTATAATCGTTACGAAATAATTAATATTACGATATCATTATTTTAAAGATTATCCTATATTGTAAGTTATTTCTTATCTTAATCTAATAAATGTAAAAATATTATAATATTTTCATAGAATGTAAATATAGTCATGTTAATAACTATTATGAATAAAACAAAATACTATTAGTAGTGACATTTTATTTATTTGTTTATTTTATTTTGAATTATGAAATTAGCTAATTGCATCATAAACTAATACGTCAAACAAATAAATAAGATATTAGGGAGTAAAAAGGAATATATTTTTTAAATTTTTTGATACATTTCAATGATGCTAATAGGTAACATATGGTTAATTTAATTTTCTTTAATCTGACTAGATAAGATATGGTAAAAACTAAAAACTAAGGTTATGAATATTATGATGAATGTAAAACGTAATTTCCCTCAAACCTACCTAACCTAAAGACTTTATTATTGAGACACTTTGGTTAAATCCCATGTCTAGTATAGTTATGTATAGTATATATTTATGAATATACTGCCTGGTGACATGCCTGACTACTTTTTCTAATAAGTGATAACGATATAAACATAAAATGTTCTTCAATCTTCATTACCTACATATCTATATTAGCAATAATTTAAATATAATACAATTATAGGAGACCATATCTTATCTTTATAGTAGAGAAACCAGAATTTTTACAAGGGGGCAAGTGTAAGAACTACCAATATATTATTATCGTAATATTAAATAAATATTTTATACAGGTGAGTCCCCAAGCATGCTTATTCCCTTTTTTTCTTTAACTTAGTACCTACACAGTTCTTCATAATCTGATTTATAGAAATTTTAAATATACTTAGAAACAATAATTTCAAATTCTTGAGATCTTTTTGTACTACTTAAAAAATGTTCTGTGCAGATACAAACTTCTGTTTTTCAAATTAGAAAAAAAATGTTCTACTTTAAAATATTATTTAGCAGATAATTTTTCTGTTGTGGTGACGTATCATAATCTAAACTCATAAGAGTAGTTTTTGAGTTATTTAACTTTGTGTACCTTCTAATATGCCCATGATAATGGTTGTGGAATTGGTATATTAAACAGGGCTATGGTAATTTTAAATTTTAATGATAAATATTAATCCATCAACATCAATAATTTTTTTTAATATACCAAGTATAATAAAGATTAAATTTTACATAGGTATTTTTTATATTGTTGCATATATCCAATTTTTAACGTGTTTAATTAATTTCAAAATCATTAAAGATTTATTATATCGAAGAAACACCATTGCCGAATTTTACTTTTTTTGTAAAATGGTTGTAAATAATGGTCGGCTGATCGGAAATTTTATTTTAGCCAAAAAACGGACAATTGTGAATGTGTGAATGTTTTTTAAGTGACGTTGCTAAATTATTGTGATGATTATTATGGAATTAATAATAGTTATAACTTATAACCGAAACCACTACATTGTGTGTTGGGGAACATGGATTGATAAGCTAACCGTTGGACACTGTATATGTCTAATGAATCCTCTCTGCCCTATTGGTACCAATTTCTAAAAAAATATTGGTCATAGTTAGTCGTAAATTGAATGGTAAAATTTAAGTAAAATTAGATTAAATAATTAATTACATTTTATAAATATTAATTCATGTATAAATTAACTAAAATGTTGTATATTATATTTGTTCTTACTTAATTACTTATAGTTATAAATAAATGCACATTGTTCCACAAAGAATAAGCCGACTCAGGTAATTTTAATTTTCAAATGAAAAAAGCGAGAAGGTTTTCCTGGTTTTATCCTTTCCTCGGCCGCTCATACATATGCCAACAGATGACTCTAGAAGCAACTTATAAGTTCAAATCGACCGTATAGGTTATCAATTAGTTTTAATTTCACTATGGGGAGTGGTGAATAAACTTAGAAGTAGCTCCTGTCACACAAGATGTACTTGAGGAAGTTTGGAAGGAATCCAAGTACCGAATTTAAAATCTAAACTCGTTATTGTTCATATGATGGTGATAGTTGGGTGGAGATTGGGGGATGACCCACCTTATATTAAATTAAATCTCTGCCTATGGGAGGGGAGCACATAAAACATTTTTTTTGAGAGTATCTTATAACGTTGTAATATGTATTTATATTTTATATTGTATTATATATTTATGTTGTTACTATATTAATTTATTTAAATATTAGTAATAAGGTAGCTTGAAATGTTGAATTAGTTTTGCTCGAAAACTTTTCATATCATATTATATTATTGAATCACTTGACTAAATAAGTTGCTAATAATGATAATAATCAAATCAAACAAAGGTGAATCGATAAAAATATATAATACAAATAAATTATAAATTCTCAAGACATTTAATGAGTTTTTGATACACATTATAGATGTTATGTGAAAAAAATAAGATAATTACCAATATTATACTTAATAAAATCATATTAAAATTTAAAATATGAGGAACAAAAGACATACAAATTGTTTACTTTAATATTATTTATTAATATTTAATATATCGTCTTCAAATTGTAATAACATAAATATTCATTAGGTACCTATTTATATAGAAATTTTAGATTATTTTTGTTTTGTGTATATAATCTATACAAACATGGAATTATAAAATTAAAATATTATATTATAGATCATAATTCATAATATTATTTATATGTTCAACTATTGGTAAGAATTGAATCAAACTGCGCTATCTATGCGAGTTTCCTATTCATACGTAAAAATTAGTGTTTCTTTATTTAGTCTTTGACGAAACTTCATATTAGATGTTAGTTATTACTAGAAATATTACTAAGTCCGTTAATTAGGTAAATTCTACGTCAAACACAATATTATATTTTATTATCTATTATATAATGAAATAATATAAAAATATAACTTTCTATACCTAGGTAACTATTTTAATTTTATAAAACGTGATACTTCTCTCATTTCAGACTAGATACTTATATTGAATACATCAGTATGCAATTCAAATTTTAATAATTAGTCATTATTAGTCATTACCAAACGCACCGCTCTGTTAATTATTGTTAGAATATTTGATCCAATCGGCCGTATTGCTACAGTGATTTTAGTGATGCATAGGCGTAATCGTTTGGGTGCAAAGGGGTGCACTTACACCCCCAGGAATTGTTGAGGGGGTGCAAAACTATCATTTTGCACCCCCTAAATTGTCTATATTTATAACGTATAATTTTGCCAATTTTTTTAATATTTATTAAATAATGTTAACATTATTAGACATTGTTTGTAACATCTACATATAAGTTTGATAATCATGAACTTCAAGTAGAACTGTAGAACTAAATATCTTTAATAGAATGTTCAAATCTAAATAAACTAACTCAAATAATAGTGTATTTCAAAACAAATTAGATTATATGAAATAAGGTGAAATTAAAAATACTATTCCCTTAATATCTGCAATTTTAAAACTATTTATGACAATACCTACAAACACTGCGTCTTGTGAACGAAGTTTTTACTGATTACGAAGGCTTAAAACTTACCTCAAAACAACTATGGGACAAGAATGACTGTTTGATATAGTTATGTTACAACTTACAAATTTATAGAAATCGAGTTATAGATTTTGAAATTGTAATCGACGAGTTCAATGCAGCAACAACAGCTGTACATGGTAGGCGCTTAAGTTTAATTTAATTTTGTTAATTAATATTTATTAATATTTTAAATATTTTTGAGATCTAAGCAATCTTTAAGTACATTTGATCTGTTTTCTAATTATTAAACATTTCATAACACATTTCGTCATAAAAAAAAATTCAAAAACTTGAATATTTTTGACGTACTACCTATCAAATTTTAACCCTACTAAATGTGAAATAAAATCTAATATATTTAAATACAATTAACTTATAAAAAGAACAACTATCAATATTTTTTATATTTTTGAGAATAACTAAAAATGTCAAAAATGTCAAATAATTACTGTTTGGTATACTTCAGTAATTAATTTAGGACAATTTAAAAGACATGTTTTCAAAAATAAGTACATCTGGTCACCATAATTATAATACCTTTATATTAATACTGACATCAACGAATATGTATGAAGCACTTAGGTTAGGTTAAGATACTTTATAATAGACTAAAAAAACAATTTAGTGTATTATTATAGATTATATACAAAAAATACACAATTTGTGATAAATTAAAATTAAATTATTTTATTTCACCAACAACAATTAAAATCTGACAATATTTATATAGCAATTACTTATTTTTACAAATATATTACTACAAATGAGGAGTTCGAGCATAGGTGTAACTATCATTTTTTTTTATTAGCGGGGGTTGAGTGTTCTAATGACCTTAATTTAACAATTAATATGGGATGGTTAGGAGTTACTCTTGGCTCTGCTTGCAAAAGGAACAAAATTGGTATCATTTAAATTAAAGCAGATACACAGGAATATTCTTAGTTTAACAAAAATGTAATGGTGCATACTTTTAAGTTTTAACACACACATGTCATCTTTTGGATCAAATTTTTTGTGTACATACTTTTTGACAACCTTATAAAAGTCGACTTTGATAGGTTTACGAACCCATGGTGAATGGTGATCCTTGACATACCTATTTTTACATTTATAATTTAGTTGCTTAAGAATTTTAAATGTTTTTGTGTATAATAAATTATTTAGGTAATTAAATACAATTGAAATGCAACGAAGTCATACTTACTTTTATACCAGTTAAATTGTATCCATAACAACAGTGACCATCTGTCAATACTCAATACCAACAATTTTTTTAGTAAACCATAGTGTTCGTTACACGTTGTAAAATTGTTATTATTTTATTTTTAAATTTTTAATAACTCACCCTTGTAAAATACTTAGGTTCTCACATTTTGAAATTGTATACAACGTAAGATAAAACCTTAAAATTCTGACACACTCTACATAGATAAATCAATAAAATAATGCACAGCCTCCGTTATGAGAAATAAAATATTTATATTATACATAGTGAACCACCGTGTTTAAAGGTTCTCCCTCAATGTAAAAAGTTAAAACAGAAAATAATACATACCCATCGTACATGTATTATGAGTTGCATTATTAACAGTTTTAGATTCTGAGCGGAGTGTTGAATGTATAGATTTTACAATGCTGTGTTTTTTTTTTTTGTTTGTCTGGAGTCACCTTTTGGGGTATAGTAAAAATGCTTTAATTTTCTACTTCAACATCTTTTCTGGTAGGAAAGTGAATCTATAGTTGGTACTTTGGGGGAGTCAAAAGTCAAAAGTTCTCAGTAGTTTTCAAAAGCTTTGGGAAAAATCAAAAAAAAATTTAGAAAAATGGGGATTTTATTCAAGATCAGTCTTAGACAAAATCAATTTAGTTTTTTATAGATATTAATTCAATTTTTTGACAAAATTAGATATTTAAACGAAGGATAACAATTTCAGTTATTTTGTTGAAATTTAAAAATATTAGAGTTTAATAAGATTTTAATTAGATTTAATAATAATAAAGTATATTATTTATAAGTAGAGCAGTTACCAACTTTTTTATATGTTAATATGAATTATCGAAGAATCATAAATTGTAGTTAATTATTAATAAATTTGTGAACAATCAATTACATTATAGGTTCATTTAAACATAATTGAAACAGTCACATATAATATGGTGATGGAATAGAAAATACTAGGATTACATCAAAATATATTTGTTTTCTTTTAAACTAGTATTTAATATAATCAACATTAAACAATATTTTAGTCCTTTAAATATGATTTATAAATTTAATAGATTATTATTTATTATTATTCATATACAATATAGGTAGTCAATATTACCTCCGAGGATTAAGAAATTAATGTATTCATTTAAATTGTTTTTATCATTAAAATAACATTAACGTGAAATACTACTATGGAATTTAATTTTAACAATAACTAATAGTGCTATATAGAATACCTACCTTAAAATATATTTTCCACAATAATCAAATAATCAATTAAGATTAAGTAAAAGTATTGGATTACCATAATTTAAAAATAACTGATTCCTATATAGATATTCCATGCTTGGTAAGTTAACAGTTGCATTTATTAAATAATGAATAATTTATTGAGTTTTATAATTAACTCCCAAATTAATTCAGTGATTTGTTTGAAAAATAATTTCTAATTTCAATTGATAGTTATAGGTAGCTACTAACTTATCATAATTAATAATATTCATTAGTATTTTAGTTTATTTCAGTTTAGTTACATAACATTTTAGATAGTTACAATAATATATAATATATTATAATTTACAACATTATAAGCTGATGCTATTTATTTATAAATTGTAACCACCACTATGACATTCACTAATTGTGAATCATACTGTATATTTCAAATCATTTTAGATTCTGAGTTATTTTAAAATGGTATTTTTATGTTTGTCATCTCTAATCACCTTCTGATGCAGTAAAAGTTACTTATTCAACCTTCGACATTGAGGGTGGTTTCCTGTAGCCCGTTGTACGTCATAGAATCTAGTCGGTACTTTGGAGATTTTTAAAAATAAAAATTTTCAGCACTTTTAAAAATAATGACTTGTTAGTTTATTGTAATTCATAAAATAGTATTCGTAAGGATTTGAACTTTTCACAACTATGTATATTATAATTTACTATTATTTAAAATTAAATTTCCGAAATGTTTGGATTATTTATATTTCAAGTTACTTATACATTATACCCCAAACCTATTCACAAAGTTTTACAGTAAATTAGTATTAACTTAAAATTAAATAACAAAAAATATTATGTAAATAAAAGTAAATATTAGTACCTAGGTACTACTAGTACCTAGGTACTATTAAATAATTAATAATAATCGTGATTTTTTGGCATAAATTAATTCAACTTACAGTATTAGGTACTAATAAAAGTAAAATAAATAAAACACTATAATAGCAATATAAATAATATGTAAGGGGCGTTATCCCTTCCCCCTGGGAATTTTTAACTGCATGAACTTTAATATCAATATTTCTATAACTATTATTAGATTAAAAATAATTTTTATCTTGCCTCGGGTAGGATCTTATCCTGTGAGCGTGCTTGATGTGTATTTAACACTTAATATTTCATAAATTTAAGAAAATATTAATAGAAAACGTACACACTATAAAGTATTCAATTTATTATGTGTTTAATAATAATAATTGTGTGCATACAACTGTAACTATTGTATAATTTGCATTAAATATAATAAAAAATAAAAAAAAGTGGTCATGTGGATGTCGATCTGCTGTACAGTAGGTTACAAGGGGGTCACTGTATAATGAATGGTATTAAATTTGAATTCAATGATATAATATCATTGTATAAAAAAGACATATTATATACTTATCGATGGCATTAAAAAAAAAATTGAGCTTTAATAGGTACCTAAAATAAATTCCAAATTAATCATATCACAATATCCATTAGGTTCTTATAACGCGTTATACATCAACATCCAGCCGTCATACTATCATACATATATAATAGTATACTTTAGAAGTTTCAAGTACCCACGAATAATATTATACAATCACAACAAAATAACTAAAACAGTTATTCTAGGTTTTTTATTATGTAATTTCGTCCAAATTTGAACTTAAAATGACAATAAATATAAACTGTCCTTATGAAATTTTTAGATTTTTCAACTGATATTGTAACAATATATCAGGAGTCTTATATTAAATTTTTACACTTTTTAGCCCAACAGATAAAACATAATTGATATTTATAGAAAAAAAAACTAAAAAAATTGAAAACTGAAAATGTCAGTCAACAGCTCAAAAAGAGTCAAAATATTTTCAAAATTGTATGGTGTATAGAAAATGCTAATATAAACATTCAGAGAAATTTTCATGTATCTAAAGTTATTCGTTTTTGAATTACAACAAAATAAGGAAATCGCTACACGAGAAATCGAGTGAATATCTAATGTTGTAAAAATTTGAATTTAAAACGCTCATACAAATTTTATATGACTTTCTTATAGACATTTTTTTTTATTAAGGTAGATAATCTTATAAGGACTCATGTATTACATTTTAAAACCTTAGATTTAAAAAGAAAACTTTTCACGAATTCTTAACTCAAAATAATTTGCTAATTTTCGTGATTTTTCCATATTTTGTCAATTTTTGAACTTTAAATGATTATAAAAAAAAACTGTGGCTAAGGATTTTTAATATTTTTTATCTGCCTTTGAAAAAATATACTAGGAGCCTTCCATTAAATTTCCAAGCTTTTTTAACCAACAAATACAATTTTGTTGATATTTTTAGAAAAAAAAACTAAAAAAAATGGAAAATGAAAATATTCCTAAACAGTTCAAAACAAATCATAATATTTTGAAAATTTCATCGTGTATAGAAAATGCAAATATAAACAACCAGTGAAAATTTCTTGTATCTACGTATCTACAGTCAATTGTTTTAGAGTTACACCAAAAGCCAAAATCGATTTTTTCGAAAACAGATTTTGCGTAAAAGTTCTCGTTTTCCCTTAATTTTTCTTTTGTTTTTCACGTCGCTTTTAAAAACTACTGGAAAATTTTTACTTTTGACCCCCTCAAAGTACCAACTAGATTGACTTTCCTATCAGAAAATATACTGTTGAAGAAAATCCAAGCACGTTTACTGTCCTAAAAGGTGATGACAGACACAAAAAAAAAATAAAAAAACACACATAATTGTAAAATCAATACATTAATCGTTTCACTCGGAATCTAAAATGATTTTTTCTACATTTTTGTTTGTTACTTTGTAAATAAAAGAAAATAATGAAGGTAGTATTTGTACAAATACATTAAACATACTTTTAAATTATTTTAATTAACTTACAACAAATCTATAATATAGAATATGACCGATAATAATATATTTAGTATAAGTATATCAATAATTTATTATATATATATAGACTAATATTTGTGGATGATTAATAATAATTAAACATTTTAACATCTGTTGCAAATGCCTAAATAGTAAAATAATAATTAGTTATTCGTTTGTGTCCAGGAAGGTACAATATTGTGAAAAATGTCCACTCTTTGGAACAGTGTACAATAATATTCAGCAAAATAAATGTATGAAACTTGTCGAATACTTCAGTTTGATCGAAGACTTAAAGTAGTTAAAAATAGAATGAAGTATATAACTCAGGATGGGCAGAGGGACCGACAAGGTTAGGCAAGTCGAATTGACACGTAAGTAACAAATTCCGGAAGAGAAATTAATTCTGTTTTACATATCATACCTATTGATTTTAAGATTTACCTTTTAAACTAATATTAGTATTATAAAGTACATATTTTAATAGTATGATACCATTCCAATAAATGTAAGCTGCTTGTATTATATTATGTTGTTTGGGTTGTGTTTGTCCAATAAAGCTGAGCATGAGTGAGATTTTATTGGCAATTACCTGCGACAGCGAATACAAATACTTAGAATATGGAAATGAAGTATATTTCCATAGTGGTTAGACTTGGTATATGAATATAAATAATACACTACTACAATGTATATACATGGTATATTATTTTGGTATACAAGTTATTTTCATCACGTCTTCCACTTTATGCTTTATATAGACAAAATTACCTATAAACTGGTTATAGTTTGAAATTCCAAGTATTTCCCAAGTGTAAATAATATTATACTCTAATATTATGTTTGATGTGGATTGTAAAAGTATGCATGTTACACATTACTTACAGTAAATACAATAATACAATAATATGTAAGACGATTTAATTTTCTAATAAACTATATTACAAGATTATTTCTACTATTTTATTAAATATTAAATATGTAGGTACTAATATTTGATAAGAGTCTGAAGAATAAATTGGAGTAAAAAACAAAACCGATTTTATGTCTCTGTATGTGAAATAATTACTTGAAGAAAAGCTCTGCAGGGTATTTAGATAACTGTTTCCTCATTAGCGCCTCGTTTAATTCAGTGCTGCTTTTCAGGGTGTACTCGTAGTTTTTCCACCCATTACACGACTTTACACCCATAAAATCAATAGGAAACCTTTTCTATTATTTCATTATATTTGAAAAAAAAATTATATTTAACGGTAACATATTAGCAAACATACTATAATAAATAATAATTTTGTATTAACAAACTATTTTCAGAGGTGCTACTAATAATTAGTTTTTTATCAACATGCATCCCATGTAAGTACCTGTATTTTTTTCAAATTATCTGATTAATTTTACTTATCGTCCAATTGTTATTTATAGTTCAACTAAAATTGAAATATTTAATTTAAATAAGAAAATAAAGTATTAATAACATAAAAAAATAAATGATAGAAGACAATGTCAAAATATTATATTCTAAAAGCACACAAATCGAATCGAAATAATGAGAAATTTTGTTATGTTTGCTCGTAAAATATACAGTAGTTAATGATAATAATAATAGCTTTATTATAGGTTCATATATTAAACCTTAAACGTATATCAACTATAAAACATCAATCATTATAATGGTGTACTTGATATTAATAATACAATATTTTGTATTTTGTATTAATTTGAAATTTAATCGAAATATACAAATATTTAAGCATTCGATTAAAATAAAAAATAAACTATAGTTAATAATTATTTAACATTTAAAAACTAACGATCTGAAAATATAATTTATTTTAATAGCATATATCGTATTTATGGGTATAATAATATAATGATATATGAAACTATCAATATTCTAGTAAACTAAAAAAAAATATCTTGAAATGTTTAATATAAAATATAATTTATGTCAAATACCCTAGCACCACCAACAAAACATTTTCCCATAAAAATAGCACAATGTTGTCTATAGGCTATAGTTTTCTACAATCAAAATTAATAGGACGTCACACCCGCATGTGTTGTCTCCGTCTTACACAAGTTCGGCATAGACAAAACGCTTTTAAGCAGACTGAGTAGAACTCGCTCAATTTTGGTGTTATAAGATGACAATATTTTGAAGGGCAAGACGTTAAGTTTTTTAAAAAATGTAAGTTTTGTAAAGTTTTTTAAAAATGTTGAAATTTTTGCTATTTTTGATTATATTGGGTATGATGGAAAAAACGCAATGACTTGCCCTCAGAAATGTTTTCAAGATTCAATTTTATAATAGGTATTTTTACTCTAGAACCAAAATTGAGCGATTTATACTCGGGCTGCGTAAACGCGTTTTGTCTATGTCATACGTGTATAAGACGGAGACAACATGTGGATGTGACGTCCTCTTAAATGTTCCTCCATCGCCCGCTTGCTATTTCTCAGAACTATAGAGGTTTATATAATATAATCTAAAAAGTTTTATAACAGTAGGGCTGTGGCCTGTGGTAATGTTAACGGCTGACACCACCGTGAATAATTCATATAATTTGATACATTTTGTCATTATTAATTTCTCTGGATACATTTTTATGGCAAACAATTTGATAAATATTTTCTTTCAACTCAAAAAAAGTACAAAAAGCTCATGCCCAATTAAATTGTTGTATTGTACACACTTTGTCAATTAAAACTTCTATTAAAAACAAGATGTGTATATTCTTTGTATTTTTATTTTGTTAGTATGTCTATATTCAGTATAGACTCTATACTCAATAGTTGCCAATTACTGTGAAATGTGTACTTTCTAATTCCTACTTCGACAATTTAACTTTAGTCTGTAGCATTTTATATGAATTGTTTCTTGTCCTAAGTTTTTGTTAGTTATGTCCTCATTTTGTGGCTATTTTATTTTTATGTGTGAGTTAATCAGTGGCAAAAGGTAGGTAGTATTTTAAATCTTTAGAACATTTTCATAAATTCAGATAGTTGATATTTGTCCATACTGTTATTATAGTTAATTGGTAAACATCTTAAGTTCTAACACAAAGTTATTTAATTTCCGATGCAAAAATGTGGTGTAATTGCATGAGTCTAAAGATGTTTTTTGTTTCTGCCCGAAACGTGATATCACTATAATACGTTATACATCACCGTGTTCGTTAATTATATAAACTAAAAACAAAAATACAGCATTTCATATATTATATTTATTGGACAATCATTTCGCTTTCTTTATGCATTGACATAAGATAATGGTGTATTGTCAGTTATTATTTTTGACTAAATAATAATACTATGTAATTAATATTTTATTATTATTTTAGTTGTAAATAATATTGTACTCCGGAATTATTTACCTTCTGCTCAATCTTAGCTTACATGAAATAGATGAACCAATTATATAATTCTTAACTACTGCTGTCAACAGTTAACATATTGTTATGTAATGGTTTTCATTCAATAAAAAAAAAATTATTTACATTAGAAGAATACGCAATTCCAGACCATTAACCCAAAAACTGTCTTGATTTTCGTTTTAAACGCCCCTTAACCAAAATTTGATTGCGTACCCCACCCTTCCATTTTGGTATTTTTTTCACTATTTCCTAGGAAAATAATGATCAATTAAAACAATATTATTATCTTTCATGTTATACTATACCTAGTGAGTGTCTGGTTTCAAACTTCAAAACATTGGCCTTTGAGTTGTTTTACTGGGCATCATAATAGTGTTTGTTGAGGAAAAAACCAAAACAATATGCTGAACAATACACCCTCGAGTAAAATGGGTCACGCGTATTTACACTGCATAATACGTATCTGTACAGAAAATATTTTACTCTTTTGGACGTGATGTCGTTTATTTTGCAGATCTCTTGCAGCTTATAATCGGACAATTTGTATTCGTAATTCGTATAATACACTATTATACATATATTATAATATAGAAGAGTGTACAAATGATATTTCTGATGGCCAGCCTTGTAGGATCACGTCATATTATAGATATGACCCGTGATAAAAATCACGTGCATAAGGTACTATGTAAATTCTATAGATACATACCTATACACTTCTAAAGTAATGGCCGTTGTATCTGCTCGTGACTACTGGGCATGCCTAAAATTATACTGTATCATTAACTTACTTACTTACTTACCTAAACAATGGTACAACGAAAATCGGCAGGGTATCTATGCCCAAAAAAAAAAATCTACCGTAGGTATACGTATGCTTACCTATATAAGGCAAACGATGTTTAGATGTATTGTACAGTACATTAAGATCGACAGAGAATCGTTTTTTGTTCGGATGTTCTGACTTAAATAGATGTTTTAAAAAAAGTAAAAACGTCAACATGACTGTCCATTAAATACGAACACGAGTGATGATTATGACTTTCAATAAATTACAAGAGGGTAGACTTTTGAGCCATTTGCGATAACCCGATCCTATATACAGAGTAGTTTACCGAGCAGGATCGCCTCCATATTTTTCCTTAATGTTTCCTAATGATGCATTTACTCAAAATCTTATTTTTGGAATTTTCAAGTGTACTTTAGGTACTACTGTAATGTTTATATGTAATATTACATTATTATCAGAGTATATTTAAATAATAATACTAAATAATTAATTCCAACATGGCCATAATACGGAGGGTGTGAGATGACGCAATGTATAATATATAGGGTACACTACCTAATACCCATATTATGCATTTGTGTGCACAGACGCAAAGGTGGTCTACATAATAACACAAAATTAATGCTCTATTGGAGCCCTGGCGGTACTTATGCAACACAGTACTACTTAAAACCACCAAAGTGGTCCCTTAATGTTTCGTTCAAACGATACTCGTCAATAGCAGAAGGGATAACATTCTAATCATAATTTATGTAAGGATCAAACCAAATCTACTCTGGAGCCAGTTTCTTAGTAAAAAGCCTCATCGTCCATGCCAGTATGCAGCACTTCGATAATATATTAGTTGTACCATTCAAACGAAGGCGTCAACACTAGTAGATATATTATTGAGTCATTCTATCACCCGGGTATATGGTCACACGATTATACTTTATCGTGTACTATTAACCAAATTAATTTGTTAATTATTTCTTTCAACCAAATTTATTATTATACACTACATTCTTTATTTATTTATTTTATTCACCTTTACAACATAAGACAAATTGATTATTATCGTAATATAATATATTATCATTTATTTTGTAGTATTATTATTTGAATCATAAGTATAGTTTTAAGTGCTTCATAACTTGAATAACGTTCGAAATAGATGTCAGTAAAAAGTCCTATAATATGCTGGACGCTAAACGTAAGAATTTCTAACAGCATACCTACTAATTAACGAGATTTTACCATAATATTAGTATCTAAGTACAATTATTACATTGTATTATTAGGCATTTGAATCATAAGTATAGCTTTAGTGTTCTATAACTTAAACAACATTTTAATATCAATCAGTGTCTGCAGTAAATTACCTATATGATAGCGAGTCATAAATGTAGCCATTTTTAAGACCTTACGATATTATAGTTGCGATGAAAATAATAAAACTTATCTCACATAAAAGTTGTTCGAAACACCTCAATATTATAAACAATAATGTAGGAGAAATGTACATCTCTATATCCTATTAATTCAATAAGTGAACACATAAATTATAAGTACAAGTACAATCACGCAATGCATAATATCTTAACGTCACAGTGACTTGGAGCATCGAACACAACTTCTTGGAGACATATCCACGAATAGATATAGGTATCATTTTTATATTGAACAATTGCAATACCTACTACGACGCAATGTGAGTGAATTAAAAATATATATTCACATGACATAAGACACAAAATTAATAAAGCCGTAGAATAAATTTAAATACTATTACACCCTTTAAACTAATACAATTAAACCACTAATCAACCTTAAAATATGACACCAGCATGAGTAAACACATAATATTATGCACATCCACAGACCACAGCACATCGACCATCATATACATGTTATACTAATTTATTAAATAGTTTAATTTGTGCAGCATAGTAGCAGGGGTTGTCGTGGCATCTTTCTCTTAGAAGGACCATATTCGAACGGATCATCAACTTCCCTGTACAAACCGCATGTTCTACGTATTTCTCTCCCATATCCCTATTAATAACCAATAACCATACCCCGTATTCTATACTTGTGTGTATTTTTATTCTATTATACCTACACTATGTTTTCAAACACTTAGATTTTGACCCATTTAAGGTGTAATGTATCGTTGTATATAAAATTATTCTTTCCAAATGGAGAGTTCATTGTAAATTGTGTTATAGACAGATAATATTTTTTTTATAATATTTATGTATATAAATCAAAATCCAAACTATAATTGTCTAATAGTTGTTAAACTTTATAGGATGCTGGTCAATGGTAATAAGTTAAGAAAATATGAGAGCTATGATGATTTGAAAATTGTATAGTTATTAATATTAATTAATTATTTGTGGACAATTATCAGATTAGAGTTAGTACTTGAACATTTTCTGATTCCATTATGGTGTTAAAATAAATGCATATTTAAGAATTATTGAGAGTTGAGCATGCTTGGTGAATAACCCTATAATATAACATTATAGTATGCAATTTATTTTTACAGTTCAGTATAATTTTAATTCTTTGTTTGAAGATTTTGAGTACAACTTTTTGAAAAAATAAAGTGAAAAAAATTAAATGTTTTTTTAGGTACTCTAAAATCGGTAAATTAATTTTTTTTATATACCTACCTATTTGACGAACCCAGAATAAATGTATGTTGATACAATAATTGTTATATCGGTGGATTGTACACACTTATGGAAATATGGCATTTACCACCTACGTTATTGTGCTGTAATAATTAGATATTGAACAATGGTTTTACTTGAGAAGGGTCAGGTTTGGAATGGTCTGTTAGTGATTCATAAATTCACATATTGTAATCACTGAAGATCGATAACTTATACTTAAAATAAAATAGTTTTCACACAGTGTTCAAGTGCAATTAATACTATTTTCAAATATTCTTATTACAATTAAAAAAAAAAAAAAGCTTTATATTGGTGTCATATATTACTCTAAAAGTCTTATCGTATCGGTAGTAAAAGTGTACTGTAGTATGTTATATTTGTTCCTAGCTCGAAGGCAGAGGCCCAGTGCTTAAAGAGAGCTGTTGTCATAGGTATGTGTACATAAAAATATATTACAAAAATATCGTTTGTATATATTTTACACATAAAATTCATATTTATTCTGCTAGAGGTCAGTGTTGTTTGCTATAATATGTACTGAGTGATCTAAATTAATAAAATTACAATTGTTGCAAGTGAATTTATGACATATATGTAATTGATAGTTTTGGTTAGGTACTTGTATTTTTATGTAGAAATATTGTGAATGAAGTTTGTATTGTTCTTAATCTCATTTAATATTAATTCACTATGTCAAAAAAGTTGAAAAAGTAGTACAAGGTTCCTCATAAGTTGTTGTTAGCAAAAATGTATAATAATGTCTTATGAGTCTTTGATGAGCGTCTGAAGTTAGAATGTTGACAAAATAACGACAATTTGAGAAATATTTTGAGTTATAAATTTATAAAAACATTTTTATGTATATTTAAGATTTGAAGATGTAATACAAGATTCTCCGTAAATTTTCCTACATTTAACAACAGCAAAAAAGTTGGCCGGAAGTCAAATAAGTTTTTTATGAGTCTTTAAAGTTAGATACTGGATATAAACCCGTAAATTAAGAAATCTTTATAGAACGATTTTCTTATTTTGTTGTAATTCAAAAATTATTAGCCACACTACCGCAGGCACTGGACATTTACATCAAATATTTATTTTATAATTTTCTATACATTTTAATATTTTCAAAATATTTTGACACGTTTTAATTAATTATTGCCATTTGTTATTTGAAATTTTTTTAGTTTTTTTCTATAAATATTAATATGATTTGTTCGTTGGGTTGAAATGCTTTAAAGAAGAATAGGTACAAGATTCTCATAAGTTTTTTTAATTGCAGTTGAGAAATATTAAAGATCTATAACCACAATTAAGTATTTAAAGTTCAAATTTTTAAAACATTTATCAAAATCTCGAAAGTTTCCTAATTATTTTGCAGTTATGAAATATTTAGTTGTATGTGTTATCCTTTTTTGCATGATATCTCAGTGTTTTGGGTTTTTTTCGGTGTAGGGCGTCCAACCGCGGACAAGAAACCACTGAGTGAACTATAGGAACGAACGCGCAAAATGGCTAACGTCGAACGAAATGTCCGGCGAACACTCAACTGGTGTGTTGTAGGACACAACATTTGAGAGCAAACTGGGCAAGGTGACATACGACACAAGAAGGATAAATGTGAGAGGGGATGGGGCAAGCTCCACGAACTTACAAAGCCCGCAAGGCCGTTTTAAAGCCGGTGCCCAAACACTGATTATAAAACGTTATGAACTCTATTGCGGTCTATGTCATTAGCGCCACAACAAAACATTTGCCGAGCGAATCTCTTCGTCCGGCTCCACAGTGAGCGACTGCAGTCACATCCGTTACTGCATCTCCGCGGCAACCGCTGGTTATCATGTCCTGGCCGTCTCATAGTCCGGTGATTTTGTCGAACCGTATTTACGCTCAGCATCAGCAAACAGTGCTTCCGCGTTTTTTATTGAACTCAATTTCAGCGCGTCGGCTTGGACCGGCCGACGCGGTGGAAAAGTTTATGAGAAGCATATCAGCGTCTCGATGTCGGTGACTTCTGTAGCGGTAGATGCCATGACTGATGACTCGCCAGACGGTGAATCTCCGTATATGCGACGGATGGTAACCCTATCTCGAGGGCAATTTGTCTCTATGTTGAGCATCGATTGATATTATAGTCTGTGAGCCTGCAAACTCTTGAGATCATAACTTTCCACCGCTATCGGGCGATTTGCCCGGAGATCGCTGAATTAATGGATTATTGAATCGGTTTGGACTCAACCGATCTGAGTGGCCTTGCCTGCCTGTTTATTGCAATGTCATGTTAGGCAACGGTTTATATATTTATATATTTATTTATGCACCTGAAAACTGTTCAGATCACGGTCTTCCATCGCTTTTGGGTGATTTTCCCAGAGATCATCAAACACCTGGATCATAATTTCGGTCGCGAACTACATCTCGACGCCGGACGAATTCATCACTACAGCGACATTCGATAATATTAATCTGATTATGTACGGTCAATATATTATACAAAAATTAAGTTAGAATTTTTACACTGTGTTATAAATATTATTCGTAATGCACGTTGTAACAAAAATGTACTGAGAAACTGACACTAAATCTTGTGGTCTGTGATGCGAATACGAATTATATTACATTATTTCAAACACTTTTGCTGCCCATGTTAACAATATTTTTATAGCTTTTCAGATAGGGAATGTATCTACATTTTTTAAAACCTTTCAGTTCTTTTTAAACCAGTTCTCTTCTAACCATCTTTTTAAAAAAAAATGTATTAGGTACCATTATATTTGTTATTATACTGTTAGTACAAAACTAAGAGTTATTTTATTATTAAAATGAAAACTATCATTTGTACATTTGGTAAATATTGGATATGCCCAAAAACATACCGGACAATTCGATTATAATATTATTATTATTATTTTTTTTTAATTAACAATATAAGTAAGACATATTTCTAGCTAGGTTACTATCTAAGTTTACTAATGTGTATATTATACATTTTAATTTTTTTCATAATTACTATAGGTATTATAATACAGCAATATTAAAATAATAGGTTTAAATACAATCTATGAAAAGTAGTAGGTACCTAAGTAATTTTGCCTACTATAATATTTAATTTTTTAATTCTATACATTAACATTTTATTTAGTTGTAACGCTTTTCTATTGGTAATAATTAGGTTACGCACATATTATTTATTTTAAATAACCTTTTGTTCTCACTTATTAAGGTGAATTCAAAACAAATCAACTTTAGCATGCATTTTGTCTGTAGATCTTTTTAAACAAATAATAATGTTTTTACTTTGTACACTTTATTTGTGAAAGCATCTCCGAATGTATTTTTAATATGCCAAAATTCATAATTTTTTAGATTTTGAGTGGAACGATAAATTTATTGATTTTACAATGATGTGTGTTTTTTTTTTTTAAACTACTCGTATTAATTTTTCTTTAATATTTTTTTTTTTTTTTTGTGTCTGTCATCACTGTTTAGGGCAATAAAACTGATTCGATTTTCTTCAACAGGATCTTGTTTGATGGGAAAGTGAATATAGTTGGTGCATTCGGAAGGTCAAATTTTAAAATTCCCATTAGCTTCTAAAATCTACGGGAAAAACAACAAAAAAATTAAGGAAAAACGGGAATTTTCACGCAAATTCGGTTTTCCGCAAAATAGATTTTGGTTTTTGGTTTTACTCTAAAAAAAATGAACGTATATACATGAATTTTCACTGGTAGTTTATATTTGCATTTTCTATACACGATAAAATTTTCAAAACATTTTGATTTGTTTTGAACTGTTTAGAAACATTTCCAGTTTCCCATTTTTTTAGTCTTTTTTCTATGAATGTCAATAAAACTTTATTTGTTTTGTAAAAAAACTTAAAAATTTAGTATAAGACTCCTACTATATTGCTACAATAGCAGTTGAAAAATATTAAAAATCCCTAGTCACAATTTTTTTTATATGCATTTAAAGTTCAAATCTTGACAAAATACGGAAAAATCACGAAAATTAGAAAATTATTTTGAGTTGAGAATTCATAAAAATTTCCTTTTTAAATCTAAGATTTGAAAATGTAATACAAGATTACTCACAAGTTTATCTACCTTTATCAAAAAAAAATGTCTACAAGCAAATCAAAATAAACAAATTAAATTTTTATGAGTGTTTGAAGTTCATAATCTTACAATATTGGATATTCACTCGATTTCTTATAAAGCGGTTTTGTTATTTTATTGTTATTCAAAAACGAATAACTGTAGATACATGAACATTTTACTGAATGTTTATATTTTCATTTTCTATACAGTATAAAATTTGGAAATTTTTTGACTCTTTTTGAACTATTTACGGACATTGTCAGTTTTCAATTTTCTTAGTTTTTTTTTCTATAAATATCAATAAAATTGTATTTGTTGGGTAAAAGAGCCTGAAAATGTAATGCAAAGCTCCTGATATATTTTAACAGTAGCAGTTAAAAAATATAAAAATACATAGCCACAATTTTTTTTTATAAGCATTTAAAGTTCAAATTTTGACAAAATTTATCATTTTTAAAATTTAATAATTATTTTGTAGTTAAAAATGTATAAATTGTTCAACTTTTATAGCTAAGGATTGAAAATTTAAAACAAGGATCCAAGTAAATAGGTTAATATATAAATTACTTTATTCGCAATAATATCATCAAATATACTTAGTAATATCATAGGCTGACTGACCGTTTTCGCTCAGAATCGTTTTTCTTATACAATGATATTATATCATTGAATTCAAATTTAATACCATCCATTATACAGTGACCCTCTCGTAACTTACTGTACAGCAGAGTGACTTTTTAAATAATGAATTTCCCGCAAGTTTTTATAAACGATGAAAATCCTTTTAAGTTGCTTATTAAATAATGGTTAGAGGCATCCTAGGTAAAACAAAGCTGTGAATAATGTAATTGACCATGTTCATTCTACCTTGTCACCCCTACTTTCCCCCTGACGCTTAATCATTCGGGAACTGGTGTTTCGTGGTGTCAAGTAGGAGGTGATCAAGAATCGGTTTGCCAAATATGTACGGTGTTGTACTTACGTATAACATATAGGTTCACACTCATGGACAACGACGCGAAAAAAGTTCGATTATTAAAATCGTCGTTAATTGAACTGCACTTGGCAGCGAGATGGATGCTGAGGAAATTTACCAATAAAAAATATCTTGATTACTCTTTCACCACCAGTGTGAAGAAGGACTCACAGCCGCATCTTTTTTCGTCTCTTATTATGACTTTAATTGAGTTTAATGAGAAACCTATTCTGATTGACAATTTAGCTTTGCATTATTACCAATGTACCTACTATAGACCTGCAAGGGCCTTAAATTTTCGGCCCAGTCCGATCCATCAATTGTATCTTCAGACCCGACCCGGCCCGGACCAAAAATATTTTGAAAAAAAATATAATATTATTATGATATATAAATAGATTTATTATACCCACCAATCAATATATTATTATATTCATTGTGATTGTATAATGTATATACTATCTAGTATCGATCCATAGAGTATACTCTATATGTATCTGTACCAAATTCGGTTTTATCATTATTATTATTAGTTCTGCGTTCGTATACTTCTCATTAATTAACATACCTAATTAATATAATTAATATTTTCCACTCAAATACCGATTTACTTATTTTATCAGTCAAATATTGTTAATTTATTAACATGTGACGGAGTATCCATACACTATATGGTATATCATATTATTATATAATATGCTATATTTTGGTGTAATTGTAACTGTGTGCGCAATTGTTTCTGATGTTATACTGTAACATTTGGTTCACGTGGTAATTGACGCAACTATAACCGCTTAGATCCCTTAGATTAAAAATGCGGCAATTATCTGCTCCAAAAAAAACAGAAAATGTCAATTACCTAGCATAATATTATATACCAACGAGGCGTTTATTTTTACTGTGTATTAACTATAAACACTCAAAGAATATTGAACTAATTTTATGTATTTTCTATTTTCTCTTTATGAAACAAGCAAATTAGTTGATTATTAATACATTATTAATATTAAATTTTGATAATATTTACTCTTACAACCCTTAACATTGTATAATTATAGAATGTATAAATTAGTATTACTTATTTAAATAGAACAGCCAATAGCCACTATTTTAAATTTAATCGATAAAATAGTGAAAATTAATTGTTCTCATTGTGTAAATAGTCAGTTTGGAGGGTTCAAATTTAATTAGTGGACATAGATAAACGAAGGATGTCAGTATTCTGATTAAAATCGAAAGATGTTTGGGTATGCTTGTTGCGCAAGTGTGCCGTCACTCAGGGACGCTCCCTCAGAATAACCAAAGAACGCGCAATGCGTCAATAGATAATTTATCAATTATGAATAAAAAAAAAATTGTATTTACTAAATTGTTTATTTGTATACAAGTACGTACCACCTACCAAATACCTATATTTTGCATACACATTAAATATAGTCTATAGGTAATACTTACCAATGGTTATTATAAGCTAGGTAATTACAAAACTTGAAATATAATTATTCAGAGTCATAATTGTATATACAAATTTTCCAAAATAGTATTAAATAGATAGTTATTACTTTTAAGCGCCCAATCAAAAATATAATATCGACTGATGATTGGAAATGCAGCGGAATATGATTTGGTCCCGAACGTAAAAATTTAACCCTATTGGTCATCAAACTTATTTACCTACTGTAAGTATGGTATATATATTTTATTTCTTTATTTTTTTTTAATTGGTCTATATTTTATCAAATCAACATTTCCTATCATTCGTATCATGTACATCATGCAATTCTAGGCTCTGTGTGAAATCGTGTGGAAGACATTTATCGGGCACTTACACTATTTTGTAGTCCCTCGCGAGAGCACATCCGATGACTACGTTGTACCACGGCAGGGTCGGTATTCCCTCGGCGGGGGAGACCGGTACGTCGACGAGAGACTAAGCGTCTCGCAGTTGCCGGTGGCGTGGGCCGGGATAGACGAGCTGTGGCGAAAGGGGTGATGGGGTTTTATGGCGGGGAAGAAGAAAAACTCATACACGCACCCACACATACACAATACTCGAGGGCAGCGGCGGTGTGCGTAGGCGAATGTGTGGTCGGGGTATGGTGCGCGAGGGGTGGGTGGCGTGGTTGACGGACTGGGTGGTTGGTGGATGGGGGTGTGAAAAGTGCGTGGGGGTCGGGGAGGCGTAAAACTTTCTACAGGGGTGGGTGCGCAGGCCTAGCTCGCGTGCGCCGACCGTTGCGCGTACACCGGCGGCGTTTCCTTTATCGATCGCGCGCGCGCCAGGCGGCCGACCGCTCCGCTGGTCCAGTCTCTCACGGTCGTCGCCATATTGCGACGAGCTTTACACGCCGTCAAACCGCGACGTGCCCCCCACCCCCACTGACGACGACTCAAACTCCAACGACTTCGTCTCCGAATCGGCACACACGGTCGCCGCACGGCAATGGACTGAAAACGGAACAAGCGAGGACACCATCGCTGCTATTCCGCCGCCTATACGTCGTCAAGGTTTACGGACGGATTGCCGTCGGGACGGACGCCGCCGCATACCGAAAGAGGTCCACCGCGCACGTCCTACAGGGACGGTACCATTTAGTAGTTAGTCGCGGTATACGCGAGGACCGTGCGCGAGCGGTACGTCATTGAGATACTGTTCCGTCGTGCGTGTGTGCGGATCGGGTCGGGCGATACAACGTGTACACTTTAGATCACTACCCACCTCTATACAGTCATACGGGACCAAAGACCGCGCGAGAGTCCATCCCACCCGCGGAGGAATTGAGCGGCTCGGTCGACGACGCATAGACATTTTGAATTCAGACACAACAACGCGGGTAAGTCGTCCGCGATGATGGTGATTATGGTGATGTAGTAATGGTATAATACTGTGACGTGTGTGTGTGTGTGTGTGTGTGTGTGTGTGTGTGTGTGTGAGAGAGAGAGTAGTTTAGGAGGCGCATGTTGAAGCGCGTGTTTACTCACAAATATAATATTATATATAGTCGCAGGCGTATGACCCATTTAGCGCTTTCCTCGTCGCCCAACCACGACGACGAAACCACGCGAGACACTTGGAGGGGAGGTTAACGATGAAATCTATTGATTTTTACTAGTGCATTGAGAGTGGTTTAATATATAATAAACGAGAAAATCAGGATAGTGTACCGCTTGTTAAAAAATACTATGTGTTTAATGATATATTCCGTCCAAAGTTTAATAGTTTTTATTAATATTGTTGTCATATAATATCGTCTCGTTGACACAACCATGACCGCTGATGCGGTTACTGTGGTTGTACCGCCACGCCACGCTAGAGGAAGGCACACCCCTAGAATGTAGGTCACGCGCGGGGTCAAACGCGCTTTAAAGTTAGGTGGTGGTAGCGCGTAGGTGGCGGTGGCGGTGGCTATGATGCGTAGGGAGCAAGGGAGGAAAAGTGGTTGTACGTGTATATAAGAGGAGCGTTGGAATCTGGGGTAGCGATGGTGATCAGGACTTTTACGAGTCAAAACACGACGACCATAGTATTAACTATTAATAATATATATATAATTTTCTTACATAGACAGGTACCTAATTAATATCTGTCACGTGCATCGAGTTTTTTTCATTATTATTTTTGTTGAAACTATGAAATCCGTACAATCTAAATGGGCGAAGACAATAATTATATACGTTATGAATTACAATTCTAGCAATCTAGCATATAATTATTACATGTTTATACGTATGTTTTCCCTTTTTTATCCCATTAATACTCACATTAATAGTTAAATTGTTACATTACGCCTACACAACCCATACAAATATGGACAAGATTATTCACCAATAATAAGTATCCTAACTCTTTAATTATGTTTGGCTCTTTATAATATCTGTGATTTTACAGTCGTGCTTTAATTTTATTATTTAAAACAAAATTTAAACATACCTATTACATATTATATAGTTACATTTTTTTTACCATTTCCATTTTTTCAACAAATTATATTATTTAACTACTATTCTACCAACTTTAAGTGTACGTACTCACATGCATCCATTACATACATTTATACATACATACACACATACATACATACATACATAGGCGTGAGTGCGTGAGTACGGTGGCAGCTGCAGAGGCTGCATGTGTTGCCATTTTCAAAAGGAGCCGCATCCAATGTCGGCATTCAAGAAAAAATATTCATATTGTTTGAATAGAGAATAGTGATATACCAATATAATATAGATATGTTTTAAGCTTTTGGATATCTATTTTCATCTTTTTATTTTTATACAAATTGCCAATTGGTTAGTATTACTACTATTATACTGATAAAGTAATAAACACAACAATCGCTCCATTAAAAATTATTACACCAAACCTTAATATGTACTATAATATCATAAACATAAAAACAAATTAAGTAATTGATGAAAATCTTTGCTACTCTTGGGCATTCCCCGAAAAATGAGTTAGAATATCATTATTTCACCACCCCTTCTACCACTGCCCTCCATTGGTTTTATTATGAATGCGCTAACATTTTGAACGGCATTGTACATTAAAAATATATATTCTGCCTCTGTGGAAGAAGCCTATAGTCACACCTCAGTACCTCACGCCTATGCAGCATACAATATACAGAAACAAAAAGCCTAATTTTCATACTGAGAAAAATCAGTATGTAACCTACCTAAGTATAACAACTTAATCTCTATCGTATACGATTGATATCGTTTTATACAGTTATATAATAGCACGAGCTATGACGAATATCATTTTAGAAGTTATGCTGTGACGGCCACCACCGGGTGAGTTATAATAATCCTATCGTCATATTATTATTACAAAATATCAAGTATCACAATATAATAGTAATAATATTATGTGGGTTATGGTCGTCGCAAACGTGGATGTGCTGCGTAGGCGGTAGCGATAGCTGTTGGGCATGAAGTATTATAACACGCCCGTGTATAGTATGTATGTGTATAATATTATATTATTATTATTGTGATGTTCGGTTTTTTTTTCTTTTTTGTTTGTTGTCGCCGCGATTCGGCCGCGTGTGTGCAAAACACAAAATGTCGATCGATCGGCCGTCGTCGCCATCGTCGTCGCTGCTGCCACTGCCGCCTCTGCCGCCGCCACAATACCGAGTGAAGTGTTGTTCCAGACGGTGTCGGTATTGTAGGACCGCCGCGGTCGGTTATAATAATTATATTCATAATTACATTAGTCTCCGTAGATGCTGTAAAATAAAATAATAAATCGTTTTTCCGTGATAATATTTTCTAGTATAGTTTAAATATAATATATAATATCAAACTGATAATAACATAAAATCTTAAGTCACATACTAACCACCAATTTTACCTATAAAATACATATATACCTAATTATATAGTGCTTATCGTCGCGCGGCGTGTATTGGATTTCTTACCTACCGGCCGGATGAGCAAGCGGCGACGAGCTTAAGAAAGATAAAGGTAAAAGCGCGAATCCGTCAAACTGCGGTGTTTTTCGTCTGTCTAGAAGGTTTGCGCCCTTTGAGTTGGTACAATGGTACATTATAATATATACTACATAAATTATTATACTTAAACGCCTGTATAGAATAGTGTGTCGCGATAACGAGAGCCTGCGATCAGTCGTCGGACAATATATGTATAATATACTGCACAGGGAGAGGTTGAGATTTCAGACTGACAGGGGAAAATTAATATTTAGCGTCCCACTAGCAAGCCCGTGTTTGGAAAAAATACAATAGACATTAAAAAAATAAGGTTTTACGCATAATAATAGACTTTTACTTTTACTGTATTTATCATGAAATTAGTCAATAATTAAAATATTCAAATATACGTCATCCCTACCGAACTACTATTATAATAGCTACAACCTACTAGTTAGATTACTCAACGCACAATTATTGCCAATATGCCTAAATAGTATGTAGTAGGTATTCATTTTTATAACAGTATTATGATATTTTATTATTATAATTTATAATGTATATTTAACTCAGTTTTGTTGTCCGATTGTATCAAAACTACAATATTGTATACATATTTATTATTATTTATTGGTTGTTACATTACCAGTACTTTTGGCTTGGTGAATTTACATATATTTTCTACTCAAAATCTAATTAATATGTACCTATTAGTGTATTCGTTTCATTATACATAATATTTTGCACAATTTACGCACCCATTCTAAGTTTTACGTATATTAATAAATATTTTGTTACTTTTACAATATTTATTTATAAATCAAAATAAATATAATCTTAAAGCATTTTATAATATTAATACATTAAACAACGTACAAAAAGTATGATTCCGTCGTTATGCCCACTTACATCACTTTCATACATATTCAAACCTCTTGAAAAACCATTTTTAACGTACGTGGCTCACTCAAAAGATTTTGTTGAAAAAATATCTTCACTCACTCATACCTACCTTCTTCTTTTACTATATTTTATCATTTTTTACACAACTACTGGAAAATTCATAAGCTAACCTGTTAAAAGTACCATATATTCATATATCAATCTGGAGCGGTGTTGTATGAAACTTTTTGAATTATTTATACTTTTTTATCTCTCCCTTTTTTCAGAATCTTTAAAAACCGATTAATATAAATTAATTTCACAATATCATATCTAATAAATATTTAATCCACCCATATATATTACTATGCCAAATTTGCATAATTGTAGCTTTAAGTTTAAGGCTTAAACGCCCCTACCCACTACTTATTAATGCATATCGAAAAAAAAAATCATTATCAATATTACATTGGCACATTGCATATTTTGAGAAGTACGTAACGTGTGCACATATTGTATAATCTTTTTTTTTTTTTTTATCAAATCCTAGGCTTGGACGTTAGGTGTAGGTATAGATTTACAAAATGTGATTATATTTAAAAACCATGTACACAGTATACTAAACTATAATTTGATAATTATGAACCGTACAGGTGTTAAATCTGAGTTAATCGAAGATTAATGAAATATGACAGATTATAGTATAGGTAATACTAAAATTAAGTGGTATAAAATCAATCTAAAATAATAAGATAATTTGATCTGTAGGTACCTACTCAATTTATTGGGGCATAGTAAACGGTCGTGCATGATTTGACATAATGATCGTTGAATACTGACGGGGTCAGATTGACGGCAGTAAAAGCTGTGCTGTTGCACAGAGCCCCCACATACATTTTAAAAGTCCCGTGGTAACTCGATATGAATAAATTATCGGGTATTCATTTCCGGCAGTTTCATATTTTCAAGTTAATTATTAATCACTAATTTATATTCATAAGTATATGAAATTAAATTAAATAAATACATTTATTAGTTATTACTAATTATAATTTATAATACAGTATCAATTGTATTATAATATTATATAAATTATCCTTAGTTAGTTAATAATTGACTATAGAATTAATTGTTTACATGCATAAGTCATCCAGTCATCCAACTATCCGGGGTTCATTGATGGGCATAAATTCGCACTGTCACTGAGGCTCGAAAGTATACCGTCAAACACACCACTGAATAGGACAACACAAACATTTTTCACAAAGCCCCAAAATTACCAAGCTTGGTCCTGATACTAAGTATACTATTACGAGTACAACGAGTACAACACACACACAGACATAGTATAATATATTATTATATACAGTAGTGCTCTGCACGGTCCGTGTTTCCGTGAACTGGACCGGACCAGTTAATCAAGGCTTAGACCAAAACTAGACCAAACTGAATATGATTTGACCATGTGGACCGAACCGAACCGTTTGCTGTTGTTTAGCATATTGAGCAGACCGGACCAGACCATTTAGTTTTTTAACAATTAACAAACCAAACTGAACCGATTTTAATTGAAGTAAGACCAAACCGGACCACAATAAATTTTATTTTTAAATATTAGACCGAGTTGGACTGATATTATTTGATATAAAGACCAAACCGGACCAAAACAAATTGTTTTTATTTATAATATTATATATTTATTATTTATAACAGTTTTTTCCATAATTCAAAAACTTTACTAAGATTAAGTTAATTTTTCTTATGTAGCATAAAACTATTGTCATAATATGAATTTTCTTCTCATTTCAATATTGTAACCATTATATTATTTTGTACCCTCATAGGCTCAAATACGGGGGGCTTAGCTGAGCCCCCCCCCAAAAAAAAAAATTTGATTTATATTGATCAAACTTTGATTTATACAGGGATAGCCCCCCAAAGTCAAAAACTGAAATTGCGCCAATGTGTACCCAAGTAAAGAATGTGAACCAACATTGTTAGACTAGGTCAAACTATTCATAAAACTTGTCCATCAACACTAAATAGGTATTTTAGTAATTTTGATACTGTAACAAAAATGTTACAAATAAATTTGAAAAAATATATTAGGTACCAGTTTAAATAAATATAATTTTACCTATTATAGAAGTACTATAAACCAAATAAACAAACAAGTTACCTTACTCACTGTAGACTCGACAATACAAATAATTGCTATTTAGAAATTCAATTTTTAAGGTGCATATGAATGTAAACTATTTAAAAAAAAAAAATAATTAATGATGTATTATGTACTCATGTCTCACGTGATAGTATCATAGTTGTATTAGTTGTATAGATATACTTATATAGATATTAACTATTAAGAACAACAATAGTTACTTTAAATTAAGATATTTATTTATAAAACCACTATAAATACTGATAAGACTTAATAATACTATTACTATTCAACTATTCATTTTATACAATCTTAATGAAGGGAACAATTAACACTTTTATTTGTTTCCTTATAGTGTTAGTGGCCAAAAAGATTAGTTAATTTTGAGAGTAAAAACTGTTCAAAAACAATATGGCATCAACTGTTGATCCGTCCAGACAACTTCTACGCTCTTCAATCACTCTACCAGCTATACTGAAAGATCTTTCACTACTTGCACTAGAAGCTGGTGTAGCTAGTATCTGTCTTGCCAGTTTTGATAAATATGGATATCTTGACATTTTTTTTGACCAGAAATCTAAAATGTGATCATCACCAACATCAAAAATTTCTTCTCTATAATCTTCCAACTCTTTTTTAAACTTGTACTGTGGAAGATCATGATCTCTTAGACTGTCTTCCCATTCGGAAAACATGGATGATGATGATGGTCTGTTTGAGTCATCAAAGTTACTTGGTATAATGGTATTGATATTTAATTCTTGGTCTCTAGTTTCCATCTCTAAAAGCTTTTTTTCAATATTATTTATTATCCGAGAACGGTCACCAGAGTCTTGGGAAAACATTTTCAGCATTTTGAATTTGGGCCAAAGAAATACAGCGATTTCATGTTCCTCGCTCAGTTTGAATTTTAAGTTTAAAATCTCCAATGCCTTTTCTCCTAATTTATGCATTATATAATCAATATTTACTTCAACATCATCATTTGAAAGATTATTTTCAATGTTGGTATATTTTAATAAATGATTTTCAATTAGACATTTATATAACACCACTTTCTGTATAGTTGGATTTTTGTCCCCTTCGAGTTCATCAGAAGCATTTTTAAATAACTTCAAAAATTCAATGAGACTTTTTAGAAGTTCGGTATTTATATTTTGAATACGACCAAAATATTCACCATGAATTTGTATTATTTCAGGTAAAGATTTATAGACGGACTGTAACATAAGTAAACGTGTATTCCATCTTGTTTCAACCTCTTGAACCAAAACCATGGATAATTCACTGTTCTTTCCTGAACTTTTCATGAATTTAACAAGAGTTTTGCACTCAGTCATTAAGTTTGTTATTGGCTCCAAGGGCTTTGATCCATTGTTATTTTCTTGTTGCAAAAACTTCAAATCAAAAACATTTCTTAAAACTGTATTTATCAAGTGTGCACAACAATTTAAACGATTATAATTTCTAAGAGCACTGATCATATTCGATCCCTGATCAGTGACAAAAGTTATGTACTGCATTAAATCCGAACCATCATTTTCGTCGGCATCTTCTGATAACTGGGTAAAAAAATTACTCATAAATTTTTTTATATTTTCGCCAGTTTTGGAATCTTGTGATGGATATTGGCCTGTGTACAGAAGACGATTATTTAAAACCCAATTTTGATCTATATAATGTAGTGTTATAGACATATAATTATTTTTTTTGTAATTGTCTGTCCACATGTCGCAAGTTGAACTACAATAATTATTTTTTATCAGACTGTAGATTTCAGAAAATAACTGTTTCCTTACATCAGTTGTTGTTTTTATAATATGCCTTGAAACAGTAGTCGGATGTGGTATAATATCATTTATATTTGAAACGCCATATTTAGCACCAACGTCCAAAAAAAATTGGGCGATTTCAAGAAAACCTTTACCTTTGATTGCCAACATAGGTCGTAAATCTAAACTACAATACTTGACACATTTCTGGATTGCTTCATCTTTTACTCGTGCTGGCAGAATTTTGCATTTGTTGTTAATCAATTTTCCATACACTTCAATGGGATTCTGAAATGTATTTTTCGTACATTTATGTCGTCGGAGAGTAGCTGTACTAGATTTTTTAGCATAAAGCTCCTTACACAAAGGGCAAGCAACAAAATCAGTGTTATTATGATCAGGAGAATCTGGATCTTCAGAATAAGAACTATTATGCATAACCATTTTAAAATTTTTCCAAACTGCACTTTTGCCACTATGTGGAACAAGAATAAATTCATCACTGCCACTCAACAACTTACGTTTTATAGAACTTTTCGAATAATTCAATCCAGAAGACTGAGCTTCGATTGAAGGTGAACCAATAGACGATACAGTAGTAGATGCAAATGAAATATCTTCAGATGAATTGTCAACCATGGTTTCGTTTAATATTTGTGTACTTGTACTTGGCTGTGCAAAGTCCAATGAGTGTTCAGAATGTGATATTGGTGAAACTGATCTACTGCTTGAATCCAACATATTTCTGATGAATTGAGAATTATTCATGATCTAAAAAAACGGTATTAGTTAATAGACTGAATTTGTATACAATGTTAAAATAATAATTATTTTTCTAATGTTATAGATGTACTTTAAAAAACAAAACATAAAATTATACCTAATTTATAAGATTGACACATTGCATAATTTAAACCACAAAAAATATAAAGTTAAATCAGTAGTAATGTACTAATATATTAAATTGTCATGTATTAGAATTATAGACACAATGCTCTAGTTTCTTTGATTTACATAGAACTAAAATGAAACTTGAATGAAAAAAATTAATAATCCATGCATGTTTAATAAGAAAATAGGTAGTAAAACATTTTTACTTAATAATGTTTAAGGCAGTATAATAATATGTTGATTGTAGCTACTAAAAAATCTATTTTTTCTTCTTATGAGAACAAATAATACTAGTTTTAAAATGGTTAACAATTACAAAGTACAATTAATATAATATAAACACTTTTAGACGAATTTATATTATGTTAAGCATAGGTACTCAATTCTTAAAAACATTACGGGAGGTAATAAAGGTAAAAAAAAAATGTAACTTAACAATATTGAGAATGATGTTATTAATAAAATTGTTAAGATATTATACTATTTTATGTATTAAAAAATGTAAGTAATTGTTAGGTAGTTGCATACTTGGTAAGTATAGTGAATTATTCGTTAACAGAAATATTTTAACCTACATTTTAATACAGGACCTAAGATAATGTTATTTAGTGTACTACACTATTACTTGACACGGTGACACAATGTACACCCTAAGTCCCTAAAAAACCAAGTGTGCAGTCGGAATTACATATGCTTGTACAATTGTATTTGAATTTGAATTTTATAAATAACAATAATTTCAAATATCAATAGTCAATACAATTGTATTATCATTTGTTTCGGTCTCAATTTAAATTATAGTTTGTTAAAATATCAAAAGCGTTAACCACATAATATAAGTATAAATTATTTATGTAATCAAAATATAAAATGATCTTAACCATGTGCGATCTCAGTCATTAAAACGTTTAACATTCAAATTTGAATCCAGGTGAACCAATTTTATGTTAGTATTAATATTAGCATGAATTGATCTATTATCAGATTTAAATGTAAGAACATTTTCTCATAGGTTATCAAATGATTGAAACCATAGGTTTTTATTGATATATTAATTTTAAAGCTGGTTATAAAAATATAAAATATTACAACTTAAAAATAATTATAACTTGATTGAAAATTAAAATTTCACCTATAATAAACAAGGTGTACTACTGTCTACTAGATAATGTTCTTACCTTTAAATGAGGTTAGAAAGTTAATTTATTTTAATAATAAAGCTTACAGTACAAAATTGGTTCGGCTTAGTCCAAATGTTGTATGTTGTATATTTTTTTTAAGAGACAGATACTACACAAATAGGTACCGGTTATGATCTTAAAATAAATGTTTTGAACTTTTACTTATTTTATTATTTTTATTATTTATTTCAACTTTATTTTATTTTTAAAATGTTAAGTTTATATTTTTTATGAATATTTAAGTCAAGTTATAGTGTAGGTACCTATAAAAGAAGATTTGGTGAAAGTCCCCCCACGTGTACTTTTGTATGGATATCTACAGTCTTGTAAAATATTTGAATATTATTCTAAATACTTTAAAAAAAATTTATTTAAATACGTATTCTAAATATATTTTATTTTATATTTCAATACTTATGTGTTAAAAAAATTTATTTGTGTATAAGATTATAATTCTGGCTGAGATAGAATGACTGTCGACTGATGCAAATTTCAAGAGTCATAATAGTTAAATGTAATAAAATGCCAATGTATAACAATTCATAGGCGTGCGCACAAGGTATGCGCTTGCATACCCTGCAGTTATTTTGTGGTGACATGAACCAAGTCTCAGTTCATAATTTCAGCTGGTTATAAATGATAATACAATATCGATATGAACTTGTTTTTAAATTCACACCTGAAGTTAAAAAAAGAAATTTTGTGTACGAGCATTTTAAAAACTGACTTTTGTCAAATCAAAATTAAGGTCATAGAACAACACACTGCTACTGAAATTGACATAAGATGTGATTGAACAATTTTAAATCCTTATACCAGGAATAAGAAGGCTTGAATTATAAAAATGATATTATATAATGTAAATTTTAATTTCAATAAACATAATATGTCTATAGAAAAATACTTTTATTTTGCAGTGAAAAAAAGATGGAAAACCTATTATTTTCTAATAAGAAGTAATAACCAATAAATCTTATTATTCAATAGCATGTGCATTAATTTAAGGAGCATTTATATCTTTGCTGGGTACTGGGTAGGGCACATTTAATCAGCCGCATACCCTGCAAACAAAGTCTGCGCACGCCTATGTATGACATCAATAAAATGTACCTATAAGTAAAAAAATATTAAGATTTTTAATTGATATAATATAATATTGAGTATGATTAATTTGATGTTTGACTATAATAATTTGTTTTTATTTAATTTACAAAAAAATATAAAACTTATTTAAAAATAATATTCTCAAAGCATTTTAATAATTTTTTAAATACCTATTCAAAAATGTATAGTAAATATTTTTGGAAATTATTCAAATATGTAGGTATTCTGAACACAAAATAATAGTATTATTAACAAGACTGGAAATCTACCAATTTATAGGTAGGTACCTAATAATTTAATTTAAAACTATATACACTGAAATCAAACAAGTTTTAGGATTTTAGATCATATTATATTTGATGTATTATAAATGTATCTACATGTGTACTTAGTTAATTAATATACAGTTTATAATATTATGTGACCAATAAAAATATTACAGTGGTGGTTAATTAATAATTAAATAGGTAGGTACCTATGCAAATTCGAAAGTAGTTAATAACATTGTTAAAAAAACATTCTTATACAAGCTCAAATCTTATTATTTCATTAAATGTACAATATAATATATTAGTCACATAACGACTGACAATAAACACAATATTGTAAATTTCAAATTATGTACCTACCTATTACCTAATAGGGTAGGTAAGTATTTACTTTTTAGTACTCACCAAAAATTTCAAAATCCTGTATATATCAATGGCACTGTATTTGAGTATATCACGTATTCACGTCACAATCGTAAAATGATATGAAAATTGAATGCCGACAGTGTTCTGGATTCCTGGACGCGAATAGGCAAATGGCAACCGGGTCACCGTCGTCGGTCGTCGATGTCGATCGGTAAATTAAGATAACAATAACAATTCGATACTATTCTAAATTCTAATCTTAAAATAGTTGTTTATATATTTATAAGATTCTATAGATATATTATAATAATATATTATAGTTCGTGGAATTGACAACTATACGTAACGTCATTATACGATTTTATATTTATAGGTACCCTGGTGGCTGCCGCGTGCTGTTTATACTTTATGCCCCTATTTCAATTATTTGTTGTTGTTATACAAGTTCACCTCTATACCGTAATTATTATTTATTCTTGGAAAAATAGAGAGATAAAATGTGTCGGAAATTTAACATTTTATAAAATGTATAATATTATGTAATATGTATAATTCTTTCTAAATATAAAATCGTATACCTACGGCGGAACCGGGACCGAAGACCGGACCAATACCGGAACCGGTATCAAACCTGGACCAGGACCGAGTTGAAATTAAATATGAATATTTTATTCGACCGAACCGAACTGTTAAACAAAATATATCTGTTGAGACTAGACCGAATTAATTTTTAAATTTATGGAACTAGACCGAACCAAACTGTTTCTTAATTTTATTTCATAGGACTGGACCAAATCAGACCGTGGTCCGGTCCGGTCCGGACCGGACTGATTAAGACCGGACCATGCAGAGCACTATATACAGTGTAAGTATAAGTACACACGGTACAAACAAATTGGTCGTGCAAACTGTTTGTTTTCCGAAGACGAAATGGCTACACCGCGGTACTTACGCGGGTTTCTCGTTGTTGACACTACGTGATGTTTAAATACTGCAACCGCGAGGCATAATATATATGACAATACAATTTAGGTATAACGATAATAATTTTTAGTGTTTTGGCGTGACGTATCTATACATAGACGTAATAATTTATAATTTATAAGCCTTCTAATGTTGTACGCATACCGCGTTGTATAAAATCGGAAGTGTACCCACTATAATATAAGTACCTAGCCACCTAGGTAGTAATACCTATATTAGATACCTATATTCTATAATTATCATTACGGATCTGTGGAGAATACAACAATAAATTATACTATTTTAATGTTTATAAGATGAATCACACAATGCGGATATAACATAATATTATCTCCTACATAATTATACATCATTCACATAAAATGTCTGCTAAGAGCACGTTGGTATTCGAAATTTAAAAATAATCACAACTAGATCTCATATTTAAATATTTCAGTATGTGACTATACCGCTACTATAACCAACACATAATCTGACTTTCTCTGTCCTCTATAAACTTATTATAAAAGAATTATATTCACGAACTCTAAACTTATACTTTAGATATCTTGTTACCGATGAACGCATGCGTCCATGCCACATGTTTTGAACTCTTCGTCTCTACTAAATAAGATAAATTTTCGGTTCTTTTATCATCATGATATAATTCAATTTCCAGTAACTCATTTTTAAAATGTATTTATTTCAGAAGTCTTTTGTTGTTTATACATACCTACAGAACAAATAAATACATTCGATGAAATTCAACCTACAACTCGTTTGTTTTCGAAACTCTGATTGTTTTTCGGTGCGTCTTTACATTTTCGTGTGCACATTAAAGTAAATACTTATATTATACGAACATAGTAGGACCTATATGGCTATATATAAGTTTAATGTAAAGTATTTTATTATGTAAATCTACCTACTTGTATAGTCCATATGTTCGTTATATATTGCATTGTATACGATTCACATACTAATCTTGTAATAAACATAAGAATATTATTAATATTATAACATTATATTTTAACTGAGAATTTGGTTCTAACTAAGACAATACCTTCAAATTCAATTAATTTTAAGCCCCGAGGCTAAAGAAATATGTATACACTATACATAATACTATTAATACTTTCGATTCAATTTGCATTTGTTTTGCACTCTCCACGGCGTCATCGCTACAGCAGCTCTCTTGGGGTTGATGATTGAATACATTTCCAATTCACCGAGTCTCAAATCTGACCCGTTTATTCGTTTATAGTTCACTCGTTGAAAAACAATATATTGACGAAAACACAACTTTTTTGATTAAATACGTGCTTTTCACCCCAATCACAATAATTAAGTTTTATTTTTTTAATAACATACGTAATATAAATTATAATATTACTTTTATATGAGAGGTTAGACTCGTGTTGCTTCTTGATGCGTAATGCGTATTGTTATATTTTCCACATACATTTCAGGTCACACTTTTATCCAAAGTAGCGATTTATCAATGCATCTTCTTGATAATGGTTGTCGGGACATGACAGAATTTCATAATATATGTTATCCTTCTCGCTCACCTAAAAAAAAGGTAACGTGACGCGTATAACACTATAGTATAATATACGTTTTGGTTCTGAAATGTCAGATGGATCACATAAAGTATCTAAATAGCTTCCGGTATGATAATAATATATATTTGACCATCTGTAGGTACCTACCTATATATAATATTATGTTATCGGAATAAAATTTAACATAGGTGAATTTACATCTTTAGTTGTTAACGTATACGAAACTTTCTTCAACATGGTATTGGCATATTTTCTGAAATAATATATAATTATTGATTACAGCTAGCCGTAATTTAACGACTGACAATAATTGCCGTTTTATATCATATAAACTGCAATCATACATACATTGTACCTATAGTTATTAATATTTAAAATTATTATTATTACGTAGTACAACAGCAATATTTTAATATTACCAGATATGTATGATAGAGTTAATTAAATAAAATAGTGAATTATGAATGCATTCAGTAACGTGCTGTAAGTAATATTGAATGTATCCATATAATATATTATATTATATAAGCCAGTTGTGAAACTAAATTAGTGTATCTATATTCTAAGTAAGTACCAAGAAGTATATGAGATATGGTAGGTTTAGGGTTGATGGATATTCAACTTAAGGTCACATAATCTCGTATGCCTACTGTAAAATGTATTCAAACAATCACACATTCACACATCCTCAATATATAACAAGACTGTTCTATTTTACTATAAGAAATCTTCATCTTAGGGTCCGTAATACATAATATAATATAATATTTATAAAGCATGTTGGCGATTATTGAATGCTGACATAATATAATAAAATACATTTATAATTATATAATATTATATACATTTTAGATTCTGAGCGGAGCGATGAATGTATTGATTTAATAATAATGTATATTTTGAATTGTTTTGGGCTGTCTATGGACATATTTCGTTCCCATTTTTTTTGTTTTGTTTTCTATAAGTTCAATAAATTTTATTCGTTGGGCCAAAAAGCTATTGAAAATTTAATACAAGGCTCCTAATATATAGGCAGTCACAAATATTGAAAATACTTAATCCCAATTTTTTTATAAGCATTTAAATTTTAAACTTTGAATTTTGACAAAAAACGTAAAAATAACAAAAACATGCAAAATATTTTGAGTTAGAAATTCATATTTTTTTAAATCTAAGACTTGAAAATTTAATACAAAATTCCTCATAAGTTTATGTACCTCGACTTAAAAAAAAATGTCTACCGGAATGTCAAATTAAATGTTTATGAGCGTCTGAAGTTCAAATTTTTACAACATTGGATATCCTCTCGATTTCTCATGTAGTGATTCCATTCAAAATCGAATAACTGTAGATACTTGAAATTTACCCCATAATATGTTTATTTTATCAATTCCTATACTTGATAAAATATTTAAAATATTTTGACTCGTTTTGAGCTGTTTACTGTCATATAGAAGTCAATAAAATTTTAATTGTTGGGTCAAAAAATTTGATAATTTATTACACAACTCCTGATATATTATTATAATAGCAGTTAAAAAATATTAAAAATACATAGGTACATTTTTTTTTATAAGCATTTAAACTTTAAACCTTGAATTTTGAATTTTGACAAAATGTATCAAATTTAAAATTTAAAAATGTATAAAATGTTCAACTTTTTAGCTAAGGATTAAAAATCTAAAACAAGGTTCCACGTAAGTAGTTAATTTTGTAACCAAAAAAAATGAAAAATATAAAAAGACAGGTTTTTTATAGTTATTTTGTGTTCAAATTTGGCCGAGGTTACATATTAAATAACCAAGAATAACAACTAGACTGACAAACCGTATCCACTCAGAATCAGTTTTTTTTATATATAATGATATTATTGAATTCAAATGTAATACCATCTATTAGAATGACACTCTTTTTTAAATTGTAGTTTTTATTTTCGACAGATAGGTATATTCTATTTATTTTGGCATAATGAAAAAATGACCAGAAATTATTTGAATTAAAAAGTAAGATGAAAAAAAAATTACTAAATAAAGTAACCTAGGGAAAGGATAAGAAAAAGCATTAATTTAAAGATGGGTCATATGACGGCACATTAAAAATACCAGTACCTACCTACATATAGCTCAGTATACGAATACAATATGTAATCAAACCGATGCGTTTACTGATTTATTATTCCGATAAAAATGTGGCGTTTAACATTTAATAATATGGTGTGAACGAAAATCGGTATACGAAATTACACATTTAACATATTTTTATCGGCTGGTTGCGATCAAAATATTATGGATTACATCAAGCGTGACGTACGTGAAATTTAAAAACACATTAAACTTGTTTACCCTTTCAAACGAACACGCGTGTCTTTGTACACCCCAAATATCATATAATGTCGCAAGGAGCACGCCAAAACGGCTATAAGTAATATTATAATAACATGTTGCCGAGATTTCCGTTTAAATCAAACCACCGATATTCAGACGAATCTATACGCGATAATAAACTTGATATATTTTTTCACTCGATACAAAAATTTCTAGACTACCCGAAAAGTGCAGATTGTACACTGTGACGTATATATATATATATATATATGTATATATATATATATATATATATATATACAGATACTATAGCTCGAGAAGAGCATCCGAAGCTGAGAGGGCACTCGTCCAAGCGAGTGTATACCATATATATATATATATATACAATTATATGTATAGGCTTATAAAACAATGGGATTTTACGTCCAACAAAGAGAGGGTCCAAGTGTGATATTCACCACGCGGTATGAGAACAGCACACACACATTGGATTTTATCACACTTCAAACCATATCCCATCTCCGTAAAAACAATACGCATCAAATTGAGTACGTACGCGTGTGTTGCAGAGGTACCTATGGCTATATTTCATGACTAATTGGTATAAACCCTTCGGCGGCGAAAGTATGCGAAAATATATGCACTGCAAAATTCGATATAATTAAAACGTCAGATTATAGATATATACAGGATATAATAATATTATTCGATGACGATAATCATATATAAATTTCGATTTATGCCATGGAGGGTAGTGCAAGATACAAGATATTCGCCTCGGGGTTTGAGCAGACTTTATAATAATATATACATCATACATAATATTATAATATTACTCGATTCGCGGGGAGAGGTGTTCGGTTTCTTTTAAAGCGAATATAAACGTGCACACATGGCCAGTGGTGGCAGCGTCGTTTCCCGGCCCGTTTTGAACGGTTAGTGTGGCCCCCGGGTGCGGTTTTCCACGTGCGCGGGTGCCTGTGCAGAAGCGGTGCTGCCAGTTTAATCGAAAAATCGACCGAGGAAATCGCTGATATAATATTATTATATTATACGTATTAGGCGCCGAGAACGAAAGTGCGTGAGAGTCGGTTTTTGCACGTTTCTGCAGTGTTAGAAGCAGGATATAAGGACGGAAATAACGGAAACGTGAGTTCTCATTACTCACTCGCAACGTGACATATCGTTTATTATATCCATAATCTATAGAATATAATATAATAACAATACCCGTGTTCGTAGCACTGCAGCCGTCCTAAATCTTTAGACTATACTAGTTTTGTAAACTATACACATCTTAATTCGCTATCAAAAACGGTGGTTTGAAAATCCCAAACTCAAATCTTTCATTTTCTAAATCCCATATTATAACCGACGACATTAATTTCAACTATCCGGGTTTGGATACTATCGAATGATCAAAATCCTAGGGGTTTTAAATCTTCTAGTTTTGGGGAAACGGAAAAATAAAATCGTTGCCTGCAAATAATATAACCAATAACCGGGTGGCAGGTTATATGTAAGTTATGTATAGTTGTATACCTCGCACAACCAACACTTTTGCACCCTCCAACATGTATTTTTGCAACGTAAATACCTAATACGTATTGAAACATGAGGGCTTATGATGTTTTTTAATTTTTTAATCAAAGAAATCAAGGTTTGATGACGTTTCACTGCGTTTGTAACTACAATAATAACGATAATACTCGTAATAATCATATAATAAAGTCTTTAGTCAAAGACACTGTGACAATGAAAATAAATTAAGAAATCAAACATATTTTTTGTTTTAAAATTCTCAATATCCCATCGAATGCTTATCATATTTTATCATTGCCAATCATATTTTATCATATTATTTTGTTATTATGATGTCTCTCATAATGAAAACAATGCAGTTGAGAAAAATCTACGAACACGCGAAATGCGTTAAGGTATAATATATTATTTATGAAATTATGCGTAACAGCGCGGTGGCGGTGCGAGGTGGACAATTATTATTGTTTTATCATCATAAAATCCATCAGATCTTCGGAACGCTATTATTTGAATAACAAACCGTATAGCAATAATATTTTCCACAAATCAAATTACGCATATAGTGCCATATTTTATACGATTGTCAATCTCATGAGGGTCATTATGATTTACGAGAAGCTACAGAGTACCTAATTTATATTCTAACGTGCAATTTCGGATTTCAAATGATCAATAATTTTTAATGATACATACACAGTGTACGGTACACTATAATAGGTACACCTCATTTATGAATAAATACAATTTTTAACTCTTATAATTATATTGTAAACGATGTATTATTTTTTTTATTTTATTAGGGTTAAGGTTTCAAATACTAGGTCATTAGCCTGTGGTACTGTAAGATAGGGTACTGTAGATTTGTTTAAACGTGTGTGTGTTTGTTTTGGCAGAATTTTTGATTTGAGCCCCCTTAGGTATCTGCCATGCCGGGTGGGGGATGGCGGGACTTGTTCTCCGGACACCGTGACTCGCCTTAAGAAAAATTCCACCAGCGGCCGAGGTATCGAACCAGCGTCGGTTTGCGTTACAACCGCCTTAGTCCGCTCACTCCGTCCCCCATTTATTATTATTATTGTTATTATTACTGACGTATATACTTCAGATAAGCATATTGCGTACATCGATTGATTTTTAGGTAAATCGTTAAGTCGGGAAATCAAGAGTTTTCATTATATGATAGTCCATTAGTCCTGAAAGACAGGTTCTTTTTTTCACGGAGCCCTCGTCGACAATAAAATATAGTATGATTTTATACCACCATAGCGGTATTTATCGATTTGTTTTACAATAATTATATATGTCAGTACAATTCTGAATTCGATATACAAAGTGCTCCACCGACCACCAAGCATGCTCAACCACATTTTTTCTTTAGAAATGAATTTATAATTCTGATTTTTGGAATTTTGAATTAGGTAAACTTCACGATCATATTTTCAATTACTTAGATTGTTTTTACACTATTCAAGGATTGTCCTATATAGGACTGTTACGTCCAAACTCTTGTCGATAAATTGATGCATAAATCGAAACTAGGAATGAAGACGTGATGTATATAGATCAAATGTGTATTTGTTTAATATATATTTAATATTAAAATACAATAGTAAACTATAATAGAGTGGTGAGCGGTGTTATGACCTGACTCTGAAAAGTGATCTCAGCTAAGACTGTAACAGACAAGACCTCCAAGTGTCTTGAGTATCCCTAACCCTCTGACCGCTTACTAACCCATACTGTAACCGCCTGACGATCTCTTCTGATGGTCTCCCTTATATATGCTCTTATCCTTAAGGGTGATCGTGGTGGTGGTGACTTTTCTGTATACAATGCGGAATTCAGGTATAGTAGCATAATTTAGTATTCTGCTCGATTCGTATCCAATCTTCCGGATGTCGAGACTTTTCCTAGAAGATACTTGTGACAACACTTTTATAGTTTGATTAATTTTAATAGTGGGTTAACTACCCTCTTCGCAATAACCTCAGCATACATATGATATAAATTGCCTAATTAGTTATATGACCACTATTCCAAACGTGTGCTATATTATACATATTTTATAGGATACGTAACAGTACCACTAATTTATTTTTCTCAATTTATTAGAACAATCCTTTTTTGCAAAAAAAATTTGAAGCCAGTGATTTTTTTGAACATTTGACTTATTATATTATAATTTTGTATTTAGTACTAAAACGTTGATAAATAATTATAATTTTAAAGTCAGCATAGTCTCTATACCTTCTAAAAATGTTATCGGGGTCCTATATTTTCTTTATCACACAAAGCTAAAATACTCAAAAACTACTAGTTCAAATTTCTATTAGAATACATCAACATTTTCAAAAAATGTACTTAACAATTTACAAGAAAAAACCGGCCAAGTGCGAGTCCGACTCGCGCACTAAGGGTTTCCGTACCATCATCAGCTATGTTGGAAACACTGCTTATATTATATATTCTAGGATTTTTAGTATTGAGGAGAAGTAATGCTAACGCGGTTCCTCTTCTGTCCTTCGATTAACTCGAAAAAAAAAGAATAAAATAAAAAAAAAAAAAAAAAAAAGGATTTTTAGTATTTATTGTTATAGAATCCACGAAATACATAATCTGTGAAAATTTCAACTTTCTAACTTTCATGGTTCATGAGATACATTCAGACGGACCCCTAAAAAGGTGTTCCTCATTTTAAGAAAATATTTTGGTATCGCCACTGGGTACTCCTTAAATGAAATAAAAAATCTAAAATATGACCCTTTAGTTTATCATTTAATAGTTCCAAAAATCAGAATTTAAAAAATTCATTAATAAAGGAAAATAGGAATGAGCGTGCTTAGGTGTATGTGATTGTACATTATACATATTTATGTACAACTATACCTAACTCGTCTGATGATCCCATTACTCACGGTTTCTTCTCGTTATTTTAGTCGACCACACTCCTGACCCACAAGTGAATAGTTTTATACATAGTATATACCTATAAGTATACCATGCGCACAATTTAATCGACTTAAGATCCCATCCAAGTATCCAAAGTTAATAATTCATGATCTTTTCGTATTCTCAAATATAATATATAAATGTATTACATTTCCACCTTAGTCGTTTGACAGTAAAAAAGCTTTTCAAATATATATATTTTTTTTATTCTTTTACTCAAAATCAAATTAGCAACTTACTTACTTAAAGTAATGCTAAACACAGTTTAAAAAAAATGTAACAAGTGAATTTTTATTATTTAATAAATATAATTTAGCAATAAGTACTCTGCTGGGAGCATAAAATGTTTATACGTTTAACGAACTTACGATAGTTCAGATTAAACTCCAAGAACCAAATTCAAAACATAGTCAAACATCTGAAATATAATATAGTTTTATAATTTGATGACTTTTTATCCGTGTAAATCTGAAGAAAAAAATAGGAAATATAATTACGATGAATAATCTATAATATAAATTACAGTTTCATTACAATAATAATTAAAGAAATTGAAATGTAGAAAACGAAGTGTAATTTTACTTTCGTAGCTAAATAAATAATGTTATGATTAGAGGTACCTTTAAATATTTAATACATTTATTTCTGTACTCAAACCTCATTTAGTTTAACTTATAAAATAAAATATTTCATATTATCACATGGTGAGAGGATGTTGGTGATGAGGAAGATGGTGGAGAGGATACCTGATAGTAGGTAGATTTTCTCTAATGAAGGTTTTTCTAAGGAGTCGATATATGGAACTAATATATAGATAGGTACCTACCTAGATAACAATAATTATTCACTTTATTATTTTCATTTCGCTTTCTTGATTGCTTGACTAAACGTTAAAGTCGGTACTTATAAAAATATTTCTAACAAGCACTGAGTATTTCCTGAAATTGAATTTGTTCAAACTAATTCTTTAACGTCCATATAACTCTACTATGTGCATTAGAAGCAACGCGAATGTATTTACTAGTTCTACACATCTATTACTTTTCTGTTAATAAAACTTAAGTAGTGAAGTGTAACAATCGTGTTTTATGCTTAATATATAGCATTGTAATTACTTTATTCAGGAACTTTTCTAATGTTTTCCTAAAACTGTATAACTTACCAAATTTTCTAGTAAGTTAACTGAAAAGTACTGCTATGATTGTCAGTTCTCCATTTTCTATTTTGATTATTTTACATAACATGGTCGAGAAATTTCATAGTAATTTTATAATGCAGTGAAATTTAGAAATACAATTCAGTCACTTCAAAATATCGTGTAGAAATCGAAATTCATTAGTTCTAATAATAGTTGTTATTTTCCGATCCTCACCATCTATTCACTCTCTCTCCCACGTACCAATATAATATTATATAATGATGTAATAGTCACGTAGTAAATTAAAAATTAAAGCCAATTAACTTTATTTATTAAAGAACAAATTGAGTATTTCATTTTTATTGTAATATGCTGCTTAATTGAGTCCAAATAATTGATAATATTATGTCTATATATAATCACTTTGATCAAACAATATTTCATTTGACTGGTGGGTTGTATTATATTCATCTAGGGGAAGTAATATAAAAACAATCCTTTCTCGGTTCACCGTAAATTACGCATATAAAAAGGTTATTTATACAAGCATTGTACTACACATTAATTGGTACGATTTATATATGCATAAAATCATAACAATGATTTCAACAAAAAATATATTTATCGTTAAAATATTAAAATTATCTTACAATATTTTCAAACAAATGTAACAGTGACCTTTATTCAATAACTGCTACAATTATATACATAGTGAACACTTACAACCTACGTATATAAACGAGGCTGTATACATTTTTTAATTAAATGTTATGTCATAACCATAAACATTACAGCTTAATACAAGGAATAATAATGAAATATAGGATATTATAAGCCAGCGAATATCCGGGATCAATTTATAAAGGATAGCTATAGGGGAAAGTTTCAACACATATTTTTACTACGATATTACACCATATTTTTTGGCAATTGTAATAACATATTAAAATATAATTTGAAACCATTTATTTGATTTGTATGGTACAAAACTACAAACTACAGAGTTACCTGTATTTTATAAGTATACCTTGTATATAATATAGGATCATAATAACGCCTCCCATGTATACACCACTGATTATTATCTATAACGTATTTACATAGGTATAAACTATAAGGTACCCACATCAGGAATATATTAAAATATAACAAAAAACTTTGAATCTAAATTAATTTTCTTTACAAACACAAACATTGTATGCACAGCAAATGCAAACCAAAAGTAGGTACTTTTTCTAAATCGAGCAACCTACGCATTATGATAGTTTAATTGTATATGATATTTAATATCATGCAAACATGTGTAAATGTAATATACTTAATGACGATCGTAGGTTAATATCAAACAAACTATATAAACAAATTTTTCCCATTAAACAAGATTCAGGAACTTCTGTCTGAATATATTATATGAATTTAAAATCCCAAATAAAACGGTTAATATTTAACAGTAGTTTTATTGTATACATAGGTTTATTTTCTAATTGTGGTGTGAATATGATCTGATAAAGGATTATAAACGGCATATAATAGCCAATAATACCAGTTTTATCTGAAAGACATATAATATACGTACGTTTCTCCAGCCCCCCCCATATCGAATTTCAAAATTTTTTTTGGTTAAATATTTAGCGTGCAATTAGCGTGAATTGGCGTGACTGGTTTTGGAATTTGCTTGGCACTAGGTCAAGTTTAAAAATGTAAACAAAGTGGGGGGGCTGTAGAAACGTTTCTACAGCCCCTCCTCATCCGAATTTTGAATTTTAAGGACTTTTTTATGTCTCAATATTTAGCGTGTAATTGGCGTGAATTTGCGTGACCTATTTCGAAACCCTGCATTCAAAACACCAAGTACCACGGGCGTTACCATTTTTTAGACATTTCTCCAGCCCCCCCCAAAAGACAAATAAATTTTTTTTCGAATTTTTTTCAACGCCAATATTTAGCGTGTAATTGGCGTGAATTTGCGTGACCTATTTCGAAACCGTAAACCCAAAGCCCCAAGTACTGTGGGCTTTACCCCTTTATTGCCATTTCCCCAGCCCCCGTCAAACAGCAAATAAATTTTTTTTCGAATTTTTTTCAACGCCAATATTTAGCGTGCAATTGGCGTGAATTTGCGTGACCTATTTCGAAACCGTAAACCCAAAGCCCCAAGTACTGTGAGCTTTACCCCTTTATTGCCATTTCCCCAGCCCCTCTCAAACAGCAAATAAATTTTTTTTCGAATTTTCTTCAACGCCAACATTTAGCGTGCAATTGGCGAGACCTATTTCGAAACCCTGCATTCAAAACACCAAGTACCATGGGAGTTACCATTTTTTAGACATTTCTCCAGCCCCCCCCCCCCCCAATGAAAATAAATTTTTTTCGAATTTTTTTCAACGTCAATATTTATCGTGCGATTAGCGTGAATTTGCATGACCTATTCGGAAATCATTAACCGAAAGCCGTGGGCTTTGCAAATACGAAATACGAAGAACATGGAAAATAATTTACGAAAATTATAAAATACCTATATAGTATATACTACGGGTGGGTCGAACTGTTCGAAGTTCGAAAAATCGAACCCAGTTTTAAAAAAACTGAACCGAACCGAACACGAACAAAAAAGTTCGAAAATCAAAATAGTTCGAACTCAAAAAATTTACGAACAGCAAAAATTCTAACATGTCAAACGTTTCGAACTAAAAATGTTCTCGATTTTCATTTTATTTTTAGTTTTCCTATTGTCTATAATCTATAATCTATATAGTTATATACTTATATAGTATATACAATATTCTATATCATTATTTACTATGTATTTAAATTTTAAATATTACAAATGTAAAATTAAAACCACGATATTGTCCGATATTATTATTTATAGACTTGGATAAATTATTAATTTGGTTTTGTTGTTTTGCACTATTATATAAATTATATATATATTTATAATATATAATTTATATAACCGAAGTTTGTAACACGCTGAACAATATTAAAAGCTAATATAAATATTGATTATAGGTAGATATTCATAAAATTAAAATATCTTTATCATTATTATTTATAACCATTTGGCATTTATATTTTTATAACATAGGTCCTGAGTCCTACACTCCTACAGTCCTACTACTTACTCATTAATCGTTAATTCCAAATAATAGTTATCAGTGTTATTGGTTAGTGGTTACTTATTAGTGACTAATTGACAGTGTACGAATTATTGTACGACATACGACATACGTTTAATGTTTATTATTATTATTTATTAGGTCTTAACTCTTAATTCTTAATAGTGTTAATTCTGTAATAGTTAATATCAAATATTATATTATTATTTAATTTTGAAAATTTTCATTATTCAGTGATATAGGTAAAAGAAAATAAATACATAATTTAAAACATATTAAAAGAAACATAAAAGAAAATAGTTTATTTTTTAAATAAGTAAACTTCATTAGAACTTGAAACGTTATCGTCTGTCTTAATCATACAAACCAGCTTATATATTTTTAAAAAAGAAAAAAGAATAAATGTCCTAATCTTTTTGGATTTTTTTAAACTCAGTTAAAACATTTTAAAAATAAACAAAAAATAAGATGTAAATAAATAATTAATAAATATTAAATAAAAAATATGAATAATATTATTAATTTTCAACATTTTTTTTTGTCCATTAAAATAAATTATAGGTATAGATAGATATATTTTAGTACATACCTAGTATGTACTATGTAGTATTACTACTTAGGTACATAGATAACTAGAATTTGATCAAGATAAAGATAAATATAATTGAGCTGAAAACTATCCACATAAAATAAAAGATAAGTAATTATTATCTACTGATCTAGATATTTCCCAACACTGAGCATACGGCTTTAAAGTATAAAGTAAAAACTATAAGGCTTTCATTTGCCATTTAATTCAAAAGTTTATTTTGGGTTCAGTCTGGTAATGAAATATATGGTAAATATGTGGTTCGAGTTATACTTCACACTAAAAAGTTCGGTTCGAGTTCGGTTCGACATACCAAGGTTCGGTTCGAGACCATATTTTTGATTTCGACACACCTCTAGTATTGTTTATATATTTATTATGATCTAATAATAATTCCATTAATAAAACAAAATCATTATAATCAGATGATTTTTCCTGCCAAAATTCGAGAAATTTAAACCGTTGCTACTCTGAGGCAACTAAGTTAATTCAAGAATACAATAGTATACTGACGAAAGATGAAAATCAAAAACAATTTCTATTACAAGTTGTAAATGATTATAGAACAAATTACCCTGACTGTAAAAAAAATAAATTAATTCGTTCGTTATTAATAAATATTTTATTTGAATGTAACGTATCTAATTTTCACATTGTATTACTCCATTGAACCACTTTCTATTTATTTTTAATGACACCAATATTTATGTACTTGTGTAAATAAATGTTTTTTTTTTTTTTAAGATTAATTTTTCCACAGAAATTAATAGATTTACGAGAAATTTTGTCGGAACGTTTTTTATAGAGAGTACCTGAATCTACAATTTAGGTTCTATAAAATTTTATGCTAAATGCAATATATAATGAATTAAATCAGAATAACCCTAAAACTATCCTATTTGATGAATATTCAACCCTCTTGCGGCACCTGAAGGGGATTATTAATCATCCCCAAATCTTACCCACATAACTTTTGTATGGTAATGAAAAAATTGGGAGGGTGAGAAATCAAAAATATTTAACTTTCCTTACCCCCCTACTATATAAGGGCCACCCTAATATAGATACATGCATTATGCAGAAATGTATGTATTAAATATAATACATAATAAATTATTATATAAAATATAGTTTTATATAATAAATATATTTATTTTATATATATTATTATACTCATTTAGTCATAAATAATATGTATATAGCTATATACTTAAGCTATATGCTATACGTAAATAAATAGCTATATGTAAATAAATATATTAATATAGGTAGCATTATATACAATTAAATGTAGACCGTAGAGTGTATGAATAGAAAAAAAAATTTATTTGCTGTTTGGGGGGGGGGCTGGGGAAATGGCAATAAAGGGGTAAAGCTCACAGTACTTGGGGCTTTGGGTTTACGGTTTCGAAATAGGTCACGCAAATTCACGCCAATTGCACGCTAAATATTGGCGTTGAAAAAAATTCGAAAAAAAATTTATTTGCTGTTTGAGGGGGGCTGGGGAAATGGCAATAAAGGGGTAAAGCCCACAGTACTTGGGGCTTTGGGTTTACGGTTTCGAAATAGGTCACGCAAATTCACGCCAATTGCACGCTAAATATTGGCGTTGAAAAAAATTCGAAAAAAAATTTATTTGCTGTTTGAGGGGGGCTGGGGAAATGGCAATAAAGGGGTAAAGCCCACAGTACTTGGGGCTTTGGGTTTACGGTTTCGAAATAGGTCACGCAAATTCACGCCAATTACACGCTAAATATTGGCGTTGAAAAAAATTCGAAAAAAAATTTATTTGCTGTTTGAGGGGGGCTGGGGAAATGGCAATAAAGGGGTAAAGCCCACAGTACTTGGGGCTTTGGGTTTACGGTTTCGAAATAGGTCACGCAAATTCACGCCAATTACACGCTAAATATTGGCGTTGAAAAAAATTCGAAAAAAAATTTATTTGCTGTTTGACGGGGGCTGGGGAAATGGCAATAAAGGGGTAAAGCCCACAGTACTTGGGGCTTTGGGTTTACGGTTTCGAAATAGGTCACGCAAATTCACGCCAATTACACGCTAAATATTGGCGTTGAAAAAAATTCGAAAAAAAATGTATTTGCTGTTTGAGGGGGGCTGGGGAAATGGCAATAAAGGGGTAAAGCCCACAGTACTTGGGGCTTTGGGTTTACGGTTTCGAAATAGGTCACGCAAATTCACGCCAATTGCACGCTAAATGTTGGCGTTGAAAAAAATACGAAAAAAAATTTATTTGTCTTTTGGGGGGGGCTGGAGAAATGTCTAAAAAATGGTAACGCCCGTGGTACTTGGTGTTTTGAATGCAGGGTTTCGAAATAGGTCACGCAAATTCACGCCAATTACACGCTAAATATTGAGACATAAAAAAGTCCTTAAAATTCAAAATTCGGATGAGGAGGGGCTGTAGAAACGTTTCTACAGCCCCCCCCACTTTGTTTACATTTTTAAACTTGACCTAGTGCCAAGCAAATTCCAAAACCAGTCACGCCAATTCACGCTAATTGCACGCTAAATATTTAACCAAAAAAAATTTTGAAATTCGATATGGGGGGGGCTGGAGAAACGTACGTATATAATATTGCATGATTTAGACTTGAAGACGAGATCAGTGCAAATAAAATTAATTGTCACCGCCAGTAATGGGAATCGTTGCGTGTCTTAAGTCTTTCGGGTAATTACCCCAACCGTTCGAGTGGACATAATTTGTGCAACGTAATTAGCATACTACGTATACAAATTATACAACACACACATCACGTATACTATATATATATATATATGTATATACATAACGTTCCATTCGGTCATGTGTGACATTCCAGTATAATCACAAAGTAATGTTTTTGAAAGGATTTTTTTTCCGTCGCAACATTTTTATAATTTTACTAAATTAGTCTCTATTACAATAATTATTATTATATTATATATTCAGACGTTTTCGGTTGTATCATATCTTATTCCACCTGATATCGGATAACACACATTTATACACTAAATACTCAAATATCGAAATAAATATACAGTGCAAATAATATAACAAGTTATAATAAACGTGCAGCGTAGGTTGTATGTGGTATGTATAATACATTATATTATTATACATATTATAATGTGTTTATTGATTTTCCGGGTAGAAAATAAGATAGGAGAAAGAAAGTTTAAATTCTGTAAAGTTTAATTCAATATAATAATAGAGTTGGTCGAAGCAGTGAGCTTCTTAGTCTCTACCATTTCTGCATAAGAGAAATAATAAATCTAAAAACGATGATAAACTGAGCTCGGTTGACACAAAAATTGTCAAAGCTTATCAGGTTTTCATTTTAAACACATTTCTTTAAAGATATTTTTGAGATAACAACTGATAAAGGTGAATAATTCTAAAATGTCATCCTTGCTCCATTTAAAATCTATAAAAGTACTGCATGAAATAAGCGTAATGTGTTCTTTGGCTTGCCCGGGAATTTTCAATGGAGGGGATGTTGTTTTATAACTAATAAGTAATAATACATTTAAATGATATGTGGTGGTAATACTAAAGACACAAATAAGGAGATTTAAGGGACAATTGTGCGTGTGCGTGTGTTGGAGCCTGGAGGGGGGTATAACCCCTTCCCTCAAACCACTGGGCACACAACTGCACGCGTTTAGCTACCCCGAAAATTGAAAATGGCTTGAGGGAATTTTTCGAGAAAAATCTCAAAAGACTAACATTAATCCCTAATCATATTGAGCTGACTTACAAATTATAACTTATAAGGAGGTACCTACTACCTAACTAATTTGTTTTAAAATAATATATTAATTCTTTATGATAACTATTTTTTAGTTGACTTTTCTGTAATTCTGTGAACACTTTGATAGCTCAGTAGCCTAATATGTTTATTCAATTTTATTTAAGCAAAAAGTTAAATAAGCTGTTATTGGTAGACATATTTAGGAGGGATATGGGGGTCATTGCTTAACCACGGATCTGTGTGTTCCAAGTATTAAGTGAACAGTACGAAATTGTCGATATTTTAGGCGCTGGCATAAAATCACTTTAAAACTATTAACATATATACATTAATATACATTCCCAACTTCACTGAAGTACTAAGATGATGTAATGTAATAATTAATAAAGACAATATTTGAATGCTTGATAAAATCATAGTTTACATAATATATGTCAAGTCGATAACGTGGCATGACCTATGTGAAAGGCTCAAAGTGTACTAATTAAAGTATTGCGTTTTAAAAAAGCTTGAAATAGGTACACTAGCTAATATGTAAATTAATTTATATAACTTAATATAAACACTATAATAATTACTTTGAAAAACAATAAAGTTTTTGAAACTATTATTTTAGAAAATCTTAAACACATGAAATTCTAAGGTTTTTTGTCCACTGAATTTTGATGAGCGAAACTACTATTAAATATTCAAAGTATATAATTAATGAAGAAGGAGATGGCAGTTTGCCAAGCGTGTTTTGTATTTTATTCACTCATAATATTATGTCATACATATAATATTGTGGTTGATCACAAGTGTTTCAAAAAGATATCACATAAAATGTGTAAAATCGTATCACATGTCGTATATAATATGCACGAGCATATTAACAGTTAATAATTATGTATAATAATAATACTAATTATTATAATACAAAGTAGGTATGGCTGTATAGGTACCTAATGGTTTTTCTGATATGAATATAAATTATACATTATGACGAAGACTACAGTGACTTATGCCACGTCATATTTTAGCTGGGTATGCGTTATTATAAAGCTAAAGACGTATAAAAAACTGAATGCATAGCTGTACAGAATTTCCACCTTACGTATACCAGGATGGATACTTGAGATAACAACGCATCGATTTTAAAATGTTAAGTATTACACTATTGCCCATGACGCGTATACCGTCCACATGCTTTATTTGGTATTTGGAAAAAACGTTGTATAATAATGTATTGATGTATGATATTATGTGGGTGCCACTTTTTTAAATCTATTAGCCATATATGTAGGACTTTTCAGGTTCTGCCCTAGTAAGCAAATCACATCATACCCACGCATACATTATATTTTATAATATTTCATAAACAACGATATACGGTGGTAGATCCAGAGAATATGAAGGCTTTCAGTCATTTTTATCCCTACCCAGGAGGAGTGCAATCTTCAAGAATCAAAATATTATGTTCTGTTATATCAGTAGGTATAAATTGTGATCATAACATTGCCAGATACCCATACATTTTATTTTCTTATTATGAAATTACTGATAATTTGATTTCTTATAATAGTTGTGCATCGTTAGGTAAATATCTATACAATCATACAATACCCTCCTTAAAAATTATGTTTTATGAATTAAGAACTGTATAGATAAATATGAAAATATTTTTGATGAGAAATGTAAGATATTAATTAATCAATCTTTAAAAATATAGACCAACTCATTGAGTTATCTTTAAAGTTGATACAGACAAATACAATATTATATATTGTGTTTTGAACAAATTCATGAACAATTATTTTATACATATTACAGATAGGTTAAAATACAAATACAAATAACGTTTTTTCAGCAAACTCGTTTTAGGGTAGAATAATAACATGCAGACATTATAAGATTCAATGGGATTTCCAAGGTAACCTATTCTAACCTAAGAAGGTACACACTATACATCTTGGTAAATTTTACATTCAAGCCTTTGCACCCCTTTCCAAAAATAAAATATAGCTTTATAAATCCCCAACTGACGATGACGTGCTATATATTATATAAACCGTCGTCGGCTGCACGGACGAATAATATTTATAATATTGTCGTCGGCGGTAGTTGCTACAACTTCTGTGAAGGGCGTGTTTGCAAAATGTGTAATACTCAGTGCGCTTGCGGGTGACGTCAAGGATGGAAATACACCACCACCGGTCTGGATTTTTATCAATGGAGGTAAAACGACGAGAGAGATAGATAGATGGAGAGTGAGAGAGAGAATAACCGAGAGAGCGAAATAGCAGGCCACCACCGCCACCACTTTCCGAACATCAATCCGTCGTCGCCGTGGCAACACACACTCGAGCCGGAGTGTACGTGCCGGTTGCGTGTTCCCTTATTATCGTGCTGTTTAAAATTATTGTTTGACTTTAAAATATGAAATGAAATTATTATTATTTATTATTATGATTATTATTCAAACTGCCTATGTATTACGTGTGTTGAGCGTAATAGATACTCAGTGGCGTAAATATTAAAACAATTTTTAGTTATTAAAAATTATTTCGATAAATATACAAAATAAAATAAACATAATATTATATAAAACCTCTTAATACTGAATAATTCCTACTTGACAATATGACAGTTAAATAGTGTTTGTTCTGTGGTATTTTGGTTCAATGGTCCAGACATTTTGGGATAATAAAACCATTACCCAAATTACTCCCTAGCTACTGGTACCTATAATTATTGTAATCGTTTATTGTTTCTAAAAGGGCTAGAAGTCTAAAACGTCTATTTTACTCCCGATCATTGAAAATGTAATGGTTTTCTAAAGATTTTGTAGGTACTCAAATATTGAACGTATAGATATATGCATATTAAACCAATTTAAGTTGGTTTGAAAGTTATTTTTCAAGGCATCTTCTTCAGGTATATAATTATTCTTTCCAGTCAAAACTCAGTGCTACCAGCAAGTTTCGAACCAATTTAGGATAGTAGACCAATTTATTGAGAGATCCCCAAAATTCCAAAAATTCCCTCCCCGTTTGTATACCGATTATACAGTGCATACTGCATATCTACATGTGTTTGTTATAAAAGAAGTTTGAAATATTATATTTAACGGGTGCGCAACGATTCTACAACGTAAATTTATGAATAAATTATAATAGGTATGGTGAGTAGGTAACACATAAACTCAATACAATTGAACAATATAAATGCTAACTAAGGCTTTATCTATTACAATTGTATGACTTATATGCTCTCTATCTCTCTCTCTCTCCCTCACTCTCTACTTCCCGAGTATTGTTGTTATATTATCGTACTGCGCTCCGTAAATTACGCTCACGCACTTTGGTACTCCCTGCCGCGGGCATATGTAGGTATATAATATTATACAACGAGGTTTATCGATTTCGACCCACCCCGCCAAACGACGACAAGCACGCACTTTACACTCACGTACGGTACCTCCATACATTTTATATAAACGGTGTGTAGGTATATAATGTAGCAGCGTGCCCGCGTGTATACAATTATATACATAATATTATATAATATATATATGTACGTTCCTACTAACTAGCAGCGGCAAAAAACGAGTAGCTGCATAATATGAACGCACGTCCCGGTGGAGTATTCGTGGATGAAAAGAGTTCCTCTAACCCTTTCAGCAAATCCCCCGCCTGTTTGGATCTAATTGGCATTTATACGGACGATTTTTCAACGTCACCCGGAAACGTCACTATTCTCATACATATATACGACTTTATTGATCCACCGGACATCCGACTCAAACGTAATTTATGCATAATATGTACTATATATAGTATATACCTACTATCGTGTACCTCACCGCGTTTCAATGCGGATATACATTTTAACGTGCATGTCGTCTGAAAAATGTACATAGTCTACATACCTATAATTGATATACTCCTTCGTTCGAATACCGGTCAAAGAGCTGATTAAAACCGCAACACAATAATATTATGTCTTCGAGATCTGCAGCACACATTTAGTTTCTAACATCTAAGAGGATATATCGAACGATATGCACGTACAAAACATACGCTAATGTCTACACGATGATGACAATTAAAAAAATTGATAGGTATAACACTGTATAATTAGTAAATATCGGACATTAATTTTGATTTATGCCATTTACATATTATATTTATTAGTTCATTTATTACAATAAAATAATTCTGTATTATAATGTAACCGTCGTTAATATAAACAAAAATAACAATTTAATATAAAATGGATGACCTTGAATCCCTGATAACATATTGAACTGTATCTATATTCTATATATATGTATATCTAATCTATGCACAACGATATGACTAATTAGTGAAACACATTCAGCGTACAACAAATTCAAATATTATTAAAGAAATCATAGCAGAACAGGACTATTATCACAATTTCCGAATACTCTATGTTTGTGAGTTGTGGGTACGGTTTTAAAATTACGAGAACACAAGTCCTGACGACGACAGTTCCGTCTCAGATCTGTTAGCCATGTTATAATGATTATTAATATTATAATCTGAGCAACTTATTAATCTTCAGAAATTATACTGTATTATAAATATGACGCAATATAATATTAATGGCTTATTGGCTTAAACTACCCACATGGCCACATAATAGGATTACGTTCCCTGTGATTGTTTTGTAATATATATATTACCCATATAAGTTATACAATATATTAAATATAATAGTTAAACCTGGTAAATTTACAGATCAATTATTGCTTACCAAAATAATTACAAAGTGACGTCTCAAATTAAACGACTCTACGAGGCTAATATTATTATACCATTGTAGGTGTTATCAAACATGTAGTTTTAAGTAAGAATAATTATATTTATATGTATTCAAAACAGTCTTAAATTGTACTTTCTGTATATAATTTACTTACCTATATTAGCCATCCGTAAAATCATAATATCATTGCCAAACTGATTTTCGTACTGTAAATATTGTAATATAATATATCCCTGTTTGGAAAAATTGTACAACTACAATTATTAATATGATCCCCCCCGGATAAAATGTATAGTATTGCACAGTACAGTAGTATAGGTAATAGGTAACGCTGTATACAGTTTATATATTATTAACATAGACTGATAATTACTTGTTTACAGAAATCCCTGCAATAAGTCGAAAAATGATGCCATATGTTATAAAATATAATATTTTCAATTTTGTACACAAACGTCACAAATACAGTTATCTCTATCTGTTATCTAATAAGACATATAAGCAGTCTAGGTATAAACTAGTTAAAAAGTTAAAGTTAAGTTAAAAGTTAAGTATTAATTTTAACTTTTTAAAAATTAATATTCATTAACTTAATTTTTAACTTAACTGTTTTTTATTGACATAAACTTTAAAAATAAGAAATTACTTTTAATCAAATCCAAGTTACGTTACTTTGTAAATAATTAAATAGGTTATAAAAATAATAAAATTATTACATTATATTGCATAAACATTTACTTTTTTTTATTTCAAACCATATTACTGGCTATTTAAATTATAAAAAAATAATAACTTAAGTTAATTGTAAGTTTCCATTTAATTATTAACTTAATTGAGTTGAAAAAAAATTAGGATAACTATTAACTTAAAGCTTATTAAAATGTTTTCAATCAACTTAACTTACCTCAATTGAAAATTATCATTAACTTTTCCAGGCTTGCATATATGGGTAGATATTCTTAAAATGTCAATATTAAAGATTTTATGTTGCTATACTATGGCCACAACAAGTAATCACAGCCGAATACTAATAGGGGCATAAGGCCTTATATACATATCAACATAAAAGGCGAGTGCTTGAGTTTGTTCTGCAAAATATGCTCTTAAAATTTCAATTGAATGCAGTATACATTACCCGCTATACTTTCATAATAATTAAGTACATCGATATTGTCATGAAGGTGTGTGTCGATGAAATTGTATAATTATATTATAATGCAAGAATGATAGAAAGATAGACTAGGTAATTCATCCAGAAAAGTCAGAGTCAAACCAAGCCGCGTAGGAACTATTAATACCTACTTATATAGTTATATAATATTTTTTATATAAAAACGACTTTATCGACGAAAAACACAATTTTAAATCGACAGAAAATACATTATAATATATGAATGCTGTTTTAGCTAGACTCTGTGCATCGCACTTTGCACATTACATAATATAGTTTATTATATTATGCATAGGTACTATAAAGTCGCAATGGCGCAATTTAGTGGTGTGGAGCACATTTCTTTCCCTACAAATTTAGGACTATGCGTGCTTTCATTGCAACTTTGGTAATAGAAATTTGTTAGTCCATAAATCCGCCTGAATATAATAAGCGACCACGAGAAAAAACGGATGCGGCAATTTCAGCAGTCAAAGCACGGCGTTGTTTTGTACAATTATTTTGTTAATTTGTCACGTAAAACGTAATACCTGTCAATCAGGATTGGTAATAGTAATTTGGATTTGCACGGACAACTTTTTTTTTTAATTGTACGTTTGGCATTACAAATTGGAATAGCTTCGAAATGACAAGGAGACGGATAAAACTGTTAGGTATATACATAATAATAGTATATCAATGCGTATTAATTCGTAATTTCACCCCCGTAATTTATAGAGTTAATTATAAGAATCATAATTCATATGGTTATATCCGGGATAAATACATTTCAAGACAAAAACCCACCACGGCCATAACTGGGTTATGGTAGGTAGGTAGTAGGTACCTAGGTTATAGCAATAGTAAGCTATAATATTATAAGGTACCTATGTGGCTGTGTCATATATGTATAATTTATTATAATTAATAATATAGATATTAATAAATAGTAAATACTTAAATTACGTCTATTCACAAATAGATAGCTCAGTATAATATAAATTATATAATGCATTATGTATAGGTTAAAATATAGGGTTAAAGAATCATAATATTATATCTACATCTCTGACATTTTTTTTGAGCTTCAACATGTCCTTTACAATAGTATGATAAAAATATATAAAAATTTCGTATACATACATATTATATACACGACATTATAGCGCGCGGCGCCACATTGCATGACGGACGTTGGACTTTGTCGCTTATCTACTACCCTTAAGCTAAAATTGTAGAGAACTTTTCTTGTCACAAATTTTACGATATTCCATTTTTAAAGAAGCTATTTTTAGCGTAAAGTCAATAGTTTTAAAGATATTGCAAAAAACGGTAAAAAAAGTGAAAAATGTCACCTAAAATCTAAAATGGTGGGTGGTTGCGGACCTCTGAGGGATGGTGCATTTTTTTGGTCAATCAGGGCCCCAAGACGAAACTTTTTACGCCAAGTTTCAAAACTTCAGTATTTTTTGAAAGGCAACTCCTTTTTTGAAGCCCTATTGACTGGACTATATAATATTATATAACTATCCAGCATCCTACAAGTATATACGGTACCTTCACTTTAGGTATATCTTCTTGACTTCTTACTTAGTTTTTCATATGTAATTTGTACTTTTTACACCAATTAAAAGTAGGTACCTGTCATACTTAAATTTAGAGATTGTAAAAATCGTTTATGTATTGGCGATTGAAAGCATATCAATTATCAGACCAGCGGGGGGGTGTATCTGTAACGGAGAACATGTAAAATAACTTATAAATGATACACAGCGTCCCCGTTACATCTTATCACTTTCAATTGCCAATAGGAACATTTAAAATGTATTCTTATGTAGAACTACGTCACTATACCTGAACTATAATATTACTTACCTATATAGGCAGTCTTTAAAGACTAAAGTGCTTGATTTAAAGTATTAAAATACTTTTTAGGTAGGTACCTACTCAAATAGGTAGGTACGTATAGGTATATTAAATAATATAACTATAGATCGGTTAGAAGTATTATAATAAAGTATTACCTACTACTACTATAGGTATTACAATCTATAGTTTATACTCAATAGCCAATAGGTACAACCAGTGGCGTAGCCAGAGGGGTTTTGGATGATTAAACCAACCCCTCACTGCATTGACATTGTTTCCCCTTATAAATGTATTATTTATACATGAAAACTTTAGAAAACTTGGCTTAATTTTTACTTAACCCGGGGCAAGGGCGTCCGCAGGAGGATGGCTTTTCCTGGGTTGATTATCATATATTATTATTGATGATTTTATGTCCTAAATAACTAAAAAATTCCCTAACAATTCTTAATAGTGCACTAAATTACTTTAGATTCTGAGTGAAACAATGAATGTATTGATTTTACAATGAAGTGTGTTTTTTTTTTATTTTTTTGTGAAATAATGCTTCGATTTTCAACATCAGTATCTTGTTCGATGGGAAAGTGAATATTATTGGTGCGATTGGAAAGGTCAAAATTTAAAATATTTTTCAAAAGCGCCGGGAAAAACAACATAAAAATTAAGAAAAAACTAGAATTTTTACACAAAATCAGTTTTCGAAAAAATCGATATTGGTTTTTGGCGCAACTCTTAAACAAATTACCTTAGATAAATTAAATTTAGACTACATTTTTATATTAGCATTTTCTATACACCATAACATTTTCCAAATATTTTCACTTATTTTAAGCTGTTTACGGACATTTTCAGTTTCCATTTTTTTTAGTTTTATTTTCTAAAAATATGAATAAAATTTTATTTGTTGATTAAAAAAGCTTGAAAATTTAATAGAAGGCTGATAGTATATTGTTTCAAAGGCAGATGAAAAATATTAAAAATCCATAGTCACAATTTTTCTTTTATAAGCATTTAAAGTTCAAATATTGACAAAATACCTAAAAATGACGAAAATTTGCAAATTATTTCGAGTTAGAAGTTCATAAAAAACTTTGTTTTTAAATCTAAGATTTTAAAATGTGATACAATATTTCTTATAAGATTATCTACCTTTATCAAGAAATAAATGTCTATAAGAAAGTCAAATTAAATTTTTATGAGTGTTTGAAATTCTAATTTTTACAACATTTGATATTCACTCGATTTCTCATGTAACGATTTTCTTATATTGTCGTAATTTAAAAACGAATGACTGTAGATACTTGAAAATTTCACTGAATGTTTATTTTACCATTTTCTATACACCATACAATTTTAAAAATATTTTGACTCTTTTTGAGCTGTTTACGGACATTTGCAGTTTTCAAATTTTTTAGTTTTTTTTTTATAAACATCAATAAAATTGTATTTGCTGGGCAAAAAAGCGTGCAAATTTAATGCAAGGCTTCTGATGTATTGTTATAATAGCAGTTGAAAAATATTAAAAATACATTGGCACAATTTTTTTTTATAAGCATTTAAAGTTCAAATTTTACAAAATTTATCAAATTTAAAATTTAATAATTATTTTGTGGTTAAAAATTTATAAAATGTTAAACTTTTATAGCTAAGGATTGAACATGTATATATAAATTACTTTATCCGCAATAATATCATCAATTAATATACTTAGTAATATCATAGGCTGTGACTGACTGTTTTCGCTCAGAATCGTTTTTCTTATACAATAATATTTATCATTGAATCCAAATTTAACACCATCCATTACAGTGACCCACTTGTAACCTACTGTACAGCAGAGTAATATCCACTTACCCACCTTTTTATTTTTAATATTAAAGATATACATTCTAATATACATTTAAAACTTTTAAATAATTGTATAAAAGTTTTACAGATAGAACTTATCATTTGGACTAATTATTTAATCTGAAAATTAACTATTTTTTTTTCTGTACCTATAGGTTTAGACTTTAGATTATATATTTATTATAAAAATCATGTAAAAACATGTGAAAATCTAAAAATGCTCTAAAAATCTTTAAATGCGAAATATGACCTTAAAATTTAAGATCTTCAAAAATTCAATATAGGTATGTTATAAAAAGAATACTTATCTAGAAGATTTGGAAAAAATCATTACTGTTGTAATATAAAATATCGCAAAATAAACATTTTTAAATTAAATATAAAAACATCTTTTTTTTTACATAGTGATTTTATTACACTCGATTCAGAGTCAGAAACGTAGTAAGAACGTTGCTTTTATAGATTATGATATGTAGACCAAGTGCAATACCTACTGCAGTTTCAAGAAAAAAATGTAATGTTTATAGATGGCATACGACATACCTACAATAGTTACAACTTTTCAAGTTTGTGGTTTCAATGACTGAATAAGCTAGAAATATTTAATTTTATAAATTACCTAAAATTATAAAATCAACGGTAACATTTTATTTATTATAAAATAATGTATTTTATAATTTAAAATTACATAACAATTAATTAAAATTAATGCTGTAAGATTAAGTTTAACTAACTATGTACATATAATTCATAAATATTTTTACATTCCTTATCTATAATAAAGAAAACATGTCACAAAAATCCTTTATAACTAATAGTAGGTATAGGCGGAGACAAAAAATGTAAAAATGAAAATATTTTGCAATCCACTTGACAAATTCCTGCGAACTCCCTTGACCCAGGTTGTGGCCATATCATAATCATGGCTACAACTCAAACCAAACTCAATGCATACGTAGGCTTTCGATTTTGTGTTTTACTGTCTAATAATCTAGTAGATACCTATTGCGTAATTGTTAAAATAGGCTCAAAATCATGTTGACGTCATGAAGCCGAAATAGCTCAGTTGGGAGAGCGTTAGACTGAAGATCTAAAGGTCCCTGGTTCGATCCCTGGTTTCGGCAGAAACTTTTTTGTTATTTTTTTTCGAGAATTTTTTTCTATTAAATATCATATACCTCTAACTGATTGAAATTATCTTTATAAATAAATTATATTGATCTCATTCATTTGATTATGATTTATGATTAACACTTAACACATTATATTTTTAACTAATGCAAAAATGGTTATTAATTAGGAATTGGGATGATGTCAATTATTTTAATTACAATATTATTTTAATATAATAACCATTTTAAACTATATTAGCTAATACTATTGAATTAATAATTAATAAATTATAAATTAAAAATATTTTCAAAAGGAACTAAAAAATGTTCAATCATAACATTTGTGAGTAAACCTTCAGAGTGATTTAACTATGTTTAACCCAATTTGCTTTTAATTATGAATTTATTCAAATTCTGATTGTTGGAATTTTTAAATTTTTACTTCAGGATTATAATATTCGATTACTTAGATTTTGTAAATTTATATTAACACATCATTTTTAATTTTATGATAATATAAGTACCTGTATAAATAATATGTTTACTTTATATTTTTGTATAAAATATTGTTTACTTTACAATATACTTAAATAAAAATAAATATATATATATACATATTTGAAATAATTTTTTTATCTATAATGCGTCCTATGCGGGCCACGGGCCGGTTAAAACTTGTTCACGGGCCTTATCCGGAACACGGGCCGTAGTTTGGAGACCCCTGGTCTTGAAGGCCGACCACTACAAATAAGAAGAAGTACTGATATAAAAAAAAAATAAGAAAAAACATCTACGGAATTTTATATATATTGGGGAAAACACCGTTTCTCCTGGTCGTGTATGAAATTAAATTACTGAGTTATTTATTATAGTTTATTACTTTACAAAGTGTAGTAAACCCCGTTACACATTATTAAAGTTCAATGCGTTCTACAAAATGTCATAAGAATGTCATAGAACACGTGTGTAATGAAAGCCATAAATGACCTAACTCTGAAGATTTACAGGTTTTGACCAGTAGTTCGGGAAACTACAACAAAAACTGAGCGTAAACATGATTTTATTTATTCAAAGTAGAAAATATATACAATCCTGCCAAAAATAAATTAAATATACAATGACTAAAATCGTTGTTTAATTAACAAATCCAAGACATGGTCGCATGAATGAAGGAAACGTCTTATGTCACTACATCTGATATAATAGGTACTCAGGAATTTATTTAATTTCATTTTTTTATGTAAAGAGGATACTATAATACCGAATTTCTTTTGAGACAACGGGTGAGTAAGATTTCGTCCCTTCTGGTACTGTGTTAGAAACAGGATTGGAAATAAGAGGATAATATGGGTGATTATAAATGTTTATATGAAATTGTTCACATAGTAATGGGATGTGAGTATGTGTATTGTTTGGATGTTGAGGTGGTGGAGGTGTAGCGTGTGGTCTATAACGTACCAGGGAGCGTTAGACAAAGATTTATTTATTAGAATTATTGAAATAGCTGTAAGTTAAATATTTTGGTATAGACACTCAAAATAAAATACCATAGGTCGACATATAATATTATCATTGACAAACCGTGTGTATATTTGTCGAATTTTGATTATACCATGGTTATACAACATCGGAATAGTCAATAATGAATAATTAAATAGATTTTCGATTTAGTTATACTACCTATATAATATATCCTCGGTATATTATATGGATATCGGTTAAGTGTTTACTACCATTCTCATAATTTTTTTCATAACAATGGTATTTCGTTTCAGGATAAAATATGGCACCTGTGGACAAGTCGACCGATGGATCCGATTCAGCAGACAAATCGGGTACGTCGCCTCCAAGTCTGGCGATCGGCGAAAATAAGACAGTTGGCGGTACGTCAGCCCAGGGGCTCGACCAGTCAGCCAGACAGGGCACGCCTGTCCTGGACGGCACCGGATACGCCGAGACGACAATGAGTTCCAAGCTAGAAAACGTAGATGTCTTAAGTGAGTACATGACAATTGACAGCCTACACAGTACCTAAACATCGAGCACGTCCTAAATGCTACATCCTATATAAAACCATGCAGTCACGTGTGCAGTAAAATAATATGATAATTTCATCTAAGGTCTCAGCCGCAATTTTTCATCTCGCATATAGTTTATATTATTACATTACGACCCCGTCAAATTTCAAAATACGCTGAGCTGTTTAAGAAATGTACTGGAAATGATTTATTGATATTTTCAAAAAACGCCTGTCGCTTGCACGTATACTACCACCAACCTATATAATATATATACAACAACCTTCGTTATTATAAATTATTATATTTCCGTTCGTTCACGATTGGTTCGTTAAAAATAACTAAACATAAATGAAACTTTTTAAATAATTGGACTTGTTTTATGGTTATACCTATAATCTATATAATACACTCGCGTACCTAATACATAACATTAAAAAAAAAATGTCACAAAAGCGCGTGTCTCGCATTTTGCGATGGGTCAATAATACAAAGGAGGCAGTTTATATTGAAACGGCTTTTGCAGAAATTTTTATTGCAAGCCTTGATATATATCTTGGCTGAATCTTAAACTCCCTTTACTAACCCTCCCCCCCACACACATACACAACACACACACGTGGTACCGTGGCTAGTGTGAAACAAACACAATATATCGCTCTGTTAGGTCGTAAATTGGATAAAACGAATATTTAAGTAGGCCACTGTATGCCATAAAACAGTGCTATATTTTTTCTTACTGATTCCACTAAATTTTTATTTATGTGCAGAAACTAAACTCTCAGACAAAGATTTGAGGACGCCGAGCATACCGTTCATCACGTCCACTCCAAACACCTTGACTCCGACGGATATTTCGGAAATGCCACCATGGGCGTCTTGGGTCTATAATTTCAGGTCAGTAACAGTTTTCTGTAAATTACTGTAAACAAATTTACATATTTAGTACAATACTCGTTTCATTTAATTATTGTTCTTATATAATATAATGTGTAATAGCGGGTAGTATTACTAGCTGGTCGGATTCGTGGGCTTTGGCATACACAAATTCTTCAGGAAGCGAAGGGGAAGAACCAAGATGGCAAAAAAGGGAAAAGGCGGTCGTGGATCTAAAGGCTGTCCAACTATTGGGTTCAGCCTACAAAGAAAAAGTAAGGATTTCTAAAAAAATTAGACAACATAATCCAATGACGTTTTAAAGGGGGTGGGTGGAGGGGCAGGAGGCCATGAGGCCATATTGGTTATATTATATGTACTAATAATTTTGAATCATTTGAATGTATTTCAATATTACAGGTACTTTTCATCAAATATCAAAAAAAAAAATTGTGTCATTCCGTTTTCGACACTATTGTTCAGAATAACCACATAAAATAAGTTATAGTCTTATTATACGTTTAATTAATTTTGAAAATAAAGTGATTATAATGTATTATTCATGATTCATGAAGACTAGAATATTCGAATCTTCGTCATATTTTTATGATAATTTTTAGGGTTTTATGGTATCTGATACCAGTATAAATTATTAAACATTATAATCCATAGGAAGTAATAAGTAATAAAAAATTATACATGTATCGATATTTAACGCTGTAGCTCCATTCTATTAAACTCGTTAAACATATTAAATTATTTATAGAATTCTATAAAAAAAAAAACTGATCATACTATACAAATGTATCCAAATTCTACTTTCGAAGCACTATAATATAACAAGAACATTGAGAAAACAAACATTTAATACCGCTGAAAGTATAATTTTGGTAATTATTTTTCAGATACAACCAGACATGGAAGAATTGGCTGACAATGCGGAGGAAATCGCGGAAGAAGGAGACAGTACGAAAGACGAGAAAAAGTTGGGAAGGTTACAGTTCAAGGTATAACTGCACAGTAATAATATGTCTATAATTAGACTTTTTTTCTAATCGGGAGGCATGGGGCAAAACACGATGCACATGTTACAGATGGAATACGATTTCCAAGGAAACACTCTCTCCGTGACCGTGATCCAAGCGGAAGACCTGCCGGCCCTGGACATGGGAGGTACTTCGGACCCGTACGTCAAGGTCTACTTATTACCGGACAAAAAGAAGAAATTCGAAACAAAAGTGCACAGAAAAACGCTGAATCCCGTCTTTAACGAAACATTCCAGTTCAAGGTACGTAGGTATTTTTATTCATTATTATCATCTTCAAACGTTATCACGAATGAACGTACCCAAAATCAAATATTAATCACCTAAACATGGGCGTAATCTGTTCTGAACAAAGGATGAAGGGGGCAGGTGCTCTCTATAGTTTTATATAGTGACTGCAAAGATGAGGTTTTGCCCATTGCTTTAAGCTCTAATTCATAGAATATTGCAACACTTTTTTTAAAGCATTATGCTTGAACTTCAATATTATTTTCAATGTTTATGTAATTCCTAATTTATCATTATAAGATTTATATTATTGATAAATTATTTGAGGGGTAAAAGGATCTCACTTACCCCTCCCCCCCTCTATACTTTTAACCACAAATAGATAAAATTATTTATTCTATTTTTCCCTTCCTCCGAAAAAAAAATAGTTACTCCCAATTACGCTATTGCCTACCTATAGTATAAGCATGCACAGTATTAGGTATCTGAATTTCAGTATATGTGTAAATACAAATATGTTGTAACTTATATAAGCATACATTATTTTATCTGTATTCTTTCCGCTGTCCCTCAGGGGATACCTTATGCAGATGCGATGAACAAGACTTTGGTATTTGCCATTTTCGATTTCGACCGGTTCTCCAAGCACGATCAGATAGGAGAAGTAAAAGTGCCCTTGTGTCAGATCGATTTGGCCCAGACGATCGAAGAATGGAGAGAACTGCAGTCGGTCGAAGGAGAAGGAGGACAGGTCAGTAATAAAAAGCGATCGTGGCGATTTTTTTATAAAAGTCTATTGTATTTTAATAATAAGCTTTTCTTATATTATTATATTGTTCTTGTCCATAAGTAACATATTATTATTGTTATTATTATTATTATTTTGTCGTACTAATTATGTACACGCAAAAGTAATTTATGATTTTTTCATTACAAGAAAACTTCATCAAAATCTATTGAAGTATTCCTCCGTTTGTGAGCGTTTCAGAATAAAATACTAATTTCTAACTACAACATTTTAAAAGACAAATTATTATATTGTTATGATAATATTTTATTCCACTGTCAATCGGATCATGATATCCAATTAGTACAATACTCTTTATCAGTATTATAACATGTGCAATTTTCCATACCTATCTACAGCGGACAGGAAAAATACACTATTTCATGGCTATTTTCATATAGGTAGATAATATTAGTTTTATTCTCTAATTCATATTTATTTTATATTTAACTATTGTTTGAATTTAATCCTTATTTTTATCTACTTAATTAATTCATTGGTTAATTTTGGGATCAGTGATTTTCGTATAAGACGAGCATGCAATACTTTTCTATTCTATATATTATTATATTATCACACACACATATATATGATATTATGTACAAATATACCTATATTTATTAGATATATTATAATATATGTGTGTGTGTGATGTGCAGTATATGTATGTACGGGGTTTTTTTTTAAAGTTAACCGGCTATGTTTCAAAGAACATCTATAATTTTTGTTTTATTATTGTTTTTTTATACTATACATTATTCTAATTTATTCAGAGTACCTACCTACTAAATCTAGAATAGTTTATGGTTAAAAGCTTCAAGAAAAATAAAACTAAAATTACAAATATTTCACAAGCTATATATTATAATATTCTGATGTTCGGATTAAAAAAAAAACACCCTGTATATATTTATACTTACATTTATATTATATATACCTATATATTGTTGCAATATTTTATTTCTTCTTTACATCTACATTTTTTTCATATTATTATCTATTGTTGTTCGCAAGCATTGTATTTTGTTATTTTTTTCTGTTTGTATTGTTTTGGTTTGAATACAAAAAATCGACCCGATTTTTTTGGAACACGGTGCACCACGAAAACCAACAATGTAAAAAATATATACTCACGTAAGTACGACGGCCTCCTCAGCCGAAATATAGCCCTGTGTCATACCAAAATGTGTGCTGTGTCTCGTGTTTTTGTGGTGTTCTGCTAATATTATGATTTTTATTTATTATTATTATTTTTTTTTATATATATATACATCAGTTGTATATTTAAATCCTTTGTTTTCGATGTTCTAGGAATATTTTTTTAGATATTCATGCGTTTGACAGTTTTTCTCGTTGAAAGAAAATGGACGTGACTTTTTCACGGTTTTTCCCTTGTCGACGACTAGCGTTGACTTTATATTTAATATTTATGTTGTTGTGATCGAGTGTCGCGGACGCAGAGTTGGTATCAATGGTCTAAAGCTAAACGACCCCCACCCCCCCCCCACCACCGTGAATGAACTTAATACAAATCGTACCAACTACTCACTGCCGCTTACCATAACCATACCGGTTATACCAACCATATTAACTTTTCCTGTTCCACCGTTTGCCACTCATTTTGAATTACGGTTAAACTTAAGTGTCTACTCTGATAATTGTAAATCATTTTTGCCATAGATTAAATACTATAAACAGCCGACTCTTCCTGTTATCAATAATACATAATTCCATATGGACACATGGTAGTCAAACACTATTAAACAAGCATGCCTACTTATTGTGTATACTTATACTGACTGATAGGTATTATTATTTTGTACTTATAAATTGTTCACGATTTTTAATTATTGTAATGTACCAAAACTGATGAAGTACTGATGAAGTACTAGCAACAAATAGTACAATTATTATACGCATTTATAATTTATATCAAAGAAGATAATATTAATTTTTCGATAAAATATGTGTTCTTCGTATGTCCTTGTACTTACACAAAAATTGTATGACGTAGGTACTAAATGTCTAAATATTTAATTTTAGGCATCATTATACTATTTGACATTTGTCAACATATTTCAATGAAAACCCAAAATATAGAGTGACCTAAAGAACGTATTTTAGAAACATAGTTTATTACATGGAGTTTTATAAACTTAAATAATCATAATACTAATGTATAAAACATTACTAAAATTATTAATATAATACATACAAAATATACTATCGGTACATTGATAATTTTCGTTTACCGACACCCGTGGCATAACGTTTCAACCATTTTGCAATATTGAATGACGAGAAAGCTATTAACTTATAGTATTATAGTTTTCATTAGGTACCTAACTGTGTTTTTAAAAATGTATTTTTATTGTTTAATACCTTTTTATAATCAGACAGTGACATTCCGTCCGAACGCAATGCGGAATAAACTATTTCCATTTCAGCTGTTACTATTCAAAACGAATATGGGTCATGCGTGCATAAAAATCATTTGAGTATTTCATTAATTACTCATTGGCAGAGATGAAAATAATATATAATGTACATTAATTCGATATTAGCTAGTACGTTTCCGCCGAAAACCAACAAATATATTATGTTAAGACCAATAATTCAAACTGTACAACGTGTTAGTGTACCTATTACCCATAATACTATTTATGACAAATGTACATCCATCGACATCGTTCGACCTTTGATACCAATGTCAAGTGTGAGCGAAACTATTTTATACAGTAGTTCTCTGGAAACATGCAAATTTTCACGTATATATTGTTATGATCTAAAGGTTATGTTTTTGTACATAGACATTGAGTAACATTTACGTACAAAAACAACGGTATGATATTATTTTAGATTTAATTAGGATCAGAGTATTAAATAATATTATTAGAATATATATTATATAGTATGTATAATTGTGTTGTAGGTATTTAATGGCGCTGAATATAATAATAATAACTATATTACGCTAATGTTTTATAAATACGATGTGTTCATTAAGAATAAAATATTACTAAAACCGTATAGAGAATCGAAAGTTAAACCTAGTTGTTTTAGTTTTTCATTAATTAATATTTCAATAGTTCTATCAAATTCAAATTTCTTGTGCGACTAATAATTTTAAAAAGTAAAAAAATGTGTACTATATTTGTTTTACTTTTAATTTACGAATATTGTATTATATTATATATGCTTAAAAATCTTTAGTGTATACTATCATTAATCGGAAATGAAAAAAAATTCTTAATATTTTATTATGAAACACGATATCGTATTGACAAAACCTGGACTCAAAACACCCAGGCACAATATAGTGTGGATAGTATTATAAACAGAATATTAAGTTCTATAACGAATAGCCTATAATACATATTATATTATATATATTGACCTATAGTAAATATTATATTAATTAATTGTTGTTATACTAATATTACTGTTTTTATTATTATATTATATAGAGCAGAGGGTGCTAGACCTTATATATAGCGTAGAATGTCAAAACACTTAGGTATAGTGGATACTTAGAATTTGAATATTCCAAAGCGTTTAAGACCTACAATAATAATAATAATATAACATCATTAGATTCAAAATTCACATCTAGTGGCACAAATCATTTGGAACATGCTGTATTACCTAGTACAAGTTCCCGTGTAAAAAATCAATTTGTTTTTTTTTTTTAGAAAATTGGATTGTTTTTTTTTTTTGTACCGATTCGAAAGATTATACATACAAACACGCCTCGACGTTAAAACTATCTGTTTTGCCCTTTTTCAGGATAACAAGCTGGGAGACATTTGCTTCTCGTTGCGTTACGTGCCTACTGCCGGAAAACTTACAGTAGTAATATTGGAAGCTAAAAACTTAAAGAAAATGGACGTTGGTGGACTCTCAGGTAAAAACCGTACTACAAAAACCATCGTCTGCATTCGTACAATAATTGTTCTATACTCGCGTCATCTTAGTTTTCGATTATAATTCACATGGACATGGTATAATATATTACTATTTAATATATAATATGGTTTTTGTGTAGATCCGTACGTGAAGATCGCTTTGATGCAAAATGGAAAAAGGTTAAAGAAAAAGAAAACGAGTATAAAAAAGTGTACCCTCAATCCATATTACAACGAGTCGTTCACATTCGAAGTGCCATTCGAACAGATACAAGTAAATACAGTTTATGTTTTCAACAGTAAATGTTATATTAAGATGGTTAATATAGTTAACATATAGAATACAGATGTATACTTATATAGTTAATACTTAATACCTATCTCTATAATATAATGTAGGATTATATGAAAAAAATTAAACGTGATACATAAATCACGTATTAATATTTTTATATAGACAAAACACGATAATTTGTTATCTCGTTGATAATAATTAGTCTAAATCTCTATAACGTAATTTAATATTAAATAATAAAAAAACAAAGTCACCAAAATACCACAGAAAATTATAATATTTCTTAACTGTCCCCTGATTTAAAATTTCAAAACTTCGATTCTAATCGATATATGATAATACTTGTAAACCCATTTTCTTCTATTTATAACACATCGGTTGAGGAAATTATTTCATGATAGAAAAATTTTATATTTTAAAAAAAAATTATGTTATTTAAAAAATGTATTATATGTAACCTGCAACCCAAATGCAGGAAGTGTGACTGTCGACTGACGTTTTTAGTTACCATCGTAATTTTAGTTACACAAGTCTACATTTTATTTTTTTCCAACTTCACTTTTAATGTTCAACGTGAACCTGCCCAAGCAATTCATGAATATTGTTTGTGTACTTACCTAGTAATTTATATGAAAATAGTTCACCTATATTTAATTTAAAATATGGAACTGAAATCGATATTATTTTTATTACTTTTTTTTTTTTATTGTGTGTTCTTGACAAGGTCATCTAAACTTATTGATAATATTAATTACATTTTAACAGAATTAACAATTGATAATGCATTTTATTACTATACTATTTTGTAGTTATTTCTTAAATTATGGAAAGGTACTTTTCTTTTGTGGATACCTATAAGTTTCGTGCATAGTAAATAGTAATACGTCAACTTCTCTTTATTAACGGTAACCACCTATTTTAACCATAAATTATTTTTCATATAATCTCGAATTTTAGTGATCAAACCAAATTCCTTATATCTTTATAGGGATGAGTAATGTGTACAATTATTTTTATAAATAGTTATTTGTTACTTTTTTGAGGGATATATTTTAGATTCTGAGCGTAACGATGAATGTATTGATTTTACAATGATGTGTATTTATATTTTTTGTTGTGTCTGTCATCACGGTTTGGGGCAGTAAAACTGCTTCGATTTTCTTCAACAGTATCTTGTTCGGTGGGAAAGTGAATCTAGTTGTTGCATTCGGGAGGTCAAATTTAAATTCTCAATAGTTTTCACATAAAAAAATAACAGGAATTTTTACTCAAAGTCGGCTTTCCACAATATCGATTTTGGTATTTGGTGTAACTCTAAAATAAATTAACGTATATACATGGAATTTTCACTGGTTACCTATTTATATTTGTATTTTCTATACACGATAAACTTTTTAAAATTGTTTTGAACTATTTAGGAACATTTTCAGTTTCCAATTTTATTAGTCTTTTTTTCTATGAATGTCAATAAAACTTTATTGTTGAGTAAAAATGCTTGAAAATGTAATACAACGCTCCTACTATATTGTTTCAAAGGCAGATGAAAAATATTAAAAATCCAGTCAAATTTTTTTTTTATAAGCATTTAAAGTTCATATATTGATAGAATACGTAAAAATGACGAAAATTTGAAAATTATTTTGAGTTAGAAAATCATGAAAAATTTTCTTTTTGAATCTAAGATTTTTGAAAATATAATACAAGATTTCTCATAAGTTTTTCTGACTTATAAAAAAAAATATGTCTACAAGCAAATTCAAATTAAATTTTTATGAGCGTTTGAAGTTCATATTTTTACAAGATTGGATATTCGCTCGATTTCTGATGTAGCAATTTTGTTATTTTGTAGTAATTCATAAACGAATAAATACATGAAAATTTCACTAAATGTATACATTTTCATTTTCTATACACCATACATACCATTATTTTCTACATACCATTTTGAAAATATTTTGACCTGTTTACAAACATTGTCTGTTTTCAATTATTTTAGTTTTTTTTTCTATAATTGTCAATACAATTTTTTTGTAGGTAATAATGACTGAAAATGTAATGCAAGGCTGGCTCCTGATATATTGTTACAATAGCAGTTGAAAAATATTAAAAATATATAGACACAATTTGCCCTAGGGCGTCTAAAATATTATGAATTTAGGAGGCGTAATAAAAATGAAAAATTAGAGTTTTTATACTAGGTATTATTTTTATTTTTATACTGTAATATCAATACCTATATAGTACCTATCAAATTGTATACTATTAAATATAATGTGTTAAATCTTAATGCGACATACCTCCAATAATATATAATATAATATATATTAATAATATATTCAATATTCATAATAACAAATAAAAAAAGTGGGTGTCGCTCTGCTGTACAGTAGGTTACAAGTGGGTCACTGTATAATGGATGGTATTAAATTTGAATTCAATGATATAATATCATTGTATAAAAAAAACGATTCTGAGCGGTGACGGTATGTCAGTCTATGTATAAGACATATTATATACATATCTATGGTATTAAACAAAAAATTGATCTATAATAGGTACCTATAATAAATTCCAAACTAATCATATCACAATATCCATTAGATACTTATAACGCGTTATACATCAACAAAAACCATGATACTATCATAGATATATAATAGTACACTTTAGAAGTTTCAAGTACCCACGAATAATATTATTCAATCACAACAAAATAACTAAAATCGTAATTCTTGGTTTAAATATGAAATTTTGTCTAAATTTTAAATTAAAATGTCTGTAAAAAATAAGTGTGTTTATATATTTTTTAGATTTTTTGGTTACAGTATGAATTATTTAAGAGAATCTTTGTTTTAAATTTTCAACTCTTAGTTATAAAAACTGACCATTTTATAATTTTTTAATTCTAACGATTGATAATTTTCGAGATTTTGATAAATTTTGTCAAAATTCCAACTTTAAATGCTTATAAAAAAAAATCGTGCCTATGTATTTTTAATATTTTTCAACTGATATTGTAACAATATATCAGGAGCCTTGTATTAAATTTTTACACTTTTTGGCCCAACAGATAAAACTTTATTGATATTTATAGAAAAAAAACTAAAAAAAGGTGGGTAAGTGGATGTCGCTCTGCTGTACAGTAGGTTACAAGTGGGTCACTGTATAATTGATGCTATTAAATTTGAATTCAATGATACAATATCATTGTATAAGAAAAACGATTCTGAGCGAAGACGGTATGTCAGTCTAGGTTAACACAAATTATATACATATCTATGGTATTAAAAAAAAATTGACCTATAATAAATTCCAAATTAATCATATCACATTATCACAATATCCATTAGGTACTTATAACACGTTATACATTAACAACAAACCCTGATACTATCATATATATATAATAGTACACTTTAGAAGTTTCAAGTAGGTACCCACGAATAATATTATATTATAATCACAACAAAATAACTAGGTTTTTTAATATGTAATTTCGTCCAAATTTGAACATAAAATGACTATAAAAATAAACTGTGATTGTATATTTTTTAGATTTTTCGGTAAGAGAATTAACTACTTACGTGGAATCTTGTTTTAAATTTTCAATCCTTAGCTATAAAAACTGAACATTTTATAATTTATTAATTACAATGATTAATAATTTTCGAGATTTTGAAAAATTCTGTCAAAATTCGATGTTAAAATGCTTATAAAAAAAAATTGTGCCTATGTATTTTTAATATTTTTCAACTGATATTGTAACAATATATCAGGAGCCTTGTATTAAATTTTTACACTTTTTGGCTCAACAGATAAAACTTAATTGATATTTATAGAAAAAAAAAACTAAAAAATATTTTCAAATATTTACAAAATTGTATGGTGTATAGGAAATGCTAATATAAACATTCAGTGAAATTTTCATGTATCTACAGTAATTCGTTTTTTAATTACAACAAAAAAAGGAAATTGCCACATGAGAAATCGAGTGAATATCCAATGTTGTAAAAATTTGAATTTCAAACGCTCATAAAAATTTAATTTGACTTTCCTATAGAGATTTTTTTATTGATAAAGGTAGGCAATCTTATGAGTAATCTTGTATTAGATTTTCAAATCTTAGATTTAAAAAGAAAAATTTTTACGAATTCTTAACTCAAAATAATTTGCTAATTTTCGTGATTTTTCCATATTTTGTCAATTTTTGAACTTTAAATGCTTATAAAAAAAAATTGTGACTAAGGATTTTTAATATTTTTCATCTGCCTTTGAAACAATATATTAGGAGCCTTCTATTAAATTTTCAAGCTTTCGCAACCAACAAATAAAATTTTATTGATATTTCTAGAAAAAAAACTAAAAAAAAACTAAAAATGAAAATGTCCCTAAACTGTTCAAAATAAATCAAAATATTTTGAAAATGTTATCGTGTATAGAAGATGCAAATATAAACAACCAGTGAAAATTGCATGTGCCTACGGTCATTTGTTTTAATGTTACACCAAAAACCAAATTCAATTTTCTGAAAAATCGATTTTGCGTAAAAATTCCCGTTTTTCCTTAATTTTTCTTTTGTTTTTCCCGGCGCTCTTGAAAACTACTGGGAAATTTAAATTTTGACCTCCCCAATGCACCAACGATATTCACTTTCCAATCGAACAAGATACTGAAGTCGAAAATCGAAGCATTATTTCGACTACTTATCGTGTACACAGACACAAAAAAAATAAAAAAAAAAAATAAAAAAAAAAACACACATCATTGTAAAATCAATACATTCATCGTTTCACTCAGAATCTAAAATTGAAAGCTGTAAATATCCATAAACAGCTCAAAAAGAGTCAAAATATTTTCAAAATTGTATGGTGTATAGAAAATGCTAATTTAAACATTCAGTGAAATTTTCATGTATCTACAGTTGTTCGTTTTTGAATTGCAACAAAATAAAGAAATCGCTACATGAGTAATCGAGTGAATATCCAATGTTGTAAAAATTTGAATTTCAAACGCTCATAAAAATTTAACTTGACTGTCCGGTAGAGATTTTTTTATTGATAAAGGTAGATAATCTTATAAGGAATCTTGTGTTTCATTTTCAAATCTTAGATTTAAAAAGAAAAATTTTTACGAATTCTTAACTCAAAATAATTTGCTAATTTTAGTGATTTTTCCATATTTTGTCAATTTTTGAACTTTAAATGATTATAAAAAAAATTGTGACTAAGGATTTTTAATATTTTTCATCTGCCTTTGAAACAACATATTAGGAGCCTTCTATTAAATTTTGAAGCTTTCGCAACCAACAAATAAAATTTTATTGATATTTTTAGAAAAAAAACTAAAAAAAAAATGAAAAATGAAAATGTCCCTAAACAGTTCAAAATAAATCAAAATATTTTGAAAATGTTATCGTGTATAGAAAATGCAATTATAAACAACCAGTGCAATTTTCATGTATATACGTTCATTTGTTTTAGAGTTACACCAATAACCAAAATCGATTTTTTGGAAAACCAATTTTGCGTAAAAATTCCCGTTTTTCCTTAATTTTTATGTTGTTTTTCCAGGCGCTTGTGAAAACTACTGGGAAATTTATACTTTTGACCCCCCAAAGTACCAACTAGATTCACTTTCCTATCAGAAAAGCTACTGATGAAGAAAATCCAAGCACTTTTACTGTCCTAAAACGTGATGACAGACACAAAAATATAAAAATATAAAAATATAAAAATATAAAAAAAAACACACATCATTGTAAAACCAATACATTCATCGCTCCGCTCAGAATCTAATATTAATATAGGTACTTATAAATTATAAGACTACAATAGTAATTTATTTACATGCAATATATTTTAAATACGTATACACAATACACATCATTAAAATAATTAAGTAATATACTTATAAACTAAGTAAACTAATTCATATCTTTGGTAGTATTAAACAATTTTTTCTGGTTTCGTAATCAACAAATTTAAGAACATCGCAGTATGAATTACAGAAACCATTTTGAATTATAAACAAAGCGAGATCCTTAATTATTGTATTTAATAATCCTCCTTTAATTTGCCTGGTAAAATATAATGGAGAAATGTCATCATTAATTTAAATATATATGGAATAATGTTGCAATAACACATCAAGATATACTGACAGTGAAATTTGATTCATACATAAATACATTAAAATAATGTGTTTTGATATTTGTTATCAAATATGAAAATAGTAAATTACTAGTTGAGCTGGTGCCTGGGGTCCCTGCAGTCTATAGGCTTCAGTGATCAACAACCCTCACCCCCGGGTAGTTGTGCTACTGTAATTATTATACGCAAAGATATATTATGTTATAACTTATAACCAACTCATTATAAATTTTACCCACTTCTTAAAATAAATCGAGTTAGTGTAGTTTGACTGAATTCTGTATATTATATTCACTTATATTCACATATCACTTGTACAATTTACAATGTTTACTGTTATACACGCCACGCAGAAACGCAGAACCTATGATTTATAATAAAATCTACTAACTTGTGAAAATACTGTAATGTACCCAGAATAATGAAATCGGTGTCAACTTCGAAAAAATCATAGAAACAAAATAAATATTATTCCAATAATAAGAATTAAGAATAAAAAAATAAGTAGGAACCTTTAAATAATAAGTATTAAACATATCTAAGGTACCTATGTGGTTAATTATTATAAGCTAAAAATGTGAAGTCAAGATTTTTTTGTGGGAGGGAGAGGGGCGTCAAATATTGTTGGCGTAAGGCGTTATTGGTGGTTAGAGCGGCACTGGTAATATCATAGGCTGATTGAACGTTTTCGCTCAGAATCATTTTTCTTATACAATGATATTATTATATTATGTTCAAAATTAGTTTAGTATGTATTTAAATTAAAAAAAAAAATTCCTGAGTATGAAATTAAATATTTATGCTGTCTATTAAAAAAGTAAAAATTAACAAAAATTATAATGATAAAAAAATGGTTATCATTTTAACAGCAAAATGTTTATCCAAAAAATATATATCCAAAAAACGTTAAACTTTTCGAGAAAATTAGTGTTTACATTTAAAACAATCATCTTGTAGGCATACATTTTAAATTTATAATATATGCAACGAACTTGTTTCATTATACCTGTCACGAACACAATACTTTGATGTATTTTGTACTATTTTGTAATCCAACTTTTATGATTTTAATTAAATTTAGTAATGTTGTATGATAAAAATAGTTATACACTTATACATCTTTAGAAGTTTTCACGCTACTCTTCCACGTGGGGCTATACGATATTCTACTTTGTATGTGCTCCATAGCACACTAGTACCTACCTATCTACATAACACGAATTTTACATACAACGCATGCAATAACTATCCTATTTAAATTAACTTTATTGACTTGAAGTAAAAATGATTATTCCCATCATACCGATCCATTTGCCAACCTTCACGAGCCGTTCGTGTTCTTCTCGACCATCGATAGATGGTATTTTATATACACTTTAGGTAATAACCAGTAATAATATCAACTGTTATATTGTTTTGAGAATAATATTATTTTCAAGATTAATAAACAGGACGGCGGACATTTATTTAAACCATGCTTAACGCATCTCATTTTATAATAAATCGGAACTAAAAAAACACCTTCGATGATTTTATATAGGTTTATTATATACAAAGTATATAGTATATACTATTTTACATATACAAGATAATTGTACAAAGCTATATGACAACCACTCTATGGACGAAAACACTAATATTGTGTAGTATTTGGCTGGAATAATAATAATAATAATATTTTTTATTACTGATAAAGTTCCAATTACATTTTAAATATAAGATAATTATTTGAGTTTTAAGGGAAAAAATTAGAGAGAGAGAGAAAAAAAATACATATATATATATAAATCAATTGTGTGTGTAGTGTGTACTGTACATAATAAAATATAATATAATTTAGGTAAGGAGAGGGAAAACTAAAATAAAAAATAAATAAAATAATATACATAAAAATTGAAAAAAAGTGTGCAGTTTTTGAATGCAACCAATAACTATAACATATGCTTGATAAATAATATTAATAATCTACTATTAATCATCTACCTACTTACTCAATAATTATAACATATACTCATCCTTTGAGGAGGGTCTTGTTCGTGCTGGTTTTACAACTTACCTACACTTGCTAGTTGCAACTAAGCATACTCATTAGTCTGTTATACTAATACATCATATATAACAATTAGGGCTAGGATTTATATAATATGCAATATAAAATACCTAGTAAAATATATGTTTAATTTAGAATAATTTATAGTACAATAGAAATATAATAAAATATGCAATTAATTTACCAATAATTTCCAAACTACCTACTTATTATTAATTGAACGAAGCATTCTGCAGCCTAGGATTTACGGAGAAAGTCCAGGGACTAGACCCCCAGACACCGATATTATATATCTATTTTATGTATATAAAATACAGATATACTTGTTTTTAATAAAAATAAAAATAATATCTTTGAAATACATGTTATTTATCGTGATCTCCCCATCCCTCAGAAAATGTTGAAAATCCGCCACTGCAAGCATTTTATAATTTAAAAATTAGATTAAATAACGTTACTCATTATGTAAACTAACTCTCTTTTGTTAGTCTTGCTTCTATATAAATCCATAACAATTGTGATTTATTTTTTTCGTCAAACACAATAAAAACACCGATTTTATGAGATCACAATGATGACGCTTCCAGCCTTTTACACTATATTTTCGTTTAAACATACATAAAACATGCACTTTTCGTGTTAATAGTTAAAATATGTAAAATAAAAAAAATAGATCTGTATATAAACTGATATGTAAATGAGGCTATTCGTGGTCATAAAAGGTACTAATTAAATGACGTGTAAAAATAACGCTACAAAATAAACATATCCATCATGCTTAACATAAAGCCTAGCGCTGATATCAATCATAAAATAAAATGTATATTATAATTTATAATGTTGTTCAAATCCTTTTGCAGAAAGTCAACCTGGTAGTGACAGTGGTCGACTACGATCGCATCGGTACGTCCGAACCCATTGGCAAAGTGGTGTTGGGCTACAATGCCACCGGCACCGAACTGCGGCACTGGTCCGACATGTTGGCGTCGCCAAGGCGTCCGATCGCTCAATGGCACACGCTGAAGGATCCGGACGACGACGCCAAAAACTAGAGAAAGTCATACGAGAACCGACCGGACGACAGAACATCGCCGCCGGCAAAGTCATCGCTTAACCACAGGCGTCCCAATTGGATATAATAATACTATGCAGAAATAATTCTTAAACGACACACAAATCGGAATCTGAAATACAAACAGACACCTATACCTAGCTAATATGGGTACACTATAAAATAATATCGAAATAGATAATTATTGTCGAAACGAGAAAACGCGCAATTTTGTGTATTATTATCTCATAGTAGACAATTTTACAATATTATTATTTGAAATATTTCTTAAAAAAAAAAAAAAAAACATTATATGATAATAATTGTATAGGTACCACGATATTATCGTTGCGTGTTTTTACATAAACTTCGGCGATTATAATTATATAATGTAATAACTACCGTTGTCGTCAATCCGTAATATTCACCATTCAACGTCTCCCCCGCCAGCTCCACAAAACAAAAAATATCCCTTCATAATCCGTATTAAAATCATAATATATAACATAGAAAATATTTATACGTCCGTGCTACCTGATACACTTAATTATCGTCGTTTATCGTTCAGGTGCCGTCTAGAGTTATTGTAAAAAAAAACCTCGCCTTATTGTGGTGAGTATTATTAAAACATAATTCAGTGGCATAGCCGAATGGGCTGAAAACCATACCGACATTTCCGGAAAATTTGAAAACGCTTAACCATAAATAATGTGTAACCGTTTATTAAAATTTTAATTTTTATGAAGGTTACTGCGAAAGTCTAAAATCTACCCCCTACATCAGCATACCAAATTTATGAAGGATCCCAGTTAAGCCTCCCCTAAACAAATTATCAGCCCTACCCCCAAAGTAAAATCTTGGCAGATCCTTCATATAATAATATATTGTATTTAAGAGCAAGACGAAATTATTGTCGATACCGAACAAAAACATAAAAAATAACGACATAACTGTAATTATTACAAAACGTCTAATAATAATATACACCGATGTCTTCTCCTCGTTATTATTATATTGGTAGAATATTGCAGGTAATAATATTATATAATATGTTGCCTATATATCATCACCCTATCGGGTAATATATTATACATAGGTAGGTACTCTCATCTTTTTATCGTTTTATTTTTTCTTCTCTCCTTCTCTTGACGGAAATTATATACCTACTTATAATAAAAATTAAAAATAATAATATTACATTAATACATACATTATATATTATATATAAATTATAATATTATCTTCGTTAACCCTCCAGCGGGTGTTGTTCTATACTAAGCCACTGTTATTCGCTTCATGTAAACATTATTTAGTTTTAATACACCTACATACCCTATACCTAGTTCAGAAAATAATATACCATCGTATTATTATTATTATTATTATTATTAATAAATATATATTAAATTATATTAAGTTCTCTGTGTAAATACTATTTTACCACCATTATTATTATTATCATTATTATTATTATCATCATTACGTTTTGTTTGATCGGATAGATTTAACACGTTATTATAAAATAGTCTTCGTTATTTAATTGTAATAATATTGTTATCCTCGGAAAGACCGGAGAGGTGCGTTTATTAATGAATCATTGGAACAAAAATTATATTATCTTTACAAAAAAAAAAAAAATACCTCATCATACCTCATTCCTAGTCAATCGTAATAACGGATAACGATAATATAATATTATATCTTAGATAAAAACGTTATGTCGACTTTTTTAATAGACGCATGTTTCTTGTCAATCTCGTTTATACTTATTCTCTAAATTATAATTTACCATTTTTTCGAATAATAAAAAAAAAAATGAAAACAATAATAACAATAACACAACATATTTTAGTCAAACAAAATATACCTACCTATATTATATTCGTAAAGAAATGTACTGTTTATCTTGTTATTGTTACTTATTTATGTAAAATATTGTATTATATTCGAATAATATTATTAGGTACTTAATTAATATTATATATTAAAAACGAAATAAATGCGTAAGTCTATATTATATAAAAGAATAAAAGCGTAGATCGGGAATAAGATACGTTTGGGTCAAGGCCCGAGTTTTTGTCTGTCATTAAAATATTATTATACTGTGCTCGCATTTCCTCTTATTTTCATATTGGTAGAGAATAATATTATATTTTAGAGGGATAGGTATACTATACAACAATAATAATAATATTATCGGTGCCAGGTGCCTGCCTATTTCAAAAAGATACCTAACGTGTTATAACTTTCTTTATGATTTTTTTTTCTCTTAAAAACGTGGAATATTATTATATTATAATAAAATGCCCATGACGATCAGTTTATAAAGGTGTTTGCCAAACGGGACGGTAAAACTTTGGCCAGCCAAAAATACGTTTTCATCGCTTTAAACGTGTTGCCATTATAATATACTATATATACCATAATATATATTATTATGCATAAATACCCTCATATATATATTATATAAATCGAAAAAAGCCTATCGTTCGAGCGTGAACTTAATATTAAAAACAATGTTACGTTTTTACATTACCTACCTTTGTTGAAGACAAAATGAAAACGAAAGTCGTTCGTGTCATGTTTTAACGATACCTATATAATATATATATTATTATTATTATGAAAAGCGATGTAATTTTATGGGAACGATATAATAGGCATAAGTCATAACGAACAGAAATACAAAAAAATAATAATTATATTATATTGCGTAAAATTCATTAGGTACATGAAATATAAGAAACGTACTAACAAATAATAATAATTGTGTTCCTGCGGTTATGCCGAAACGTCTGTATTAATAATGCAATATTGGTTAAAAATATTGTTCGTTATTTTATAACAATTGATTATAATTTTTTTTTCATAAGCTATCCCAAAGTCATGTTGTATTTTTTGGTTTAAAAATTTAAAAAATCATAAAAAAATGTATAATATATTAATATACTATACTGTAATGTTGGATAAATATTATATATGTTAAATAGCGCATTAGAACTACACTAATAAATATAAATAAATACCTACATAATAAACATGTAAATTATAAACCTGTAGTATGTATAATTACATATTTTTTTATCCTTATATTACTCATCGATCTACATGCCGTAAATATTACAAAGAAGTATACACAAGGATTGGTCTGTTTAAAATTAAACACCCCCTCCACCACCATATTGACTTAATCTGAATTAGGAAATTGTGTTTTATGAACATAATGTGTTTGTTTTTATATATGTTTATAAAGTCTTGTGATTTAAAAAAGCCTCACCATATAAAAATAGTAAAAAAAAACCCATGTGTAACGCGTCTTATAAGTCACTAACCGTATATAGTATATACATTATAAGTTATTTAGTTATATGTATAAATTCGTGAATTGTAATGTTATATATTATAATGTAGACTAACGTTAAAATTCAGATAGATAGTACCTCAATAGGACCAAGCAGACTGCATCGAAAACGATTAACCGCAATTAACTGTTGTAAATGAAAAGTGTCATTATATTATTAACTGTTTGGACCACTCCGGTTCTTGTCAAAATTAAGTGCAGCTGTTTATCTAAACGAAAGTAAACTAATATTTTTTTTTTTTTTTTTTAAAGGCATCAACTGCAAGGTTTTAGCCTGTGGTACTGTAGGGGGGAAACTGTAGGTTGGTACACGTGGGTGTATTTTGGCAGAATTTCGAATGGGGCACCCGTAGGTTTCTGCCATGCCCCGGAGTGGGGGATGGCGGCACTTGTTCTCCGGACACCGTGACTTGCCCGGAGAAAAATGCCGCCCAGTGGCCGAGAGAATCGAACCCGCGACCGCCAGCGCCGCAGACGACGTGTTAGACCGCTTGGCCACCTCGTCCCCCAAACTAATAAATTAATTATGTAAATAAACAATAATTACAAATATAAATGTAGAAAAGTCACAGAAAATACAAAAAACACTAGCTAAAGTTGATGTATTTGGTAAAACAAACCTAACTTTTCGACTAGTTAAATTTATAAATTAATTATACAAAACTATAAAACTTTATTAGGTGCGATAGTTATCTCTGTAAATTTGTATTTTAATCCACATTATATAATATTATTATAGGTATAACTACATTTTGGATTAATTGAGGTATTGTTAATATTTAAGATTAGTTCCTATACATGTCTAGGGTATAGACTACGCTAAAATTCGGTGTAAATACTGATAAAAATAAGGTTTATACCTACTAAATGTAGTAATGACATATTATTGTTTTAAATACTTCGCGAAAAACATAAAGTGTTGTCCGGCGTATAGTATATGCAAAATAGGTACACAACTGCCGTGTTCAATGTTGTCCTCAATTACATTTTAGCTCTTCACCACTCAAGAGAGAATGTGATTGCGCACATACCAAAACACGGCGAATCCAGCCGCAAAAAAACCCAAATCCCCAATCCTTAGCAACTGTCATTGTCATGCCTATGAGTGAAGACGTGAAGTATCTAACCACATTCCCTTGGCGAGCGGAGTGTAGGTACTTACCATTCTACTATCGGTATTGACTTATGATAAGCTAATAACAGCTAGTAATTTTATAAGAAATAATATTAATTGAATTAACTTACTTAGTAGTAGTTACTGTTTAATCACTTTAATATATTATGCGGTTTATTTTTGGCAAAAATTAATACACATTACACACTGTATACCTTATTATGTACTAATATAAAAAAAATTAGATAACCACTATTTGCTGTACAATAGGTGTTGGTTGTAACTCGTCGTTGGGTAGGTCACTGTATAAATGCCTATTAGCCATTAGAGGTATATAGCCTTTATTTGCATGATTACAAATTATACGCCATACTGTAGTTAGGCTAGTCCAGTGATTACACGGCGTGATAGGGTATTTCACGAGGCCATAGCCTCACGATCAATTGGGTGGTAGTAGGTACCCCACAGCTATAAATTATGACATGTTATGGTTTTATCATAAATTGTAGATAAGTTTAGAGGAAAATCACATTAATTTTTTTATAAGCATTTTAAGGATATTCGTCCTTAAATTAACATTGTCTTATAGCCAATCAAGGAGAAGCAAACCCACCTAATAACCCCACGCGTTGGTTAAAAAGACGTTGGTGCAGGGATTTACTAAGCCCCTGACCCCAATGACGAACGAGGGTTCTGACAGATAGCCTGCCTCTTCATACTAAATCATCTAGTGAATATTTTTCGTAATTATCCTATTTGCTTATTGTACATGTGTTACAGATTGTAAATTTTGTATTCAAATAATAATAAAAAAAAATTAATATTGTTAAAATGTCCAAAATATTTTGTGCCTAACCTTTTGAGCTAATACCTTATTTTTTTCCGTTCAAAAATCCGGAAAAGGGTGAGAACTGTTTAGCACAATACTGCCACCTGGTCCCGTAGCGTTCATTCACCAACAATCAATTACACAATAATTAGTTATACATATGTGGGGACCTCTAACCGCCCTGAAAAACTGGACTTCAGTCTGAGCTAATACCTATAGAAGTTTTAAATAAAAATTTTTTTAGTTTATTTCTATAAAACTTTTTTTCTGCGGCAAAAAGCTTAAAAAATATATTACATAGTTCCTCATAAGTTGTTTTTTAGCAATTGAAAAATATTAAAGTTACAAAGGCATGATTTTTTAAAATGAATTCCAATGACATAAATCAACGAAAGAAGAGTGGGTGAGGGGTGGAACCCCCACGTAATGCCACGTTTAAAATATATAGTGTAGATTCAGCCCTCCAATATATCTATATGCCTATGCCAGTTCAACTGTTTTACACCAACGTATTAGCTTATGTAACGATAATTGTAATAAAATACCACCGTTTTCAGATTTAAAGCAATGAAATAATATTATCATCTTCGGCAAATAAAAGTAAACAACAGTCGATTGATAGGCACAAAATATTGATTCAAATATTAAACAGAAATGAAGAAAAATATCCATTTTGAAGTACCCAAATACTTAGAAGATTTATAAAGATACAAGTTGGCTTCTAACAGGTAAGCAGGGTTTAAATCAAGATACCAAATAATTGGTGCTCTCGCAGGCTTTTGCATAATATTTGTCAAGGATATCAACTAGCACGGAATGATTTACTGAATTAAAATCATACCTAACCTGACTCTTATATTTAAAGCTATCCCTTATAGCGTCAGGCGTCAGCGATACAAATAATTTTAATATTATACGCTCAATACATTTATTACAATTTATAATTGATTACTTAATTAATTAAGAGGACGTCACACCCGCACGTGTTGATGAATCATATAAAAGTAGGTATGTCATATATTCCGGTTGATAGCATACTGTATGTGTACAGTTTAATGGTAGGTGACATGCTACACGAGTACCCTTTTTTTTAAAGAACATTTTTATTCAAGTCAAAATAAAACAACTTTTTAATTAGTTAAAATTTATTTACAGGACAAAAAATACAGTAACACAATTTATATTGAAGGAATATACTACTTTGTAAATACTTAAAAATAATTTTTTAGACTTTAGCTACTTTTTCATCATCAGATGAATCACTGGAATCTTCACTATGAATATTTGAACTCTTAAAGTTTTTCTGTGAAAAAAACATAGAAACATGCGATGACATTTACATTTTTTTGTATTTAGTAATTAGTAATTACACACTATACTAAAAACTAAAAGGCATTGATTTATCACAATTAACAACTTTTTAGTTGTGTAGGAATTATTAAATATGGACATTATCAATATATATTTGAAGAAATGATAATGAAGTAGATACAAATTGTTGGTAATGGTGAGATAGATCCTATATTCCTTTCATCATAATATGATTATTTTTATTAATATTATCAACATTTTTCAAAACAATATTTCACTCACCTTCTTCTCTAAAATATCTGTATCGTATTTAAATGTTTCTCCCCGAGACTCAAGATTTTTTTTAATTCGTAATACAGCCGATTTGTTTATATCTCCAAGTGTTATTTTCTCTAAAGCCTTGTCTAATACTTTGCTAGCTTCAGTGATGTTGTCTTGATTAACTAGATCAAAACATTTAATAATAAGCTAAATTATAAAATTTAAATACTTTTATTTTTTTCAACTAACCATAAGAGTCTATTATAGCACTATAAATTAATCCTAGGTTTGCATTTTGATTGACTTCTTTAAAAGTCGGCATTACTTCTATGAGCTTATAGCCCAATTCAATATTATTATTTGTACGAATATCCGATATTAATTGTCGATACTGAACAAACTTTTCATTTTCAAATTCTTTGGCGATGTTAGAAGCTTCATCAAACTTTTTATTCAACATGAAATAAGACCACAAACTATTTGCAAAGACCTTATGACCATGTGGTGAGACTTTGGTATGTAATCTTTCAACTAAAAAAATATAATTACATACAAATCATATTAATTTAAATAATTTAGGTCGTTATATATAACTATGTGTATTTTTTTTAACAGTTTTCCTATACTAATAACTGTAATTATTAGTTTTTATTGAAATATACTAACTCGTTGGTATGAAAGAAGAGTCTTTATGTAAGATGTTCACTAAATTACCACCTGGAACATTCTTTATAAATTCAGATAATTTGTTTGTATCATTTAATTTTTCATCAATATCAGTTTCTAAACGAACTATTAGGTCGTTAACATTACCATTTGATTGATATGCCTTAAATATTTTTGTATTCAAATTCAATTTATTGCTCATAACCTTGAAAAATTAATTAATTTCATTAGTATACAATATAGATCGATTAGATTAAGTAAAATCTCAATAGCTCAATAAAATAAATAACAAAATATACTATATACATAAGACATTAAGTATATGTTAACCATAATGTTTTGATAACTCAATACTGTTTGCTTAGTGTTAGTTATTAAGATTAGTACTAGGTACATATTAAGCAAAATTATTGTACCTTAGTAACTTTTCCATTAAGAAATTCCAAGCTTGCTGTGTGGCCAGCTTCTGAAAGGTTTTTTACCAAGAAAGCTAATATACTTTTTGTTATTGGCCTATTATTTTCTAACATGTCTTTAGCAATTTCAAATGCTTCTTTTAATCTTTTTTCACGTGTTAACAGCTCAATAATTTTAGATTCATGTGATGTGTTAATATTAATTCCTTTGGAACGTATAGTTTTGCGCAGAGCAAGAGCTTGTTTGATGTTATTATTATTGATACATAACTCAAGTTCATTAGATAAAGTTTTGTTAACATCACTAGGGGCAACTGAAACTTTTTCTTTTGGTTTCTTTACTGTGAAAGGAACTTCAAGTTCATTTTTCTTTAGAAGCTCGCTTAAAGACCACATGAAATGTTCTGATGGTTGGCAATCTTCTTCCTGCATTTGAGTCCAAAGAGCCATTGCTTCTTCAACTTTATTATTTTTACCTAAGACAAATAAAACTTGTTATAATTATTATTGACGACAATTTATCATAATCAAGTAACTTTACTGTATAGCTGTAGAAGTTCGTTAAATATATTAGTCCTGTCAAATTGACCAATGTTTTTTGTAACTTCTAACAAACGAATAAGAGATTCTTCGGCATTATCAGATCCATATTTGGCACAAGCTGAATTAATACGATCTTGTCTAGTTCGTAAACCCGGGGTCTAAAAATATTAATTAATATTCAAGTTTAATAAGGATTTTTTTTTTAAACATAATGTAGTATTTAAATATTATCAAAATATCAGTTTTATTTTTAGTTAAATTAAATTAATATGGGTAGATATTTTATATTAAATTAGATAAAATGTCATAGAATCAAAATGAAGACTTACTCAATTCTTAATATAAGTATTTATGAATGTGAGTAAAATATTTAAAATATGTACTAGTTTTAATAAGATCAAACAATATATGAGATATAAAAAATGTTTTAACACATTTTTATTTGCAGTTAATTGTTTGATGTTATTTTGTAAAGGACTTAAGTTCATATGAATAAATGTTGAACTTAAGCCACAATCATTAACTAAGAAAATAAAAGATTAACTTTTCACCTACTTCTAAAATTTTACGAGCTTGTTTGACACGGCCACATTCAATAAATGCAAACATAAGATCATATAGCGAATTTACTTCACCGTGTACAGTAGTACTCAGGTCAGTTAACACTTGCAAGGAAATAGCATCTTCTGCTTGAATGAATTTTAAAGCTAATTCGTTTTTCCATGGAGTACATCTGTATGTCTTACAACACCATTCAAATTTATCCAAAGCTCCTTTAATATTGTTGCTAAAGGCATATACATTAAAATATTAAATTTAAATAATTTATAAAATAATATAATATAACTCATTACTTGACAATATGAACTTTTATTAACGGTCCTAAAAGTATATTTGATACAGTAATATAGTTATTCTTGATAACTAAATCAAATATTGTTTGAAGATTTTCTACACTGCCACTTTCAGCTACAGTATTTAATAATTTCCAACAAATATTGGCATGTTGAAATGATGTAAACTCGGTATTATCATCAAATTGTTTAAATGAAGATAGAAAATCTATAGCATCTATATAAAAAAACAAAACGCCATTCAAAATACAAACTTTTAATATAAATCACAAACAAATAAATACTTACTTTCAATGCTTTCAATTTTAGCTATTAATTCCGTCATTTTAATAACCTTAAATTTGTCCAGAATAAATTCAGAATTATTAGTTTTTAATTCATGAAAAATTTGTTTTGCTTCGTCCAGTTTATTGTGATTTAAATACATATCAATAAGTAAAACCATTGACCCAGGTGGTATATTAAATCCTTCAGCTGCTAATTTCTATACATAAAATAAATTTAGAAATTAAACAGACTATAAAAATATAATACAAATAATACTATTTCTTAATTATGTACTGAATTTTTACATTTTTAAATGCAGAAGCTTTTTCAAAATTGTTATTTTTACAATACAAATTTAATAACTGTCTTTTAGTTCCATTTTTAGGTTCACCAGAGGCTTCTGCTTTATTTACAATGTTTTCCAATGTATTTTCATCCTACAATAAAAAATACATTTTTATTTCAATACCTATTAACCATTTTAATATAAAAAAATATTTAGTTAATTTAACAAAAACTTTGAACTTAGTAACACTTACTGCATTAGATAATGTATATCCACCTGGCTTGGCACTCAATGCTGCTTTAGGCACTAAATTAGAATCTGTTAAATTTTCTAATAAATTTGTAATTTCAAAAGTTAATTTTCCTTGTAGATGATTTTGTACTTGTTCTAATCCAAAAGCATTAATTCCCAAGCCTTTTCCATACATGTTCTAGTATTTTTTAATAAAATACAATTAATTACATTTGAATAACTAAACATTATATAAGATTTACTTCTAATAATTCATGAACAATTTCCACAACTCCTGAAGTCTGTTTTAAATTTCGAACAATGTCAATTAGAACTTGACTGATGAATTCTCGCATTTCAGTTATTTGTTCTTCTGTATGAATAGTGTTCTTATCAAATTTTTCTTGTTTTGACAATTCAGGGGTAGTTACAAGTGAGTATCGCGAAAACCCATTGCATATTTGTTGGAGTAATATAATAAGTGATGGTATATCATTACCAACTAAAAATGCATTTACTAATGGACGACGAACTAAAGAAGGGACGTAGAAAGCACGACTAGAAGCAGCTGTTAAAAAAAAAAAAATTAAAATTAATATGAATAAAACATTAGAATTATTATTTTATAATTAAGTCTATAAAAACTACCTATGTCTGCTGCTATACGAATCTTTTTTTCAGACAGTAAATACAAAACTAATGAATGTGTAGTAGTGCCTGATGGTATACCCAACATTTGTAATTCGCTGACGACTTTTATTCCATCTATGTTATTTTTAAGCATTGTTGGTAAAATATAGTACCGAAGGGTATCAATATTAGGGTTTAATTCATACTCATTAACCATAATACTCAGCACATCTTTTAATCCTATGGTAAAATTATTGATTAAAATAATTTAAATGATGCTTTTACAAGATACTTTACTAAGTAAAGTAAATACACAACACAAAATAGTAATTACTTACCTTGCAAGTCATTTTGTTTAATTTTAGCAACAAAAATTGGCCAAAAGTAATGTTGTCTAACTGGTAGATCGTTTTCTTTCAAATACTTAAACATGCCTAATGCTATATCAATTGATCCATTCTTCAATGCCATTTCAGTTGCAATTTCAAATGCTTTAGAATTTGTCCCTTCAGATACTAATTTCTTGCAAAACCCAATTACATTATCCAGAGACTAAAAAATAAAATTTTAATATTATAATACTTATATGATATTTTATAAGATAGATTTATATAGGGGAAAGATTTGCTACATCTGTTGACAAACTGATACTGTCATAATAAAAACAATTCCCATTATCCTAACTTTCTTTTGACTGAATTAAAATTAAAAAAATCACAAAAATGTATAGGGCAATTCACCAAGAATGCTTACCTCTATTTTTTCCTTTAACAATACTTTTATTCAAATTCTTAATATTAAGGATAATTCTTAAAAATGGGTTTACAAAAATATAAAATATAAGTAATTTTGTACCTAGTATTTATTATACATGGACCATTTTTATAAATTATAAATGTTAGTAGTTTAATATATTACTCACAGTTTTAAATCACTATACCTCCTATATCTTCCAAACTCATTATTCTTAATCAGTGGCACTGAAGTTTTTAAAATGTATTTGGGCAATTTCAAAACTTTGTGGCCTCAATATCTTAGTTATTTAATATAGAGGTCCCCCATCATATATTTATTCATAATCATAGCTTAAACATACTCAGGCTCATAATAAAGTTATGATGTAAATAAAATGTGGCCACATTTTTCAAAAAAACAGGTCGAGCCACGGCACGACGTTAGCATGGACTTCGGCGCCACTGTTCTTATATACAAACTTAAATACCTAACTCAAAAAACTACTCATTCAAATTTTGATTTTAATACATCAACATTTACAGAAAAACTATCCACTTAACTATTTACCGTAGTGAGAAAAGGGGGTTCTCGATTGAAAAACAGAGGTTTGTATATCTCCTAAAAGGCACTCCTTGAGTAGTATCAAAATCTTGAGAATTTTTAAATATAGGCATTAAGTATGTTTAAAAATTCCAAGAATCAAATTTTAGATAACTGAATTATGAAGAAAAAAGGGTGAGCATGCTTGGTAAATCACCCTACATAGTAAAATCCGTTAAATTACTCCGGTTTAAAGAAAATGTTGAATATTGTAAATTTCTGGATAGACGTGTTTGCATATAAATTGTATAGATTTTTAAGTTCTCAGCTAGTGTATCCTTCTAGTTATTACTTATTCTGTGATTATACATAATACATAAAATATAATACGTAATCAGTAATAACTTATCTCTCTAAGTTTGAGAGTACAAACATGAATATAAATACAATTCAAAAAAATTAGAAAATATGCAGAATGTTAACACTGTCCTTACACTATTAACTTTTGTAAGATGTCCAATCAAGAAACGACCAATTGGTGGTGAAGTTCCATCAGCCTTTAGTGGTTTTGTCATTGTATCAAATACTTTAAATGCAATTTCTTCGTGGCCACTAGTGATTAATTTATAAATACAATTAATAGCATCTTGATTATACCCAGAGGTTTTTGGAATTCTAGTTGTTATCTATAATGAATAACAAAATATTTTATAAATAAGAACGTTTAAAAATGTAATGAAATATTAAAAATACACTTACTTGATCAATTTTATCGCCATGACCATTGATAGCCAATGAATATACAATATCAAGATATTCTTTATCACTTAAATTTATTTCCTTATTATCACAGGTATCCAAAACATCTACTACTTTAGCATATCACCATTTTTGGCATACCCTGAAGCGACATATGTATATGTATCTAGATGTGGGTTCTAGATTTGATCTTGCATAACTTTAAAACACCTTCAGCACTCTCCATATCACTAAAATAGGAACTATGATTAGTTACAAATCATGATTATGTACAATATTAAGTACACGCCAGTGCGAATTGTGAGCAAATATTATTATTTTAAACAGGAAAAATGTTATAAATTAAGAAATAGGAGTTTTATATTGTAGTGTACACTAAATAATACCTATTTTGTGAATGACCCATGACTAAAGCATTAAAAACTATTTTGTTAATTGGTAGCTGTTTATCACGCATATATTCTAATATACGACTAGCACCGGCAATATCACCATTTTGACAATAGCCTGTTATCAAATGTTGAAAAGTTACACGATTAGGTGTAATATTCCTTGTTCTCTAAATCTTCCAAATTCAGTTTGGGGAGAATACATAATTGTTTTCCACGTCTACTTTCAGCCATGTGTTGTAATGCCTTATATCCCTAGGGACCCTACAAATAAAAAATAAAATCATATACACTTTTTCGTTCTTTGTAATGAATAAATAATTTCATACCGATTTGATTTATAGCTTGCCATATTTTTTTAACTAATATTGTTCGATTTTCAGGCAATTCATCAGGCACCAAGCTACCACAACATCGAAGTACCATTAATGACTGTGATGGAGTGGCAAGTTCTACAAAAAAAAAAAAAAAACAAACATTATGAAATGAGAATTCTTGAGGTCAGAACTCCTAGAAAAACTCACTAGAAATCTTAATTTCATTTAGAATATCTTCAATTTCTTTTTTTGATATACGACCCATTCGTCTCAAATCAAATCAAGTTTTTCTGATGTATTCATCGATTTTGTTAGCTGATGAGCTTTGATGAATAGCTGATGAAAAAAATGACCTAAGTACAGAAAATAAAAAAATGTAAAAACACATAATTTTCTGAATATAACCGGTAAAAACTTACCTATTTGGTAGTATATTTGTATTACAATATGGAATACTTCCATTGTTGGTTTCTGGAAATGTTTTATGGGAAATATGAGAATTCGTATTTGATATTAATGTGTTGCTAATCCTATGACGGCTTAAATTGTACGCAGTGCGTATGTGCTTTGAGCACTGAATTAAAACAGACATGTTCAAATAATATGAAACTTCTAATAAATCGATTAAAACAAAATGTTCGGTAAAATTAGTCAATCAAACGAGATGCACAATTTACTCTGAATTTAGTTAGCAAAAATTTTCACTAATCGCAGCCGCTTCGATCTTTAAAATAAGTAATAACCTTAAAAAGGAATGGAATATTGTGCTCACTATCATTTATCACTAAATAATAAATTAACTTGTGATATCACCTGTGCTATCACTAATAGTCCGGGGTCCGTGATTAGAATATTAATTTTTAATTAACTATTATATTATTTTAATGGACCTTTTAATTTAAGTAAATAATTAAGAAAAAAAAGAGCCTTGACAGTTTTACATTAAATTTAAAGGGCCCAATGACAAACGAATTTAAGAAGGACTAATTTAGACTAAATTATTGACTATTTAGATTTTAGATGGATCCAAGCCCGGATTAAGAATCAATTGGGCCTCGGGACACCATACATTTAGGGGGCCCTCTTTCACCTTTAACTTCAAAATAATTGTATCATTACTTATTAAAGACTTTATATTATTGTATAATTTTTTACTATACAAAAAATATACAGAGTACCTATATCTTATATTCTTATGTCATTGTACGCGGGTTTTTATTAAAAAGTATGGATCAATGGTATGGAATTTCATTAAAACAAAAAAAAGACAAGTGTTTAATATTTTTAACAGGCAATTTTTTTATAACACTTTCAACATGTTTAAACACGCAGTTGTAGCAATAATAAAGTTGACTTTATTTTTTCAAATGGTAATCACTATATTTTTTGATGGATTCCGGTAAAACTTTATTCTGAACATTTTGACAGTCAAATGATCAATTTTGGTTCTCTAGGACCTAGGTTATTAACTATGGTCCTCTAAAGTTTAGTATAATATAAATGAATATTTTTAACTAAAATACCTAATTTACAAAAGCTAAATATTTTAATATATAACTTCCTTTTTATATTTTATATACCTACTTAAATGAATCCCGGAAAAAAAGACCAAGGAAAAAAAGACCAAGAAAAAAAGACCAAGGAAAAAAAGACCAACAGAAAAAAATAACACGGAAAAAAAGGACAATTTACAATTTTTGAAAACTACATTTAAAACCGAGAATAATCATTTTAGTTATTTTGTTGTAATTTTATAATTAATATGTACATTATAATATATTTTTTGGATATTATACACAATTTAAATTTAATAAAAGGAGAAATTACCTTCATTACAAATTTACATAATATTATTTATACGACCATCATGTAAACAGTATACACACAGAAAAGTGCCTATATTGAACTCCAATACAAATCTTCATCTCTATATTATTATATTAAATACAATATAACTTGTGGTATAATAATATAGAGTACCTAAAATAAATTTTTATTACTGGAAATTCCCTATGCAGAAATCACAGTGACCTATGTAGACATTTTCATACGCTTATGCTATTATTTTAGTGAACAACATTTAGTCTGTTGACAGTCCCTGAAGTGTTAAAGTGTTTTAAATAATATATTATAATATATTATAAAATTACAACAAAATAACTAAAATGATTATTCTCGGTTTTAAATGTAGTTTTCAAAAATTGTAAATTGTCCTTTTTTTCCGTGTTATTTTTTTCCTTGGTCTTTTTTTCCGATTACCTACTTAAATAGATAAATCGGTAATCTAAAATATTCAAAAAAAAAAAACAAAAAATCAAAATTGTTAGCCAACACAGTTCATGTTCTGAGTAATTTTTCGGGATATAAAATTGAGAACAATTTTATTTTATAATTATTAATAATAATTTACCTACAAACTATACCTACCTACTTAAATAACTTTTTTTTTTTTTTGAAAACTATTGGGCGCGTTAAAAAAAATATATTTTGGGGATAAAGATGGGCCCTGGTTCTGTGCCCCCTTTCCCCCTTTAATCAGGGCTTGATTCACATTGTTCGTCGATCTTACATTTTACTGAGTCGGTACTCGGTGGCATACAATATAATGTATGGTGTATCATAAAGTATCAAACCATGGTACCTATATCATAAACCACACGGTTTAGATTTGGTTCTAGTCTGCGCAATATGTCAAGTTCTTAGTTCTTACATAATTACACATAATATCACAGAACAAACTTGTAAAATATACAAATACAAACTTCACCATTATATTTAGTAGACTTCCAAGATAGATCCAGACAATCTTTTTTTACCATTTAAATAAACGTTTAGGTAGTTAACAAAATGCCCAGAACATTTATTAAATGTATTTTTATCTACTGTAAATAGGTACTTAATTAGTGAGTTTAAAATTTAAATCTAAATGCAAAATAGCAGTTATTGCAGAGGAAAAAACCAAAAACTCAATTTTAGGTTAATCTTTATATTTTAGCCAGGTTTTTATGAAAATATCTCACTGTGCACCGTAGCTCCACATAAACTGTCAAAAGCACAAATTTAGATTTCTATCTTAAATTATATTTTGGTCATATCCAATATTTACAAACCTAAAAAAGATGGACAAGTGGGTGTCACTCTGCTGTACAGTAGGTTACAAGTGGGTCACTGTATAATGGATGATATTAAATTTGAATTCAACGATATAATATCATTGTATAAGAAAAACGATTCTGAGAGGAGACGGTATGTCAGTCTAGGTATATGACATTTATATACATATCTATAATACTAAACCAAAATTTGACCTATAATAGGTACCTATAATAAATTCCAAATTAGTCATATCACAATATTCATTAGGTACTTATAAGTTATAACTTATAACGCGCTATACATCAACAAAAACCGTGATACTATCATAGATATATAATAGTACACTTTAGAAGTTTCAAGTACATACGAATAATATTATTCAATCACAACAAAATAACTCAAATAGTTATTATTCTAGGTTTTTTAATATGTAATTTCGTCCAAATTTGAATTTAAAATGTCTGTAAAAAATAACTGTGTTCATATATTTTTTAGTTTTTTTGGTTACAGTATGAACTATTTATGAGAACCTTTGTTTTAAATTTGCAATCCTTAGCTATAAAAACTGAAAATTTTATAATTTATTAATTACAATGATTGAAAATTTTCGAGATTTTGATAAATTTTGTCAAAATTCGATCTTTAAATGCTTATAAAAAAAAAACTGTGCCCATGAATTTTTAATATTTTTCAACTGATATTGTAACAATATATCAGGCGCCTTGTATTAAATTTTTACACTTTTTGGCCCAATAGATAAAACTGAATTGATATTTATAGAAAAAAAAACTAAAGAAAATTGAAAGCGTTAAATGTCCGTAAATAGCTCAAAAAGAGTCAAAATTGTATGGTGTATAGGAAATGTTAATTTAAACATTCAGCGAAATTTTCATGTATCTACTATCTACAGTTATTCGTTTTTGAATTACAACAAAATAAGGAAATCGCTACATGAGAAATCGAGTGAATATCCAATGTTGTAAAAATTTGAATTTCAAACGCTCATTAAAGTTTAATTTGACCTTCTTATAGAAATTTTTTTTTTGATAAAGGTAGATAATCTTATAAGGAATCTTGCATTACATTTTCAAATCTTAGATTTAAAAATAAAAATTTTTACGAATTCTTCACTCAAAATATTTTGATAATTTTCGTGATTTTTCCATACTTTGTCAATTTTTGAACTGTAAATGTTTATAAAAAAAAATCGTGTCTCATGATTTTTAATATTTTTTATTTGCCTTTGAAACAATATACTATAGGAGCCTTCTATTAAATTTTCAAGCTTTCGCAACCAACAAATAAAATTTTATTGATATTTTTAGAAAAAAAACTAAAAAAAGATGGAAAATGAAAATGTCCCTAAACAGTTCAAAATAAATCAAAATATTTTTAAAACGTTATCGTGTATATAAAATGCAAATATAAACAACCAGTGAAAATTTCATGTATATATGTTCACTTCTTTTAAAGTTACACCAAAAACCAAAATCGGTTTTTTGGAAAACCGATTTTGCGTAAAAATTCCCGTTTTTCCTTAATTTTTATGTTGTTTTTCCCGGCGCTTGTGAAAACTACTGAGAAATTTCTACTTTTGACACCCCAAAGTACCAACTAGATTCACTTTCCTATCAGAAAAGCTACTGATGAAGAAAATCCAAGCACTTTTACAGTTTTACTGTCCTAAAACGTGATGACAGACACAAAAAAAAATTTAAAAAAAAATAAAAAAAAAACACACATTATTGTAAAATCAATACATTCATCGTTTCACTCAGAATCTAAAATTATAGGTTTCATTTAAATAATAAATTAACGTTTAGTTTTGTAGTAGAACATTATAACTAAAATAAAATAAATAATTGTTGTTCCTATATAATGTTTAAAAAAATTAGATATAAAAACATCTTTTTGCCAAATGCATATTAATTATTAAGTGTTTGGAAAATGTATTATTCGTGTCTGTGTCACAGTAATTACTAATAATTATTCATTTGTCTTGCATCTTGCAAATATTACGGATAAGTTTACCTAATTTTGTCTAAAAGTTTTCGTATTTTCATATAATCTGTTTCTTCAACGTATATTGAACGTAATACGTATATATTCAACATGTCAAATAGTGCAATACACGACAGCAATTCATCCGTAATTCAGAAACTGTCCACGAAGGAAATTATGCAGCTGGTTTTTGAAGATCTTCGGTCAAATAGGCCGAAACCGTTAGACAGTTGCAAAAGAAGTTTGAAGACAGTTTTTAAAAAGAAAAATTTTAACGAATTCTTAACTCAAAATAATTTGCTAATTTTCGTGATTTTGTTAATTTTTGAACTTTAAGTGCTTATAAAAAAAAACTGTGACTAAGAATTTTTAATATTTTTCATCTGACTTTGAAACAATATACTAGGAGCCTTAGTAACTTGTAACTATTTGTTAATTGTTAATAACAATAAACTGAATTAAATCTCTTTTTTAATTTCTATTGTATAATATCAATACATTATGCCCGTGTATCATATTATGTCCAGAACCAGTAGTGTAGACAGGACTTTTCATTGGTAGGCCTATCCACCCAAGGAAATATCTATATTTTCTTATGATTCGCCGTTGCCATAATATTCCTACAAATTACAATTGGTAGTCTATATAATAGAGTAGATTAAATTTGAAATTTTTTCCTATAATATCAATTACTTTGAAATAAACATGAGGAAATAAGATAACTAATGTATGTTAAGAAATTAGAAAATTATAATTCTAAACATGTATGAAATTAATACTATTAACAAGATTTAATTTCTAATTGAACTAAAAAAAAAAAAAAAAAAAATTGAATAACTTAAGTAATATATAATTTGTTGTTTTATTTTAGTGTTACTTAAATTAGAAAAATTATATAAATAGAAAAAAATAAATGTATAGTATAAGAATAAAAACTTGACAATAAAATAGAATTTTAATTACATATTAATACATTTATAATATACTCATGTTTAGACCTTTTCTTCTGTTGTTGAGATGTGCCTGAAAAAAAAATATTTGTTCTATGTTTATACACTATTTAAAGCTAAAATAATCAAGTATACTTATATGTTTGTAATAAACATAGTTTATTTAGAGCAGTGATTCCCAACGTGAGTATTACCACCCCAATGTGTGCTTTTTTAATTTCGAGGGGTGTGTTTTACTTTTTCGGTCACTTATATGTTTACAGTTTAAGAATTATGATTATGACATAATATATTGTAACGAAATGTACCACCAAATTATGATTTTTTTATATTAATTTATTATCAGTATGATTTTATCATAGACATAATACATATAGATTGATCTGATATTAGTCTGTCAATTTTTAAAAATGTATCTATTTAGTAAATAATTAAATAATTAGTTTGTGTAAGTACATATTTAACAATTTTTAATTAATATTTAGTCATATTTTAGTGAATATGCATACGTCATAATCAAATAATTTAATGTGCATAAATATTCAAACTCTAATTATAACTATTATATCCTTTGAATATTCACATAATTTATAATTACCTTAATAATAGTGGCAAATTGAGGTCTTCTGAGTAAATTGTAAGCAGTTACCAAGAGTTGTTTACAAATACGATGAAGATCAGGATTTCCGTCACAAAAAAAATCAATCCCTAATTCGAACCCAGTACCAAAGTCACACTCATCACTTGCTATGTTGGCATAATTTATAATTGGCTGTAGTTTATCCATTACCTCCATTTTTTTACTTTCACTTGCTTCATGGTAGGATTTTAGAATTTTATGTAGAGTATCTAAATAAATTATATTGTAAATTCCAAAAAACTAAGTAAACATAATTGTTTAACAACGTACATTCAGATTCTGATAAAGGCCGATAACCAATATCTGTCTTACTATCATATGGAACTACAATTCCAGCTTTATGAAATGTTTTTGTCACTGGATCACATTTTCGACCTTCTAAAATTTCAGTGACTTTTCGTTTTTCATAAGCGAGTAATTTTTTTTGAAGTGTAGTCGCTACTTTACTATCCAAGCTTTGAAGGTGCTTCCTAAAAAAAAAAATTGAAGAAGTTATATACATTTATTATACAAAAATAATATTTTGTGTTTAATTGAAATTTACCTTAAAGCTTGAAATAAACTTTTTCCTAATTTTTGAACTATACAGTTTTTGCTTGAATCGTTAGAAACAACATAAACAGGCGATGCTAATGGTACATCCCTATAATAACCCATATGAAATTCTGAACCAGTACTTGCTATAATTGTCTAAAAAAAATATAGATATGTTGTATTGACAAGTAATTGGATAATAAACTATACTATATGTCTATATAGTATACTTTAGTACGTTACACCAGGATTCTTCAACCCACATACTGTATTGTCTTTATCTGAGGCCAGCAAACACATTTTAAGCATATCATGTATTTTTATTACATTATTAATAATTTATAAGTACTACAAATGCGGCATGCTAGATTTTTTTTTTTAAAGACTTTCTGCTTAAAAAGGTGAAAGACCTTAGCATTCACAATACATATAATATTATTTTCTTGAATCAAGTAATATTTTAGTAAAAGTACACATACTTGAAATTCTGGAGGGTCGTAGTAATAACGCCAATGTAAAACTGTCTTTTCAATATCATTGGTGTTAAACCCATTCATATGTCCTGCCAATACATCATAAGGTCCCACTAGTTTCAATCCAACCGATAATAATGCATCTAAATTTATAAAATATTTTTACTATTAAAATTTATTGAGTTTAAATTGACAAATTAAGTTAAAATCAGGGCTTGCAAATGTTATAATAACATTATATTTGAAAAATAATGATTTAAATTTGTAAACGTAATTATAACGGAAAGTGATAATCAAAAATAATTAAATACCGGAAAACAAAGCATAACGAATAACAAAATATATAATATATCTATATTAAAATTAAGTATTAAATTACTCACAAGATTGTTGGAAAATATCATTTTTATTCTAAATAACGATAAACGCAAAACTTGGATAACGTTTTATTTCTGAATAACGATAAACGCAAAAATTGTGTAACGTTTTAATTCTGAATAACGATAAACTCAAAAAATGTGTAACGTTTTAATTGTGAATAACATAAAACGGAATTTCTTTTCAAATGCAACCTCTGGTTAAAATAAAGAATAATACCATACCTTCTGGACGAGTAGAACATTGTCTTTTACAAAAACTCCAAAGATCATAAAACTCTTTTGGCATTTCATCTACAAGGAAGAGTTCGGAAATTTTTGTTTTCAAATAGTCAGAATCAGTTACATTTTGTACAGGCGGGTCTAGCTGTTCTCTATCATTTGAGTCTAGAAATGTATTTCAAAAAATATTTCAAACAATTTAATACAATCAAACATTAGTCAGTTAATAATTTAATTGATAACACCTTTATACAAAAGCTGTATTTCATTTTCAATATTAATGTTGTATAATTATATTTTAAAAATTACCAGGAGTGTGGGATGGCTGAGATTCACCGACAAATGTAAATCTTTGTACTTGATTGCTAGATGGTACATGAGGTGAACTAACAGTCTCTCCATCTAAACGTCGAGGTGTGAATAATGTTGGTGTACATGGAACAATACCATCATCAACACTGCAATCTTCTAATGTATTATTTGTCTAAAAATATTAAAATTCCACATTTCATAATTTTTTTATTTAAAAAAGTGATCAAAAGAGTACCACTAGGTGTTGTGAAGGTCACTGCATGGATGTGTTCAATTTGAATTCAATGATATAAAATCATCATTGTATACAAAAAACAATTCTCAGGCTAAATTACGAAGTATATTTTATTGGTATTAGAGTAATTTATTTTACTATTAAAAATACAGTATGTTGGATTAATACAAATAAATATTGTTTTAAATTTTCAATCTTTAGCTATAAAAATTGTTAATTTTATAAACTTTTAACTACAAAATAATTTGCAAATTTTCATGATTTAGATGAATTTTATAAAAATTTTAAATATTTATGCTTATAACAAAAATTGTGCCTTTGTATCTTTAATATTTTTGAACTGCTATGATAACAACTGAAGAGGAACGTAGTATTATATTTATTATTTAAAGCCGTTTGACCCAGTGAAAATGTATATAATTTTTTTTTTATTATTTAACGTACATATATTTATAGAAAAAACTATAAAAATTGAAAATTAAAAATGTCTATAAATAGGTCAAAAAGATTCAACATATTTAGAAAATCATACCATGTATAGGAAATGATAATTTAAACATATGGTGTGAATGTCAATTATTTGATGCAAATTACAACAAAATATAAATTGATTTCTGAATCGTTAATTTAAGGGTGAATATCCAACGTCGTAAATATAACTTGATCAAATTTACAACATATACATATAAATAAATGTAAATTGAAATTGATTTAAATCACTTTTAACTTTTTATAGTCAACAACAAGAATTGTTATTTATAATTATCAAAAATGTAATTAATCTGAATATTATTTTTATTTACCAATAATAATTGTTGCTGTTGTGAATGTTGTCTTATTGATGGCACTGCATATTCAGTAGAACTTTGTTGGTTATTTATAGAAGTAATACTATTAGGTTCACTGTTGGAAGTGATTGTTATTTGTTCAGGACGTTCAGGAACTTCCATGTCATTTGTTTCTATGAAAAATAAAAAATTTAAACACACATTTTGAAAATTAAATTAAATTTGGATAAAAGTAACCAACTTTTAAGAAATAAATAAAAGCTGTGTTACTTAAGAGGTTGTCTCCGTCTTACACATGATATAGTAAATTTAAGTAATATTTTTAATTACTCACTTAAAAATTAAAATATCTTAGAAAACCAACAAGAGAACACAGAAAATGTTCTTACCCAAAAGTTTGATAATAGATCAATTCACTCTAATATCAAAACTAACAGCACACTATTGAAACGGATGGACGTAAATTTGCTATGTAGTACGCGTGTAAGACGGAGACAAAAATGCGGGTGACACGTCCACTTAGTACATCATTTTGAATTTTGACATCAGAATTTTATTTTTCATAAACATTAGAAGTTTGATAAACTATTTACAAAATTAAATAATATTTTATATATTATTATATTATAAAATATGTATAGGTAAATATGTATTTTCAGTTTTTAAATTATCTGGGTATTAGATACCTATTACTTTGAACAGAAACTATAACCAATAATTATTATTTTAAAAATATGCTGTAGGAATTGAAGATCACACATACCACCACTATTGTGACTTTCTTCATTAGTTCTATGATCGCCGTTTGATGATTCTCCATTAGTTTGGTTGGATAATTTAACTTTTCCTTTTGAGTCTCTTTTTCTTGTAATTTTTTTAGTGTCCACTTTAATATCATCCTACAAACATAAAACCCATTAAAAAATTATATTTGGATGTTTCTCTGGGAAAAGTCACAATGAGGAAACCCTAGATTCATTATAAATACTAACTATATACACAATAAATTAATTAAAAAAATATTTTACTTTGGTTGGTGGATGTTTATATTTATCCGTATGTTCTTTATTTGTTTGGAAACATTTTCTCCCATATTTGCACGGTACTCTACCATCTTTTTGGTAAGCAAAAAACTTTTCCATCTTGTCTAAAACATTGAAGACTCAATTAAACACAAGTTGAATCAACATTCATTAATAATTTTACATTACCTACTTCTTAGTTCTTAGTATAAAATCCTAAGCAATGAATCATAGACTTTAGAGTTGAAAAGTAGTATACTATAGTATAAGTATACTAATACACCGAAATACCAAATCGATTGTTATTTGTTGTAAACAAAAACCATTTTAGTTTTATCTTATCAAGTACTGATTACTGAATTACTAGATCGTGATATCAGCAACTTGCTGTAAATTGTTTTTTATCATAGTTAGTTGCGCAACCATTATCACGGTCACGGACTTAAAAGTTAGAAGACCGTGCGTCCATGTCCACGAACTTTCGGCCTTAGGGGCTCGTGGTTATTGGTTAATTAGTTACATCTTAAGATCATTATACAATTTATATTACTATCTATAGCCGTAGTGTGTAGAAATCGCCGCCACCGTGCCCGACAGTCCGTAGCTCGGAGATTCGTTTCTCGACCGTTGACCATTGTTTTATCACGTATAGAAACGATTTTTTAACCGCGGTTTGTTTTGAATTTTTTGCAATGAGGAACACTGACGCACCATCTACGTCTGATGCTGGTTCTCCACTTACATCAGTTAAAAAGAACCCATGCGGGAAGGTAAGTGTTGACCGTAATTCAATTTTCAAAATTAAAAATCAAACTGAATTGTTTGCTTATTATTTTAATTTCAGTTTATTGGAAGGCGACAAAAAGAGATTATAATAAGCTTATATAAATACAAAATTTCCGAACAACCATCTATTAATGTTAAGGCAATGGTGAAATTGCTGTCGAAAGAAACGGGTATTGGCCAGAAAACGATCCAAACGACAATATCTGACTACAAGAACGCAAAACCAATACAATCACCGAACAGAAAGAAGGTCAGACTGACGTTTAAAGACAAAATCGATGATTTTGAACGAAATTCTATACGTAGAAAGGTACACGATTTTTGGTTTAGCCGTCAGGTACCCACCTTGGACAAAATTTTAATATCCGTGAATAGTGACCCAACATTAAACACATACAAGAGAACTAACCTATATAATTTATTACGTGAGCTAAATTTTACACATTGTAAAAGAAGCCTTAATAGCGCTCTCGTTGAACGGGACGACATTGTATTGTGGCGAACTAATTATATACAAGATATCCGAAAATATCGCCAAGAAGGAAGGACAATATATTATTTAGATGAAACGTCGATAAATATTGGTGATAGTATGAAAAAAATGTCGGTTGACAACCCAACAGGCAAAGCAAAACGACTCATTATAGTCCATATTGGGTCAGAAGAAGGATTCGTCAATGGTGGTCTACTGGTATTTGAATCGAAAAAAGGATCAGCTGACTATCATAACGAAATAAACGGGGATTCATTTTTTGATTGGATTAAAGGTGTCATTCCATTGTTAAAAGACAACAGTATCATAGTGATGGATAATGCACCTTATCATTCAGTAAAAGTCGAACGTTGTCCAACAATGAGTTGGAATAAAGAAGAAATTGAAAGTTGGCTGGAACAAAAAGGCGAGGAACAAAAGCCACTTAACAAAGTTGCTCTAATGGACATTGTTAATCAGATTAAACCGCAGTTTGACAAATACGTCATAGACGAGTATATAAAATCCAAAAATATGGCCGTATTACGTTTACCGCCTCATCACAGCGAACTAAATCCAATAGAGCTAGCATGGTCGTCTGTCAAAAATTATATCAAAATGAATAATTCCACATTTAAGCTACCCGATGTCAAAAAGCTCGTCATTGAAGCTGTCAGTGCATGCGGCCCCGAAAAATGGAAACACTTCGTCAGTCATGTAATTGACGAAGAGCAAAGATTCTGGGACATCGACTTTGTCGTCGAGGAAGTCATGGAAAATTTAAATCCTGTCTAGTTCACATCTTATTCAGATTAGGATTTTTAATTATTTTTTTTATTTATTTTTTTATATATTTGACTTATTTTTAACTGTTTAATACAATTGTTACTTTTACCATATATTTTGGGTGTTGATATTTTTTTTATTTTAATTATGGTACTGGTTTGTTATATTCCCGCCACAGCGAGTGAAAACTTTAAAGCCCCGCCGACCGCCACTCAGGTTTGCTATAGCTCCGCCAACCATATAAGTTTATATAACAATAATACATTGTACAAATATAAGATAATTCGACGGAAAATACATACCATTACTATGAAGTATGAGGTACCTAATAATCAATAATATAATAAACCGATATACCGATCAAATATCACAGTAGGTATATTTGCAGGGGCGGACTGAGAGTACTTCGGCCCGGGTGGAGAAGATTTGAGCGGCCCACAATTGTTGTATGATCAAAAAATTTGCAGCTCACTTATCATAGGCTAAAATGTTGGGGGTGCGGGTGCTAAGGGTGTTTAGCACCGCCAATATATTCTAGGAATAAATAATATATAATTCATAATATAATTTTTAAAATCTTTTATGTAATTTCTTTACATCTATATTTAGATATTACTGAGACAAAAATGTATTAGGTACTTTAAATTTAAATTTATAAATTCAACATTTGATGCATAATATATATACACAACTGTCAACTACACAAGTTACACATAGGTACGCATTTTTTTTATTGTTAACTTCACTTGCTCTCTATTCAGTCGTTCAATGTTTTCAATTAAATAACGAATAACCAGTATTGACGATAAAGATAAGTAATACAGTATAAATTATATAAGCAAAACAATATTGGTCGACGGTCAGTTGTCGGACGACGGCAGGCGGCGGCCTACGGGATTTCGTTATTTCTAATTACAGGTCATGATTTGTTTTAATAATATTATGGTGGGGTGCGTCTCACGGGTCAGGGAAAATTATTTTCATTATATGCTGATAAGCTATGTAGAAATATTCGTGCCCCAGGATTGTGTATTTTGTGTGTTATTAATTATTATCTATTATTGTTAATTTAGAAATCGAATATAAAATTATAATATAATATATTTTTATTAAAAGTGCACCATAAGTCCATAACGAAGGTGCCTCTCACGACAGCGGCCCCGGTGGATTTCTCCCACTCTCCACCTAGGCCAGTCATATCGTTTCCTATAATTATTATTATCCTTGAAATTAATTTTAAGGATTTGTTAACCCCCAGCCCCCAAGTACCCGATACGAATGCCGGAATCCTATTTCTACAGTTCAAAAGCATTATTTAAATAACAAATATGTACATGTGAAAATGGCCAAGAAATGATTAAAATACTATAATAATAATAGTATCACAAAAAAAAGAACCCTATATGAGATTTTGCAAATTAATCTAAATATTGGTATTATCATATTACTATTATGTCATTGAGAAAAAAAAATTACAAAATGTATAACATACCTATTACCTATTCAATTGTTATGTTCCCACAAATAACGTTAATTTTAGATTCAATGATAAATTATTGTACGTACGATAAAAACGTTTCAGAACACGGTGCCAGTCTGTCTGACATATCGAACAGATATAATATAATAATTAATAACTATAAAAAAAAAATAGATACAGCGGCAATGCGGGGTTATTTATTAGGAAAACCATTATAATGGATAAGAAAGATACCTATAACTTTATCATTAAGAGGACGCCACACCCGCATGTGTTGTCTCCGTCTTACAAACGCGTAACATAGCAAATTACGTCCACGGAAAACAAACGAATCGGCATCAAAAAGTGGTTTTAGAGTAAAAATACCTATAATAAAACTTAAAGAGAACAATATTTTGGAGGGAACCTCATCGGAGTTTTTAAAAATATTAACTATTAAAAAAGTTGTGGTTATTTAAAAAAATTAAAAAAAAAGAGTTTTTGTGCCTTCAATATCTAGCTGTGTATTTAGATTAATACAAAACCCCGATGAGGTTCCCTCCGAAATATTGTTCTCTTTAAGTTTTATTATAGGTATTTTTACTCTAAAACCACTTTTTGATGCCGATTCGTTTGTTTTCCGTGGACGTAATTTGCTATGTTACGCGTTTGTAAGACGGAGACAACACATGCATGTGTTGTCTCCGTCTTACAAATGTACAACATAGCAAAAACTCTTTTGCGAGGGACAACTTTTCTCGCACCATATTTGTTGTAGAACTACCAAATTTGCACGGCACTTAAAGAAGAACTTTATCTGTGCAACAGCTTGCTCTTTTATTCAATAACATATATACAATACAAGTTATTTGCTTCTAAACATTTGGTTTTTAATTTGCTTATAAAAAATGATTGGATGGTGCTATTGAAAAAAAGAGCACGCTGTTGCACAGATAAAGTTCTTCTTTAAGTGCTGTGAAAATTTGGTAGTTCTACAACAAATATGGTGCGAGAAAAGTTGTCCCTCGCAAAAGAGTTTTTGCTATGTTGTACATTTGTAAGACGGAGACACCACATGCGGGTGTGGCGTCCTCTTAATAATATATTAATATTACAGAAGCTGTAATTTATAAAATTTGTCAAGTCCTAGCTGTGTGTGTTCATTTCTCAGTATTCGGTACTAGGTACAGTGTTGTGACTTGTGCTTTCGTATATTATATATTTCGCTGTGCATTTGTTATAATTTGTTTGAATAGTTATGGATAGTCTAGATATTTTCGAGAGCCAGAAGGGAAAACAAAAATTGGCATTTGAATTTTAAAAAGTTTATGTATGTTGTACACAAAGAGTGCTTAAATTTTATAAGGTGGAAATGCCTCAAAAAAAATAGTCACAAATGTCCGTGCGTTTTAAAAATAGATCATGAACATAATCATCATTTGTGTCAAAATGAAATAGATGCCTCAAAAATTAAAATCAAAATGAAAAAATGGGCTAAAACAACGAAGTCTACTCCAGTCTCCAGCACAGTTATTTTCCAAAGCTGTGACGGGTTTTTCGGAAAGTATTCTTGAAAAACTACTGAAAGAAAAATCTATTAAAAAAACCATTCAGAATCAAAGTTTTCCAATAGTACCTGAAAATCTAAAAGATTTAAAAATAGAAGGTACGTACTATGAATATTGACAATTAATACAATTATTTATTTATTATCTGCAGTGCTCGTCTTGGGGGGAGGGCAGGGGGACGGAATACCCCAACTAATTTTTCAGAAATTTTAGCGTAGGTACCTCTACTTTTATTTTTAAGGAGAACGCACTGGACGCATCATCATGCATTTCTGCATTTTTATCAAAATGCACGTGATCAAATCATAATTTTTCTTACCTACAATAGATTTAATAATTATTAATATAACACCTATGACCTATGTTTTATTACTATTTATATTTAACTACCTGATCCCGTGCACTTCGTCGCCCGTTAAATGTATCAACTCAATATGACTCAAACTTTGTTCAATTCGTTATTCAATATTCGGTGTATGGTGTTCAACATTTTCGTATCTTATCTTTTCCGTTGCCCGGAATAAAAATTCTGAATCGCGGCAGTACTTTATCAGGTAGGCAATTTACCTGCGGTAGATCGCGGACCCCGTGCTGTTTGTACGGAAGTGTATGATTTAACTCTTGAGTATCAAAGTTATACCAAGTTTGTAGATTTTACTTAATCCCACATTCCCACCTACTGTTGTATTACAATAATGCGCGATGCAAGAGATTATTTTTATCGATAAACTTCTCGGAACAATTTTATTCTCGGAATCATATTATTCTTATCTACACGACGACGACGACGAACAAAAAGGATAGGTTACAGGTAGGCAGGTAGCTGGAAACCCGCGGGCCGCCGTGCCGCACAATACGTATTGGGCATTGACAGTGAATAATTAGGGCCGGGCGCCCGGGCCACACATAGCGGTTGAACCGCGACATGTTGCGGTCGATTTTTCGACCGCGGCAGTTTCCGCGGCTGAACCGCGTAAGTGTGAACGCATATCAGGCGGTTGCATTTAAAATCAAACAATCTGAATTTGTTGGGCGGTTCAACCGCTGCGGTTCAACCGCTATGTGTGGCCCGGCCCTAATCGTTAATTACTCCACTAAAACGCAACATTTTTGAAAATCCTTTCTTATTGCACGGTGAAAATATGAGAAGAACCTCTATTCCAAATTTCAAGTCCGTACGTTGAGTAGTTTTTGAGATACAGCGATCAGTGAGTCAGTGGTATTTGGATTTTATATGTATAGATAACTAATTATTGACTAACATTATCGGACTTTATTTATGCCTAAAACCTGCTCCGTGATATCCTCTTTCATTTAAAAAAAACTGCATGACAATTGGATAAGAAGTTTCGAAGCCAAACCGTAACAAAGATTTCCTCTTTTGCTTGATTTCAGTTATATATATATATATAGATTAATTATCTTTAATCATGTATCATAAGTCATAAGTTCATAACCTATGCAAATATATTATCAGTTACCAGTATATAATTATTATTATATTTAATATTATTAAAATTGTATTGTATTACACATGGGGAATATTTTTTATTTATATATTATTGACATCCATACGTTCTTACCGTGGTTAAAAAGTTGACAATTTGTTTTTAATTATTATTATGTTATTGAAATTGTACTGTATTGCACATGGTGAATATTTTTTATTTATATATTATTGACATTGTATATCAAATGTATTACTAGGTTACGTTACACCTTACAAATCATTTTTATTATAGAGTTATTTTTTTAGTGTTCTTTTTTCGGGGTTATTTTTTCAGGGGTTGTTTATTAGGCGAATCAATAATAATATATTAAAAATAAAAATAAATAAATACGAAAATATTTACTGTTAATAAAATGGTATTGCCCCAAACGGTGACGACGGACACAAAAATAAAAAATCGCTTGTCTCAGAATCTAAAAATATAGCTGGTACCATAGGCTCAACTTCAGTGTTTATTAACTCGGATGTGTGTTTAAGGCCCCCCACACCCTCAGTCTATTCAAATATCACAATCATATTTTGACTGGTATCGGTATCTAATATCATACTGATAGGTTAGGTTATGTTATAAGTACTTATAGGCATGTCGTTTATGTTTAAGTTATATTGGGTCTGCCCACACGATGCGTTTTTTTTCGCACACATCGAATACGGTGATTCCGGATGCGGCAGGGTTAAAAACGAAAACGGAAAAAGAAATTTCAGCGGCTTACCTCAACATGCTGAGGAAATTTCTTATTGCCAAAACCGAACACAAATGAAAATAACAATATTTCAAATTAAACCGTCCGTGCGGTCCGGTATTCAGCATGCGGTGCTGATTTATTTAATTTAAATTGTATTTGTGAAAGGCGCTAAACAATATTATAAAAATATTTTATTAAGAAAAAAATGATCATTGAAGTTGAGTCAAGGTCATGTCTATTGTCTATAGGTCATGTCTATCGGGTCAAAGGAATACAGTTTCACTGTCTTGTTCGATGGAAAAATGAATTTAGTTGGTGGCTTGGTGCATTGAGGTTTTCAACAAAATCGATTTTGGTTTTTGGTATAACTCTAATAACTCTTGTTCCGTTCAAAGAGCACCGAAGGTGTCTAAATATAGATGATAATTGATAATTTATCTATATATGTGGTTCGAACACACTCGATTTTTTTGTGGTGATTTTCATATTTTATTATAATTCAAAAAAGAATATCCACAGACACTTGTCATTTACACCATATTATGTTTATTTTTTCATTTGCTATACTTGATACAATTTTCAAAATAATTAATTGACCCTTTTCGACTTTTCAAGTTGTTTACGGGCATATTCTCTTCATGACGTTGTAAACATTAAATTCTCATCTATCTATAATCAATTATACCTCTTAAAAAAAATGATTTTCATTTAATCTGTGCCTCTTGTAACCTCAAATAATTTTCCAATTAATTCCCGTGTGATAAGGTTGCATGGCCCATGGCCTACCCATTCTTCTATTATCTATGGTTGAACGGCAACGCGGCATCACAGTTTAAACTTTTACAGTAAAGTCTTTAGTAGTATAGACGTTCAGTGCTTACTGCTTAACTAACTTTAGTTGGAAAACTATAATTTATTTTGTATAGTGAATTTCGAAAAGATCTGTGACAAATTGACAGATAATACTGTGCATTACATTCGGATTTTAAGTTTCTACGCGACGTGAAAATTATATTACTGTAGTTTATAGTTCGGTACTGTGCTGTGTTCCGACGTTTAGTAGTAGTGTAGGTGTCCACTTTATAACCATGGCCATAGACAAAAATACCATGCGCTCAAATTTTAACGAGCAAATACAATTAATTTTAATGAATAAACGGGAGGATAATAACGCTTTTTTGTCAACCAGTGATTACAGTAGAGTTATTCAACAGGTGAAAAAATCAAAAAAATCTTTAAACACTGTTGGTGAAAAGAAAACAACAAAAGACTATCGTGTAATACGTAAGTATGATATTTTAGTAATGAACGGCAAAGAACACTTGATTAGACCTATCGATGAAAAAAATGTAGTATTGTACTATGCAACGATTGATGAATTATTTGATATTCTTTACGATACACATTCTGCAATAGGTCATGGTGGACGAAATCGTATGGTGTCTGAACTTAAAAATAATTATTGCAATATAACTAATGAAACAATTATGGTATTTTTAAAATTATGTGCTGAATGTCATAAAAAAACAGTGTGTTCAAAAATAGGATTAGCACCTAAACCAATTTTACAGCCTACTTTCAACTCTCGGGCTCAAGTTGATTTAATAGATATGCAGTCTCGACGTCATAATGATTATAGATTCATAATGAACTATCAAGAACATTTGACTAAATACATAGTGTTGAAACCGCTGAAATCAAAATGTGCTGAAGAAATCGCTTATAATTTAATTGATATCTATACATTATTTGGGGCTCCTACAGTATTACAATCATGCAGTGGAAAGAAATTTGTAACTTCAATAATTAATAAACTTCATGTCATATGGGATGAAGTAAAAATTGATTATGGATGGCCTAAGCATTGTGAAAGCCAGGAATCCGTTGAACGAACTAATAGGGATGTGCAAGAAATGTTATCTGCTTGGATGACCAAAAGAGATAGTTTGGATTGGCCATCGGCGTTAAAATTCATTCAGTTTAAAAAAAATCGGACTTTTCACTCAGGTAACTATTTAACTTTTTTTTTTTATTATTATTATTTTTTAAATGTATATTTTTATTTATTAGGGATAGGCACATCTCCCTATGAAGCAATGTTTGGATGCACTGCTAGAATAGGTTTTGAGTCATCTAATCTTCCAAATTCTGAAATAACCAAAATAAAAACAGAAGAAGATTTATAATGTATTACTCTAATGTTCTAATAATGAAGAAGATGACATCAAAGAAAAACACTTATGAACTGGATGGAATGCTTAAATTATGTAATGGGAAAGAGGTAACTTCAAGAAAAGGAACAGTTGTATGAAGGGTTTTCCAGGGATACCAGTGCAGCCATAGCAAGGTGGGTTCTGCAAGAAACATTCTGCCTGCCACAAGGCACTAAAGATGCATTATGTAAACATAAATAATGTATAGTTGTACACAAATAAAATGGTATATAAAATATTTTATTATGCGTGAGTAACATTATTTGGTAAATTAATTTTTGATAATAATATATCTAATATGGAAGATGTTAATGATATGTCGATAGACATTATTCAGTAGTGCCCATCACTAGTTGAAATATTATTTTACTTTCTAATCTTCAGCCAACCAAATGTCTGAAGTACAATCGCCTCCTGGATACCTATAGAAAATAAAACGTCATAATACAATATAGTTTTCAAAATTGCATTAAAGAAGCGTCTAGTAAATAAATTACCAATTGTGAATAGATTATGGTTTTATAGTTAAATTAAAGCAGTGGGGTATTTACAGGGAGGGGGGTCAGGTCGGGTCAATGGATCATCCCTCTCCATAGGCTGTACATAATATGCAAAAGTTTTCAGAGTCTTAACTTAAGGCCTCTAATTTTAAAGGCAGGGCTACTGGATAAAACAAAGACAAAAACCTAAATATGCCACTGAATTTAAGTAGTGATGTAGTGCAATACTACTACAGTTAAGATATATTATCAACAGGTTTACTTATTTATTGTTACATAATATGATATGAATATTATAAATAATTAATAATTTTTGTTAAACAATGTATAAATATTATGGAAATTTAAAAATGACTTTACTCTTTGAATATAACCAAGTTTAAAAAAATACTATTGTCCATTTGTACGTCTCTATTTTAGAAAAAATTAGTTTTTTCCTTTTTATTCTTAGAGGTGCCATACAATTTAAACAGCATTGATAGATAAATGCTCAGAAGTTAATAAGATTATAGAAGCATACAATAAGCTACTATATTTAATAAAAAGAAAAAAATTAATGGTAATTATATTAAAGTAAAATATTCTATTAATTATTATTTGTCAAAAAATCCACCTATTCAGTTTAGAGTATTTGATTTTATTGTATAAATTGGTTACCTATCATTATCATTAAAATATTAAATTGTCATTCAACAGTTGTGACATTAATTTAATTTAATTTGTTCGTTATTGTTCAATAATACAATATTTACCTTGTTTCATGTGCCATGATAGGCCCATCGGGTTCTTTGCCAAAATCTACTAAAAAGTCCTGATCCAGGGATAAGCCTCCATTAATAGTATCCACATCAAGTTTGACTAATGTAGATCCATGTCTGTAATTATTTCATTTTAATGTTTTGAATTGTAAGTATATTTATTTTAATCCTATTATGAATAAGATTATTCTACATATCTCCATGATCTATAAAGAAGTAGGTAATTTATGTAGCTAAATGATGTAATATAACCTAAAATCAGGATAATAAATTAACCTGAACAGAATTTAAAATAATAATATATCACTCAGTAAATCACAGTTTATAATATTATAGTCTCTTTATCAGTTTATATAATAATAAATATTTAATTTTAGATAGATTACTTACATATGTAAATAGGTAATTACTTAATTATATTACAGTCAAATGTTTAAATTTCATCACTCTGAATCATTACATTGACTCATTACTTTTAGTAGAAAAATATGAAACTGTGATAATTGTAACTGCTTAAATCAATACCAAGTTATGCAGAGGCAGACTTCTAATTAAAATTTGATGGAAGCCTTTTATTCTACTTCTTCAAAGTTACAGGGACATTGATAATAAGATTCTAAGACACATTATATTTTTACCGGAGAATTTATAATAAACTTACTTCACAGATTCTGGATAGAACTGTTTATCCCATGGTGTAAATAAAGAAGTTGTTACATATAGCCTTTTCCCATCTAAGCTTAACTGGAGCATTTGAGGTGAACCAAATAAACGTCTTTCTTTGATATATACAGGTTCTGGTTGTTCCTTTAAATTAGTAAATATATTTACCTACTTATTATATCCTTGGTATTGTTAGAAATACAAAAGATATCTACTTTAAGCTCAGAGTCTTTAACAACAGTTAATAATCCATCTTTCAACAATAATCCACCTAAAAATATTTGGCCAACTAGTTTAGGTTTGCTGGTGTTTGTTATATCATATTGCCTGACATCTCCGTGCAACCAATTAGAAAAATATAGATATTTATCATCCAATGATATCAAAATATCTGTGATCATGCCTAAAATTATAAACAAATATTTTTAAACTTTATTTAATTATTTCATAATCAATAAAATATTATACCTGAAATTTCATTTAATCCATTAGTATCCTTTACAGTTTTCTTAGGAACGGATATCACTTTTTCAGATTCCCAAGTACCATTGTCAGTCCGAAAAAATCTTTAAAAATTTTTAATTTATAAGATTGTATTACTTATATATATATTTATCCTGATGTAATGTAAACTGTAAATATTTATTGACTTTTATCTCCCAATATACTGTATACCTATGATCCTATACCTAACCCATGATCTGTTGTCTATTCTAATGATAATAAAAATATTGTATGCTGCTTACAATATAAATTCTATTAAATTCATTGATTTTACATGGAATAAATAAAATAAAAATACTATGTTTCTATAGATTAAAAAAATGAAAACATTTATATAGGTAATTACTAATTATTATTGATAGCTGTACTTTAACTGTAAATTCTTTAATTAAAAACATACTTTACAGTAAACATATATTTTACTATAATTTTAAAAGGATGATTATAATTTATAATCTACTATATTTGTTGTAATACCTACGTAACTCACTATAACATACGACAATCGACACTAAACAAACTTAACTGTTGTTAGGTACCTAACTATAGACTATAGGCATTAAAATAGCATTTATTTTATAACATTTATAACACTTATGAACACAACACATTGGTAGACCTCACACTTTAGGTAGGACAGGTAGTTCTCAAAACGGCAGTATACTGCATATGAGAGATAACACATTTAATTGTATTAATACCTAAAAATGGTACTATTCACTGCACAGCCAACAAATCCTTCAGATGCTTTAGGATTGTGTAAGAATCGTATTTCTAAAGGAGCTATGCCATCTGTACCCAAATCAATTGTCTGCAATAATTTTCTCTCAGACCAAGAATAAAAGTTGATGGACCGTCCATATTTCTCTATTTTATAAACATTTAAAATTATAACTTTGTTTTAATTAAATAAACATTGTAAATACCAATGTTGTTAATATGATCAGCATGAAAACCAGTTTTGAAATCTTTGGGTGTTCCCCATTCGGATGATACTAAAACATCCCAGTATGGCTGGTACCAAAAGTCGTATCCAAATTTTGCCGTGTCACCCTTTGTCCATGTTCCTACAGTCAATACAATTAAATAAAGTTTAATCAATTTAATCTACAGCTCTATAGGAACATACATAAATGTTTGGCATAGTATTTTTGATTTTACTAAAATATATTATACTCAATTTTATTGACACTTGATCTACCTTTAACTACTCCTTCTTCAGCATCTATCAATATGAAATCACCTTTTCCATTACCATCAGCATCGCCCATAGTTGAAATCATTACATTACCATTAGGTAAACAATGAGTTGTATGTAAAGTTGATACATTTAAAGCATGGACTTCACTAGGTTCAATAGTCTATCAAATCGAAGTAAATAAATTGTTAACTAATCTGCATTTTAATATGACATTTTAACTGTTAAACATTAAGTAATTAATTTTATTACTTTGTGTAATTTAGGAGATTTTTCGTTTGACACATCCAAAACATAAATTCGATCAGATCCTAAAGAAGGCAAAATTACTTTATTTCGGCTTTTTGTACAATCATCATAACAACTACTACAAGTGTTCCATCCAAAATGATGTAGTTCATCGCCAACATTTTCTACGCTTGTCCTAAAGATCACCTGTAAGTAACAAAATGCAGGTACTTATAAATAATATCAATATGTATTTGAAATTAGGATGCAACACAAAATGTATTGTTACTTGAGAATATGTAGGGCTATTTGGGTCCACATCAATAGTGGCCAAATAATCTGTTTTGTTTTTTGTTAACGTATTTGGTTGAATGCATATAGTGTACAAAATAGTTTCTCGTTTTCCATTGATATATGCATCTAGGGGACTTTTGTACCCCGGCCCACATTGATTTTTACAATCTAGGTAGTATGAGACACATACAATTAGTTTTTATTAAATATCGCTTTTGCCTATTTATTATTCATATAGATGTTCATAAATACATTAAAGTACTTACTTGCCATTTCAGCTGCTCAATCTATGCAGGTAAAATAAAAATTCCTATTATATCAATATAGATAATTACCCACTAATTATATAAAAATACCTAGGTACCTACTGAAAATAATTATTTATTATTGTATGAAATTATAAAATATGTTATTGTTATTAGGCAAAATAATGAATACAAATAACCTTGATACAACTGCAGAATATATTCATATTATATTCTGTGATACAACTGCACCTACCTCGTTTAGGTTATCACTAATCAGAAAATAAAAAGTAAAAGTAAATAAGAGTTCAATAAATAAATACCTATCATTAAGTAGGTGGGTACTTATTTGATAGATAGTATAATAATAATAATGATCGCTAATGGCCTAAGCTGCCGGGCTCAAGCTCAATAAAAAAATACTGATCCATATAGTTGTACTATATTTTATTAGAAATAATAAAAATAGGCAATTAACATTTGCCTAGAGATACAGATAGCACATTTCATAAACAAACAGCAATAATAATCCTATACAGTATAGTAATGTACTAATGTGTATACCTATTATGTACACAATAAAAATTTAAAAAATCTGTCTGTATAATAAAGTAGTTAATTTTTAAATAAAAAAATTTTAACCGTCCAAAAAAACAAGTTCATTTTTTCAGTTAACGTGAACTTGATCCTTTGAAAAAATAATTAATGTGAACTTAAACGAGTTAAATTTACACACAGCAGGTAACACTGAACGTGAACGAATTAAATTTACATGCAGCTTACAATGAACGTGAACGAATTCAGTTTTTAAGTGAATTTTCCAAACACTGCTGTCTGCTGCAGTGCAACAGTGCAGACGTACCGTGGTAAAACGGTACCTACTTATCGGTCATCGGTGTGAAACGTGAATAGTTCATGGTCAGAGCCGTGTTGATGGGGGGGGCAAAGGGGGGGCCTTTATTTGCGCTTAATATGCTACCTGTGTGTAAATTGTAGGGAATTAAGGAGCGTGAATTGCCCCGGGGCCCTGAATTGCTTGACACGGCTCTGTTCATGGTACCTATATGGCTATATCTAAATGGCTTAAAATTAATCTAATAATATAAATTGTACTTAGGCAAATTAACATCGTCTTGAACTCAATTGCTTGAAATGTCACTCTATGTCGTTTTACAGAACCCGTGGTAGATTTGATTATTCTTAATAATATTATATTGTCGAACGGCCATAACGCCCACAACATTCGTTCACAAAAATAATTAAAAATTCTGCATTAAAGTTATGCACAATGCTTTGATTTTTAACTTTGAAGGTAGTACTCATACAGTTATGTGGTAGCCGTAGCTATAATTGAATTTGAATATAGTAAGAAGGTTCTTTTGGGATCATAAATGAAAATAATAATTAGAATTAAGAATTCAAATAGAATTATTGAATAGAAAACCATGAAAATATAATACAGTTTTCTCGTAAATTGTTCTAACGGCAAATAAAAATATCGAAGATCAGACACATATTTTTCTGAAAAGCATTCAAATTTAAATTGATCAACATATCGCGGAAATTCATTAATTAATTTCTAATTAAAAATGTATAGTTTTATTTTTATCACCTAGGCTAGAAAATGTAAGAAAATTGTCAATGTTTCTCATACATTATTTGTAAGGAAACCTAAATATAAATGAAAATGCACAATTTCATTTTGTAGACATTTTAAGTTCAAATTTCGACGAAATAAATTATGAGCGGAGCGATGAATGTATTGATTTTACAATGATGTGTGATTTTTAATTTTATTTTTTGTTGTCTGTCTTCGCCTTCTAGGACAGTAAAAGTGCTTAGAATTTCTTCGACAGTATCTTTTCTGATAGGAAAGTGAATCTAGTCAAAAGTAAAATTTTTCCAGTAGTTTTCAAAAGTGCCGTGAAAAACAAAAGAAAAACGGGAATTTTTACCCAAAATCTGTTTTCGAAAAAATCGATTTTGGTTTTTGGTGCAACTCTAAAACAGATGACCTTAGGTGACCTTTGACTGAATATTTATATTTTCATTTTCTATACCTACACCATAAAATTTTGACTTTTTTGAGCTATTTACGGACATTGTCAGTTTTCTATTTTCTTAGTTTTTTTTCTATAAATATCAATAAAATTGTATTTATTGGGTAAAAAGGCATAGAAATTCAATGAAAGGCTCCTGATATTATATTGTTACAATAGCAGTTGAAAAGTATTAAAAATACATATAGGCACAATTTTTTTATAAGCATTTAAAGTTAGAATTTTCACAAAATGTATTAAATTTAAAATTTAATAATTATTTTGTAGTTAATAATTTATAAAAAGTTAAACTATAGCTATAGAGATTGAAAATTTAAAACAATGTTCCACGTAAATATGTTATATATAAATGACTTGATTCACGCAAAAATATTATCAAATATAGGTACTTAGAAGTTAGAAATATCAATATATCGCGATCACAGGCGTTTTTCTCATACTATGATATTATTCATTGAATTCCAATTTAATACAATCCATTACAGTGATCCACTTGTAACCTACTGTACAGCAAAGCGACACCCACTTACCCACCTTTTTTTTATTACATATTATATTTCTAATCTAATCTATGTTAAGTATTCAATTATTTCAATAAGTATAGGTTAAGACCAAACTACCAAAGGCGTACAGTTTACTAAGTGGAAATTACATATAGTTCACATAATCATATTATAATTAGTTACAACATCTATTGATAGTATCTACGACTACTTTACAAATATTGAAATATATATTAATACATAATCATTAATCGCAGTAGGCGAACGTTGACAGTTATCAGTGTATGTAGCCTAATCTAACCTACACCATAAATCGTAGTAAAATATGTTGCCAAAATGGTCTTTACTCGGTCAGTCGGTCATAGACACCGGTGATTGTTGTAATTTACAATTTATTAGTGTTAGAGCGCAATATATATTATACAACATATTTTCTTTTAATTAAAAAAGGGAAGATAACTGTTTAATCACTGACAATTATAATAAATATTTAACTATTTAAGTGAAGTAATATAAGTGGTTAAGTCAGGGGCATTCCTGAGGGGATATCCCATTATAATTTACCTAATATGAACATATGAAAAACGAGAGAGGATAATATAGAATTGAAGGGATTGGGTTCTAGGAATTGTAAACAAGACATAGAATCGGAAGTGCTAGGGGCTACATTTGAGATAAACAATACAACTTAAATTATGTATTACAGGAAGGGCCGTATTATTTTAAGGCATATATAGGTAGGTACTTTAGAGTACAAAGTAAAGTTATTTTGTATAGTATCATGGGACATGGATTATGAATAACATCACAAAACTAGTTATAAGAAAGTGCTCCCTCTAACCTCTTTAAATCCTACCAAATATAAATTTTGTGAAACAAATAAATTAAAAAATTCCCAAAATAATACATTGTGGGCCGTCTGCTTACCTAGAATAGTAGACCGGTTACCCTCCCAGTCCGGCCCTGGTTGTACATTGCTATTATTGATGGATGTCAATAATTACTACTGAAATAAGTGATAGCCGATGAATACTGTATAAGTATATTATATTTATAATTTATTATATAAGTAAAAAAAGGGCTCTGTTTTATATAATATAAAAGAATATACAACTTGATAAAATTGTAAATTAGGCACGCCACGTAAAGAATTGAAAATGTACGTATTATTATTTTTTTAAATAAATTGAAATGTGATTATTTACTTGTCACTTGTACTCTTCTCCGTCATCCAATGTTTGTGGCAAATGACAATTTTTCGTTTCTGGTAAAATAAGTGTAACAAAAGCACCAATTATTTGCAAGACGCCCATTACAATGAGTGATAATTGAGAGCCCATTCCCTAATTAACATGATATTTACAACATTTAACAATTGATTTAACATATAATATTTTTTTAAATAAATTATCACCACATAATTAATGACAGGAAGTCCAACAGGTCCGATCATACCAGCTACTGAACTAACGCTTATTCCCAAACCTCTAACTACAGTTGGATATAATTCTGGAGCAAATAAAGAAAGAATAACATAAGACGACGAAATTCCCATTTTTCCGATACAAAACATTATTAAGGTCCACTGATCATCTAAAAACATATAGCATATAACACTTAAATAAAATATAAATAGTTCTAAAATCATACGCATAAATTAGTAACTATGTATAGGTATAGTTTGTTTATTTGCAAACCTAGAATGGGAAACGTAGCAGCTAAACAAGCACACCCTCCAACCAACATACTGATATGCAGTAAACTTTTTCTGCCAAATTTTGCCATTGCAGGCCATAGTACTATATATGTGGGTAATTCGACAGCTCCGGCCAAAAAAAAGTTTAAATGTTCATCAGAACTTAGAGCTGGTGCATAATAAGAAAGTCCAACATAAACAGTAGTGTTAACAAACCTTAGTAAAAAATACATAGAGATATTTACAGTTAAACTAATTATAGGGACCTAATGATAAAAAAAAAATACCATATAAAAGTTATTGCTATCGTTTTCAAACGTAAATTCGGTGTCCTGAATAGATGAAATACGTTATATTTCTTGATTGTTTTACTTTTTTGATTATTAAACTCCTCTTCGTACTTAATCTTATTGTCATAAAATTATAAAAACATACATTTAATGTTTATTTTCAAAAATATCGAATATAGGTACTGAATATACCTTTAATTGGTCCATATAATGCAAAGAAATATCTTTTCCATTTACTTTTGCCATTTTTAATAAAATTGATTTGGCTTTTTCAAACTTTCCACATGCCAAAAGCCATCTTGGGGATTCAGGGAAACTCCTATAATTTATGAAACAATTAGTTAATTAATATACTTACTACATAGGAATGTTTAAACGTAAAATGTTGTATGACTTAATATAATATTATATTATATTGTATATACAGTTGTGAATTTAATAAACATTTATAATTTAAAATAAAAATATATTTAGGTATTTTTACTTACCACCAGTAAAGGAAATAAACAGTAAATGGTAAAGATGTAGCTAAAGCAAGTTGACGCCAATCGCGAAAAGCATACAAGACTAATGATAGAATAACCATACCTATAGAATGAGCAATGTTGGTAAGTAGAATGCATGTAGTCCGATGAGCTGGGCCAACAAATTCTATAGCTATATTTAAATAATGATATGTAAAACATTTAGATTTCTGAAAATTTGTTATTTGGTCTTACGGAGCACATTAGGAGTTGCTAAAATTGCTGGTACAGTAAATCCTACTCCGATTCTGAAGATTAACCACGTCCAAAAATCATTGGCAAATGCAGTAGCTATACCAAATATACACTCGATAAATAGATAAATGAAAAACGCTGGTCGTCTCCCAAGTCTAAAGTTTAAGTACAAATACATAGGTAATTTAAATGTAATAAATGGTAATTGAAAAGGACTTTATATCACAGAATACCTACATAAAGAAAAAATGTATACTAACCCATCTTGAATAAATCCAAATAGCAACATACCAAATAAACCACTAAGACCAAATATTGTTAAGGCAAAAGTTGGATAAAACTGTTTTGAACATACTAAATCCCACTGAAAATAATTAGTATAGTATACATCAAACTAGATTAAAATAAGATTTTGATTTTTGCGCGTGTTAACATCACATATTATTATTAATACACATCTTATAGGTTCATTAAAATGACAAATATTTACAAAAGCTCTCAACAACATACAAGTAATTTAGAGTTATTCTTCATTTCGAGTAAGTGAGTTTTATATTCGTAATGTAATATTGCATTAGGTATTAAAACCTTGGTTGTTAATAACACTTAGGCACATACACGGTGACAGTGCCTATTTTTTCTGATTTTCCGGAGTGCACATTTGTATTTGAATTTGATTACTAATGATTGTAGAGGTAGGGGTAAATTGTATTTAATTTTCTTACACTATATCTTATATAATATTCTTACAGGTTATATTATGTTTAACAGTGTCGGCCTGACACACCAAAGGCCCATGGATCAGTTTTTTAAGGGGCCCCATAATGAAATACAAAATAATTTACTTGACATTTTGTTGAAAAAATGCTCACTTAGGTTTTAAAATATTATAGTATATGAAATTACGAAATCATAGGCTGTTAGCACTATGGGGTTTGACTGGTAAATACTATACTCTGTTCAAAATAAGATCGTGACCCGGCGGCCGAGTTGTGCGCATGGGCGTGGCTTTGTTCCGTGGCTGCGCCCGACGCGTCGCTGTAGTGGGGACGGCATCTGGCCATATGTCTGACCGCCGCCCGACGAAAACTGGTCGCCGCCGGGTCACGATCTTATTTTGAACAGAGTATAGTTTGTAACTTATCGCTATATCGCTATATCGCTATATCATTTACCACCAGTCGAATTTAGGAACTGAGAGTCCAGTGTTATCTCAGACTATTTATGAGTCCCTTAAAACAAACGTCTGCCCTCAGGGTATGCAAGTGCATAAGCTGCATATACCCCGTGCGCACGCCTATGATAAGCATTTAAAGTTTAGAGTAAGTTTAGTTGAGCGATACACAGTAGGTATAGTGAAAATATTGTCTATTATCCCGCTCATCTAAACTTTAAATGCTTATATATTTATACCTAATATCTAATAACGTAGGTAAATCGATCTTTATTGATTTAAATATAGGTACATCGTATTATTCTGCTTCGGAATATGAAATAAAAAATACCTATATATATGGTGTCATTCAAAAAAGTTGAACCATAGTACTTAGAATGAACATGAATTATCGACTATTTAAAAATAAACAATTGTATGTACCTAGCATGGGTGGATTTATGGCTGAAAGCGACGTGATGATTACCCCCCCCCCCCCCTTGGGATTTAAAAAAAAAAAATGTTTTAATTACCTAGTTAATTTCACGATGTAGATAATATAGTGTAGAAATTCTGATTCTACCAATACATTGAGCATAATAATACAGTCAATTCCGCTTTATTGGGACACATCAGTTGCGTGTTATTTGTCCCAATAAAGCGGTTCACTGTTGTCCCAATAATCCGAAATACAAAAACGAACATATACATTTGTTGAAAAACTGATTTTTTTGTATATTTTTATTATTAAAAATTACAAACTATGTATTATAGAAATTATTTGATAGTACAAATAGAAAAACATGATATTATAACCTAATTATTTATAAAATTACATACATATAAAGTACATAATACATATTTTTTATTTTTTTATCATGTATTTTATCTTATTTGAAAAACTGTTGATTTCGGTACTCCTAAAATTTCCGAAAGACGACCTGTACTACAGTCTACAGCCTGGTGGCTGTAATTTAATTTTGTCCAGAATTTCTAATTTTTGCTCAAGCGATAAATCTTTACGTACACGAGACATCGTTACTACACGTGACAAACACGACTGATACACCATTGCACCAAATAACATTATTAACATACATCACATTTGAACATAAAGTAAAATTTAATCTAATAATCAATTACGCGAGCCGGTCGCGATTGTTGAACTACTGATCTATATTAATATAGGTGCTCGATAAAAATGTCCCAATTATCCCTATTCGTGGTCCAGATATAAGCGGTGAACGTTTACCCTACATTCTACAAGTATACATTTGTTTTCTTAATTGAAGTATTGTCCCTATTAAGAGGTTGTCCTTATATTAACCGGTGTCTCTATTAAGTGGAATCGACATTTTCGAAATAAAATATTCCGTAAAGTCACTTAGGGAGTAAGCTACCTATATAGCCTACATTCGATATAATGATATGCAGAATTATCAAAAGAATCGGCCTTCTTAGCGCTCCTGTCGACCAATGCCGTAAAATAAAGACTCAAAAATGTCTTAATTAAAGATCGAAAGCGACCACCATATTATCTACATCTTAAAATTAACTAATTTAAAAAATAAAAAAAAAAAATGTTTTGACCAAAACTTACAAATTAAGTTTGAGCGTTTTTATTTGAAAGTACCTTCAATTTAAATACCTATGCAAAATACTCATTTTGAAGAAAAAAATCCAAAAAACGCTTAAAAGCTAAACTGTTACTATATATGCCAAACTTTTAAATTTAAAACTCAATATTTTTGTGTACCTACCTGCTACATATTTAGAAAAGTAAGATTTAAAAACTGTAGGTAACGAAGATTATTTAATTAATCATATTTATGTTTGTTCAGAGTATTTAAAACTGAACTTGGGTTCTCAATGTTCTCATATGAACGCATATAAGTTAATTTATTAATTAATATAGAAATAAAATGTTCATTGTACTTAATACATACTTTATTCACTCAAAACTATTCCTACTCGCCACCCCATTAAACAAGCTTCAGATCCACCCCTGCAGTTACCTAGGTATTCTGGCCAATGTTAAATAATTATTTATAATATTACATTTTTATTTTCTGATCCTGTGCGGCTATAAAAGGACTGTTTATACCTATACGCATTAGGCAGTTTTGAAAAGAATAATTTTGAAAAAAGTCTCACATTATATTTTAGCACCCACTTAATTTCATCTCTACACATCTATGTGTTAAATGTTAATGTAGATTTATCATTTATGTAAATATGAACTTAACTGATACACGTTACGATGCAGTTTGTAGCAGTATACATTGAATAATGGCATTCGAACTTTTTTAATTGGTTTTTACATGACGTTGAAGGGGTAGTTACCTATAATCTAAATAGAAGTAGGTACCTATACCTACCTCCTATAGGCTATGGGCTCCTAGGTTTATGCAATATTTTCTCCAATACCCGGTAATCGGTATGAATGTATGATACGTTATTGATATTTGATATAACATATTATTTGATGTTTGTATTTTGCAAAAAAAAAACGGTTTAAAAACAATGATAAGAGTTTATACTACCTACTTTATTATAGAGATCCAATTTAAACACAACGTGATTATAATGAATCAGAATGAAATATTCATATACCTATACGTTATATAAATAGTCATATTATATTATAAGATACCTATACTAATATACTATACTGTACATACATACATTTATAGAATATATTATATTATTATAATGACCTACTATAACTGAAATGTGTAGGTACTACGAGTACTATGGGAGGAAGTATATATTATAATGTATTGGTCCTCAATTTTTTTAACTTTTCGCTTTTTAATTAACTTTATGTAGGTAAACATTATACATTATATAATGATTATTACTGTTGTTCTGTTTTACTGTTGTAGTATCTATCTTTCAATCATTGCATTAAAAGAGTAGGTAATGATCAAATCTCAAAAGGTTTGAAAACGTTTTGTTTATGTATAAGCACTAAGCAGAGGGGTCTTTTAATTAGGATGTACTATTCAAAAATAATTTAATGCGCATCAATGATTAATAAAGTGGGTTTTAAAAATATGTACAATGTCAATGTACCTACCTATGTTTTAACTAAGGTAAAATACATTTTGTAATGAGGAAAAATAAAATTCATAAATTTCAAATTCTCATTTCTTAGAAATTATTTGAATAAAATTAACAGTACAATATTTATGTAGCAATGTAGGTACTAATATAAGTTATAACAACATTAGGTAGGTCGTAGGTGTTATTCTAAATCCGAAAATAAGTAATATCGGCCAGAGCCTACTTGAGGGGTGGGGGCTAGGTGGGCAGCAGCTCCAGGCCCCTACATAATTAGGGGTCTATATATTACTGTAATACAGTAATGAACGTTCTATTTATATCAATCAACATTAAATAATTACTTATAGACTTATATGGTATAATTAATTTATAATCTTAAAAAATAAATTGAAAATATGAAAGCTACTTTTCAAAAATAAACTAAATTTATAATTTAAGTTAAGGGCCCAACATCCCATATCCTAAGCCTCAAAATCCCTAAGTATAGGGCTCTAATATATATCTCAATTATAGCCAAAGCCTATAATTTTGGATAATACCTATATTAATAATTTCCTGTTTAACAAGTAACAACATTCAGCAATTTATTAAAAACTAAGAATTTGTTTTTCAATTAAAAGTCGATTAGGTATTTAAATTTACTTCAGTCACAATTGTAGATAAATATCGACTGTGATCATAATCCCAGTATTTGCACGTGTTATTCATTGAATCCAAACACTGATTAATTTTAGATGTATGATTAATATGTCTGAAAGTAAAGCATACAATTTATTTATACAATAAAATACTAATCATAAATTAATCTATTGAATACAATATATATTATATTTTATACTTACTCTTCATCTTTACACCAATGTTCGGGAATGGAAGCCATGAATAGTTGATTATAAGCATGAAATCCACATGGCAAAACACACGGTAAAACGACCAACCAGATTAACCGTTTTTGGTACAAGCCATATTCACCAAAGTCTATTAACATTTTATCGAAATCCATTTTTAAACAGTTTAAAAAATGACCGAAAAGACGTATGGCCGATGCTCTAATGAAAATGCTTATATACACATTGGCGTGGTACAAGTTAATTTAGCTCCCTCTTTTTTTCTTCTTTTATAAAGCAATTATATAATACAGCCTATGAAGCTATCATTTATAGGATTTTTTTATTAAGTAGGTATAGTACTAATATCACTATTTATAATATCGTATTATTGGATAGAATACGTACAGAATCATTTTAGATTCTGAGGGGCGAGATTTTACTGTGTTTTTTTTGTGTCTATTATACAGACACGGTTTATAGTAAAAAAAGATCTCTACGATTTTCAACTTCAATATCTTTCTGGTGGGAAAATTAATTTAGTTTTTTTTATAGACAGTTTAAGTTCAAATTTGGACGGTATTAGATATTTAAACGAATCATATCGATTTTAATTATTTTGTTGTAAGTACTTACCTAATACAAAAACATTTTTCGTGTGGATTTTATATACACAATGTCAGAATGACATTTTCAAAACATTTAGGTTAATTTTATACTATTGCCTATTATAATACTACGAAGTTGCACGGACCTGTTCCATCGTACTGAGGTAAGTCGGTATTGACTCAAAAGTCAAAAGTTAATAACAATAATATAATATGATAAGAGTATATACTAATTAAATAATTAAATATTATCTAATAATATAATAAATGCAATGTTTATAAAAAACAACATTTTTCGAAAATTAATTTTTGGCAACAAGCTATATTTCTTATCACTAAATATCATAATTCACAACGAGTTGATGAAATATTTTTTTAAAAAAAAGTTGAATTTGAGATTTTTTTAATTTTAAAAAAATTTCCAAAATTCTATAACAAATAAAAAAATTTTTATAAAAAAAATTCAACGATGACATTATCCATAAAATTATATATATTATATATATGGAACGCTTAAATTATATGGAGACATTAGTTCCCTTTGGAATTTTTTCCCACTTTAACCCCTGTAGGCACTCAATGTTTGAGGACAGACGCCCGGCCAAAGATTTGTTTTTTTTTTTTAAATATATGTTTATAAAAAGTACCTATATGCCACATTTCTACTACTATAAATTATAATAGTAATATGTATTATGTAACAAATGCGGTAATCCTATAAATAAACAGAGTACATACAAAAATACCAGTTTTTCTCAAGGTTTCCAATTTTCAGGGCAACTTTTCTAATTTTTTTTTAGATTCTGAGTGGAACGATGAATGTATTGATTTTACAATGATGTGTGCTTTTCTTTAATTTTTTTTTGTGTCTACACGCTAATTAGTCAAAATAATGCTTCGATTTTCAACTTCAGTATCTTGTTCGATTGGACAGTGAATATCGTTGATGCATTGGGGAAGTCAACATTTAAAACTTCCAGTAATTTTCAAAAGCGCCAAAAAAAACAAAAGAAAAATTAAGGAAAAACAGGAATTTTTACGCAAAATCAGTCTTCCACAAAATCGATTTTGGTTTTTGGAGTAACTTTAAAACAAATGACCGTAGATAAGTGAAATTTTCACTGGTTGTTTATATTTGCATTTTCTATACACAATAACATTTTCAAAATATTATGATTTATTTTGAACTGTTTAGGGACATTTTCAGTTTCCAATTTTATTAGTTTTTTTTTTTGAATATCAATAAAAATTTCTTAGTTGGTTAAAAAAGCTTGAAAATTTAATAGAGGGCTTCTAGTATATTGTTTCAAAGGCAGATGAAAAATATTAAAAATCCTTAGTCACAGTATTTTTTTTATAAGCATTTGAAGACCAAAAATTGACAATACCTATATGGAAAAATCACGAAAATTAGCAAATTATTTTGAGTTAAGAATTCGTAAAAATTTTTCATTTTAAATCTAAGATTTTAAAATGTGATACAAGATTTGTTATAAGATTATCTACCTTTATCAAGAAATAAATGTCTATAAGAAAGTCAAATTAAATTTTTATGAGCGTTTGAAATTCAAATTTTTACAATATTGGATATTCACTCGATTTCTCATGTAGCGATTTCCTTATTTTGTTGTAATTCAAATACGACTAACTGTAGATACGAAAAAATTTCACTGAATGTTTATATTAGCATTTCCTATACACCATACAATTTTGAAAATATTTTGACTCTTTTTTAACTGTTTACGGACATTTTCAGTTTTCAATTATTTTAGTTTTTTTTTCTATAAATATCAGTAAAATTTTATCGGTTGGGCCAAAAAGTGTAAACATTTAATATTTTAATACAAGGCTCCTGATATATTGCTACAATATCAGTTGAAAAATATTAAAAATACATTGACACAATTTTTTTTATAAGCATTTAAAGATAAAATGTTGACAAAATTTATCATTTTTAAAATTGAATAATTATTTTGTAGTTAAAAATTTATAAAATGTTCAACTTTTATATCTTAGGAATGAAAATTTAAAACAAGATTCCACGTAAGCAGTTTATTCTGTTACCAAAATATCTAAAAATTTCAGAAGGGCAGTTTATTTTTATAGTCCTTTTAAGTTCAAATTTGGACGAAATTACATAATAAAAAACCTAGAATAACTATTTATTTAGTTGTTTTATTGTGATTGTATAATATTATTCGTGGGTACTTGAAATTTCTAAAGTACACTATTATATACCTATCTATGATATAGTATCAGGGTTTGTTGTTGATGTATAACGCGTTATAAGCACAGAACAAAGTGTTTGTTCTGTGTTATAAGTATCTAATGGATATTGTGATATGATTAATTTGGAATTTATTATAGGTACCTACCTACCTATTAATATGTCAATTTTTTTTAATACCATAGATAAGTATATAATAATAATATGTCTTATACCTAGACTGACCGTCTCCGATCAGAATCGTTTTTCTTATACAATGCTATTATATAATTAAATTCAAATTTAATATCATCCATTATACAGTGACCTACTTGTAACCTACTGTACAGCAGAGCACATTTTTTTTATTTGGATTGTGTATTTTGATTTTGTGAAATTTCAATAATTTAATTCGATGTACCTAATATATTTGCATTTCAATTTGTATTGTTTTTAATAAATGTATGGGGTATTTTAGGTAGGTACTATTTTTGTATGAGGAATTAGGCTGTATATTTTTATAAATCTGTGAGGTATTATCCTATTTTTGTGTGCAGACGTGCAGTATTGGGTTACCTACCTATGTACTTATTTTGTGCGGTATTGGGTTATGTTTGTGCGGTTATGGATACAACGATAATTGGTACAACAGTTGAACAATATTGAATATAATATTTCTTTTTTTTTCATAAAAAGCACACGCGCTACTTTCATGTCCTCGAGCCCTCGGTGTCTAAATATAAATATATTCCAATTACTTATTAATTAACAATTTATCATTGTAACAGTAACAATAATTTCTTAGTACACAGAATAAGAATATAATTTATAATGATTAAACGGAAACAACCAGGCACCGGTCCATCGGGTCCATTGGATCCATCAATCAGACAGGGGCAAATGCAAACGACCACCTTGCCATCACCCAAATGACGCCACTGTACATTAGTTACTCGTTAGTACCTATGAGAGGAAAGACCACTCAACATACAATAATATTTAAAATGCTCCTTAAAATTGCATACATTAATTTATTAGTAGAATCTGTTAAAAGAGAATATTTTTATCAAATAATACCGTCTACCAGTGGTCTGGTTTAAATTTTGTATTAATTAATATTTTTACTAGGTTATGCAAAAAAAAATTTATTATTTAATCCTTAGGAGTTATTTGTTTCCGCCAAGTCTAGGCATACATTGGTAGTATTTAAAAATTACATACCTACTGGCATTGGAGCAAATAGGGGGACTTTGTCAACCCAGTTCAAAATCTAGTAATTAGTACTAATTTTTATATTCTGTGGTACTAAGCAATATGGCCTAGGGGGAGGGGGGCTTGAGTGTCCCCAAAAAATTTAGTCAATTTGAGCCTATGCCTACTGATAATATAATATGGGTTTATAACATTGTAGATGATTTGATAATTAAACTGTTTATTTTGAATATTGTTATTTTTTTGTCTTTGGATATTTAAATTTGAACTGTTTAGTATACAGGGTGTCCCGTGAGGATTTACTCATTGCGATATCTCCTGAAATAATAAAGATATCGTAATTCTGTTTTCTTATTAAGACTCACAGAGGTAAGAACTACAAATAACTAATTTTTTATTTTTTTTTATGTTTTGTTAAAAAAGTTAAAAAAATTATTTTTTAGTTAATTATTTAAAAAAATATTGAAGATTGCCATTTTGTAGAGTTCATTTTTCTGAAAATATTGACGTTTCAACATTTTAATTTCATTAATTTCCTTATTTTTAATAATTTTTTAATTAATAAGTAAAACGGCAAAAAACCGGTTTTTGTCCGGGCGACGAGTCCCCCTCTACGGCTAATAGGTATATCCTCACGAGTCACGGGACACCCTGTATTTAATATTTATTATATACTAGTTTAAAAACTTGAAATTAAATTTTTTTAAATATACCAATATTAAGAGGCGATTTGTACATCTGTTCGTTGAAATGCTTTGCAATTATTTGTTGTTCTGTATAAACTATTAATATTTTCTAATAAATGATTATGTACCACACTGTGGGTGAAAAATACTATTTTCGGAATTATAATTTTGTGATTTTATGATTAGTGGTTCTCAGATTTTAAAATATAATTTTGAAAGAAAAATGATTTAGCGGAAATAAAAACCAAACTTTTTTACATCTTATTTTGGTAGAAACAATACATGCCCAAATCTTTAAATGTTGCAAATTTAAACTGTTTACCTTTTGTTTATAGATAATGCATATTGGAAAAAAATTTGGGCTCATATAATATATTTAAATATACTATATAGGTACATTATACGACTATATTTAAAATTGCTAAACAAATTTACAAGTATACAACTATATAATATACAGAATTTGTATGAAAATAAAAAATAATTCAGGGCTGGAAGGGTGACAACCTTACTACTTAGTTGTGTCACTAGTGTTAAGAGGACATGGTCCCCGCATGTGTTGTCTTCGTCTTACAAACGTATAACATAGCAATTTTTACGCTCAGCAGATTACGTTTAACACCGTTATATTAAAAATTTTAGTGAATTTACCCCTTATAAATCTAGGCAATATCATGAGCTTCTTATGATATTTTAATTTTGAAGCGAGTTATGAGTATATTAAAATTCAAAATTGTTTTTTACATCTTAAAATACTTATAACTCGCTTTAAAATTAAAATATAATAAAAAGCCCACGAGATTGCCTGGATAATAATGTTACTTTTAAATTTTATAAGAGGTCAATTCACTGTAATTTTTAAAGTTACGGAGCTAAACTTGATCTGCAGAGAGTACAATTTGGTATGTTAAGCACTTGTAAGACAGAGGAAAAACATGCGAGTGCCATGTTCTCTTAATTTTGAGAAGAATAATGAGTTTAGATTTTGAAAAATGTCACTCGTAGAATTGTAGGTTATACCAAAAAATAAAATATAGAGATATAACAAAATGAATTAATCATAATCATATTTTTATTAACACATAACTACAAAAACTTTACTAAGAAAAATTGTTTGGACATAAATACACAATTCTAAGAACATATTGATAATTTTTAGTACAAGAATGCAACTTTGAATGACTGATGTTATAAAATACTCTTTGCTTTTCTTTTTTTTTCTCCTTTAACAAACACTTTTCCCCTTAGAGCTTTAAGTCTTCTCATTTCTTCAATAAAATCTTGATGTTCATCTCTAAACAAACCATATTCTCGGAGTTTCTTCATTAATAATCCCGTCTCTATATGACGAGGATAGTAGTTTATAACATTTTCTTTTTTGTATAATGGTTCTTCACTAAACATTTTCACTACCTGTATATTTAAAAAATATACAAATTAATTATATAATTAGATACTAAGAAATTGGTATTGGAAGAAGTACCCTCATAGATTTTTCATTAGTTGGCCGTACAACTTCACCAAAAATACGATTGCTGAGCATCTTCATCCGATTTGCATAGTTAGTATTAGCGTTGACTAAATCACAATACTTGTAAAACCGCATTATAACCTAGACAATATACAATTAAATTAAGAGGTATTATTATAATTTATATTATATTACTTTAACTTTTTGGTTTAAATTTAGTTTAATATAGTTCTAAATTTTAACCAAATTTTGTTTACTGTGAGCCACGATAGTACTATCTTAAATCGTGCCGTGAGCTAAGATATTAGATATTAGATAACATAGTATCTATCATAAAGTTTACGGTGTTAGACCACAGATAATATCACAGACTTCTATATAATACTATATATACATATATCAATCCGCCTTGACTATAGTACTATATAGAAATCTGTGGACAATAAAGACAATTTTTTAAATCTGCTAATTTTTTAACTTTATAATATAATGCGTTTATGGATATAATAATATTATTATCTATGTGTAAACTGTATATAACCTACAAAATACAAAATATTTATACCAAATACCAATATCTTATCATATATAAACGTATTCAAATTGATAAGAATACTGTGTTGTCCATGGTAGACGTCTATTCTTTAGTATGAGTAGTAGAATAATCATAAATTAATAATATTTAGAATAATATATATTGTAAATATTGTATTATAAATAAAACAAAATTTATAAACATGATGCCAGTATTAAATACAATTTTAGATTCAGTTGTAGACACAGTAAGTAGTGAAAAAATTGTTTTATTGAAAGTGAACTATTATTTTCAAATACAATTATTGTTTAATGTAAAACACTTCACTCGTAAGATTTAATTTGAATATTTAGTATGAAAATGTATTTTAGATTGCCCCACCAACGCCTGCATTTGAAAATTTCATTTATCATTGGGAAAAATTTATGGTTAATTACTTAGAGTGGACTACAGATGGACAATTTTCCCAAACTCACATAGAAGAAACCAATGTACCTGGCCATCTGGAAATCGTACAACAGGTATTTTTTTTTATTGAACTTAAGCCCGTTGATAGTGGCCATTAGCTGTTGTCGAAGTTATGAACTATGGTTGGTAAGGGTGGTACACGCAGGGATGTATTGGTAAATAATGTCTTGAGTATACGCCATATTTTTTAAATTGTATCTCAAATAAAATTTTCTCACTACGCTCGATACTTAGTTAATATCTATACCAAAAATTTTTTCGCTCCGCTCGATAAATTTTTTACATAGAAATAAAACATACTTATCGAATGAATATTTGATCTGTTACAAAATAGTAAAAGAAGAAACGAATGCAGACCTCTTATTTTACTCATATATGTTAGGTACGAGGTACCTATAGCCTATAGGTTATTGAATAACATTAATAAATATTAAATAGGTATACTGACTTCGGATATTATTGTATATATTAAATTGTAATTACATTTTTAGTCACAGGATTAAAATAATCATCTATCGATACTGCTGCAGGACGTTAATTAGCTTGAGCCATTTTACTTTAAAGTTACGTACCTACGGTTAGCTTATAATAAATTAAAACGAAATATAACACTAAACGAATACGGAATATACTAGATTTGCTGTTATCATACGTATCATATGTAAATATTGTCATATTAAATGTATACATATATAATTATTCATAGACTATAGACTATAGTCTATTTATAGCTTGTTTATGATCATAGGCGTAATTTCGCTAAAATTCAGGGGGTGCAAAACTAATCAGGAAAGTTACAAACTTTCTACAAAATTGCAAAATAGGTACCGCTTGAACATTTATTTACTACTTTTTCAATACCAGTTCCTCGATCAAAATTCAAAATTGTATACACAATTTAGTATTATCATTAATAATATGAAGTAAATACATTTTATTATATAAATTAAAATAATTAGTAGACACTGTAATTTATTACATTGATATAATATTAATACATATTAATTAACAAAATTAAATTAAACTTAAGCATCTACCATGTACAGTTGCTGCTGCATTGAACTCGTCGATTACAATTTATTTCAGAATCTATAACTCGATTTCTATCAATTTGTAAGTTGTAACATAGCTATATCAGACAGCCATTCTTGTCCCACAGTTGTTCTGAGGTAAGTTTTAAGCCTTCGTAATCAGGAAAAACTTCGTTTACAAGATGATAGTGTATGATAGGTATTGTCATAAATAGTGTTAAAATTTCAGATAATAAAGGACACCTATTTTTAATTTCACCTTGTTTTATATAATCTAATTTGTTTTAAAATACACTATTATTTGAGTTAGTTTGTTTAGATTTGAATATTCTAATAAAGATTTTTAGTTCTATTTGAAGTTCATGATTATAAAACTTATAGGTGTTACTAATAATGTCTAATAACGTTAACATTATTTTATAAATATTTAAAAAATTGGCAAAATTATTCATTATAAATATAGAAAATTTAGGGGGTGCAAAATGATAGTTTTGCACCTCCTCAACAATTCCAGGGGGTGCAAGTGCACCCCTTTGCACCCCCGAGATTACGCCTATGTTTATGATAACATTGTATGTTTTTCGAGCGTTCGCCGTTCGGCCACGGGTAACCTCGGCGGTTGTAGAATGTAAATAGTACTATCAATAACAGCCGTAACAATAACCACAATCTTCGATTATACTGCATACCGTATACGACCTGATAAGTAATATTCAATCGTAAAATATTATTTTGAATTTTAAACCACAGAATTTATAATCCAATTTTAAATTTTCAAAAACAATTAATAAAATAGTATACGCTTTTCCATCTATCACCATTCACCGTATACTCGACATTTACCCACCGTATACCTATAAAATGAATATTTTTTTCATGTATACGCATTTCTTTATAAATATTGTTATGAGTATACGCCGTATACTCCCGTATACGCTCCAATACATCCCTGGGTACACGTAGGGTAAGGTGTTGTTACGGTAGGTAAGAAACACGTGTATGTGTGGCAAGGTTTTAACTACTAAGAACCCGGGTGGTCATCCATCCGGGAGGTAGTAGCTGTGGGTGTTACTTACTCTCAGTGGCAATGCACGACTGGAATCAGCCAACGCTCCAAGCCACAACAGGTATTTGGAAACTATTATACATTTTAAACTTTTTATAGGTATTATTACCTTGGCAGACAGTTAAAAGATTAGTTAGACTACATTATAATGATTAATATAAATAAATTAAATTAAAGAATACTGCGTAAGAAAAACAGTAAATAAATCTGGATTCGTTAATTTATTTAAACAATTATAAATAAGTAGACAGTGGCGTATTGTTGGAGACTTATTATCATCTAATACCTTATAACTATGTCTATGTTGATAAACGTTAATAGAAATGAGGTGCTTATCCCAAGATAATCCTGATAAAATGAAAAGTTCTATATAATGTCAAAACAATATACAAATATATATTATATTATTTTAGATATTACTATGTGAAGACAAAAATGAAGAAACTGCCACTAACTTGTGCATGGAATATGTATTGAAAAATGACCTATTTAATATGTTAGCAGTTATAGCAGAAAAGGAAAAATTAATTGGTATTAGGATATTAGTATTAAAATATATGACAAATCTTATCAGTCAATTAAGAAATCCAGTATTAGCTCATCCGTCTTTTTTCGTCACTATTCAAGTAATATGTGTTCCAAGATTTATTTTAAGAAACTGTACTTATTAATTTTATATTTTTTTTTTAGAGGCTAATTAGTTTATGCGACAGTGTTTTGTATAATAAACAGCAACATGATCAGATTCACTTTTTATTCATGCTGTGTACATTATTAAACGATCAACAAAATGTTTCAATTATGTTTTTTTCATATGTAATATATATTATACATATACATTTTTCCTATTTTTCCTATTTTAAATAAATTAAAAAATACTATTTATTAGGAAGCCAATATGTATCATTTGGAAGAATCTAAGGCACCATCAACGGAATCAAGAACATTTAACAGATTAAATTTATTGGATTGTGTATTGACATATATCAATACCAAGGTTTGTATATTTTAAAGAGATTATAACATGTATTTTAATAATGTTAATTATTATTAATATAGATAATTTTTCTTAGAATACAGATGTATACCATAAATGTTGTAATTGTATACTGCTGCTGACTAAATTAAATGATGAAAATGTGATAGACTTCATAATTAATAAAACTAGACTATGTTCAACATTAAGCGAACATTTCAGAAATCTGTTTTGTGCATTACCAACTACATTGGATTACAATGGACTAGAAACAATTGAATTAAATTGGAGGTGAGCGGAAATGTGTATTAATTTAAAATAATTTCTATTAAGATATGAAATATAATTCATGTGTATTGTGGAACAAATTTAAACCAAATGCATTTTAAATATTTAACAGTCACAATATTTTTATATAGGGACGATTACAATGCCACTTATTCAAACGATGTCACTAAATTTTTTTGTTGGTTAAATTTTATTACTGAGGTATGTTTCTTACTTGTAACAATATTGTTAAAAATGATAAATAACTCGATATTATTTTATTTTTAGGTAATAAGAGATGGTCAGTTAAAAATATCTTATTCATTGTGTGAATCATTAAGATTATTATTTTTTATTAAATTATTTGATACTCCAGAGCAAATTTCGCCTTCTTATATTTTTTTGTTAAAAAAAATCTACAAAGCAGCGGACCATACACCTTTAAATTATAGTAGGTATTGTTAGCTTAATGTTATTGGCATTTATTAATAGTTTAATTGATATAGTTACTTGAGAATTTATTTTATTTGCAGCAATGAATTATTGGTTACGGTCAGAGCTTGATTGTTCTTATTACAATAAACAAACGCCAATAGACATTTTAATAAAATTGTCTTCCAATACAGATGATATTTTTGTTTTCAACATTCTCAATTTTTTTATAGTACTTTTTATATTTATCAATTATTATTAGTATAATTTGTGTCAGTATTGTAATTAATATTGTTTTACTTTTTATTGAAGGATGTATTACTTGATTCAGATAAAGAAGTTTTGGATTTTATAATATTACGATTTGTCAATAATAGAAACTATTATGAAAGATGTACATCAGGAACATGGAGCGACGAAGAAGACGAAAGAGAAAAAAAATTACTGTCAAATGAAAATAATGTTAACACTAGTCGAACTCTTGCACCTTCAAGTATTGATAGAATAATTAACCGGTATGTTAATAATTTAATATTGAAATAAACATAAAATAATTATTAATTTGTCTTGTATTTTATTTTTTTTAAATGTTTAGGTTCCTAGCATTGATTCCTCAAAACCTACACTCAGACCAATTCCATACATTTAAAGATTACATAACAGATGTGAAGAATAACTATGAGAATATTTTTGATAAATGTACAAAATTTGATTGGCCTACTGAAGCATTAGATTCAGTTAAACTATATGATTTTGGTGAAGGGCCATTTTTAAGTATGATTTTTGAAAAAATCAGCAACATCCCTAATCAAGTTATTATTATTATTATATAATTACTATATGTCATGTTTTTAAATGTATAGTAATTTTCTATTTATATTTTAAATATTTTTTAGAACTCATCAACTACCCTACAGTTAAAAATAATATTAATATTTTTAAGTTCTTTACCTCATCCTTATCTACATGAATACTTGTTAAATTCAACATTACCATTAAAACGCAATGTACCATCATTGTACATGATATTGTGTCATGTACTTAAAGAACTACATAAGAAAATATTAGCATTCCCAAATTATAATGAAGAGTTGATTGAAGCAAGAAAACGCATTTTAAATAGTACTTCAATCAAACTATTAAAAGAAAAGTAAAATTGTTAAGTACAATAAACAGACAATGATAATCTTTATCAATTTCTTTTTCAGGAATTCTAAAGTAACACTATTTAACAATGCGGTGATTTTAGAAGAATTGTGTAAAGAATTGGTAGCAGTATTATTTGTGAAGTATCATCATTCAAACTCGGCTTAATAAAAATAAAAGAATCTACCTATTTAAGTTTATTTACAATAGATCTATAACAAATTATAGAAACCTATAGCGTATACCCTAGATTTTATGGTACACTATGTTCCAACTGTGTTTACTATTATATTATATATTATTTATAAATAAATATATTAATAATCTGTATTGAATACATTATTTTTTGTACGCTAGTACTCTATCATAATGCTAACATTTTGTTCTAATAAAATATATGTATGTTTGGGGTACTCTGACGGTGTATAATATGAAATTGTATGCACTTGATACTCTTGTTACTGTAATTCATTGGTGATGATGGGAATATAAATCTCAATGAAAAAAGACCTGAGAATAGAAGTATCGACCCTCAGTGAAAAAAACTTAATTTTGAGCTATAGTTTTAAAAAATGCTTCAAAAATTAGTTTAGTAATTTTTTGTTGACTCTGAACGGATTGGACTGTTGACTGGATTTGACTATTGCATATCTAATTTTAGTAATAAGTTTCCAACTTAACATTATACAGAATGATTATTTTTATTTATGTATTTAAGTTAATATTTTTTAATATTTTAAAGTTATATTGATTTTTTTTCACTGATACTTTTTTTTGGAATTGAGAAATTATTATTTGAGACTTTTTTCTGTTACCTTTCATGGATAGTAATAACTAGACTAGAATGTGTACAAAATACAAATAGTACTGCGGGAGACTGCACAAATAGTTTTCAGAAATAAAAATATTATCGTATTGTTATTTTCAGTAGAAAAATAATAATTTAACACTGTTTAAATTACTGTGAGAGTTGACTGTAGTGAAGTTGGTTAGTGGATCCTTATTTTAAGACTGGGAACACACTGTCAAGTTTCGCATACAATTATATCTACATTGATAGAAATCATCCGGTTGTCTGGTTTGATCGAAGTACATCAGTTTGAATTAGACCAACCACACTAACCTAAAATACATACTGTAGTTGCCATATACTGCAGTAAGTTGCGGTCAAACACGACAGTGTGTTCAACCACTAAATTATTGAAATAGTAAATTTCCTTTCAGAAGTTCAAGTTCACCTTAGTTTGTTACAGTATTAGAGTAAATTTATCCATTATCAAATTAATCTCTGTGTTGTGTTGGAGGTTCTAAATTTTTAAACAGTTAAAGATGTGGAAAAAATTTCAATTTAAAAATGCTCATAACCTCTCATAAACTTTAAATATAAAAAAAATACAATGTGTCAATGTTATTATCTTCAGGTATGATGGTACTATGATAGGTCCGTCCGTATTAAAACTAACGCAGCTAATGTGAACTGCATTTCAGGGAGGAGATTGGAATTTCAAATCATGATTTTTGAAACACTACTTCACTAGCAGTGGCGTAGCCAGGGGGGGTTTTGGGTGTTTAAACACCCCCCATAGACATTTCCCCCCTAATAAATATATTGTTTATAGGGTTCGGGACTGCTTGCATGTTTCATTTTAGTGGTAGTAGGTTATTTTAGATAAGTTATAAATTTGTCTTATCAAACGAAGTTTGAATTTGCAGATTTTTGCATATTGTAGGAAAATTGTACATTTGAGCGATTTTTCGCATATTTGTGCATATTTTGAATTTTTTCAACTTAAATGTAGGTACCTACATACAATTGTTGGGAAAAATCATATTTGAATAACATTGAAAAATATCTTTAAGTTATATATTATGTTTGGTTAGGTACAATTATAGGTGCTAATTTTGAGATTTGGGGAAGCCGAAGCCTAAAACCATACTATTATAAAATGTAGTAAATGTTTGGGAGGCCTGTTAAAGTTGTTGGTGGAGCTTGGCTAAGGTTGGCTCTATTTTTACATATGGTACGTAAGAATTTATAAGTCTCTTTGCGACAAGAGTACAAGACTGTGTTAAAACTATAATTGACATCTAGATTCTAAATTGTACGAATAAATGAAAATCAGTAGATATGTGTTCGTTTATCACGGTGTTCGCATATCACATTATTCATTATTAGGTACTTATTTATTACCTAGTATTCTATACCAGCATTTTTAAAAATCAAATTTTATTTCACAATAGTTTAAAAATGTCCAAAACATGCAATAGTGTCCTCCGTCAATCATATTAATCATTAATCAATATGTACCTATATGGTATCCTATATGGTATCAATATACCTATATTAAAATTTGTATACCCGTGTTTAAATTATTTTTATCATGTTTATATATAGGTACTAGCTTATTTTTTAGTTTTTTATTACAAAAATTGTAATATGTTTTATGAATTTTTCAAAAATAATATAAAAATGTAGCTGCATATATTTAAGCATATTTTGAAAATGTTGACTGCATATTTTGATATTTTTTAGTGCAACAAGTCAAGTCCCGAATCCTAAATTTATTTATATACGAAAACTGTAGAAACTTGGTTTTAATCTATACTTAAACACCCCCCATTTCATAATTCTGGCTACGCCACTGTTCACTAGAATAATAAGGTATTTCCAATCCTCACTTGAGAAGTCATGTAAAAATTATCCTTATTAGGTTAAGTTACATTTTTTATTACTTTTATAGTAATCATTTTTTAAGCTTTTACTTATAATATTTGAATGACACTATATATATTTTATTTTATATTCCGAATTAGAAAACTATTTAGATTATTTCAATTTATACATTTTTGGAAAAGTAACATTTTTCCAGCGTCTGTGTAGGAATAGTAGGATAATTCTACACGATGTCAATACTATCACAAAAAGACCGCACGCATTTTCTATTCGAGACTTTATTCCAAATTGCAATGTCATTGAAACCGACTTATAACCCCACTGCTTTCAAAAGTACTTCAAAACAATCCAAACAGGCGCCTCAAACAAAATTAATCAAAAGATCTTTTCAATGATATCTAAATTATTATAATACAATATTATTATATTATATTATTAAATTACTTAATTCATGTACAGGTAGCCTACTGTACACTCTCTACACTACTATAGCTTCCTCCTCGCCGCCCAGCCAATGTTTATCATCCCTCAGATAGTACATCCTTATAGTACATTTTATACTAAATTCTAAGATATAGATTTAAAATATAATATCAATAAACATTATTTTAAAAAAAGGACGTCTGGTACCTGCATATGTTGTCTTTGTCCGATACACATAAAACATAGCAAATATATGTACCAGAAAATAATACAGTTTATTAACTATAGTTAAAAATTAAAGCATCAAATTTTCTAATAATCAAATTTGTAAAACAAGGGTCAGCCACTTGGCCCGCAACCAGATAGTGGAGGTGACCGCAATAAATATTTTACTTAAATGCTGACTTTTTTCTTCATTATACTTATGTCTACGTAAACTCACAATAATCTGCTAAACAAAAAAAAAAGGTTTTCTGACCCTTTCTTTTTTTTGTAGAACAGGTAGAGTTGTGTCGATACTCATTTAGAAACTAATTGCCGACCCTTGCATAAAATAATAATATATTTTCAAAAGAGTTAAGTATTTAAATAATTCATTTTTTCAAATTCATAACTCAAACTTGTTTTAAAATAAAAATATGAAAATAAACTCTTCTATAAGAGACTATAATGCAATGCTATGTGTGTGTATAAGACAAAGAGGAGTCTGAAGAAACAACATAGAAAGTACGAAGGTGACGTTTTCTTAAATTGTACTTTATTAATAAATTATTGCATATGAAAAACGATTATGAGCGAAATTCTTTGATATTTTTTTATTTTCTAAGAAGAGTCATTATTTATTTACTTATTTGCGTAATAGGCGTAATTGATTCAATCAACGTGAGGTGGTAATCATTTTTAATAAAATATAGCAATATTTCATATATTACCTATATTATATCATAATATAGGTAATATATTATGATACATCTTTGAATTCAAATTTAACACATTCATAATAGTAACCCACTCAAAGACTACTGTACAGCAGAACTTATAATCATAATTGTTGGCTATCTTATCGTATACACTGTAGTGTTATTGTCACTCTATAGTAGGTTAGTAGTAGGTACCTACTCTACAGCAATATTTAAACAATAGATATTATGAGAATGTAAAAGTGGATTTGATTTATATAATAAATAATACTCGAAGTTATCATAAATAGGTATGTAGTCGTATTGTAATGTAAAAAATTATTATAAACGGGTAATATATTATTTAAAATTATTATATTATCAACGCAACCGGCTCGTTATTTATAACTTAAAATTATATGCATTTAAATTTAATTCTTTTAAAATATAATTAAAAATAATTAGACAAAAAAAATTAAAATTTGTGACATACAATATAATGTACTTTAAAAAAGCATTAAATGTGTACTGTGTCCCTCATATTGATTCCTCTTCACCAAGTTTCAATGAAATATAAAGATGATACCTTCTCTAGTCTCTACATCGTGCTTGGAAGCATATCAAGAGTTTTATCATACTTATTTTTTTTTCCAATTTTTAGCCTCACAATGAAGTATGAACTACAAATGTTTTATCCTTTGAGCATTGTGCATTAAATATCAGTATACCATCTTTGTAATTGCGTGGTAGATACACCAAATTTTTTTTAGACAAATGAAAAAAAAAAAAACGTTATTAGGTCAAGTGGTACGTGAAAAATTTCAAAATGTGTATGTCGATCGTATTAAAAATGTATTATATAACAAATATTGGTTGACCACGGTAATCTAAACTAATTTCAAACACACTTTTTCCCTTTATACACAAAGTATAGTATTTATTGAAGAAGAAAATATACAATTTTCCGATGGAGAAATAATAAAATAAGAATATAATTATGCTTTAAAAAATTTAATTTGACTTTCTTGTAAACATTTTCTTTTTTTTGATAAAAGTAGATAATGTTATAAGGAATCTTGTATTACATTTTAAGTAAATTTTAGATAATTAACTTCAGAGGCGTCATTTCAGTTTTTATTAGACTAGGGCAACTTTTCACTGCTTATCCGACTCATCATTTTGTTCATTCAGATTCTCATAGCATAGTGCCATAAAGGTTAAGGATGGTGGGGGGGGGTAAATGTGCCGACTTAAGGTACGGTTTCCCTGCAGCGTCTGGACGCGGCGTCTAGCGTCACTACCGGTCTGGACGTAGGTCGCGTGACGCCGCATCTGATCCAGCCATGCTGTTCTCGCGTCTGACGCTGCAGGGAAACCGTACCTTTAAGGTTGATGTAAATACTAGACTGGGGGAAATGCCCCAGTGGCCACCCCCAAATGACGCCACTGATTAACTAACTTATTGTATTTCTGATGATCATCAAATATTTTAATACGTTATAAATTGTTATATTGTTTTTACGTCACCCCAGAAAACTTCAAATTAATTGTCGTATTGTGTTCTAAATACTTTTAATGGACCAGCGATCATTGACAGCTTCAAAAAAGTCAATAGGTTTAATAGATCTACAATTCACTATAATATCAAAACTAACTGCACACTATTGAAACTCATGGGCGCAAATAGTGTTTGGGATTTGGAGGGGGGGGGGCTAAAGCCTTACTTTGATAATATTGAATAAGATTAAAACAAAATGCAGGAAATGTTTGGGGGGGAGGGCTATGGACATTTTTGGGGTGCTTAGCCCTTAAATCCCCCCCCTATTTGCGCCTATGTTGAAACTGGTGAACGATCTTGCCTATGTCATAGGTCCATGTGTAAAAGACAAGACGGAGACAACGACGAATGCCGGACGAAAAGTCGGAGGACAATAAATCCATGGACAAAAAGTCTGTTAGTTGGATAAAAAGTCCACTCATTTTTTACTGTCAGACAAAAAGTCTGAAAATATAAAATATTATTTTACATTTTTATTTATAATGAGGTATATGTATAAAATAACACATAAACGTATTATTTTTATATTTCATATATATTTATTAATTAATATTACTATTAAAAATATAAATTGTATTTAATTTTCTTTAACGATATTTATATTATATTATAATATCTGATTACTGTTCCTTATACTTTACCCACTTTTACAAATATTAAAGTTCTATATTATAAAAGTTTAAAATAATGGTCAATATGAAAGTAAGTTGTAAAATATATAAGGAAAAATAGTCAATACAGACATCAATCATTCTACAATAGGTAATAATAATAATTAAAAAGGAAGGAAGTGGATGTCGCTCTGCTGTACAGTAGCTTACAAGTGGGTCACTGTATAATGGATGGTATTACATGGTGTAATTCAATGATATTATATCATTATATAAGAAAAACGATTCTGAGCAGAGACGATATGTCCTTCTAGCCTCTAGGTATAAGACAAATTATATACTTATTTATGGTATTAAAAATTGACCTATAATAGGTAAATATAATAAATTCCAAATTAACCATATCACAATATCCATTAGGTACTTATAACGCGTTATACATCAACAACAAACCCTGATACTATCGTAGATATATAGTAGTATACTTTAGAAGTTTCAAGTACCCACGAATAATATTATACAATCACAACAAAATAACTAAAATAGTTATTCTAGGTTTTTTATTATGTAATTTCGTCCAAATTTGAATTTAAAATGTCTGTAAGAAATAACTGTGTTCATATAATTTTTAGATATTTTGGTTACAGTATGAATTATTTATGAGAACCATTGTTTTAAATTTGCAATCCTTAGCTATAAAAACTGAACATTTTATAATTTATTAATTACAATAATTGATAATTTTTGATTAATTTTGATAATTTTTGTCAAAATTCGATCTTTAAATGCTTATAAAATAAAATTTTGAAGTGTATTTTTAATATTTTTCAACTGATATTGTAACAATATATCAGGAACCTTGTATTAAATTCTTACACTTTTTGGCCCAACAGATAAAACTTTATTGATATTTATAGAATAAAAAACTAAAGAAATTGGAAACTGAAAATGTCCGTAAACAGCTCAAAAAGAGTCAAAATATTTCAAAATTGTATGGTGTAAAGGAAATGCTTATATAAACATTCAGTGAAATTTTCATGTATCTAAAGTTATTCGTTTTTGAATTTCAACAAAATAAGGAAATTGCTACATGAGAAATCGAGGAATATCAATGTTGTAAAAATTTGAATTTCAAACGCTCATTAAAGTTTAATTTGACTTTCTTATAAAATTTTTTTTTTTTGATAAAGGTAGATAAACTTATTAGGAATCTGCTATTACAAATTTTTACGAATTCTTAACTCAAAATAATTTTCTAATTTTCGTGAATTTTCCATATTTTGTCAATTTTTGAACTTTAAATGCTTATAAAAAAAACTGTGACTAACGATTTTTAATATTTTTTATCCTTTAAAACAATATACTAGGAGCCTGCTATTAAATTTTCAAGCTTTCGCAACCTACAAATAAAATTTTATTGATATTTTTAGAAAAAAAATCAAAAAATATGGAAAATGAAAATATCCCTAAACAGTTCAAAATAAATCAAAATATTTTGAAAATGTTATTGTGTATAGAAAATTCAAATATAAACAACGAGTGAAAATTTCATGTATATACGTTCATTTGTTTTAGAGTTACACCAAAAACCAAAATCGATTTTGCGTAAAAATTCCCGTTTTTCCTTAATTTTTATGTTGTTTTTCCCGGCGCTTGTGAAAACTACTGAGAAATTTTTTACTTTTGACCCCCCAAGGTACAAACTTGATTCACTTTCCTATCAGAAAAGATACTGTTGAAGAAAATCCAAGAACTTTGACTGTCCTAAAAGGTGATGACAGACACAAAAATAAAAAATAAAAAAAAATGAAAAAATAAAAAAAAACACACACATCATTGTAAAATCAATACATTCATCGTTCCACTCAGAAACTAAAAATTGAAAATTGACATTGTAAACAGCTCAAAATGAGTCAAATTGTTGTCAAGTTGTATGGTGTATAGAAAATACTAATAGTGAAATTGCCGAGTATCTACAGTCTTACGTTTTTTAATTACAATGACATAAGAAAAACGTTACATTATAAAATTCGAGTGAATATCAAATGTTGTAAAAAAATGAATTTCAAACGCTCATATACGTATTTTGTCAATATTTGAACTTAAAATGCTTTAAAAAAATTTTGCGACAATGGATTTTTCATTTTTTTCATTTTCCATTACATAAATTTCATTTACCTAAGGTTATTTGTTTAAGAGTTACACCCAAAACAAAAATCTATTTTTTCGAAAATAGATTTTGAGTACAAATTCCTTAATTTTTCATTTGTTTTTAACCGCGCTTTTGAAAACTACTGAAAAATTTTTACTTTGGACCTCCCAAAGTACCAACTAGATTCACTTTCCTATCAGAAAAGATACTGTTGAAAAAAATCTATGCATTTTTACTGTCCTAAAAGGTGATGACAAACATAAAAATAAAAAAAAATAAAAAATATAACACATCATTGTAAAATCAATACATTCATCGTTCCACTCGGAATCTAAAATAAGTTACGTTTCCTTAAACAATGACCTACCTATACGACTTAAAAAGAAAGATATATAAATCTATGTAATAGGTATTATATGACCTACATATTGTTATTAATTATTAACATAATAAACTATATAATAAAAAAAGGTGGGCAAGTGGGTGTCGCTCTGGTGTACAGTAGGTTACAAGTGGGTCACTGTATAATGTATGATATTAAATTTGAATTCAACGATATAATATCATTGTATAAGAAAAACGATTCTGAGCGGAGACGGTATGTCAGTCTAGGTATAAGACATATTATATACATATATATGCTACTAAACCAAAATTTTACCTATAACAGGTACCTATAATAAATTCCAAATTAATCATATCACAATATCCATTAGGTACTTATAACGCGTTATACATCAACAACAAACCCTGATATTATCATAGATAGGTATATAATAGTGTACTTTAGAAATTTCAAGTACCCACGAACTATATTATACAATCACAATAAAATAACTAAATAAATATAGTTATTCTAGGTTTTTTATTATGTAATTTCGTCCAAATTTGAATTTAAAATGTCCGTAAAAAATAACTGTGTTCATATATTTTTTAGATTTTTTGGTTACAGTATGAACTATTTATGAAAACCTTTGTTTTAAATTTGCATCCTTAGCTATAAAAATTGAACATTTTATAATTTAATAATTACAATGACTGATAATTTTCGAGATTTTGATAAATTTTGTCAAAATTCGATGTTTAAATGCTTATGAAAAAAAATTGTGCCTATGTATTTTTAACATTTTTCAACTGATATTGTAACAATTTATCAGGAGCCTTGTATTAAATTTTTACACTTTTTGGCCCAACAGATAAAACTTAATTGATATTTATAGAATAAAAAACTAAAAAAATTAAAAAATGAAAATATCCGTAAACAGCTCAAAAAGAGTCAAAATATTTTCAAAATTGTATGGTGTATAGGAAATGCTAATATAAACATTCAGTGAAATTTTCATGTATCTACAGTAATTCGTTTTTGAATTACAACAAAATAAGGAAATCGCTACATGAGAAATCGAGTGAACATCCAATGTTGTAAAAATTTGAATTTCAAACGTTCATAAAAATTTAATTTGACTTTCTTATAGGGTTTTTTTTTTTTTGATAAATGTAGGAAAACTTATAAGGAGTCTTGTATTACATTTTCATATCTTAGATTTAAAAAGAAAAATTTTTATGAATTTCTAACTCGAAATAATTTGCAAATTTTCGTGATTTTTCCATATTTTGTAATTTTTTGAACTTTAAATGCTTAAAAAAAAAACTGTGACTAACGATTTTTAATATTTTTCATCTGTCTTTGAAACAATATAGTAGGAGCCTTGTATTAAGTTTTCAAGTATTTTTACTTAACAAATAAATTTTTATTGATATTCATAAAAAAAAAACTAATAAAATTGGAAACTGAAAATGCCCCTAAACAATTCAAAATAAATCAAAATATTTTGAAAATGTTATCGTGTATAGAAAATGCAAATATAAACAACCACTGAAAATTTCATGTATCTACGGTCATTTGTTTTAAAGTTACATTAAATCCCAAATTCAATTTTCTGAAAAATCGATTTTGCGTAAAAATTCCCGTTTTTCCTTAATTTTTCTTTTGTTTTTCTTGGCGCTTTTGAAAAGTACTTTGAATTTTAAATTTTGACCTCCCCAACGCACCAACGATATTCACTTTCCAATCGAACAAGATACTGAAGTTGAAAATCGAAGCATTATTTCGGTTACTTATCGTGTACACGCACAAAAAAAATAAAAAAAATAAAAAAACACACATCATTGTAAAATCAATCCATTCATCGTTTCAATCAGAATCTAAAATGTAACATAATATTTTGTATTTTCGGAGTTTTTGTCTGACAATAAAAATGTGCTCGGACTTAAAATTGTCCAACTTTTTTTAAAAACGTACCTTGTGTCATTGATTTTTTTGTCCTCGGACTTTTTGACCGATTACCGGAGACAACAAGTGGCACCCGCATATGTTATCTCCGTCTTACACTTGTACGACATACCAAATTTTACGCTCAGCAGATCACGTTAAGTTCCTTTAATTTTAAAAATTAGAGTGAATTGACCCATATAAAATTTAAAGGTAAGAATATTATCTGGGGCATCTCATCGGCTTTTTGTTATATTTTAATTTTAAAACGTCCTCTTAATCGAAAACCTAATCCTAGATTCAAGAACCATTATTAAATATTATTATTAATCCATTTTTTATTTTTAAATGATTCTGCAAATTGAATGACCTACTCGGCTCCTCGTATTTAAATGTTCGTTAATTGTTTAAGGCATATAATTATATAAATATATAATAATTAAAGCATATTATTATGTAATATACCTAAATAGTACTATTCTCTGGTACACACATTACACACTCTCAAAAAAAATTTTAATACGAACATACGATAGAGTAACTGTGTAAGCGTACTGTAAGGGCAAGTTAAAATGTAAATGTACAAAAATTAATAATTATTATACTACTATAGGTACTACTGTCTATTTCATTAAAAAAAAAGTTTAGGTATTAATTATTGTGTAACAACAGATCACAACAGTATTACACGAATTTAGTCATAGTGGGTCGAGGGACGTTCGTTCACCTCAGTCATTCGCAAATCACATCACGCGTACACACTACACACACAAGCGCGCGCAACATAATTCCTTCTTCAGTTCTACCCCGTGTACCTATATTACGTGTGTGTGTGTTCACAATACGAGACATGTCGTTACAGGTTCCCCGACAAGACCTTGGTCTGCATGACTCATCCTCTTTTAACTTGGTCCAGTGCTCCAGAGCAACCCGGCAATACATCGGCATTCATTATTGAGCCGCGGCCGGACAACGTTAAAAAGCGTACTTTTTTAAAACTCTACCTCGAAGATTTTTAATTAACACCGATATAGTAGTTACGTTCACCCGTCACCTAGATACTGCACCTATATGGTAAGGAAAATTAATTTCTGTATTCAAAAATAGGATTCGCGAGAATCACAATATGTATAAGATTGCATTGGAAATTCGATTTAAATTAAATCGTTGAGAACACATTTAATTGGAAAATATTGTCTAGACTAATTAAATGTAAATAATAAATTTCTATTAAAAACGTAAGCATTTCGTCGTAAGTCAATTCATTATTTACGACAATACAATTAAACATGATTGAAGTTATAATTTAATAATGTATCGTGTTTGTTTGTTTTAAAGATCATACGGATATTAATAGAAATCAATTTAAACATGGCACACATTTCAACTGGATTGATAAGTTCATTAATAGTTTTCATACTGGTAAGTGTTTAAATAAAATATTTTACTTTCTATACTCTATACACTAAAGTATTTACTATATTTACCATGAATATTTTCTTTTTTTTTTATGAAATGTTTCGTTTTACTAATGATATTTCTGATTGCATTATTGAAACCTGTTGTTCTAGTTATAATATTATTGCCTATATGATAGGGGTGTGTAGGTAAATCGTAATATACATTCGGACCATGTTTATTAATTAAAATATATTATATATATTTACATAATTTCTATTATTTTTCTACTTAATTAGTTCATTATGATTGATCTGACTAATGATCTGACTGGAACAAGGAAGTTATGATTGTGCTTTTAGTTTTATAATAATACGTATTTTTTCGAAAATATTAAATTATAGGACTTGAAATAGAGGTTACAGGGAGTTAAGCAAACGAAAAAACTCTATGAACGATTTTCGATTTTGAGATTCTATATTTATTTACTCGTTTATTTATAGTGCCCGTGATTGAGTATTTTCGATGTTTGCATATATTTTTATAAATAGTTAAAAAAAAAGTATCTTTTCGAAATATAATATTGTGTATATAAATTGAAATTTTTTTTCAATCCAACTTCAATTAAATTATCCGAATGGCGAGTACCAAATACATGCAAAATATTTTTTAAATGATTTTTATTTAGATAAGTAAGTGAATAAAGCCAGTGTTGGTCAAAAAAATTCTACTATTAACCGATTACAATTTATACATATATGGATTTTATCTAAACTGCATTTAAATGCACTTCACTCAATCTCATTGAATTTTCCTAGAGATTAAGGTGATGTACTATTGATGTTAAAAATAATATAATTTCACTATGAAAAAATGAATTAGTAAGATTAATAATTATACACTATGAATAACAATGTAAATAATCATTATCCACAATTAATTTCACTAATTATTTTTTTCATAGTGAAATTTTATTATTTTTAACATCAATACTCAATAGTAAATCATCTTATTCCTGAGGTAATGGAAAATTTAACAAGTGTATATTTAATAAAATGCATGACATATAGTTATTGATAAAATCAATATAAACTGAAAACATCAGTTAATCGTAGAATTGTTTTGCCCAACACTATTATAGATGATAGCTTATAAAGTACAAACTATAGTTCAATCACTAAATTTGCTTCACAGAATGTAATAGTATACGACTACACATTCATTAAACTTTAATAATAATTTAATTTATTATAAAAACTGAATATTAATTATTTAAATACTTTTATAACCTTTTGATTACTGATGTCCCGGAGGACCAAACACCGCCTTTTATTCCCATATAATATAAAATTTATCAATCTATTTATCCAATATTATTGATCAATGTATTTATTTATATCTATAGATAATGCAAGAAAATGTTTCTCGAAGAATACCAGAAGATGCTATTAATACCAATAATGATTTTGAATGTCTTACAGACAATGACTGTTTTGAAAAAAATAGTTATTGTGATATTAGTTTAAATTTATGCTCTCAATGTATGAATTGTAGCATATATTTTAGAACATCTAAAAAAAGTATCGAGTGTCCAAAAGATATATCAGACTGCAGTTCTTGTTTTGATGGGTAAATACTAAATATTAATTTTCAGTAAATACATTATGATTATTGTTACAAACTATTAATTTTTATAATAGCTATTTTGAAGAAATATTTTTTGGAGGAGAGATTCATGATTTATGCGTACCAAATGTGTCAATAACCTCTAACATTTTATTACCAACACCAGGTATTTATTTTTTTTTTTGTGTATTAGTATATCAGTAAAAATAAATTAAATATTTTGTTTTCAGAAAAAATTAGTTCAAATTCATATTGGCAAGATATTGGAATTTTTTTTTTAATAATAAATATTTTTTTAATTTTATTAGTGTGGACCTATTTTTATAAAAGTAAGCATAACAATTTTTATAATAAGTATAAAATAAAACAAATTATCATTTATTATGCAGGAGTTTGGAATACAAATTCAAATAGCATGTCTAATTCTGTACAAGATAACATGGGGAATCTACCACCAGCTTATGAAAGTTGCATGAAATTGAATAACTATGTTACAGGTATAAATAATTTATTATTAGAGTGTGCCATACCCGCATGTGTTGTCTCCGTCTTTAATTAATTTTTTTTTTGGTTAGAGCAAATTGACCTATTATAAAATTTAAAGGTACGATAGTTATCTCAGACATAACTAGATTCTATCATTAATATTTTAATTACAAAATAAGTTATGAACGTTTTTTCCAAATTTTAAAATTATCATGACTTGGTTTAAAGTTAAAATATAAAAACAAGCCTACGTGGAGCCGTATATATTAATCTGACTTAACAATTTTATAAATGGTTAATTCGCTTTGATTTTAAAATAACAGAGTAAAATGAATTATTATGAATGTAAAATTTGTTATATTGTACATTTGTAAAACTGAGACAACGCTTGTGGATATTAAATTAATATTTAAAACAAAAATATATGCTATAGATGACGTACAAGAATTTCATTTGTTTACTGGTGAACAGCCGCCAAGAAACGAATGGAGACACCAGAATGCAGTACCATTTCGTTTACCTGATGATTCACTAGAGTAAGTTAAACACAATACTATAATCTGTCCAACAAGAGACCATGCCGCGGTCCAACCAAAATTGTATTTTCTGGGCGTTTACCCTGCCATATAGGAACTGAGTTTGATAGCAGAGTGACATGGGGGGTTGCGTAGAACCGGCACATTCTCTTGTAGGACAGGGTATATATATTTTTATTCTAGATATTATTCAATTATTAGTAATTAAATTATTATACATTAGGAATATTAATTGTATGGATGAAACTGAAAATCTTGAAGAAGTAGATGGAGCTGTTGCTATGAGGGGTAATTAAAAAAATCTAATTTTATTTTGGTATTTTCGATGCCTCTATATTAATAGCTTATTTTAGAAATTGAAGAACCAGAATTACATGATGAGGAAACCATGCCAAGTGTCTGGTCCCCCCCACCACCACCACTACCTTCAATATCAGAGATGTAAGTTGACAGATTAAAAAAAAATTGTATTTACAAAAATTTTCTTTTAGAAGGCATGTAGAGAACAGTAATAATGATGAAGAACCTTGTCAACCTCCATTGAAACGCATACGACTTGTTCAACAATCTACTGATGATAAAAGTTATCAAGATGAAGATAATGCTTCAGACATGTCTCAAGATGAATAATAATAAGTTAACTATTAGATGTAGGTACGAGGTTAAATCTGAAAACTAGTTTATAAGTTCAAGTATGTTTTAAATTTTCTCATTAGGTATTAAATTAAAATATTTAATTATAGGCATGTACATCTTAGTTTTTTTACTTAGTGCTTATAATTTTTTTACTTAACTATTTTAAATGTTAATATTGTAAATTATTACCAATTATTTAAATATAATTTTTCAAATAAGACTTGTACTACTTGAGAAGTCTGATTACATGATAATAATATATAATATATTATATTATATTAATCTAGTAGAACAATTATTATGTGTAAATTGATATATTTTAGATTATAGTATTGAGTAAATAATATACAATATAATATACTCAATGATTATACAAACATACTGACAAATGTATCACAAATTATTCAGAAGATAGATCATCTACTGTAGCTTATCACAATAAAATAGGCTATAGATAAAGAAACTTATTCAATAAAATAACATGTTTTAAATATAAATATTGATTATAAAATAAATGAATATTTGAAAATAGCCAAATCATAATATTTTCATATAATATGTTTAGAGTAAATAATATGTAAAAATATAGGTATAATAATAAATAGCGGCTTTTTTCAGATATTCTCATTTATAAAAATATTTAATAATAATATGACTAACTACAATTAGTAATTACCTATTCTTCGCTATGCAGCAATTGCTCGTTGTTTAACAATTCATTGACCTCTTGTCTAGCTTTAACTCTTTGGTCAACTGGTACGAATAGAATTTCGTAAGATCTTAACATAAATACTCCAGTGGATATCACCGTTAATCCAATTGCAACACTCACGACACTTTTGTGCACTTTATTCAATACTCCATTCATAAATCTTGACATACTATTAACTTATTAGAAAATAAAATTTAACTTAATACTATTATGTAAATGAAAAAAAAGTATCTGGATTTTCAGTAGTATTTTAAATAAGAAAAGTCCAAGATAATTAATATTGTAATATAAATTATAAAACACGTGAATGGCCAAAGGAAAATATTGGTCAGTGGATACAAAACAGTAGGCAGTAAAATGTTATACTAAATAGTAATTATAGTATAAAAGATAAGACACATATTATAATAAATAATAATTACTCTTATATCATGGTATATTATGTTATCATGTATTTGTATGGTATTATCAATGAAGACCAGGAGACCCAACTATTGGCCGTACGAATGAAGAAAACGTACCGAATTGAGTCTCATGGTTAAACGGCCACAGGTAGCGCTGCGTACGCTAGGGTTGCTAATTTAACCCTTGCATAGTATAGGAATTATTCATGTTTTTTTTTGGAAAATATACCTATACGCATTATTTTTAACCATGACCCTCATAGACCCCCTCCCAAAACTTCTTTTTTACTGCCAACATTTTGATCAAAGTATTGATGATTAATGACCATTCATGTTTGCTAAAAACGTATATCCCCCCAAACCAAATTCCTAATTACGCCACTGGTGTTTGTGCGTTGGTTTTTTACGATAGTCAAATTTTTTAGTACATTATGCGTATATAATATACTTAAATTAAAAATGCTCATAACTCACATAAAAACTGAATTATCGTTAAAAAAAACCAACGTACAAACACAGATAATGTTCTTACCACCAACATTCATATTAGGTCACCTCACTCTAACGTTAAAACTTACGAAGCTACGAGTGTTCTGCTGAGCGTAAATTTGCAATGTTACGCACTGGTAAGACGGAGACAACAAATACCAATGTTACGTCCTCAAACAAATTTGAGTGTAACGATACATATTACATATATTAGAACAAACTACAAAACGATTGTTCAAGAGAACGCATGTGTGGTGTATCGAATAGTATCGTACGGAATAGGAACTCGCTAGTTTCTGTGAAAGAAGATATATATACATATAAAATAACTAGGTATAGTGTTAACGGATTGTAAAATTTAATTATTTACACAAAAATAAAAATAATATTTATGAAATATACACATGCACATGTATAAATACGTAATCACTAATTGTACAAGCTAGAAAGTTTAGGTTAGCTATAATATCGAAAGATCTATACATATAAATCTATGTATAAATCGATGACATTTTATATTGACATCTCCCTTCCTTATTCGAGATTGAGACCGCTACCTGCTATTTATTATTTATCAAAATCCTATATATTTTATTCATAAGTCATAACTCATAACATAGAAGTATAGAACAATGGTCATAACCACGATTTAAGAATTAAGATGTACCTTAATTGTATATCGTACATTATATCATTACATCTTAAATCGTGGTCATAACCCATTCACAACGTTTTCAGCATTAATAATGACTATTTTGATAATTTGATATTTCTATAATGGTTTTCGGTTTTTCACCGCAGTTTACAAACTAATACTCTATAGATAGATAGGTTATCTTGGTCCGCGACCCGTGTTTTCGTCATATTATGAAACGAAGTATTGATGTTGGCAACAAAAAGTAAGATTTTATTTTGGCATGATGTTAGTAACAAGTAACAACAAAAATTTTGACAACTGTTGCACAGGAATATTTTAACAAAAAATTGAAATATTAAACAAAATCATTAAGAACTAAAATTGGTAATACTGAAATTGATTGATTCTGCATTTCTGCAGGCAGCAGTAAGCAATTTTTTACTTTATTAATTTTAGTAAATTAATTATTGACAACTATCTGTACCTGTTCCCAGTTATTACTTTTAACAATACGTGCAAACCTAACAACCTCTCAATTTCATTTTGTGCGTTTTAAGTTATTTTATTTGATATTGTAGTGCGTATATATCGAGAAATGTATACTTATATAAAAGGCTTTTGAGGCAAAAAACAAGTGCGCACTTAAGCCCTTCCCAAGTATAAGTAAGTAGGTATAAATGTTTATCATCCATCTTTTGAGAAAACATTTTTTTTTCATTTAATTTTGTTATCTGATCTCAACATTTAATTTTAGTGTCTCCGATTACGGCTTGGGAAAAACTTCAACAGAATCTACATGGAGAAGACTTTCATCAGATTTATAATGATCATTTTCCAATTGAAGTGAGGCAGTTGTTATCCCCATGGTTTGAAACTAAAGCTTGGTATGATATTTTTAACTTCTACTTATACATTGTTATAATTAGTTACACATTTTATAAACATCATGTGAAAATCATTAATCAACATTATTTAATAGAACCTATAGCATTTTACAACATTAAAATTAAATACCTGTGTCCAACATTATTATATTTTAATCTTATTTTCAGTTTAAATAAACAATATATTTCTTTTATAATACCTTATATTTTAAAGATTTTTCTTAATATAATAAAGAAATTATTTTTAGGTAAATTCATGTCTAATTCATATTTGACTTTTAAGATGAGTTGTATTTTTTAAAGATTTAAATATTAGGTAGGTACAAATATATTAATTAAATTACAATAATCAAGGATCTGATTCACCAGCATTATACTAAAGATCTTAGACTAAAATATTTATTAGAGTGTACTAAAGGTAGTTTTAATCAATAACTTATGACAGTGGTGTGCACAGAACTTTTCCCCATGTGGAGCTTACTCAATAGTAACTGAGAATCGTACACATTCCATGTAGTCTATTAGTTATAATTCATAGAATATTATACTCGACAACGCTAGTTTTATTTCAAGTAATTCTTATCAAAATGTTCAACCAACCACCGACCTACCCCTGATTTTAAAGTGGGGCCTAGGTCCCATTGGTGACAGTTCTGCACGCCACTGATTTATGATATAATATTTGTTTGCAAATGTTTTATCATCAATCGAAACAACTTTATTTTGTACATTTTAGAGTAAAGTTCCTAATTTAAATTTAAATTTTTTGTCTTTAAAATATAAATTTAGTTGTCCATTCAACTATGTATAAAGTATAAACTTCCTTAGTATATATTTAAACTATTTTAAGTCACTGACTTCTAATTCATATATTTGAGTCTTCATTGAACCTGAATGTATCTTAATTACATAATTCATGCATCATAGTTATCACTAAGAATCTGTACTAAATATGCATAGACTTCAGTTCTTAAAAAAAGAAATATGCACATTTTTTTTTTTTAAATCAAAATTTTCATAAATGCAATTTTCTAAAAAAAAAATTAACCTTTTATAATTTTTAGTTAATTACCTACTTAATATTTATAAATGAAAAGGGGAAATTGTATGTCAACTAGGTATTTGAAAAACGTGATAAAATAATGCTTGGTAAAAACTCAAAATAAATATAGATACCTACATTATAATGTAATTTTTTTTACTGCCAAATTTTCAAATTGTATTATGAACTTATCATTAATCATCAAATATACTCTTAAAAATGGTAAAATTAAGAAATATGCTTTTAACTTTACAGCACGCTGTTGTAAATAATATAACCGTTTTGTATTTATTTATTTATTTAACTTATATTTCATCCATCACAATCCTTGGTAGCCCCTCTAGGCAACTAAATAAATTGTGAAGAGATTTATTACATTATAAAATAAAAATATCACAAAACCAAATGAAATTGAAAGTGTCATCAATTGGTAACTTCTTTCCCCAAATTATGTAACCCTTGTTCTATTTTATTTTTTTTTCTTAGCCCACATATACTCAATTATGTCCATGATATAGATTGTATATTTTCTCCTAAAAATAAAAAATAAAATTCTATTCTATTTTTATCTTATCAATAGTCATGGGTATCAAAAATGTCATTATTTATGTTTTAAACTGAAAAAATAACATAATAAATTTAAAATTAAAAAAAAAATTGTGAAGATATTATATTTCAATAAATTTTATTTTATAGCTGCTCCTAAAATAAATAAATTAATGTTCAAAGTACAGTAAATATATTAATATTTAACATGTGTATGGTATCATGAATCATAATATATTAGGGCTGTTATGAAAAATACAACGTGCAACTACTCTTGTTTCTAATAAAAGCTGGAAAAATTAATAAATATGCAAAAATACACAGTACCTATAAACTTTTAATATTTTTCTTGTAGTGTTTTGAAAATTATTTTAATAATACTTAGCAAAAAAACTTTATTTTTATCCAAAACACAAATAATTTTACTTGTAATTTTGAAAAAAAAAATAACATTACATTATAATGTTTAATGTAATCTAAAAAAAAAACAGTAATTTTTATTTTAATGCTATCATATGTATTTAAGGAGTTAATTACATATGAGTATTATAATTAAGATGGTATGAAACCTTTTTGATTTCTCAATTGATAAATGTAGAAATATAATATAAAAACAAAAATCAATGAATCCCAATTTATTATCGAACAATGGAAATATGGTTAAATTAACAAATACTTATCATTGCTATTCTTCTAATTTTATTATTCATGTATTACTAAATACTTCTGGAATTTCATTAAGAGGACGTCGCACCCGCATGTGTTGTCTCTGTCTTACACACATACGACACAGCAAATGTTCGTTGGCTAGTTTCAATAGGGTATTGTCAGTTTTTATATTAGAGTGAATTGACCTATTATCAAATTTTTAGGTAAGAACTGTATGTGTGTTCGCTCGTTGGGTTTTTACAATATTTTAATTTTTAAGTGAGTTATGGGTATGGTAAGTATTCATATTCTAAAATGTTAATAACTCACTTAAAAATTAAAATATCGTAAAAAACCAACGAGATAACACAGATAATCTTGTTACCTAAAGTTTGATAATAGGTCGATTCACTCTAATATCAAAACTGACAATACCCTATTGAAACTAACAAACGAAAATTTGCTATGTCGTCCGTGTGTAAGACGGAGACAACACATCCGGGTGAAGACGTCCTCTTTAAGTGTATTCTATTAGGTATGTAAATTATATTATTATTTTTAAACATATTTAAATATTCTAAAAAAAATTTCATTTGAAGAATTTATGTTTTTAAATTCCTATAAAGTATATGAACAATCAAAAAACAAAAAAAATGCTAATACTTTATTTGTTACAAAACAGAATTAATAATTTTTTTAATGAAATCAGAATTATTAATTTACTATAAAATGTTAGTATGTATCATGTTTCATTTTTATCACTAATAATTAGAGAGATACCAAACTATTTCCATGAATTTATACAATATACGACATGAATTAGAATCTTACACAATCAACTCTATAATCTTGTAATTATCTGCCTAAATTGGAAATAAAGAAATCTCAAATGTTGTACAAGCTACTAATCAATAAGAACATTGTATGTAGGTATATATAGATTTATTGTTGAAAAAGTAAATTACTTTTTGAAGTATATATTACTAGATGTTCAAAAGAAAATACCAATTATATCATTAAATTTGAAATACTGGCATAGTCATAATTCTACTAATTACCTTTGGAAAAAAAATTTGGCCAAAATTAATTACGACTATTATTGTCCAGATAATATCGAAAATGTATTTATTCAATTCAAAAGAAAAATTTTAAACAGCACTCTAGTTAAGATACTTTAATTCTTGTATCCAAAACTTATTTCAGCATTCTTTTAAACTTTTATCATAGTCAGTGTTATCAATATAGTTTATGATTAGGATAAGACTAATAATGAGTATAACACAAATATTTATTATATACTTCTGCATGTGTGTGACCTGCAACAATTATCCATAATGCTTGTATGAAATTACTATTTCCTGGAACCATCAAATTATGCTCTGATAAATCAATCAGATAAGATTTAATATACTTATACTAATCTATTTAAATTGTGTTTTTTAATGAATAGCATACTAGTTACTAGTTAAATAATATTATTGTACAGAATTTGTCATTTTGATTTTGTCATTCTTATGTTACAATATAAATGCTTAGTAAATTATGTGAAGTATTATTGGTAAAAAAATATTAACTAGATAAAGTTTATATTTCTCAAATATTGAAATATTTATAAAATTAATATTTTTAGGACTGATATCGATCCAGATAATTTAGAGCATGAAGGTTATATTAAAGGTTTATTTGTGTCTTTTGTGGATGAATTAGTATCTAAAGCTAATTCTATGGTAACTAATGAACAATTCGTCAGTAAACTAAAACTAATTGATACAGCAAAATTATATAAAGTAAGTATTAAAATCATAATATGTATTCAACTTTAGAACAAGGTTAAATAAATAAAACAAATAATCATTTATTTAAAACTAAACAAAATTAAATTTTGTATATATGAATTAAATAATATTTGTATTAATTCTTGTTCTTTTTACAGGAGAAGTACTCTCAAAACCCAAAAGAGTTGATAAGAATAATTAAAAAGTGTTTGGAATCAGAATCCTTAATGGCTCAACAAAATAATGTGTGTATACTAAGTGTTTATACTTCCAATTACCAATTATTGTTTAACATATTGGAAATGTTTGGAATTTTTTATGGGTTAAATTTACCATACTTGTACCACATTCTCTAATACTATGAAATCAAAACAAAAACCATGGTTGAAATATACAAGGTTATTGCATATATACCCCTTCTCAATCAAATATTTGATGGTAAAACAAAAATGGCAGGGCTAAGGGAGCCAATAGTAATGAAGTGTGTAAGCGTAGGATCTTTTTTTGCTTTTTTTCAGCATATTTTTGATGATAAGAAAAATTGATATTTATGATATCCCTTTACGCAGCTATTTTGTTTCTTATGTTAACAACCTTAGTCTATATGCAATAACCTTTATATTTCAACCATGACAAAAACTAATTTATTATTGATGTGCCTAGGCTTTTAAAAAATAGTATTCTGGTTTAATAAAAGAAAGTTCTTTTAATTCTTTGAGAAACAAACTACGGCACTACTCATTGACTAGATTAGGGGAATAAAATTTTCTGAGGCATTGTGTCTCATTTTCATCACTTAATTTTTAGCAATGACTTATAAATACGTTCTAAATAAGGTCTTATAATAAATATGTTAGCTTATGAGACAAAACCCTATGAAATAAAGAAAACACCATTTGTGGTAAACATATATTATATACCTGTCAATGCTCCCAAAGCCAACATTTTTAACAATGTATATAATTATGTAAACTTTTGTCAATAGGTTCACTAATATTTCTTATAGACAAAAAACATGATAATTTAAAATTAAATTAGAATGAAAATCAATTTTTTGTGAAAAGTAAAATAAGTAAAGTAGACCAATTCTTACAATATTGTAAAATTTAGCTTTAATTATTCTGTTTTTGTTTGTATTTAATCAAATGGTTACTGGTAACTGAAAATTAAATAAAGTTATTGTTTTATAATCTATACAGTTTTAGTATTTTTAAATAATGAAATTGAATTATTGTTAAGTATTATGAGATATGGGAGGATATACTATTACGTCAACAAAAATTAAATTTCAGAATTTATAAATATTATATCTGTATATAAAAGAATTTGATTTGAAACTTGTAAGTATAATTTATTAATTTTATTTAGTCTCTAATGGAAGTCAATGTAAAATCTTCCCAAGAATTAGAAAACATTGAAATTACGCAACAGATGGACTTGATAAGTAACCATATTACGCATACAAATGAGATTCGCATTACAATCCAATCAGACATTGATTCTTTTAATATTTTGTACTCTGAATGTACAAAATGTTCTCGTAAGTTTTTAGTAAAGTATAAATTATTAATATGTATATTAATAACTATTTTTACATTCCAGAACATCTACAACATATGAGAAATCAAAGAATGAGCATTCCTCAAGGACCCGAAATTGAACGTAAATTAAAACAGGAAAAAGAATTGTATGAAGGACAATTGAAGACTCAATCATTAAGTCTTAACAATGCTCTTTGTGTCTACATAAACAAACTTAACGAATCATTAAATTTGCTCAGTCCTGTTCAAGCTCATATTATTGATAAGGCATTAATTCAGTGGAAACGTGAACAACAGTTGGCTGGTAACGGATATAAATACATGAAAGATATAGATGTCATACAAACTTGGTACTTATAAGAACTTTCTATTAAATTAATGTTGAATGAGTTAAATATGATTCAATAATATATTCTTTTTAGGTGTGAGAAATTATGTGATTTAATATGGATAACACGTTCACAAATTAAAGAAGCTGATCGTTTCAGAGTGAATTTGGGTCGTTATTTTGAATTACCTCAGTCGTGTGAAATAATTAATACTCTTCTTGATATGACAACACAATATCTTTCATCATTAGTGGCAAGGTATGTTCTTTGTAATTTAAAATTATTTTATTGTTATTATTTCTCAAATTTTTTATTTAGTACTTTTGTTATCATAACTCAACCACCTCAAGTATTAAAAACTAATACAAGATTTGTAGCTGAAGTTCGTCTATTAATTGGAGGAAAACTCAATATTCATATGACATCACCTGTGGTATGAAACAATTTTCTTTTAATATTTATTTTAGCAGCTACATTTTATATCAAGATTGATCATTTTATGCAATTTTAAAATTTAAAATTAGGAAAGTACCTACTATTGGATATAAAAAGTTATTTTGATTATCGTTACTAGCATAATAATATAACACTATCAAATAAGCATACTATCTTGTGGGGAAATATTAGTATCATCACATAATCAAACATTTAAATTATTTACTGGTTTACTTATATTTTTTCTCATTATTAAAATAATTTTTTCTACTGGTAAAAATATATAATAAATGGCTTAAATTATTTTTATGTATAAAACAACATTTTTATTTCATATTTTGAGCATAAAGCCCTTTATTTTGATATAATTTATCTTAATATTAAAGAAAAAAAGAATTGTATACAAAAATAAATTGATTCACTGCATATCCCTGTATTATATATGTATTTTTTTAATTTATATTTTATGTAATAATGATGACTATGAGAGTATAGGGTGCAGTATAATACTATAATTAGAACCTAATATAACAAAAAACATATTTTTTAATTAAGACTTCTTCTATTGGTACTATTATGTAAAATATGAAGAAAAATACAAAAAAAAAGTTAAAAATGTTAGAAACTAAACTATCTTTGGTTTGATCTTAATATATTCTTATACTTACTAAAATTACCTTTGATATCACATAACATAATCTTCGTATATATATCTAAAACAAGTAATTTCCTCAGGATTTAGATTTTAATGGATATCTTATCCAGATTATTGCTATTTAAAGTATGACATTATGAACATAGATTTTAGTCCTCTATTTTTAATATTTTTTTTTAATTTTTGATAACTCAAGGATATGTTCATGTACATAATCTGACTTTCACCGTAAGTTTTCTGACAATTGTAACCTCCAGAAAAAAAGCATTTATTGTCTGCTAGACAATTAAAAAGGTCTTTATCCAACTCTTCAACTAGCACTGTTAAAAACCAAACTTTCGATACAGTCGTGCCCAAAAATAATTTTCCTTTGATAAACAGCAAAAAGCAAAAAATTATTGTTAACTGATAAGAAAATCATTAACAAAAAATGGTCTATGTTTTTAATGGGCATGGCCATTTGTAACTGAATATTTTCACAGCAATATGAGTGCAATATTAAGAGGATGTCATACCCGCATGGGTTGTCTCCATCTTAAACATGTGCAAAATAAAACATTTTTGTTCACCAGTTTCAATAGTGTGCTTTTAGTTTTGGTATTATACTGAATCAACCTATCCTAAAAACCTTAGGTGAGAACTTTATCTGTATTCTAACATAGTTTTATTTACAACATTTTAATTTTAAAGTGAATTGTGAGCATTTTCAAATATTAATATTTTACATACTCATAATTCATATTTATTTAAAAATTAAAATAAAAAAAACCTTTGCTAGAACACAGATAATGGTCCTTACCTAAAAGTTTGATAATAGGTCAATTCACTCGAATATCAAAATTCAAAACTAACAGCACATTATTGAAATTGGTGAACAAAAATTTGTTCAAGCAACACATGAGGGGTATGACATTTTCATAAAGGTAAGATATAAATGTAATTACTACATCTACTATACAGTATCGCGACCAGACTACGACCAGATTGTAGCCAATTGACTGATATGTTTGGCATCTTTTTTTTGTACACCTTATAGTAACAAATTTTTAAGAGTACAAATGTCCGAATGTGCGAATGTCTTGTTTACTGGACCTTGTTGTTTCACTTAATTGTCCACCACATTCGGTGCCATCAATATTCTTTTTTGAGCAAACCGAACGATTGTTTCTTAAAAGGTTTTTACTTTTTAAATATTCAACGCATTTCAATTCATCAATAATTATATTTCTTTATAAATATCCCATTGTTTTAGTAGAATTCATTTTAAATCTGTACAAAACTATAGAATGTTAAATCAAAAAATATTACACTCACTCTTGAAAAAAGATGGAAAAAATTAACCAACAAACAAAATGACACTAAATGTCAACTGAATGTTTAAATTATATTTGAAAAATACAATTCAGTCACAAAATCCATATCATATCAATAATTATACAGGTTAAGTCGTAAAATCTATATCGTATCGATAGTTGTATAGTTATAGTAGGCACTAAAATATAGGTATCTGTTATCGATAGATCACACGTTGGACCGGTCCCTTATTTTTTATCCCTTACCCACTGCCAAAATATACTAAAAAACATTCAATTTTTATGTTTGTATTTAAAATATGTAAATTAAGAAATTTTACTATTTATATTAATATGGTGTGATTTATAGACATAAATAAACAAACTCATAAAAACCACTGCCAGTAAAAATATATTAATGAAAATAAATCCTAGCCATAATTATGATATTAACTGTATTAGGTTAAAGTATCTATAGTCAGTGAATCTCAAGCGAACCAAATAATTGGAAGAAATAAACCAGATGGAGAATCTTGTGGTGAAATATTAAACTGCACTGGAAAAATGGAATATCAACCAGTGCAGAGACATTTGTCAACCAATTTCCGGTAAATTATAATTTTTAATTTACAATCTTTTATAAGTCAGTCAAATAATAATGTTTATTAAAATATAATAGAAGTATGCAACTAAAGAAAATTAAGCGCACTGAAAAAAAAGGCACAGAATCTGTTATGGATGAAAAATTTTCAATTTTATTTTCTTCCAAATTTTTCATTGGTAATGAACTCCAATTTGAGGTAAGTTTTCTTATAATTTTTAATTTGAATACTTAAACAAATATCAAACTAAAGAATAAAATATATATCATATGAAGTTATAATATGGTAAAAAATTAGTACCATTGCTCTTTAAAACTATTTAAAATTAATTTTACACTACCGATTTTGATTAAAATATATTAGAAAAATAATTTAGTAGGTGTATTATGCTATATAAGTTATATTATTACAGATTTCATAAAAAAATATTAAATAAGTGTGTAATATTGAAAAAATTAATTTTAGGTGTGGAATTTGTCATTACCTGTGGTAGTTATTGTGCATGGGAATCAAGATCCTCATGCTTGGGCTACTGTAACTTGGGATAATGCTTTTGCTGAACCTGGCCGTGTTCCATTTAATGTTCCCGACAAAGTACCGTGGAGAAATGTGGCAGAAGCTTTAAACATGAAGTTTTCTGCAGCTACAGGTCGTGGTCTCTCAGAAGAAAGCTTGACATTTTTGGCAGAAAAAGCTTTTAGGTAAATAGATTAAATCAATAATAGTTTAAGTTATTAATAATTAAAAAATATATTTTCAGAATGCAAAATGTGGATTTTAATCATATGGTTTTGTCATGGTCACAATTTTGTAAAGAACCATTGCCACAAAGAAGTTTCACATTTTGGGAATGGTTTTATGCCGTGATGAAAATAACTAGAGAACATCTAAAAGGTCCTTGGACTGATGGGTAATTACTAGAAAATAATTGTATATATTATATTATGATAAGTTAATATTATAACAAAAATATATAGTGCCATTATGGGATTCATAAGAAAGTCTGATGCAGAAGAGATGTTGACAAGATATGCTACGGGTACATTTTTATTAAGATTTTCTGATTCAGAACTAGGTGGGCTAACTGTTGCCTGGGCTGGATGTAAGTTATATTATATGTCATTAGATTAATAATAAAACTATTTAGTTATTTTAATATTTTTTTTTTTGTTCAGCCAATGATTCAGATGCCTATAGTTTACATCCTTTCTCAGCTAAAGATTTATCAATTCGAAACTTGGCTGATAGACTATTGGACTTGCCATATCTTACAAAGTTATATCCTGATATTGATAAAAACCAAGCATTCGGAAAATACTATACACAACCACCAAGTATTCATATATTTTTATTTTTACAAATTAGTTTTGCTTATTACATACACTTAATTAAATTATATTTTAAATTGTATCAATTCAAAAAACCGTTCCAAAATAGCGGTGCCAATCTTCTTGACTAGAGCTCTACACTACTGGTTGATTTAAAGATAGTCTTCAAGTCCTGGCCGAGATCATAAATAATTCTGGTTTCCTCTAAAAGAAAAGTCCAGTGGCTTGAAAAATTCAGGTTTACGAAAACTATTAAAATACATTTCCGATATTTATATTTTATTTAAAGTTTTGCTTCCCCCAATGATCTAAACATTCTAACTGTAAATTAATTTTTATCTGTTGTCTGTTATATAGTAAAACTTTTTTATGACGTTCTGACAAGTATAACACCTCGATTCATAACATTCAATTATTTATTATCTTGTGTAACTTATGTCGTGTAAAGTTCATTGTTGTTTTATCAAAATAAATATTTTGTTCTTTTTATTAGTGATTGTGGAAACCGATTGGTGAATGTTAAATATTTTATTTAATAACTTCTCCAAAATAACTAGGTTTTTTTACTGAAAAAATGCAAAATTAATACCCTTTTACTAAACAATTAAACCAATTAACAATTTTAATTAGTATGTATAGTATGTAAGGAGATCAAGAAATGTTTTATTTTCTTAGGCATGGATACTACCCAAATATAATTGGGATTTTGGATACCCCCTGTATCTCCTAAAATTGAATGTCTCGTATTTAAACTGAAATAAAAAGCAACCCTATTTAAAAAAATTTTAATTATTACTTTTTTTAATATATTATTCTATTTTCATAATTTAGATATTAGCACACCTGTTACAAGTAATGGATATTTAAAGCCATTACTAGTTACGCATGTTCCTGGTTGGGGCGGACCTGGAACCAACGGACAAGGAATGAATAGCTATCCAAACACTCCTCAGAATCACATGTTTCATGTAAACAGCCCTGGAAATTGTAGCATTAGAGAAACGTCATCAGTGCACAGTGAACCAGTAAATAAGTAAGAATTATACTTCCAATAATTTAATGCACAATTACTTTTAGCTTGACTTTAGTTTTGTTTGAGTTTAAAAGAGATTATATTAATTAGAAGTGAGTGAGTAAGTTTATTATTATAAATAAAATTATATTTTTAATTTTAAGTAAATATTAATATTTATCACTATTAACAGGTTGTTAATTATAGATATCTTTAATTATTGTTTTTGAGTTTTCACTCGTATTTTCACAGGCAGTTTGATTTGGTGACATGGGTCGCAGTGATCTCCTGTGTGTGTTTTGTGTATGTGTATCTTATTTTCATAAATAAGATGTATGTATTAAAATAATTTTTTAATTAAATTGTCTTATTTACGTTTAAATTTTAAACAGCGTGTGTAGCTTAGAATATATTTTAATTTTTTAGTATAATTAAGGTTAAAAAAGGAAATATTGTTCATTTCTTAAACATTCCCATATTCAATTTACTACAAAATATATACTACATTTAAACAAACTTTTATAACTTATTAATATTCTATACAACTTCTATTACATTATTTATTATTAGCCTTAAAATAATACTTATATATTGTATATATATATATATATAATCCAAATATTGAAAAACTATCATCAAACATTCATTATCAATGAGTTCTTGTTTTATTAAACCCAGATTGGCTTAACTTTGGGTGTGCAATCAGCTTGTATTTTACATAAGTAGAAATATTATTGCAATATTATATAAATTATATTGTTTGTTACTTTGTATATTTTTATAGAAACAAACTTTAATGCTCGCTCACTTCTAATGAAAATATTATTATTTTTTATCCTTTCAAGTGGTGTACATGGAATAAATTTCACACTGTTGATATGGTTTAAAGTACTATGTACACTACTAATTTCATGCTAATATTTATGTAACCAGCACGTACCTATATCAGTTTTTTGCCATTTTATTATATTTTATTTTTTTTTTATATATAATGCATGACCATACTTTTTATTAATAATATGTAAATATTATATGGAGCCTTTAAATTTAAATTTATTAAAAATTAAAAAATCATTATACTATTAATCATTTATATTATTACAAAAAATATTAATTGCCCATTAAAATAAAATTCCTATTAAGTTATGAAATCTAAATTTATTAACTTAAATTAATTTAAAATACATAAATAAAAAAATATTTGGTACTAAAAAAATATGAAAAGCCTTTAATTATAAGTATGAATTTGGCAGTTTCTTTTTCAATTAATATTACAGTAGTTGTCATTTTTTGCAATTTAATATAATTGTTTTGTTCTCACATTACATTTGAATGACCTATGAGAAATTAATGTTACTCTTTATATAATTTAAATAGTTTTTTTTTAGTCTAAATAAATCTAAATAGTAAATATGTTTGCCAGTTATCACTGAAATACATATTTAAATTACCAGCATAGGCAAAACTACAGGTCAGGCAATGGCATTCTAGGATTTACAGTACTTTAATTTAAATATAGGTACACACATGTGATTTTCTCACTCAAATCAATGAGAATAAAAAAACTATTAAATTAATGATTATAAATAAAATATTTTATCAATAATATGTGATTTGCGGACATGACTAACCAAATTTTTAATAGAATGCTGCAAAAAAAACATACCAATGCATATACATTGAGTAATAGCTAATGTCACAAATTACTAAAAATGTATCTGTTTAATACTAAATTATAGTCTAGTATGAAGCAGATTTTGCACACTATAAAACAACAATTTTTTTTTACCTGCATTGATGAATTTATGTTAAATTTCACAATCTTTTAAAAAATATTTTGATGAATGATGATAAAAATAATAAATGATAACTACTGTATTAATAGTTTATATTCAATACTAGAGAATTTGTTCGACAGATTTATTTATGTCTTATATTCTCGACTTATAAATCGATATATATTATTATTTTTAGAAAGGTTCCAAATATTATAATAAAAAATTAAGTGTAAAATGTATTTCTATCTAAAAAAAAAATAATTTTTAATTTTGCTTTAACTCAACAGTACATCTGAAAAGTACCGTCCAGGGTCGTTTTTTTCAGCTGCCATCCTATGACGGGATTTAGGAATGCCTGTACTATGATCCTGGGATAAAGTTCCGAGACAATTTGGATGTTAATTTTTTTTTATTATTTTATTACATCTGTTATTTTTCATCAATTCATCGATATAATAGAATATAAAAACCTAATTCCTTTAGTTTATTCCTATCTCATTAGATTATATAGGTTGCATTTATGTATTAAGAACTGTATTTTAAAACATAGTACTGAAGTATGATTGATTTTATTTGATACAAAAATTAAGAAAATTAATAAGGTTGTGTTTAAAACTTAATATTGGCTTTTTTAAAGGTGTGCTTTGAACCATAAATGTTATCATAGGTAGGCTAACGCTAATTTGTATGTGTTAATAATTTTTAAATTTATCAAAACTTAGGTTTTAACAAATATTTTAATTCATAGTTTCAGTATTGATCGCTTTTGAATCTCAAACATAACTGAAAACAATTAAAAAAGTTGCATTAAATGTATGCCGTATGTATTGAGTACATTTACTGATTTTAGTATTATTAATTTAATGTATAATAATATAAATGTTTTATTTATTTTATTGGCTTAAAAAAAAATATATTGTTTTGCTTATTTAGTATGATGGCATTTGGAAATGATTCCTTAGAAATGGATTTTTCTTCGAACTTAAATGACATATCGCATGTGGATGAAGCGTTTTTTTAAAAGTAATTTAGATATGTTATCTTATAGTCTAGATTAGGTAAACCATTCAATGTCATAATGATTAAAGTATGCATTAAACTGCTTGTGTTAGTGTGAAACTTTGATTTATTTATTTTTTTGTTTATAATTTTTACTATATAAATTATTGACGTACATATTTTACTCAATTGTTATGAACAAACCTTTTTCAAACCAGTTTTAGTGTATAGTTTTATTATTATTTCTTTTATTTGAAATATGCATTTATTATTATTACCTTAGATTAATTATTATTTGTGTATATTATTAAAAATAATTTTTGTGATCATCAAGTCCTTATGGTGCTTAGTTAACAAACTGCTTCGTTTCGCTGTTATTACTTATTTTATTATTATTATTATTATTATATTTAAATATTATGTCAAAACATTATTCCGTCAATATTCATCAGGTAATTATTTTGGTTTTATACTTAAATACATCTTTAGTATGTAGTTGTAGTTATATGTATGTTGTTATTTGCATTGATGTATACATTACTTTTAAATCACTTAGAATGTCTGCTTTTTTTAAATAGCTAATTTTATTTTTGAGTAAAATAATTATCGATGTTTTTCACCTTTTGTATCAACTATTATTTCTGAATTTTAAATGGTAACTTTTTTTACTTTTTCGTACATTTTTTTTTTTTTTTAACAAAGTGTGTACTACAATGATATTAGTCAAATTGACATTCTTGGTGATTTTCTTTGGATAGTTTGTTTATGTAACAATAATGTACTTAAAAACCTATGGTTTCTTATGTATGAATAATTTTATCATCGAAATATTTTTACATACACAATATTTTATTATTATATAAGGATATTTGTATTGTTTATTTATTAGATCATATATTATATTGTAATTGTGTATTCAAAATTATTTCCTTACTTATTTAAATATTAACATACTCTTACACATTTAATGTAATGATATAGTATGCACAAACTTTATAAATTAAATTAAATTTGAATAGATAGCAAATAGCGATGTATAAAAATAAATATTGAATTACATCTTTTATCCTATAAATGATTGTTCTCGTTTTTTTGAAAACTTTTTTTTTTATAAAGTTTGTTCTTAATACTTAACTAGCTTCATCAAATTTAATTAGTTTTAATATTTGAAGGGGATTGATAGTGGTTATTTACTTGTTAGTTACGCTAAGACAATTTTGTATTTATACATTTTGATTGCGAAAACTAAGTGACTATTAACTATTAAGAATAAATAGATATTTTTGAAACATGTACAGATAAAAATACATAACAGTACATTAGTACAGTTACACTTTCATTCAATAAAAAATTGTTATGATACTTTCAAGATATCAATTGACTTAAAGATCCAATAAAAATGTTTAAAACCAAATTTGACCCTTTTAGTGTGGCAACTCACTGAAGATTGTCTTTTCACATTTTGTTTTCAATAAATAATAAGAATTTTAAACTTTTGGAGCCTAAGAGGATAAAATTAAAAGTCAAACTCATTCAAATATGTATAAACCACAAATTAACTATCTTAATTTGTGGTATAAACTCAACATTTTTTAAGAATTCTAACCCAATCTCCTTGGGTTCTCAAATGGTTTCTTATTGCCTTATTGGTAATGAGGTAATGATCATTGGAATGAAAATATGTAGTACTTAATATGTGTAAAAAGCTGCATTCAATCCCTTTCATTTAAATTAAAATATATATTTAATAAACTCAAATTGTTGCTTTTCAAAAACGTATATTATGTTTGTTATGTTTTATAATAATTATGGTATTTATACTTAAATATGGATGTGTTTTAAATGTGTTTTTTTAACAATGAGGAAATACCTAAAATTGTATTTTTTAATTAAATATTGGTGTTTTTATTTTAATGTTCGGTGTAAATTTATTATGTATAAAACTAATCAATCCTATGCACGGTTTGCCTGGATAACAAATGTCCCAGGCAGAATTTTTTTTCTTGGGCTCTATTATCTAATGTCCATATTATCACAATCATAATCAATCATTTAGCAGTGTTTATATTTGAACATTATGATACAGTGGCGTATTTAGGAATTTGCCATGGGGAGGGTCCGGATAATTTTCAGAACACAGAGCCACGGGGGACGAAGCCGCCCCGCACGCCACCCATTTACTCTTTATTAAATAAATATACCATATTTATAAGACGATATAAAATTGTCGAGTTTTTAATTGTTAAATAATAATATGTACAAAACAAATTTAAAAAAAAGCGGGTAAGTGGATGTCACTCTGCTGCTGTACAGTAGGTTACAAGTGGGTCAATGTATAATGGATTGTATTAAACTTGAACTCAATGATATAATATCATTGTATAAGAAAAACGATTCTGAGCGAAGACTGTTTGTCAGTCTGGATATTTTATATTGTTATTATTTATTATAGCCTGTAAGTTGAATTAATAATGAAATACTTTTATTTTTTTCTATGGTGATAGACAAAGTGTTAGAAATTAAAATCCCATTTTTAGCGGTTTTTCGTAATTTTTTGTTGGTTTTACAGTGGCATTAAATAACTATTGAGAAAATCGAAAAATGACCTCTTTAAAGTACTATCCTGATCCAATTTTCTAAAAGATAAGTTACTATATGTCTATACACGTTGAAATCGAAGCACTCCTTCTGGAAGAAATTTTTTATACAGGAAAAAAAAATAAACACCATTGTAGAACCAATAGATCCCTCAGAATCGAATATGTAGTTATATGTTATAACTTTTATACAAATACTTCCTTAATTACATTAGGTACCTACTTCATTTATAGTTGATCTTAGATAGGTAGCTTTTCAACCTTAAAAAGGTTGAAAAAGATCTCTCTGGAGTGGTTGTAGATACTGGCAATGTACAAAACTACAAAATATTTGAATTAAAAAATGAATTTGGTATTTTTCAACCATTTTCGGTACCCAACTGATAAATATAATCACGATATTTATTGAAAATGTTGATATAACTATAGCTTCGAAAATTTTTTAAAAAATCCGTAAAATCGTATGATAAAATTTGTTTTTTAATCATGTAAAAAATGCACAACATTTAACATGTACGAGACACGAGTCAATGGGGGGGGGGGGGGGGGTCCGGACCCCATGGACCCCCCCCCCCGTAAATACGCCACTGTTATGATATATAGTTGTATTGTATCATTAGCAAACGGGACCCTAAAAACTAAATCACAGATGGGGCTGAGAAAAGAATACCTTTCCAATATGTTGGCCATTCAGATACATGATCCTAATGTCCTATATTTTTATTTCATTTATACACCACAGTATATATATAAATATTATATATATATCTGTGGTTTATACAAACCATTACAAAATTATAATATTATCCATTTATCACTATAAAGTTTAAATGTACTTGTATATGTTTTAAAATGTTAAGAAACAATGTGAGTAGAAATCTAGATATTGTATTACCTCTGCAGATTGGTATGTTATAATTCATGTTATCAATTTAAAAACAATTACAAATTGCATATAAAAATAATTCTGAATACATCAAATAAAAACTGGGCAAAAGTAACCACTCTGATGTACAGTAGGTCTTGAGAATACCATTGAAGAATAAGTCACTGTAATAAACGTGCAAAAACACAATATGGTTCGGGGTGAATATTAATTTTAGGGCCCACAACAAATTTTAAAACCACTAAGTATAGGCAATTTTTTTACCATTTGAACAATTCTTAAAGTCAAGGACGCCTGGTAAAGGGGTGCCATTTACCCCCTCCTCGACATTTTCAACTGTATGTATATTAATATAAACATCACTAGCATCACATTTTTTATGATATATCTATGTTGATTTTAATGGATTTTTTTTACTATTAGTAATACAATAAGTTAAATTAGTTTTTGTCGAAAATATTGTCATTAATTGTGAATTAAATAAGTTAAAATTTCAAGTATCACAAATAATATTTTTAAATCAACCAAATAACTAAAATCATTGTTCTTCATTAAATATCCAATTTCAAATAAATTTGTTGTATTTTTAGATTTTTTGCTTACAATATGAACTACTTGTGAGAAACCATGTATTAAATGTTGTTAACATATTAACTTCAAATGCTTAAAAAATCAGGCATAGTATGTGTCTTAAATATTTTTAAATAGCTACATATAATAACATAGGTACATCAACTTACCGAAAGCAAAAAAAAATTTATAAAATTATAAAAAAAAAATTGAAATGTTTTTAAATGTCTAGTTTTCCTATGTTATGCTAATATTAACATATGGTAAAAAGTTCAAGTATTTAAGCTTATTCTCTTTTTAGTAACACCAATAAAATAAAATTGATTTTCTTGATGCTGGTTTTTGCACAAAATCTCTTGTTTTTTTCTATTCTGCTACCAGAAACAAGATAAAAAGTAGTTTCACAGTTATCTGCCCTAAAATGTGATGCCAGACAAGAAAAAAAGGTGCTCTGCTGTACAGTAGGTTACAAGTGGGTCACTGTATAATGTATGATATTAAATTTGAATTCAACGATATAATATCATTGTATAAGAAAAACGATTCTGAGCGGAGACGGTATGTCAGTCTAGGTATAAGACATATTATATACATATCTATGATATTAAACAAAAAATTGATCTATAATAGGTACCTATAATAAATTCCAAATTAATCATATCACAATATCCATTAGGTACTTATAACGCGTTATACTTCAACAAAAAACCCTGATACTATCATAGATATATAATGGTGTACTTTAGAAGTTTCAAGTATCCACGAATATTATACAATCACAAAAAAATGACTAAAATAGTTATTCTAGGTTTTTTATGTAATTTCGTCCAAAGTTGAACTTAAAATGACTATAAAAATAAACTGTGCTTATGTATTTTTTGATTTTTTGGTAACAGAATTAACTACTAACGTGGAATCTTGTTTTAAATTTTCAATCCTTAGATATAGAAGTTGAACATTTTATACATTTTTAACTACAAAATAATTATTCAATTTTAAATTTGATAAATTTTGTCAATTTTTGAACTTTAAATGCTTCTAAAAAAAAAATGTGACTAAGGATTTTGAATATTTTTCATCTGCCTTTGAAACAATATAGTAGGAGTCTTGTATTAAATTTTCAAGTATTTTTACTCAACAAATAAATTTTTATTGATAATGTTCCTAAACAGTTCAAAATAAATCAAAATATTTTGAAAATGTTATTGTGTATAGATAATGCATATATAAACAACCAGTGAAAATTTCATGTATCTAAAGTCATTTGTTTTAAAGTTACACCTAAAACCAAAATCAATTTTCTCGAAATTTCTCGATTTTGCGTAAAAATTCCCGTTTTTCCTTAATTTTTCTTTTGATTTTCACGGCGCTTTTGAAAACTACTGGGAAATTTTTACTTTTGCCCCCCCAAAGTACCAACTAGATTCACTTTCCTATCAGAAAAGATACTGTTGAAGAAAATCCAAGCACTTTTACTGTCCTAAAAGGTAATGACAGACACAAAAAAAAATAAAAAAAAACACATCATTGTAAAATCAATATATTCATTGTTCCCAATCAGAATCTAAAATCAGTTGTAATATTAGTACTTTTTCTCCACTTAGAATTTGATATGCCCACATACTTCTTTAAAATGTTTATTATGTGTTATTAGATTGAAGTTTAAAGAAAACTTTTAAAAGAATTTAAAATTGTCTATTTGTAAATGTGCTTCATTATTCCTTAATCGTAACATAATAATCAACAAAATTATCATAATTTCTTTCAATATCTAAATTTGAACAATACTACACTGTATGTATTAGTTATTATTTTGATTAAGTAATGACAAACAAGTATCTTCATTTTAATCATTTTTTTATTAGTTATTACCCTTTAATACGCATTAAACATATTATTATATTATAGTTATTTTATTAAAATATAGTATCGCAAAAATTATAATTTACTTTTTACTAAATCCTTAGTCAATACAATTATACCTGTCAGATCATGGAATAAGGTTTGTACGTAGCATATTATATCACAATAAGTATAATTAATTTCAAATAATTGTATGAAAAAAATAAACTACATAATTTTTTTTTAAATCTACTTAAACTATGGGCTGTATATTCATTTATATTCTTGATTATTTTCACAACAGATACTTAAATTAAGGACTTTATAGATTTTTATTGATTTGGTTCCTTGCTAATTCCAACAGCAGCTGCTCTTACGATACGTTCATGTAACTTATATCCAATTTGGGAAACAACAACCACAATACCTCCTTCTTTGCCTTCAACAACCTAAAAAAGAAAATAACATAATTGATAATTATTTTTTAATTTTAACTATAAAAGAAGTTACCTGTTCGAATAAAGCTTTATGAGAATTGGGATCAAATTTTTCATTTAAAGGATTTATAGACATTAACCCATGTCTTTGGAAAATCTATAAATAGATACAATTTGTAACATTTATTTAATAGTTAATTAATATTTAATATACATATTGTGTATTATTTATTATTAGTAATACTAACTGTTTGTAATTGTGATTCAGTAGTCACCAAACCTTCATATAAATGTTTCAAATGTGGATTACTATCACATACTGCTTCTTTCGGTACACATTCAGTAGCTTTACTTAAACTGTCAGCCACCTAGAGAAAGTATTGTGTTATTACTTATGAAGTTATAAACTAAGTAAATATTAGTATGTTAAATTAAATTATTGTAAATTAAATTGCTAATCTTACATCTAGCAAATCTTTACAAAATCCTTGAATTGCATAAATTTTAGCATCAGCAGTTTCTTTAATAGTACGTTTGCGTATGTTTTCTGTTTCGGCTAAATATCTCCTAACCTTTTCCTAAATACAATAAATTATTGATAAGTATAATAGAGTATTATAAATATTATCTTCTATCTGTATTCTATATACGATATTTGAAACATACGGTCAAACTTTTATTTTCCTCATGTAAATCTTCATTTTGTTTTACAAGTGCTTCAATATCAATCTTATCTTTACTTTCTTTTAATTGTTCTTTACACTCATCAGCAGCAGCATCTGACATTTTACGATGAATAATGTTGTAGCCCATTATACCATTTATCCTGAAAAGTAAAAACATTCAATTAAATTTGAAATTTGCATCCTTTAAATAATTTAAATTGACCAATAGGTATATATAAATATATTTTATATAGTTACATTTAACCTGAATAAAAGATATACTAAACAATAGATACTTATACAATATGTATATATTTGTATATAATTTTTTTTATATCATCCAGACAGTTTAATTTTCCCATTTATAATTTCTAGTTGAATAATAATAAAAATATCCAATAATTTACTACATTTTTCTTTGGGGGAGGGATCAGAAAAAAATTTTAAACCTAGGAACCTACACATTAAAATAATAAATAACTAAACATATATATTTAATATATTTTTTCAAAAATACAAACAATTTATCAGGCATAGTATAAAATTTAATTTAATTTTTATATTGTCAATTTATCAATTGCTTTTTCAGCACTAATTGCCAATTGGAATGTATTTGATAGGTATGTCCACTGTCCATATTGATACAAAATTGAAATTATATTAAAACCCATCCGTGCATTAAATTATTATTTCTTAAAACTTGTTTTAATGTAGGAAAATGTATAATTATCTGCACGGACATGCGGGTGTCGTCGTTGCAGCATTGTTATTACTTATTAGCATCGGTTTGTTGGTCAAAATGTATTCTTTTATAATTATATTTATGAAATTAATGTATGATTATTAATTACTGAATACTGATTAGTCATCTGTGTCATGGTGTGCCTTCGAGATGTGACAAAATAAAAATGTACAACAATTCTAGCCATTTTTTTTAAGTATACTTGTAATAACTCCCTAACCCTAAGCACACTATTTAATAAAAATTTTAAATAACACATATGGGGGAATATGACCCTCACATCGTCCCTCTAATTAAGTACCTATTGTACCTATATCAGTTATTCAAACTTTATCATACCGCGGCTCCTTTGTGTGTTCACAATATTTTTAAGACTCCCAAATTATTATGAAGAATTGAAACAATAGGGATACAATATTATAGTCAATATGGGTGATAATAATAGCGACTTTAATACTAAAAACAAAACTTCAAATAGTCGGGTAATGTGTTCCATTATTGTTTCCATAATCGCTTCAATGATTATAAATTATAATTATATTAATTATACATGACCTACATTAATTTTGGTTTCTGGTGCTTTGTACGTGGCTCCCTTCGACAACTTTTTTGACTCCCCTGGGAGCCGCGACGCACAGTTTGAATACCTCTGACCTATATCAATAAGTATAATATTATGAATTTTCAACATATTTCTTATATTTTAGTGAAAATCATGGCTTAATACTTATTATTCACGCAGAACAAAAAAACAAAACAAAAAATTAACTCAACTTTTCCCAACATAGGCAGGACAATTGTTTTTAAAATAGAAACAAAACAAAATCAGACTCTGTGTGAACACAGCATTAGACCTAAAATTGACCACTTCCTGACTTCCAACAATATAATTATATAGATTAAGTATTACAAAAATTGTATTTAATTACATAATATTCAATAGTTAATTAAGCAACTAAAATTCTGTAACATGATTGTTACCCTTAAATCTTATTAATTAAATAATTACAGACTAACACAATTAAATACTATATGTCTATATGTAACTATTATGTAGGTACTAACAATATAAATTACTACAAATGTTGTATTTTGATAAAATTTAACTCACCTACTTTCCGTTGCCAATGAAGTAGTCAAGATGGACCTACAGATCCGGAATGGATAATTTATAATTGAAGTCATTTTTGTTGAAAAATTGTTTTGTAAGTGTGGTAAGCTAATTGACAGAAAGACAGATTATATTATTATGATCAATTTCTATATTATACTCATTCAGCAATCAGCATGCGGTTTTTGCATACACCATTCACATTACACCTAAAGATAACACACTCATTACTGTATTAGATTATCGGGAATAATAACTAATTTCCACAGATATAAAATACTAGATAGCTAACAAGTAACAAGTAACAAGACATCGACCATTGAAGTTATCCGCAATATGCGTGTAGGTCAATGTTTACATAATTGTCTTATCAATACGACATGATAACAATCTGATAGTCAAAATACTTTTATACCTGACGATAGAATATTGAATAAGGATAATATTATATGTTGTCATTAAAATCGATTGTAATAGATATGTATATTTTTTATATTTTTTTTATATTTTATAAAAAAACTTTATTCTGTGCGAATATTATCATGTTATCATACAGTATTGATAAGATAATTATGTTAACATTGACCCACCGTGGCTGACTTCAACATCGATTTTCCTAAATATGTAGACAAGTTAGCTATCTAGTATTTTACATGATAAATAATAGAGGTATGTCAGCAACTTTGTGATACGCATATCCGCCATATTGCTTTTCTCCTCAATGTTTAAAACATAGACACTGATAATAAAATTGACGAAGAAAAGCAATATGGCTGCCAACGCCATAAGAAACACATAGGAAATAGTGGGAATGCGCCAACATGATTCAAATTCGGAAAGTTGCTGACATACCTTTTCTTTATCATGGTATTTTATATCTGTGCTAATTGCATAATATTGAATAATATCACAGAACAATAATGATAATATCAACCATGGCACGGACTAAGATAATATATCTAAGTATAGACTTATCTAAGACTTATCTAAGTATATCATAGTCCGTGAACGGCGTGAACCATGGAATACGAAAGCCGGACGCCGGAATTATATATATGAATTATATAGGAAATAGGCATAGATAATAGGCCACCGTTGTAGGAGTAGTTGTGATACTAAATGGTACTACTGGTATTACTATATAGTAAATGGTTAAACGACATCTAAGTCTGACATTTCGGCGACAATCTACATTCTACACCATGGCTTAAGATAGTCTATCTTTAATCGTGTTCTACACCCGTAGACACGTGCTTATATTTCTGGTTAGGTTACACAGTAATATAATATATACCTAGATATTTGTCATTTTATATAAAAAATACCTATCAAAAAAAAAAGTTTTAAGCTCAGAAGATCCCGTTGATTTAAAATTAGAGTGAATCCGTGGCATATCTAGTAGTGGTCGCAAATTTCCTTTATATAAGCGGTTAAATATTATTTAGTAGCATCTAAGCCTTTAGCCCGTCTAAGGGCTATATCGATCATTTCTACCTATTATTAAGGCGGATATGGAGATACTGCAGCAACGGACGTGATAGTAAGCGCTGTCTGACCTAGTCGTAGCACACTGTGGAGTTGGGCGAAGACATTTGCACTGCGAATGTTTTGTTGCGGTGTTCCCGACATCGACCGAACATAGATTATGTAATATGTTCAGTTTTGTGAGAGGTTTGGGGCAGTGGCTTTTAAACGTCGCTTCAGTCTTGGCCCCCTCCCCTCTCGCCTTTATTACGCCTGTGTAATACGCCCAGGTGTGATTTTGTTCGGAGCTCACAGCTCTTTTGTGTCCAGCTGGACGCCGTTTTGTTCGCCGGACACTTTGAACAAATCCTCCGTTTAGGCTCGCCTTTTGTTGGCGTTCGCCCGGCAGACATTTTTTTGTCCTCTCGTTTGTTGAACCGTTTCGTGCATCGGCACCGGCTTCGGCTCTTTTTCGTGTCTTGCGCCACGTCGTGGTCGTTCCCGTTTCCTCTAGTAATACTCGTTTTTACCTACAGCTTTTTCCACAGTGGTTATATAATGAGTGATAAATGAACTCAGGACAAAAGCTCATCTTGGCGTATTACACAGACGTAATAAGGGCGAGAGGGGAGGGAGCCAAGACTGCAGCGACGTTTAAAAGCCACTGTGGAATTAATAGCCAATGATCTGCAGTAGCTGACAGAGGTTAGGTACTTCTGCCCTGCTGTCAGAATTCTAGCCCTGGATCAAAAGAAGTGTTTATGTAAAAAGATGATACCTACGTATAAATTATAAAAATATGGCTATATTTCAGTAATATTGTGTACCTACATTTAGTATTTATACTAATAAACGTTATTATTGTTATGTAATTTATTTGGTTTTATTTGATATTATTGAATTTTTAAGCTTTTGATCAATGACCAAAAAAATGTAACAACAAGTTACATCGAAAAAATCAAAAACCCTGCGATTTTACGAGAAAAACGATGTGTAATAAAGCTCTCCGTGGATTTGAATTTATCCAATTTGCTTAGTAATTTTATATTTTTCTTTAGAATGTTCTATATTAGAGTAGGTATAGTTTTGCATAGTGATGGGTCGAACTGTTCGAATCTCGAACCGAACCGAACCGAACCCTTGATGTTCGGTTCGGTTCGAAATTCGAACTCGGCTTGAAAAATATTCGAACCGAACTATCAAGCATCTCTTACTGTTCGAAAATCGAACTTGAAAATATTTGTCTCTAACCAGACTTATTGGCCACGATAGTTCAAACTTAAAAATAAATAAAAATTGATAATGGTTATTAAGAAATAATTAGACTATTGGCGATAGAAAGTTATAGCTGTAATGGCACGTCATGTATTATTTATAATAATAATGTTATTGTTCCTCGCCCGTTACACCCCCCTCCGATAACCAATGGCTAAGTTGTTTATCACCCATAGAGGCCGGGGGTACCTACATTCATAACACGGATATAGATACTATGGTTGCACGACGGCCTATATTGGATCACAGCGCCGAGCGGCACCGAATGTTCTTATCAAGTCTGACAAAAAGTCGCGTTTCACGGGCGCCCTCTACAACCACTACTAAGTTACGGTAACCAACCCTGGTTACCTAGCCACTGTGGAGCGCTAGTATGTCGCGACTTTTTTTGTATGGATACTATATATGTATATACTCGTAAGTAACTTGATAAGAACATTTGGCTCCGTTATATTATTGCTCGTTGTGCAACCATAGTATCTATATCCGTGATTCATAATAATAATATGTAATGCTATTTTTATTTTTATCATATTTATTGTAGAAGTTAAAATCTATTTTAGGTAAACCTATGATAATACTCCGATACCTCGACTGTGCTATAGCCTGTTAATAAAAACATGTTTACAACTTCATTCTAAATTCTAATCATTATTTATTTGTTTTCTTAATAATTAATTATTAAATTATTATTATTTATTGTGTACCTATGTAAAAAAAAATAAGAAGAAATCATCTAAATTTATTATAAATACAATTACATAAACTTAAAACTTTAAAAGTTTAAATGTAGAATAGGTAGGTAATACAAACATTTTAAATACAATAGTAATTTATTACTAAATACTAATTAATAATTGTGGTTGATTTAATTTGTAGGCTGGTACAATGTACATGATAAAAAGTATTGAGTTCGAGTTCGAGTTCGACTTAAAATGATTCTAGGTTCGGTTCGGTTCGGTTCGGTAGAAAATATTACGGTTCGGTTCGGTTTGGGTTCGAAAAAATAATTTAAAGTTCGGTTCAAGTTCGGTTCGATTTAAAAAATCAGCGTTCGACCCATCACTAGTTTTGCAATTTAGAATTCTTGTCAATCTTGCTGTGAGTGGCGCTCATTCAGATTGTATTGTTATCAGTATTATGTTTATTCTATAATAATATAAGCTAACTAGGTAGCTAACAAAATATATATTATGTTGTATATTATACATATATGTTATTGCACAGAGCCCACTATAGGGCATGATATATTATCAATAGAAATAAAGTATTTGTAACTTGTTCAATACGAGTACCTATACTAGATAATATATAATATGACAATTTATTGGATATTAAATAATAATTTTAATGTAAGACACTAATTATTTCATAAGCTTTGAACGTTTTTTTACACTATTTTAAGTCACTAAAAACAACAATTTCTTAAAAATTAAAATATTTATTAGTGTTAGGAACCAGGTACTATAGAACCTATAGGTAATAAATTACTTGTCCAAAATTGGATTTGTATAGATCAAATACTCATAATAATTCAAATAATATTAATAATAGATATTTTTTTGTTTTTCACGGTGCTTTTTAAAACTACTGGGAAATTTTACTTTTGACCCCCCGAAGTACCAACCAGATTGATTCAATTTCCTGTTAGAAAAGATACTGTTGAAAAAAATCCAAGCATTTTTACTGTCCCAAGTAGGTAATAGGTTTATGGATACATATTGATATGGTATAAAAATATGATGTGCTAATGTATTATTAATGTCGTTCTTATAGACGTTCGAACCAAAAAATAAAATTGATAATAGAAACGTTTGTTTGTCCATTGGGTAATATTATCGTTTCCTGTATTAAATGTAAAAAAAATCGCTCTGCTGTACAGTAGTATACAAGTGGATCGCTGTAATGGATGGTGTTAAATTTGAATCCAATGATATAATATCATTGTATAAGATAAACGATTCTGAGCGAAAACGGTCAGTCAGCCCATAATATTACTATTTACTAAGTATATTTGATGATATTATTGTGATTTATAGGCGTGTTTACGAAATTGGCCGGGTGGGCACTAGCCCCCCCGGCAGACTGTGCCTCCAACAAAATCATGCCAGGATAAAAAAAAGTCGTGTGGTGTGTACCCTGCAGTACCTATAGATATTTTGATTAATTATATTTTTTTTAGTTACGCATTTATTAATTAGTGATTATATTATCATATAATTTTTTTTTTTTTTTTATTGAAATAAATCTAGAATCTATACATTAATTTTTGTAGAATAAGTAGGTTTGGTAAGTGAATAATAAAAGGTTAACATGAATCATGCGATTAGTTAGGATACCTAGTGGTAATACCCTATAATAATATTCCTAACAGGTATAATAATCGTATAATATGCGGGACGGAGTGGCCGAGCGGTCTATTTTTTTTTTATATTTATATAAAAAAAGGTGGGTAAGTGGATGTCGCTCTGCTGTACAGTAGGTTACAAGTGGGTCACTGTATAATGGATGCTATTAAATTTGAATTCAATGATACAATATCATTGTATAAGAAAAACGATTCTGAGCGAAGACGGTATGTCAGTCTAGGTTTAAGACAAATTATATACATATCTATGGTATTAAAAAAAAATTGACAAGTAGGTAAATTTAATTTTCAAGTAGGTACCCACGAATAAAATTATATAATCACAACAAAATAACAAGGTTTTTTAATATGTAATTTCGTTAAAATTTTAACATAAAATGACTATAAAAATAAACTGTGATTGTATATTTTTTAGATTTTTCTTTAAGAGAATTAACTACTTATGTGGAATCTTGCTTTTAATTTACAGTCCTTAGCTATAAAAACTGAACATTTTATAATTTATTAATTACGATGATTAATAATTTTCGAGATTTTGAAAAATTCTGTCAAAATTCGATGTTTAAATGCTTATAAAAAAAAATTGTGCCTATGTATTTTTAATATTTTTCAACTAATATTGTAACAATATATCAGGAGCCTTGTATTACATTTTTACACTTTTTGGCACAACAGATAAAACTTTATTGATATTCATAGAAAAAAAAAACTAAAAAAAAAATTGAAAGCTGTAAATGTCCGTAAACAGCTCAAAAGAGTCAAAATATTTTCGAAATCGTATGGTGTATAGGAAATGCTAATATAAAACTTCAGTGAAATTTTCATGTATCTATAGTTATTCGTTTATTAACAAAGTTTAACAACAAAATAAGGAAATCGCTACATGAGAAATCGACTGAACATCCAATGTTGTAAAAATTTGAATTTCAAACGCTCATAAAAATTTAATTTGACTGTCCGGTAGAGATTTTTTTATTGATAAAGGTAGACAAACTTATGAGTAATCTTGTATTACATTTTCAAATCTTAGTTATAAAAAGAAAAATTTTTACGAATTCTTAACTCAAAATAATTTGCTAATTTTCGTGATTTTTCCATATTTTGTCAATTTTTGAACTTTAAATGCTTATAAAAAAAAAACTGTAACTAACGATTTTTAATATTTTTCATCTGCCTTTGAAACAATATACTAGGAGCCTTTTATTGAATTTTCAAGTTTTTTTAACCAACAAATAAAATTTTATTGATATTTCTAAAAAAAAAAACTAAAAAAAAATGAAAAATGAAAATGTCCCTGAACAGTTCAAAATAAATCAAAATATTTTGAAAATGTTATCGTGTATAGAAAATGTAAATATAAACAACCAGTGAAAACTTCATCTATCTACGGTCATTTGTTTTAAAATTACACCAAAAACCAAATTCAATTTTCTGAAAAATCGATTTTGCTTTAAAATTCCCGTTTTTCCTTAATTTTTCTTTTGTTTTTCTTGGCGCTTTTGAAAAGTACTAGGTATTTTAAATTTTGACCTCCCCAATGCACCAACGATATTAACTTTCCAATCGAACTAGATACTGAAGTCGAAAATCGAAGCATTATTTCGACAACTTATCGTGTACACAGACACAAAAAAAAAAAAAATAAAAAAAAAACACATCATTGTAAAATCAATAGATTCATCGTTCCACTCAGAATCTAACACTATTCAAAATGATAGAAAGATAGAAAGATGATTCACAGGGCCAATGCAGGTTATAAATGTTAGAGTTTTTTAAAGTATTTCTACCACACTTAAATACAATAAAAAAAAAAAATTGAAGCTGAGAGTTGGCGCCCGCAGGCAAATGCGTTTTAGAAAACAAAAAAAAATAAAATTAGAAGAAATTAAACAATAGGACCAAACATTAAAGAATTCAAACGAAAATGACCAGATTCTTAAACAGATAACAAAAAAAAAAAATAATTAGAAATTAAACAATAGGACCACACATGAAAGAGTTCAAACAAAAAGGTCCAGAAACTTAACAGAAAAACTATTCAAAATGATAAGATCATTAAAGAAAGATGATTCATAGGGCCAATGCAGGTTATCAAGGTTCAAGTCTAAACAAAATATTTAACTAGAATTAAATAACTAAAAAAAAAAATTGAAGGGGGAGTTGGCACCCGAAGGCAAATCCGTTTTAAAAAACAAAAAAAACATTAGAAAAAATTAAACAATAGGACCACACATTAAAGAATTCAAACGAAAATGTCCAGATTCTTAAACAGATAACACAAAACAAAAAAAAAAATAGAAAAAATTTAACAATAGGACCACACATTAAAGAGTCAAATTATAAAATGTCCAGAATCTTAAACGGATAACACAAAACAAAAAAAAAAAATAGAAGAAATTAAACAATAGGACCAAACATTAAAGAATTCAAACGAAAATGACCAGATTCTTAAACAGATAACAAAAACAAAAAAAAAAATTAGAAATTAAACAATAGGACCACACATGAAAGAGTTTAAACAAAAAGGTCCAGAAACTTAACAGAAAAACTATTCAAAATGATAAGATCATTAAAGAAAGATGATTCATAGGGCCAATGCAGGTTATCAACGTTCAAGTCTAAGCAAAATATTTAACTAGAGTTAAATAACTAAAAAAAAAAACTTGAAGGGGGATGTTGGCGCCCGCAGGCAAATGCGTTTTAGAAAACAAAAATAAAAAAAATTAGAAATTAAACAATAGGACCACACATGAAAGAGTTCAAACTAAAATGTCCAGAAACTTAACAGAAAAACTATTCAAAATGATAAGATCATTAAAGAAAGATAATTCATAGGGCAAATGCAGGTTATCAACGTTCAGGTCTAAACAAAATATTTAACTAGAGTTAAATAACTAAAAAAAAAAAAAATTGAAGGGGGATGTTGGCACCCGCAGGCAAATGCGTTTTAGAAAACAAAAAAAAAAAATTAGAAATTAAACAATAGGACCACACATTAAAGTGTTCAAACTAAAATATCCAGATTCTTAAATAGATAACACTATTTAAAATAATAAGTGCAGGTTATCAATGTTCACATCTTAACAAAAAATTTAACTAGAGTTAAATAACTAAAAAAAAAACTTGAAGGGGGATGTTGGCGCCCGCATGCAAATGCGTTTTAGAAAACAAAAAAAAAAAATTAGAAATTAAACAATAGGACCACACATGAAAGAGTTCAAACAAAAAGGTCCAGAAACTTAACAGAAAAATCTATTCAAAATGATAAGATCATCAAAAAAAGATGATTCATAGGGTCAATGCAGGTTATCAACGTTCAGGTCTAAACAAAATATTTAACTAGAGTTAAATAACTAAAAAAAAAAATTGAAGGGGGGTGTTGGCGCCCGAAGGCAAATGCGTTTTAGAAAACAAAAAAAAAAAATTAGAAATTAAACAATAGGACCACACATCAAAGTGTTCAAACTAAAATATCCAGATTCTTAAATAGATAACACTATTTAAAATAATTAGTGCAGGTTATCAATGTTCACATCTTAACAAAAAATTTAACTAGAGTTAAATAACTAAAAAAAAAACTTGAAGGGGGGTGTTGGCGCCCGCAGGCAAATGCGTTTAAGAAAACAAAAAAAAAAAATTAGAAATTAAACAATAGGACCACACATTAAAGTGTTCAAACTAAAATATCCAGATTCTTAAATAGATAACACTATTTAAAATAATTAGTGCAGGTTTTCAATGTTCACATCTTAACAAAAAATTTAACTAGAGTTAAATAACTAAAAAAAAAACTTGAAGGGGGATGTTGGCGCCCGCAGGCAAATGCGTTTTAGAAAACAAAAAAAAAAAAATTAGAAATTAAACAATAGGACCAAACATTAAAGAGTTCAAACAAAAAGGTTCAGAAACTTAACAGAAAAAACTATTCAAAATGATAAAATCATTAAAGAAAGATGATTCATAGGGTCAATGCAGGTTATCAACATTCAAGTCTAAGCAAAATATTTATCTAGAGTTAAATAACTAAGAAAAAAAATTGAAGGGGGGTGTTGGCGCCCGAAGGCAAATGCGTTTTAGAAAACAAAAAAAAAAAAATTAGAAGAAACGAATTTAGTTGTAAAAAAAATGCGTATTCTGAATTATTGGCGTCATATTTATGTTTGCTTCCCCATAAATTGTCCCTTGATACAGCCCTGTGACACTAACTCGTGTAAACAATTTGAAGCACATATAAGCGATCAACGAGTCTCTGACGTTTTTATTGATACATACCAATTCGCATAGATAAATATGAGACATTCCTCTTCTCACATCTATCAGAGTCAGAGACTTGTCATTAATATGTGCTCAAAATTATCGGGATGTGGACCCATTCATAGTATATGATTCAAAGTTGACACAATAAGACTGTGATCACAACTTGGAAGTATGATTGGATGTAGATTGTAAAAGTAATAAGTAGCTATTAATGATTTAATACATATTTAATTAATGATTTATCAGCATGCATTCTCCCGTCTTGCAAGTAGGTATCAATTTCAGCGGATCTTAATTAAATTTTTAAATGTAATCTTTAATCTTTGTTAGTTTTAATATTAGAGTGATTAATATTTTTTAAAACTATTGATAGCTATAATGATAACTACTGAACGGGCTACTGAATGAAAAAGTGATATCTTTCAAACTTGTAAGACACACTTGTAGGCAACACATGCAGATGAAAGGTTTTTTTTTAAAAAAACAATTTTAATGATTTATTTTAGGTTCATGTTTTTTAAAAATACTCGGATAATGTCGAGCTTTGGAGCAACTTTAGAACGTATTCAATTAATTTTATTTTGTACTTATTAGTTATTGAAAAATGATATGGAGAGTAGTCCTTTTGGTCATCCAGTGTCCACAAATATTTTAATTCATAATATGAAATCCCGGCCGTGTCCCCCATACTCTGATTTTAAAAGCCCAGGCCGCCTTCATATTTTCTATGCAAAAAGTAAATTTAAGAAATATTTGTAAATCAAGGCACAGTCTCTCTTTTGTATAAATATTTGTGATTTCATTAATGTTCAGTATTGTGTATAGTTAGATTGGGAAAACATAAGACAATACCATTTAGACAAGACTGTGACTAACACAATCATGCTTTTATAAAAGTTTATGATGTAGGTACCTTCTATTTTTTGATTTAATCTTCTTTTTTTTTTCTAGTACTTTGGTGGACGGCACTTTAACTACGGTTCCTCGACCTACAGAGGCAACCTTGAGGCATTTTCTTTTAGGAAATTAATTAAATCCTCAATCGTACTCTTAATTTAAGAGTTTGTAACTATACAATCATAATATAATATGAGTATAGTACATTTCGTAATATTTTTTTTATAATTTACTGTTATATTAATTTTGTATTTCTAATGTAATATGTGTTGATATTTATGGACAGCACTTGCACCATGGCCCCTCGATATAGTAATGAGGCGACCAGGCCCATCTCTTTTAGATACATTATTAAATACCAACTCAATCAAGTCTTCCAATTTACATTTTACATTTATATTATGTAGATAATTTGGGATAATTTGAAATTAAAGAGAGACTGTTGCCCGTATGCATAGTCCTGTTGTTATGTGTCACATATAGTTGCTTAAGTGACCTTTAGCTAAGTGGCCCATAACATTTTTATGTAACCCATAACTATTATTATGTCCCACATAAGTTGTGTCTTGCATAGACAATATTTATGTATTCAATAGCTATGTAAAAGTTTATGTTATAATAGCCATTGTTATCAGGGTTACTATGTTCACATTAGTGAAAATTGATAAGATAACGAATAATAGTATTACTATTATTCGTAATTTAAATTTGTATAATTCATTTTGTTTTCTAATTTAATAAAAATATTTTATATAATGACGAGCAATTCAGAAAAAAATAAACGAGCCCGTGCTCCTAATATATCTGAAGAGGAAAAATCAATAATATTACACTGCATATCAAAAGAAAGAGACATAATTGAATGCAAAAAAACCGATAAGTTTAGCAACAGGGACAAAAACTCAGCTTGGGAAAGAATTGCTGTTAATTTCAACACTCACTTAGGTGCAAACAAAGTAAGTACCTATATGAATTATACTATATAGGCAAATTAGGTATAATTATATCCTATACCTTCTTGTTTAATGTAATATAAAATAAATATTTCTGTTTGTAACTTCCATAATTAATTTGATTTACTGGTGTATTCAACCAATTATTATGATGTTACAAATTTGTGATTACTTATTTTTATTGTAATTACCTAGTTACAAGCTTCACATCATAAACTTTTAGTAAAATTGTTTTCGCACTAATGATGTAAATAGATTTTAATATAATAAAGTAAAAATAGGTTGTAAATGCGTACCTACATGAGATATAATTTGTTTACCAGAGAGACTCAAAATGTCTTCGCCGTTTTTGGGAGGTTGAAAAAGCCAAAAGTAGAAAAGGATTTGCAAGAGAAAGGAGAGAACACATGGAAACTGGAGGAGGCCCTGAAAAAGAAAGTTTTAATGACAGTACACCAGAAATAAATGAAATATTAGTTCAACCTCAAATTGTGGAAGTGAAAAATACGTATGATAGCGATGGAATTGCTCTTGAGCAATCTGGAAACATAACACAAGACCTTATTTCTATATCCCAGACACAAGACTTATTCCCATTAAATGATATAATTATGCATTCAAATATTTTATTAAATGTCAATGCACCAATAACTGATGACACAGGTGAGTATGTCATTAGATTAATTCTTGTTCTAAACTAATTATTTAATTTTCTGATTAAATTATAATACTTAATTATTTCAAAATGTAATAGTAGGTCCAACTACAGAAAAAGAATTTGGTTCATACTTTAACGGTGTTAATGAATCTGAGGAAGCTATAAATTATGATGCAAATATTGTGAATGTTAACCGTAGTGTGCATGAAGAAAACTATAATTCCTTCAATCCTCATACTTCTTCTCCTATTCAAAAATCACCTTTGAAAAATGGTATTATATATTTCCTATTAATATTCCTGTCTATATTATACTTTCCATTTTACCAGACAATCAAAATTTGGGGAATTTTTACTATTTTTTATAAACTGATTTTACCTATAGATTTTTGTCTTTATGTAATTATAACTAATGAGGTAATGAGTTATTGTAATTGATATTACCTAGGTACTCATACAATTTTTAAACCAAATGTTTGAATGTTATTTCTTATTTTGGAACAAATTTATTTTATATATTAACCTACCTAATTTTATTTTTTTTTTTGACCTTTAATGGCACTTTTTGCTCTAATGGAATCAAAAATTTGGTTGTCTGGTAACTTTGTTATTTTATCTATTTATTCTTTGTAGTTCCTTCCACATCAAATTTGTCTAAAAAATCTACTAAACGTATGGTAAGTGAGGAAGCAAATTTAAGACTAAAAAAGCTTAAATCATCTTTTGAATGTGAATCGTCTTTATACAAGTTACAGGTATGTTTTTTGTATCAGTAGGAATAGCCAGCAGAATATCAGGAAAATTTTTTTTAAACACTGTCTAATTTTAAATCATTGGTCAGATGTCCATACTTTTTAAAGTTAATATACTACATTCCACCTTTTTCATAATTCCATTTAACCAGTGTTGTAATGTATTTGAGTAAAAGTATTCAAATAATAAAATAACAAAATATATAATATTATGTAAAAAGCTTCTACTTAACAGCTATTATACTTTATAGTTTATAGTTTATAATTATTTAATTATACGAATATATTTTTACTAATGATTAGTACCTACTACCTAGAGAGCCTTAATATCAAGGCTCTCTACTACTACCTATTTACCAAGAAAATTGTTATCATTAATTATCATTATCGTTTATTATGGACGGCGGCAAGCCCTGAAATTTTCAATTTTTTGTACTATACACACTGAATTTTAATTAAACTTTTATAGCCAGTGATGTACACAGATACTGAAGACCCACAAAATCAGTAGGTAGGTAGTGATAATAGAAAAAAAACATTATTTGCTACACATTTTCAAATTTTGTAGTACACACTACACTTTTTGTACTACACAAAGTGTGTTGTAGTATACATGATTTGTATTTGAAGTTTATTTCAAATACTTCTGAAAAGTATTTGAGTATTACTGAAATACTTAACTATTTATAGTATTTGGGTGGTATTTTAAATACTTTATTTTAAGAGTATTTGAGTAATTACTTAAATTCTTGTAAAAAGTATTTTTTACAACATTGCATTTAACCTCCTATAGTTTCTATAATTTGAAATGAATACAATTATTAAATGTGTTATGAATATTTATTTAAAATTTTCTTTTCCTATTTACTTAAACTACTTTAATATTAACCAATATTGTTATGTTAAACATACATAATCTGAACTACTTAATTTTAATTTTCAGATAGATTATCAAAAACTTTTAATTGAAAGTTTGATAGCCAAACGTGCAGAAGAAAATGAGTTATTTAAGTTAAAAAAAGAAAAACTTTTATTAAAAATTTGTAATTTAAAAGATCAAAATCAAAAATTTTAAATATATTGTATTATAAACAAAACATAAGTTGTAAATAAAGTCCTACTAAATATTATTATCAATAAGTGTTACTAATTTGTTTAACCTATTTGTTTACTTCTTTAAATTGTATTATTTTTCAAATAAATACATTTTTTGTTATCACATGTAACAAGTTAAGAAATTTGATAAATATAATGAATATTTTAGTCAAGTGAAATGTCTAATAATGTAAGCTCTCCGAGCAGCTGCACCAATAATCTCTCTATTTTCATCATTAAGAAAATTATTTACTTCTTCAACAGTTTCATCTTCAACAGCAAAGTCTGGTAATCTTAATTTTAAACTTATGTTATATAGTACAGCACAAGCTACAATTATTGAAATTATTGTGTTTGGTGAATTAGCTAAACCTCTCCTTAGACATGGAAATTTTCTTTTCCATACACCAAATACTCGCTCTACAATATTTCTGGTTTTGATATGAGCTTTATTATAATTTTTCTCTGCATTTGTTACTGGATTAAGTAAAGGTGTAAATATGTAAGGTTTGCATGCATATCCTAAACAAATTTATTAATTATTTAATGTGCTTACTACATAACTAATTTTAAAAAAATACAGTATATTATCATCATTACCATTGTCTCCCAGAAGTATAAGATTATGATTATTGTTAGAATATACAGCACATGCATGACTGGCATTGAAGATAAAGCTATCATGGTAACTACCTGGCCATCTAACCACCAAATTATGTATTTCCATCAATGGACCACAAACTAACTATAATATTTTTGGATTGAATAAATAAATATAATATTATTATTATATTGTTTAGGTACCTACTTGAACATTCAAAGAAAACCATCCTTTACGATTCCTGAATACTTCTCCATTTATACCACCTGGATTTTGTATTTTTATATGCGTACAATCAATACATCCTCCTACACCTGGCATTCCAGCTATTTCGAAAAACTGTTGTCTAATGACTGACCATTCAGCTTCAGTTTGAGGAAACTTTACATGGTCCCTAAAACGACTAGCAATCTCATGGGAAACTCTTTTAATAATTCTAGACACAGTACTCTGGTCAATGCCTCTCAAGTCTCCACAGACAGTCTATAAATTAAAAGTAACATGTCTTAAATAATTTTTACAAATTAAAATTAGGTGGTATTTCACTTGAAAGTTTGCTGTTGCATAAAATCGTAATGTTGTCAATAACTGTAGAATGGGAGGTATAGGCAATCCTCGATTATTGGCATAGTTAATACCTAATAAATTTAATAACTGATCCATGACAATAAGTTTTGGAAATCGATAACGTTTTAAAAATGTGTTGTCATTATATTTTTCAAACGGATCTTCAATATTACGAATATACCGTTTTGGAATTCGTTCAACATCAAATTCGTCGAAATATTCATCAACCATTTCTACATAATTCACAAAGTTATAAAAATCGTCCATACTACTATATTTTTAAACAACTTTTTAAAATTTATATTTTGAGCTCGAAAAATATTGATAGCACGTAAAAATAACAAATTTATGTATCACTTAAGACTTAGGTGGCTGAATTTTAGCGCATAACTTTATGTGTTTGTTTATGGCCTATGTAATACATAAATATCACTGTGCAAGAGAAAATTGTTAAAAGAAATTATGTGTCACATAACTATGTCTTATGTGACACATAAAATGACTATGCATACGGACCTGTGTGAAGTAACAAAATATGTGCTGATATTTATGGACAGCACTTGCACCATGGCCCCTCGATATAGTAATGAGGCGACCAGGCCCATCTCTTTTAGATAAATTATTAAATACCTACTCAATCAAGTCTTCCAATTTACATTTTACATTTATATTTTGTAGATAATTTGGGATAATTTGAAGAAAAATTTGAAATTAAAGAGAGACTGTGTGAAGTAACAAAATATGGGGTGTGACTTGTACATTTCAACACTTGTTATAATGTATTATATTAAACTTTAGTTAATTTTTAATAATGTACTATAATAAACATTTGAACAATTATTAAAATAAAAGTATTTTATAGAGAAACCTGGGTAAGACGAGGACTAGAGGTAGGATGGGACATCCCGGACATCGTTGTATCCCAAAAACTATTGATTGTTGGGAAAATTTTTTTTACAAAAAATCTGCTATGCTGGTCACACTTTAATAATATTATTTGATATCAACAAATAATTAAAGTGATACGGTGCACGTGCGTATTCAATATAACGGCCATAGGCGATGTAAAATTTTGCAGAATAATGGACATCACATAATCTGGGACATCACTATTATTACAACACCGTTGCCAATATGCTTAAAATGTTTTTATATTTTAGGTTCATTCGTTCGAAAACTAAATAGGTACCTACCTACCAAGTGTATAATAAAGAATTTTTTTTTGGTATACCAATTTTAATTATTATTTATAAATTTAAACAGTTTTTAATAAACGCGTTTTCATTCAGTATTTTTTCGAATTTTAAGTGCATATTTTAAATCATATTTTGCTTGTTTTTAGTGCATACATGTGACATGTGTAATATATAACACTTTTTTTAATGAATTAAATTCACAGCACTGCTAATTACTTTTACTTCCAATCATACCTACCACAGTTAATGTTAACCCTTAACTTGTCAAGCATTAAAATATTAGAATGAAAATTTTAAAGTAGAAATTTTCAAACTAATTTAAGGTCGCTGAATTCAAAAATGTTGTCAAAAAAAATATTGGACTTGAAAGTTCAAAGTTATGAATTGTATCTTAAAAGATACATAGCCATAAACCAATACTAATATTCATGTATCTAAAAGGATACATACTTTTAAAATTGATATAAAATAAGCATTATTGCATATATTATTAGAAACTTTACATAAAAGTGATTAACTGAGTTGATTCTAGTAACACATTAAAATTTGATGAAATTAGTAGTTGAAGTCAACGAGTTTGATCGGCTTTAAATTTCCAAAAAATGATAACAAAAAACAGTTATTACTTATTAGTTATTATCAATCCCAATCATCATAGAAACGTTATCGCAGTGATATGACATCAAAGATTATCAAAGTGTACAAATAATAAAAATAAAAATATTGTACATCGGATTCCGTACAAAAATTCACAAACTTTGTGTATCCAAAAAGATACAACACCAAGTTAAGGGTTAAATGTTAAATTGTCAACAATCAACTGCTTCTTCTTGCTTCAACTTGATAACACTTATAAGGGATGTCAGATTTTTAGCGCACCATTTATTTCTCTCTCTGACCCACGCACAATCATATTTACGTTTAACAGAATCAACCAGAGCCGGTTCAAGGACTTAATTTCGTACAGGCATAAATATATATTTATAAGTAATTTATAGTTGATAGGCCAACCTAAACTCCCAAACACCAATATTTTTTTTGCTTTACTGTTCAAAATGGAATACCAAAAAAATTTAGATTTTCTTTACTTTTTTAATAAAATAGAATTTTTTTATGTTGAATATATTATATAATTGTAAAAAATCGTATAATATAATATTATTAAATTATTCTTGTATATAATTTAAATATTATTAAAAACGAAAATTAGTTACTTATATGATTAGTGAACTATTTTATTTTTCGGCTAATAATGATCGCCTTACCCGTACGCTAGAAATCACTGGGTTAGTGTTGTTACTTTTAATATTAGATTGAATTAACCTATTATCAAACTTGAATATTTTAACCCTTTCACTGTTGAATTAATTTTTTCCTGGGATAACATTTTAGTTTTCATTTATTTTTTCGTATTGCATATATTGTTATACTTTAAGTATTAATAATGAATATATAGATATTTTTATTTTTATTTTTTAGTAGATTAATTATAATTTTTTTTTTTGATTTGTCTAATCGTTTATAATCATTTTTAAATTGTAATTATTTAGACGATCATTAGTCATAACTTATATAATAATAAAATATCATCAAGTAACCAACGTAACGACGTATGTAATTTTCTTAACTTAATATTTTTAATCTAACGTTAAAAGTAACAACTTCGTTTTGGTTCTGTTATTCGTACATTAGGTATGCTACGTGTGGATCAAAGATGGAAAGCAAATAATGCGCTGACCATAGATATACAGGGCCGTATTAAGGGACAATGTATGGGGGAGCAAACATAAATATAATCGAATAACAAGCTACATAGTCTCAGTAATCAGTACTGCAATATAATGATAGGTGGCAATATCGTATAATGGACACATACTAGTTGCGGACGAATTATTCAGGTTAGGAATTATAATATAACAAATTGCGGACACGAGCTTAGTTGTCATAATACTAATTGCGTACAGAGCTTTTTTTAATAAAAACTACGTTAGTTGTGGACACAAATATTTCCCTTCACCACTTTTTCAGAACTTATGACAATAGCTAAAAAAAAAATTGGTAGGTGGGGTTAAAAATATTTGTGTCTTGCAAAAGAGCAATCGTTATTTTTAAAATGTTGTTGAATTATAGATTGTTTTAATTTTATGGAAAAAATTGTTTATAAAATATTTATAGATTATCGTCATAGTTTTTAAAACAGCCTGTATATATGATATTCTACTGATTTCACCACGTGAATATTGGAACATTATCCGCAATTAGTATCTTATATTTGTGTCCGCAATTCGTATATTACCTTTTTAGATTTCGTCCGCAACTCACATGGTTTTTGTCACTTTGTCCGCAATTCGGAAACACCGCGTATAATTCTGGCAGTTCGGTGCCCCGGCGGCTATTATATTACAAACGACATTTTTTTGCCACTCTTAATTATTTGGCCGTCCCTGCCGCCTGGAGCAACTGCTCCTTTTGCCCCCCCCCCTCCCCCGAATTCCCGGTTGGGATGTCATCGCCATAGATATATACAACAACTAGATAGCCGTCTTTATATTACAGTTGTGACCAATGTTGAAATCGGCCGCCATTTATAAAGCAGGCAATGTTTACATTTATTTATATACAGATATACTATGATAATATTATTTTGTAAACATTGCCTGCTTTGTAAATGGGGGGTCGACTTCGATGACAAAAAGGAGACGGCTATCTAGTTGTTGTATAAATCTATGGCGCTGACATCCCAACCGGCAACCGATCTTTTTTATTCTATCCCATAAGTCAAGGTTGTAAACCTATATCAACTGATAACGGTAGTTTCAGCCAAAGAGTCAAGTGACCTTTGCAATTCAAGATCCTTTACTACGTATTCGGCATTGTTAACATAACTATTCTACCTTCACCCTTTTTCTTCCCCCTTCTCTCACAACTGTTCAGGTTCAACCACTCTCATCCCACACCTCCATATGATCGGTATTCTGTCTATCCATCTTTTCTTCAGACTCTAACTTCTATAGCCACTCTCACTATATTTTATCATACAGTCACGGAGCCACCTAAACCTGTTCTCTCTTGTTTTCACTACAATATATGCCACAACACAACACTACACAACCTTTAATTAATAAATTTCCTATTCTATCTTCCTTTGTACCTCAACACCAAACTTAATATTCTCATATCTGCTACACACACTTCGCTAACCTAACCTAAAATTACATTTCCTTTTCGCATTTCCCTTTCATAAGCTAAACATTCTGAAATCCTGTTGACCTCTTTCCTTATCTTCGCCACATCATACACTTCCTAATTCCTATTCACTCAGTCTCTAGTTACCTATAAGTCATCGTACTTGATTATCGGTGAAAATATTTAAATATCATTGAACGAATTATCTACTCAAAAGAAGTACCTACATATCAATAATAGCATACCTGACCAATTTCCTAATTTTTATCACGACTTTATTGATAGCGAGAATAATGTTATACCAGTATAGTTACAATACAAATAATTGAAAAGTTGTAGGCAATAATATATCCCCTGATCAATTAACAAAAATAAAAAGAAACATACTGAAAAATAAGAAAATACATACCCCGCGTCCGTGGTGAATCAAAATCTGCTATAAAACTTGGTCTTCGAAACACTGCAAAGTCTTCTCATTTCAGTCTGCTTATGATATATTTTATTCCCAGCTAACAAATCTTCACTGACGAATTAAATACCATTTCTGAAATAACACGCAGCCTGCAGTAAAATGTTCAACAATATTCTTATGACCTAAGCGTCACGGATATTATATTTTATATGTATAATGTTTAATTTGTATTACACCTACCTAACTATTATGTGTTAGCAAGCCCAGATTAAGGATCAATTGGGCCCCGAGACACCATACACTTAGTGGGCCCCCTTTCAACTTTAACTTCAAAATAATTGTATTATTACATATTAACGACTTTATATTATTGTATAATTTTTTACTATGCAAAAAATATACAGAGTGAATCTTACGTCATAGTACCAGTGGCGTATTTACGATTTTGGCGCAATGGCGCCCCTTTTTTTCTCAGTTTCCTTTTATTCATTATCACAAAAAACTTTTAAGCCACCTTTAATTTAAAATTTACTTTAACCGGTATTAAATTCAATACCGACTCGACAAAAATTGCATACCTGTATAATAATTAAAAACCGAAAATGTAATTTAAAAAACGGTATTTTTTTTTTGAAAATCTTTGTATCTTGACATTTTTGAAAGTTTACTTTACACGAGCGATCGGACTCTCGATTCAGCGATTCAAAAAAAATTAATAAACTTAGAATGAACGTAAATAGTCCAGGTATTGAAACCGATTTTAGAAACCGGTATAAGCCGTTTAAAAACTGAAACCGATGACAAAATCAAAAACAAAATCGTAAAAAATTGGAAATCGGTATTAAATCCAAAACCAAAACCGAAAAAAATTAGAAACCAGTGTATAAATCGAAACCAAAACAGATATTTTTTTCAATCGGTTTCAAGCCATTTAAAAGTGATAATTGATAACCCAAATGTATATTTTCCCCTTATTGCATTTATGCTTCCACTAATTTAGAGAACACTTTTATTTAAAAAATTAACACTTCCATTTATTCCTAATAAAAAGTCAACCATTATAATAAAATAAACAAATTATAATTTAGATTTCAGCCTTTTAGCCTTTTTTTACAACAATTTAATAAAAATAAAAATACATTATATATATATATATTATATGGAAATATGTAATATATTACTTATTAACTATGGTCCTCGAAAGTTTAGTATAATATGCGTTAATACTTTTAACTGAAATACCTAATTTACAAGAGCTAAATATTTTTTTCTTATAACTACAGGTAGTTAATAGTTAAATCAGTAATTGAAAATACTCAGAAAAAAAAACATAATGAAAATTGTGTTTACCAACACAGTTCATTATTTATAGTAATTTTTCATGATATAAAATTGAGAACAATTTCATTTTATAATTATTATTTATTAAGTAATAATAATTTATCTACTACCTATACCTATACCTACTTCAATATATATATATTTTTTTAAATGTATTGGAAGCGTTAATAAAATATATTTTGGGGATAAAGATGGGCCCCCAAAATCAATGAGCCCCGTTATCGTGCCACCCTTGCCCCCCCCCCCCCCTTAGTCCGGGTTTGTGTGTTAGCTTGTATTTTAGAGTGGACTACTGGAGAAATGAATATTTTGATTTTACAATGATTTGTATATGATTCTCGTATAACGATTTTCTTATTTTGTTGTTATTCAACAACTATTAACTGTCGGTATTTAAAATGTCCATCAAATGTTTAAACTATCATAATATATATTATATAATGTTCAAAATATTTCGACTCGTTTTCAGTGATTTATAGACATTTGAATTATGAAATGTTTTTAGTTCTGTGTTCTATGAATTTTATTCGTTGGGTCAAAAAGCTTAAAAATAATACAAAGTTAATCGTAAGTTAATATAATAATAGTTAAAAAATATTAGAAATATATAGGCACGTTTTTATTTACGGGCATTTAAAATTCAAATTTCTACAAAATTCATCATAATCTTGACAATTTTCAAAATATTTTGTAGTCAGATATTCATACGAAAATTTCTTATTTGTTTATCTATAATATGAAAATGTAATAAGAGTTTATTCATGAGTAGTTACTAGTTATAATAGCAATTGAGAAACAATAAAGATCCATATAAGATCCATTTTTTTAAGAAATTAAAGTTCAATTTTTAACAAAATTTATCAAATTGATAATTTACAAATTACTATTTAGTAGTAAAATTTATAAAATGTTCAACTTTTATTGGTAACGATTGAAAATGTAAAACAAGAATTCTCAAAAATAGTTCATAGTGAGTGTTCATACTCTAACAAAAAAAAACTAAATAATTTATTAAAAACACAGTTAATTTTCACAGACATTATAAGTTCAAATTTGGACGAAATTACTTATTAAAACAAAGAATAACGATTTTAGTTATTTTGTTGTAATTTAAAAATAGTAGGTGTTCGTGGATTTATAAAATTTTTATGGTCGTTCTTACAATGTCCGGTTAAATTTAACCTACACATAACCCGTATAATCCTGCAGGTAATAAAATCTGTTATTAGTCGGTTAGCGTTAACCGACACTTTACCGGACATTGTAAGAACGGCCCTCAGAGTATATTATTATAATTTATATACACGAATACACGATGACACTTTTAAATGTAATTTTTTGAGCAAAAATGACTATAAACTACTGCTGTACTGATGCTTAATAATCTGTAGTCAATGTGGTTATGATCATAAAAAATTATTCCACTCAAATTTAAAATACTTTATGTTTCATTATTTTTTTATAGCGAAATATGATTTATTTTTTACTATATATTTTAGAAAAAATGAAAGTAAAATTAAGCCCCAAAAGAATATGAAAAAAAACTTACTTTAATAGTTTAATTATCATCTCTTTCAGCGGAATCCGTAAAGTGTGAGAACTGTGAAGATGATGACGAAACGCTTCAGAGAATACAGAACTTAAAATATTGTGATTTATGAAAAATAAAATTATACGGGACGCAGTAAGTTTTTTACTCATACCTGCTTTGCTTATTGAAATTTTAGAATTTTTAATCGACTGTGTCGTCTGCAACGACTATGAGATTTGCCAAGGAATATAAATGAATAATGATAGATATTATACTAGGTACGTCAATATGATGAGTCCACGGATATCATATAATGCAACTTTTTATATCAAAGAGTTCCATGTAAAGGTCCACACTGCAGCGGTGGCGGTGGCGGTCACGTTAAATTCTATTGTCTTGGCTTCACCGCCACCGCCACCCCTGCAGTGTGTGGGGACCTTTAAGGAACAATATTTGTTCGTTGAAATTTTGTATGACAAAAATCAAAATAGTTTATAATTTTGAATTTGAATTATAATAATAGGTATCACGTATGATATATTATTTGAATTATTATTTTCGTTTATTAATTTAATTATTTATTAATATGGTGAATAGATATTTGCAGAAGTACAAGCATATTTTTATAAAAGCTTATTGTATTTTATAAATCATTAAATAAAAATGTGATTACTGGATTTTAGGTAACATAAAGGTATACTCAGTAAATTCATCAAATTTACAGTATCGGCTATAATACCAACTAGATTCTAAAATTTCAAATCTAACATTTTCTACGAATACTGCTGATCACAAAATTATTAATTATTATTCAATATTATGAAAATTTTAATTGTATCGGGGACCTAAAATTTGTATTTTGGATTCTGAGTGGAACGATGAATATTTTGATTTTACTATGACGTGTATTTAATTTTTAATTTTTTTTTTTATTATTTCTTTGTTGTGTTTGATGTGTACACGATAAGTATAGGTAGTCAAATTCGACCTTCGTTTTCCATGCATAATATATTATAGGTACTCCGTATGAGGTGCGTGACGCTGGCACCCGCAAGTTTGAATTTCAACTCAAAAACCACATCAGTAATTGTTATACAATTTGTACAAATTTGTAACCACAATTCCAAAATTTGTACACCCCCCAGTCACCCTTAAAATCCAAAACGATTTCCGGGTGCCAGCGTTACACCCCACTTTTTGTACAATCGACTTTTTGACTCCAAAATGGTACCAACGATTGTTATTTCATTTGTACACATTTGTAATCCTAACTTAAACATTTGTACACCTCCCTGAATGTCCCAAAATTAATTTCAATGGTGCTTACTTCAAGCTGCCCCACGGATTTTTTCTATCGAATCCAGAACTCTTCTAAAATTTAGTAACAATTTAGACATTTAGTAACTAATTGTATCTGACATCAAACAATTTGTAACCAAACAGTTTCCGAGAAAACTCAATTTCCATTTCGGGGGCCTAACATTTTATTAGGTTACAATATCTGATACCTACAAGACTTTTTGACAATCTTCCAATTATATTTGACTTCAAACATGTTTATGAAGATTATTTTTTTTGAGTGTCTGTGTACACGATAAGTAGTCGAAATAATACTTAGATTTTCAACTTCTGTATCTTGTTTGATGGGAAAGTGAATATTGTTGGTGCATTGGGCAGGTCAAAATTCCCAATAGCTTTCAAAAGCGAGGGGAAAAACAGCATAAAAATTAAGGAAAAATGGGAATTTTTAAGGAAAAACGGTTTTCCACAAAATTGATATTGGTTTTTGGTCTAACTCTAAAACAAATGAAATTTTCACTGGTCGTTTATATTTGCATTTTCTATACACGATAAAATGTTGAAAATATTTTGACTGTTTTTGGGCTGTTTACTTTTTTTTCTATAAATATCAATAAAATTGTATTTGTTGGGTAAAAAAGCGTGAACATTTAATGCAACGCTCCTGATATATTGTTACAATAGCAGTTTAAAAACACATGTGCACAATTTTTTTTTATAAGCATTTAAAGTTCAAATTTTGACAAAATTTAATAGTTATTTTGTAGTTAAAAATTTATAAAATGTTCAACTATTATAATAGTTATATATTAGCTAAGGATTGAACATTTAAAACAGGGTTCCACGTAAATAGGTAAATGTTATATTTAAGATATACCTAGGTAGGTACCTACATATTAAATATAATTTTTGCATAAAAATAAGAAAGATGGTAAAAGTTATAGGTACCTATTTAATTATAATTATATTATTCATTACCTACATTTAATGGGCGACCGGGAATTGGGCCACAATTCACCTTTTTTTACATAGGTATATAGTAATTGGGCCACCAAAATTTTATATTATTTTATTAAAGGTAGGCCCGGTAATTGGGCCACTAAAATTTTATATTTATAATAGGAAGACCCGGTGATTGGGCCACTATTACATTTTAAATTGTAATAAAATAATATTGAAGTCAGATGGTTTGGTTAGGATGTCAGAGCACTATTTGTTTACTCTAAGATTACTTAAAATCATAAAAAAAAAGTATTCTGCGTAAATGCGTTTTGTCTATGTTGCGCGTATACATATTTTTATATAAATTGATACAATTCCTAATACTGCAGCGCACACGAAACTTTACTCGAAGCGACTGCGTATGCCTTATCAAAAGGTAATAAATTATACAATATCTTATGATGTAGAATTATCAATTGTCATCAAATGAAATGGATAAAAATAGTCATACACGTATAGTGTGCAAAGATTATGAAACATTGTAAATTGTGATCGTTTATAGTTGATTAGCAAACTATACGATCGACATCTAGTAGTACACGCGTGGTTCGTACTTCGTAATATAAAGTAGGTGCAATGGAAGTGTTAATGTCCGAAAGAGGAAAAAATGTATTAATTTTTAATAATTATAAATTTTCTTTTGCTCATGAGAGTCAATGTGGCAAAACTCGTTGGCGATGTGCCAAGAAAACATGTCCAGCCAAAATATTGTATACAATTTCAAATAATATACAAATGGGTACGTACATGGGTACATACTCGAACTACAAATGCCGTCGAGTCTTTTCATTCACATTTCAAAAATAATTTCTATATGTCACATCCAAATATACATAATTTTTTAAATGTTTTATTGCAACTTCAATCGGAAGTTTATATTAAGATTAAAAGTATAGGAACAATAAAAACAAGAAAAGGAACTTTAGTTCGACAACATTTTATTCTTAATGAAATTAAAAAATATGAAGAAGGGGAAAAACCCGATTTGAATAATATGTACATTGTGTATCATGATATTTAATAAAAAAAAATTATTATATTAGAAAAAAATTATTTATATTTATATAATATTTATATATTTATTTATATTTGTAAAATGAGTATTGGCATTATTTATTATTATTTATTATTGGACTGACTTTATAGATCGAAATGTCTTGTATTATATTTTTATGTACCTATTAGAAAATGTTTTTTCATATTATTTATTTTTTGACTAACTTTATGGTCCTTATATTATATTTGTAAAATGAGTATTAGCATTCTTTATAAAAATTATTTCATATTTGACTAATTTTATGGACCTTGTTGTATATTAAATTAGTTAAATCTGTATGGAAGTATTTAAACAAAAATATTAATTATTTGACGAATTGTATTTTTATATATTAAAACAATAATAATTAGTTAATAAACATTATTATATATTCGTATTAATAGTATATTTGTGTGCTATACTTTTATGGCCCAATCTCCGGGTACACTTTAAAAATATAGATTTAATTTGTGGCCCAATCTCCGGGTAGTAAAATGTAAACAAATATTTTATTCGAATCAGGTAGGTAGTTGAAATGTGGATCAATTAACGGGCGCCCCATTTAATAACATTAATTTAAAACAAAAAACATAAGATAGTAGGAATGCAAGAAAAGGTTTATTTACGATTATAAATCGTTTTTGGATTTTACGGGGGACTGGGGGGTCTACAAATTTTGGAATTGTGGTTAAAAATTTGTACAAACTATATAACAATTACTTATGTGGTTTTTGGGACGATAGGCCAAATACATAGAAATCCTGGTGCCAGCGTCACGTGATGCTGGCACCCGGAAATCGTTTTGGGATTTTACGGGCGACGGGGGGGTGTACAAATTTTGGAATTGTGGTTACAAATTTGTACAAATTGTATAACAATTACTGATGTGATTTTTGAGTTTAATTTCAAACTTGCGGGTGCCAGCGTCACGCACCTCTCCGTATGTAATCAATGATCATATTGTTTATTTTTAATTCAATTTTTGTAGAAAAGTGTTTTGTGTAGGCATAATAAATGTTACATTAAAATTTAAAAAATTCAAAAATTAGAATATAGGCACTACAGTTTCCAGCTTCTACTACAACATTACGTTATATTATGTTTTTAATTATTAAAATGCCTAAAAATTAAACGTAAATCCCAAAATAATATGAAAACAAACTTACGCTGAAACATCGACTCTTCCGGTGAAACCTAGCTAGAGTGCATCAACAATGCAAACGTCCAGTACGTGAAGCCACCGAAAAAAACAGCTATCTTCATCCGTCTTCATCTCGTTCCGAACTGTAACTTGAAACTATCATCGAAATATTTCATGAAAATTACCTGAACATAACGAAATGTGCGAATTCGTGTTAAAACTTACATTATAATATATACTGCTTAACGAACTATCTGTATATTATATTGATGGCTTATTATTTTTTTTTTCACTAAAATTATTAGAATTGTTAATAGTCGCAGACGAATATCGACAATTGGTGATTGCCATAGATGATATAAAATATATTATTTAATATGATAAATCCATAGAACTTCTACACTCAACACACATACACCGTGTGTTCTTTTACAGAAATCTTTGTGGTCTGCAATGTATTCTTGTTTTCTATTTCAGTTATTTATCGTATACTAAATTTAACCAAACTAATTAGTCCACAAGTTTATAGACATCACAAATATATACTATAAATAGAGTATATTATTATAATTTATATAGGTACACGAATACACTATGACACTTTTAAATGTAATTTTTTGGGCAAAAATGACTATAACCTATTGCTGTACTAATGCTTAATAATTTGCAGTCTGCACTTTGTTCCGGTGATTTTACACGTAATATAATAAAATTGATACTAGTGATTTGTACCCGATTGTTAAATTCAATTATTTACAAGATTTCAATAAAAAAATATCTATGAAGTATAAACATCCGCATTTCTATTAACTATAAATTCTTAATTGTATGAGCCATTCATATAACATATATTTTTCGAAAAAATTATTTAATGTCTCACGGGTTGATCTAGCAACTGACTGCTACGACAACTGTGAAATTTTTTAAGCCTAATCCGTTTTGATAACATCCAGAAAAGAGTTTGTCTTAAGACTGTCTGTCTTGATAACAGCTATAATTTAATTTAAAGTGTATTGTTATATTATATGATAATGGAAAATAATAATTATAGTAAAATATATAATTGCAAAACATTTAATATCTAGCCATATAGGGTATAAACTACACTAAAAAAATTGTGAGTATGCTAATAATATACAAGAGGCTTATAATGTATTTATGTATATAAATTATAAAGATTGATAACATTATATTGTTTTAAATACTTCACGCAAAACCTAAGGTGATACCCGGCTTATAGTATACCTATGCAAAAAGGCACTTATTAAACTTGGAGTAGTGAAACGAAGACGGACTTTGGACTGTTCGGTCTCGCGTATTTTATACATGGCGCTTTTAGGATTAAACTTATAAATGCTTCTACGTCACCCAGTTAACAGATTGTCCGGGGCAATAAATATTTAATTTAAGTCTTAAAGTAAATGTAAAATACTAAAATAGCAATAATATGAAAACAAACTTACGCGTAAACATCGACTCTTCCGGTGAAATCTAGCTAGAGTGCCGCCGTTGCCGAAAAAACGGCTATCTTCATCCATCATCATCTTACTCAGAACTGAAACTTGAAAGTATCGAAATATTTAATGAAAATAATCTGACCATAACGAAATGTGTGAATTTGTGCTAACAAACTGTCCGTATATATTAATCGCTTATTATTTTTTTGTTCACTGAAATTATTAGAATTGTTAATCGTCGCCGACGAATGTCGACAATAATTGACGATAGCCATAGATATTATTATAAAATATATTATTTACTAAGATAAATCCATAGAACTTATATACTATACTCAGTACCTAATAGGTCTTTGTTAAATCGTACGTACTTTTACAGAAATTTTTGTGATCATACTTATTCTGGTTTTCTATTTCATTCATAGTTCGCATGCCAAATTTAACTATCCGAAACTGGTCCGCAAATGTATAGACATTCTATTAAATTACAATGTGAATTATTATAAGTCTCTTTTGTGGTACTTGCAAAAACTCGACTACCGGGATTTAAATTTAAAAAAATGTGATTTAGGACTTAGGTAACCTATTATAAAATAGAAACTGAACCTACCAATAATATCACTATATAAAATAATAAAATGTGATAATTTGAAGACAATTTCTTAAAACCTCTAAAATATTTTTTTAATTTAGTGTTATAAATTTATAATCTAGTTAAGCGGCGCTCAAGCAAATTTTTCAATTTTTTTTTCGGTAACCCATGTGTTGCGACCAGTTAAGATGTATATCTATGATGCAAAAATTAACTGCCGGAAATTATTAGTTTTTATGGTAAAGCTTTACGAAGTTCACGATTTTCGGTGTTTTAAGTGCTTGTAAAAATTTTGTTTTTTTTAAAAGAAAATCACCATCATTATTTATTTTTGTATAAGTACATAAAATATAAAAAATATTATATTATACATAGACTTCAGGGCCCCGCATACATTGAATGTGTCCGGGGTCCCAAGAATCCTAATTGCGGCACTGGTAGGTACCATCTATTAACTATTAAGTAGATATTACATGCATAGGCGGTACTACGGGGGTGGCAGAGTAGGCAACTGCCCCTCCTGCGAACCGTACCTGTATTAATACATAATTCCTTAAATCTCGGTTTCCTAACTCTAAAAATATATAAATTTTTTTTTTTCAATACGAAATTTGTTCCAAAATATCTGTGAATGATAACACACACTTAAAAAATATTCTATTATTTAATCTTTTTTTTTCTATAAATATCAATAAAGTTTTATCTGTTGCGCAAAAAAGTGTAAAAATTTAATACAAGGTTCCTGATATATTGTTACAGTAGCAATTGAAAAATATTAAAAATACATAGGCACAATTTTTTTTTATAAGCATTTAAACATCGAATTTTGACAAAATCTCGAAAATTATCAATCATTGTAATTAATAAATTATAAAATGTTCAGTTTTTATAGCTAAAGATTGCAAATTTAAAACAAAGGTTCTTATAAATAGTTCATACTGTAACCAAAAAATCTAAAAAATATATGAACACAGTTATTTTTTACAGACATTTTAAATTCAAATTTGGACGAAATTACATATTAAAATCAATATTAACGATCTTTGTTTTTGTTGTAATTTAAAAATATTATTCGGGGATATATGAAACTGAAAAATCAAAATATTATGGCCTATCCATACAATCTACCATAGTATAAGGAATAACAATTATGCTCATGATAAGACTGTGCATATTTTAAGGAATTTATTCATAAATTCCATATAATTTAATATTTTAATACCATAGAAAAGTATATAATATGTCTTATACCTAGACTGACATACCGTCTCCGCTCAGAATCGTTTTTCTAATACAATGATATTATATCATTGCATTAAAATTTAATACCATCCATTATACAGTGACCCACTTGTAACCTACAGTACAGCAGAGCGACATCCACTTACCCACCTTTTTATTTACAAAATTATTCAATGAGTAAATTGGAAGGGGTTTTATTGGGGTGAAGGGGAAGTCACCCATTAACGACCCCCCCTTCCCAACATATAGTTAGATAGTTTAAATATTTTCTGGCCCCCCCTGCCAAGAGGGTCTAGTACCGCCTATGATTACATGTATCTTTACTGTTATTAATTATTATTATATTTTGTATTATTCAAAAGTAGAAAGTTATTAGTTATGAAAAATCGATTTTCTTTTATAAATAGTATGTTTATTATTATTTATATTGTTTCTTAATAATTAATAAAAGAACTCTTTTATAGTGAAAATTGATCATCATATTACTTGACCAAGGAGAAACTAAGTACATTTATACGTATCTATATATATAATCGCACTCTATTGCGTGTTTAAATGTCACGTTTCTTATATAATAATATAATAGGTACTGTTTCATCTGGTATCCACTGTATGTACCTATTTTGTTTGATCGACGTGTGATATGTGTCGCCGGTGTAACGACTCAAGCAATAATAATATAGTAATTATTATTTTTACTATGTACAATCTTCTAAAACCTAACCTCGTTTGGAACTGTCAAACACTCAAACCGACGACGACGTTTG